>JANZLQ010000086.1:6895131-6924375 GCA_026212715.1 Elanus axillaris
CCCAAGTCAACTCCTGCTCTCCTGGGCCTTTAAAAAGGGAGTGCAATGCTCTGCTGATGAGATGGCCTGTTGTTTGGAGCTGCAGGGCAGTCCTGCTGCATGGGTGCCTGCGAGTAGATGGGGGTGAGGTGAGGGGTAGGAGCCAGGCAGGGTGCCCGCGGGCTGGGGACGGAGGAGAGGATGCTGGGCATGGTACTTTACTTATGTGAAAAGCTGCCAGGGCTTCGGGAACTGAGACTAGTTGGCTCCTAGGGGTGCACAGAGGGCTCTCTATGGCACAGATGGACTGAGACCGTTAGTGCAGAGCCCCCAGTGCTTTGTAAGTAAAGAGCCCCACTCAAAAAAGAGGTTTTGTGGAAGAGGGATAAATAAAATGGGCAAGAGAGGTGTGGAGAAAGCAGCCTTGTACCTCCTATAGCCCATTTGCTCACAGGCTGCTTTTGCCAGCATGAGGTTGAAGTGCTCGTGGCAGATGCAGGACCAAGCTCCAGTGTTTCTGTTAAACACCTGCAGGATGGATCTGTCTTTGGAAACACGGGCTGGAGACAGACACAGAGTCAGCTTTGTTGTGGGTGTCTTCAGCAGGCGGAGGCTTGCCGCAGCAGCCCAGCCCCTCTAGGGCGCTGGTGGGGTGTCCTGGACTCACCCCCAGCTGGTGGCCCCTCAGGGACCCACTGGGGACAGCTGGCCTCGTCCTCGCCCTGCAGACAGTCCATGTGCCCGTCACACACCTGCTGCAGCGGCACCAGCTTCAGAGGTTTGCAGAAGAAGTAGTGGTAGTCCAGGTAAACCTTGACTAGAGGGAAAGGGGGAGCTTAGCGCTGAACTCGTGCTGCTGGGCAGGCTCAGGGCTTGCCTTTGGGGGCTCAGTGGAGAAGGTGATGGAGCCAGTCCTGGCTGAGCCCTGCATCCAGAGCTGCATTTGCTGAGCTGCAGCCATGCCCAGCAGCAGCGGGAGGAAGGGGGAGAGGAGGGCAGAAGCCATACTCAAGAACCCGACCATAACCAGGCAGGCGAGGCTGAACATTGCTGCCAGGATGGGGATGCCGATCCGCTTGAAGGACTCCAGCGTCCTGGAGGCTTTGCGTCTTGTGCTGGGACCTGTGACACAGAGGAGCGTGGCCCTGCATCGCCAGGCCCAGCCTGGCAGCACCTGCACCCCCAGCTCCCGTGGGCATTACCTCTGCCATTCAGTCGCTCGGAGGCTAAATCCTGCAAACCAGAGGGGAAAACCAGTTACTGAGCCGAACCTTTGGCCAAAAAGCAAGTAGGCAGGTGGAAAGGGTCCGTAGCACCTTGGCTAACTGGTGATTCCCAAGCCTAATGCGGGATGCCTAATGTGATCAGCTGCCCCAGGGAAGGCAGCCCAGAGAAAGCAGAGGATCAGCTAAGCCTGGGCAGGCACAGAGGCTGCTGTCTGTTTGGCTTGCCCACCAGGACGATGAGAAGGGAAACTGCCCCATCCCACAGCTGAGGTTGCTTTAGAGGTGCTGGGGATAGAGGCAGCGGTGGGGGGGGTGGCATGTCCCAGTGCAACAGTGCTTGGCTCTGCTGTCACTGGGGATCACTGGCTGTGGTGTTCCCATGGATGCCACCTGTGCAATTCCAGTAATTGGCTATTAATGTTACAGAGATACTGCCTTTAATGCACCAGAGGCTTAAGAAGTCATAGGTGTTATGAAAGAGGCACTTTCTGGTGTGCCAAGAAACCCTGAGTCAAAATACTGTGCCTGCAGGGCTGTGCCACCAGGACATGTCACAGTGGGGGTTATTCTTTGGCTGGCCCAGCGTGGGGTCAGAAACTGAGTGGCACAGCCCTCCCTGATAGACTGCCGGAGCCGCTGCAGAAACCAGCCCGGCCCATGGGAACGGGTGCTCTCGGGGAGGGGAAGGAGGGCTGTGCCGCTGCTAGGACACACGGTAAACACAGCCCTGGCAGCAGTCAGCGATGGAGCAAGTGATGAATAAGGCATTGATCTCACTTGATCTCGAAATTATTTTTCCATAATAGCTTCTCATACGAGAGATGCTCAACTGCAGTAGGAAGGGTCCTGTGAGCGGCACCAAGCAGCCGTTGCTGAAGGAGACGCTCCTGTCCTCGGTGGGCAGGTCGGTGCTGAGCAAAGATCAGAGCCCCTTTGAGGGGGGTTCAGGTGGAGACCGTGTTTCTCTTGCCCTGTTCTGTGGCCCTGCTTGTGCCGTGCTGTTAAGAGCTGCTTCCTGGCAGCTTGCAGTTTGAAAGCGTGCTCCTGCCCTGCTGAGGCTGTGGAAAGCAGCACTCTTGCTTTTCCCTTGAATGCCCTTCCAGCCCCAGGTGAGTGCTTTTCCTTTGCTGTTTCTTCTGGACCCTACCACGACAGGTAAGATGAGCTTTTTTGCAGGGCCCGTACCCAGCATGAACAGAGGTAAGGAAGATTAGAAACACTGCAACAAACCCATAGATCCAGGAGAGTCTGGGATTTAGAAGCCTTTGCTCATTTCGCTGCTGAGCGTCGGGAGCCGTAGTTTTCCTGGGCAGCAGAGGGCTGGAGATGACTGCACTCATCGTCTCAAATGAGAGCAGAGGCCACTGTGCAACCTCAGAGCTTGGGGCTTTGCAGAACAGTGGTGCAGCAAGACCGGGGATGCGGTAAGGCTGTAAAGGGGCTGTGCTCCAGCCCAAGGCTGGTAGGAGGGAGTGGTGGAGCTCTTCCTCTCTGGGTCACTGTGTTTGGGCATGTTTAGCCATGCACAAAGACTCCACCAGAAGGATTTTACAGGCGAGTGCCAAGCTATTATTCGTGGGTTAACACGCAAAGATAGCTTGGATTTAATGTGCTGCTAGGTCAGCCATCGCTGCCCCTCACCCAGCCAGGAAATGTTGCCTCCCCATTGCATCCCTGCTGCATGGCTTGGGCTGCCAGTTTTGGTTGCTCGCCTGTCTGGGAACACGAAGTGACCTGTGCAGGGGAGGACCAGATCCTGCCCAGTGCTGTCAGCTGAGGCTGTGGGCATGTGGCTTTGCCCCAGCATGCAGCTGTCTGGCTCTTTTGAGGGAATGCCTGGGGCCTTTCTCTGAATAGCTGGGCTCATCTGGCACCCACGCCGAGCGTGGGCAAGTTGTGGCAAGCGCCTGGCTCCTGGATGGGCTCTGCATAGCCCCTGAGGTCTTCATGGCTCCTGCAAGGGCACTGAAGTGCTACTGGGGGATCTCAGCTCAGCTCCTGGGGGCCTGGGGCCCAGCTCCTGGTGGCAGGGTGTCGGGGACTGCTGGAAGAAGGAGGGCAGGGTGGGAAAAGGAGCGTGTCTCCTGGACCTCCCATCTCGGCTGCCCTTTCCGAGCCGCTTATCTGCAGCATCCAGTGCCTGCAGGAGCCCTGGGAATTTTGTAATGCCAGCTCAGCTTGCTCCCAAATGCCACCAGTCGAGGGCACGTGGGGCTGGTCCTTCCTCATGCTGACCTCTTGTGTCACTGTGGGCCTGGGCCGGGCATGACCTGGATAATGGGATCCTAACGGTTCCCTGCAGGAACGGTCCCAGGGCCCCGTCGACTCCTCCAGGCTCCACGGCATAGCCAGGACTCTGCAACTGGGGAGCACTGCAGCTGCCCCTGCCTGCCAGCAAGCTGCCCGTACTTGTGCCCATCATGTCGTCTGGTGTCAGGCTCCTTTCTGACAATCCTGGGCAGGTCTGGTGCAGATGCAGGTGGAAGGGATGATGCTGTGATGCTGGCCACTTTCCCACACAGAGAAGGTATTGCCCATTGTTGGGTTTTGGGTTTTTTTTTCATATTCTTCAGTCCATGAACTTCCTCCGTTTCAGAGAGATTCACAGCTTGGAGCTCCTCCAGGAGCTGCCTCTCCATGACTGCCCACTTGCTTTCAAAACCATACTACAAGCAAGAACTGCACTGGTTAATCTTAAAGCAAGGCAAGAGCTGTGCCAGCTCCTCTGTGGAGTGGAAGCACATGATTTCCTGGAGAACTCAAGGCTACTGGAACTAATTGAACTCCCTTGCTGTATTCTCTGGAAGAACGCTAATGCAGCTCTGGCCAGTCTGCACTCCAGCTGTGCAAATGCCACGAACTGTGAACTCCCGATGAACTTCTGCTCCTGCACTATCTGAGCAGGCTGGGGCAGCTGGGGTGCAGGCGGACTCTTGCCGTTTGTCCTCTGCAGCGTGTGGCTGAAAGGCTCTGTTGTGCACTGAGTAGCTGTGATGGCTGCTCCTGAATGAGGGAAGGTAGGATGTTCCTGTGCAGACCTCACCTTCAAAGGGTGCTCGGATCTGGGGCTAAATCCTTGGCTGCAGGGGGTTTAACCCATGGGTGTGTATGTGTGTGTGTGGGGGGGTTGAGTTCCCCACCCCAGAGGGGATAATGTCCCAGTGTATCACTGGTGGAGGGTTTTACAGCGAGCTGGGCAATACGTGGCCGCCCTCTGTTACGGAAGCCTTTTCCTCCTAGGGAGAGACTGCATGACAGGCTGCAGTTTGGTGGCCATGGCTTTGCTTGCAAAAGGCACTGAAGGAAGCTGAGTTGAGTGCGTCCCTTGTGCTGAGCAGAGGGACCAGGCAGTCCCACGGTGGGAGCTGTGCTGTGGGTCAGGGGTGCCAGACTCTTGCCTAGGCACTGCCTAAGAACCAGCACCTTCTCCAGGGGGCAGGGATGGGACAAGATGCTCCAGAAAGGCAAGTTCCCCTTGGCGAGCAGACTTGTGAGATGCACTGCCTGCCTTGTTCTACTTCCCAGTCTGGGAGAGGGCCAAGGCAAGCCACAGAGAAACGTGGGAGTGAGAGTTTGTGGGGATAGCGAAGTGCTATATCCAACAGCCACGACAGGGTGCTGAGAGAGATGGGTAAAATCATTCCCTGCCTGGATGCCGCTGGGGACTAGGGTCAGGGAGCAGCAGCTCTTTTGAGCCTGGGCCGCCTCGTCGCCAGTAAACCACTCCTGGCAGACCTGGGCTGCGAGTGCAGCCAGCCGTGGGGTCTGCGGGGTGCCGGCTGCTTGCTCCTGGGGCGAGGGGCTGGAGGCTGACATGCAGGGAGCGGGCAGAGCAGTGGGCAAAGCTGTCGGTAACTCACCATGTTCATCCAGCTCTGACGTGGTCTTCTGCCTGCAGAAACCCGGCAAAGATCCTCCAGTCTGGGACACGGGGAGGCTGTGGGTGCCCCGATGCCCCAGAAGCCCAGGCTGGCGATGCTTCTGCCCCCCCTGTGCCTGAGCTGCTCTGCCCGCGCCGTACTCACACTGGGGCAGGACCGCCCAAGCACTCCTTAAAACCCACAACAGGAGTTGTGAAACAGGAATTGTGATTTGTATTGTAATATAACACCGGTCTATCAGCAGCACCCTCACCTGCAATAATCTCTTGAGCATCTGCCACTGGAGGGTGACTCACCTGCAGAGCTGCTGTCACAAAATAGCTTATCAAGAGCCAACTGACTGACAGAACAGGATTTTTCCTGCTCCTCTCCTGATGATAAGAGGAGCTGCAGCCATCCCGCTCTTTGTCTGTCTCTTCCGCGTTGCACTGGGTTGTTTTTAAACAGAGGTTTTAGTAGGTGGAGGAGGAAAGGAGAAGAGTTTACGCATGAGGTTACCGGGCCATTATATGCTCCTGTCTCTCGGGTCACTTGGTCTGTGTGTCCCTGCGCAGCCACAGGTCACGGCTGGCAGGTACACCTGGCAGGGCCAGAGCAAAGTTAAAAGAAAGCGAGTGGGTGCCCATGGCAGGTTACCAGGAATAACCACTCTGGGACGAAGAGCAGCTTGCTTTAGCCTGCTGCTGGCAGCACTGCCAGGCAGGATGGGCATTTAGGTTTTGGCGTGTGGGAGCCGCTTGCTCCCACTGGGTGAAGGCCAGTGCGGGGAGCCAGCTGGGGTCAGGGAGTCTGTGGGCTGCGGTCGGCCCTGCTGGCAGCTGGCTGGAAAGCCTGGCCTTGTGCAGACTCATGCTGGAAGTGGTGGGTGTGCAGGATTTGCCAAGCAGCTAATTACCCTCTCCTCCTTTTGTAATCAAGCTTTCCCAACGGTCGGGGAGAGCCGCTGCTGCCAGGTGTGTGAACCGTGCCAGTGGGGAGACAGCGGAGTGTCCTGGACCTGCAGCTCCTTGGCCAGGGAGCCACGCAATCGCTGTGCCAGCTCGCCCCTGCCGCAACAGGGACCCTGCCTGCTTTGGCCTGGGCCTGACCCCAGGGATCCTGGCACCTGCAGGTGGCTCCGCAGGTAAGGGATACTCTCCCCATACTCACTGGTGAGGATCCAGCCTCCTCGGGAGGTGTGTGGGGTCTTAGCTCCTGCCCGCACAGTCCATGCAATGCCCTGAGGCTGTGGGATGGAGGGTGGGCAGTGGCAGCCGGCAGGTCCAGACGCACACTTTGTGCAAGGCTCTGTGGGCACCTGATGCAGCGTGAACTGCAGCACGGTGGAGCAAGCTCTCCTGTCCAGTCTTGGCATGCCTGTCCCTTGTTGGGGAACAAACTGTGGCTTAAAAGCAAAAGCAGCTCAAGAGATGGGTGCTGCCAGGCAGAGGCTCTGGAGCTGTCCCATGCATCCAGCACCACCCGCACAGCTGCAGAGATGCCACATGCATGTGCCACAGAGACCTCCTCGAGGTGTGGGCAGCCTTCCCAGAGCATCCCAGTGCGAGCCCCACGCACCCCACAGCCTGGACCAGCTGCCATGGAAGGGAGAGCAGCCTGGGAGCAACTGTGGGATGGGAGGTGGCATGGTGGGGAGCGGCTCTTCCTCCTTTGAACTTGAGCGAGGGTTTTGAGGAAGCAGCTGAGGTTTGCAGATGTTATGTCACAGCTCCACGTGCCTTCGGGGCTTTGCTTCCTGGAGTGCGGCTGCATTTCCAGCCCATCACCCTTCCCTGGCCTTTTGCGCATGGAGCTCTGGGTTGACGCCAGCTTCCAGGCACCCTGGCTCCATCTGGGGTCAAGCAGAGACAGGCAGGGCTGTCCCAGGGCTCTGATAAGCCACCAGCCTCCCCGAGCCACATGGACACGCACCCTGTCCCTTTCCTCTCCGTTGCCTGGTGAGGAGCATTCCCCACCCCTCTGTCTGAGCCAGATGCTCCAAGGGCTTCAGGGTCTGTGATGCGCGTCATCCCCTCTGCATCCTGGCCAGCATCCCACAGGTCCCAGGCATTGCCCCTGGGTCTTGGTGCTCGCTTCTGGGGAGGGCTGCTTGGGGGCTTGGCTCCTGCCCTGGCTGCCCTGCGCTACTTGCACTGGGGCATGGCATAGTCAGAGGCTGAGCCTGGCAAAGCGCCCGCAAAGCAGGGAGGGATTTTTCCCCAGCTGCCCAGTTTCCAAGCTGTTAATTGTTATCCCCATTTGTTACCTTCTACCTGCAGCCACGGGAGATGGTTTCCCCCTCTTTCTGCAAGTAGGCGGTGATTGCCACCAAACCCTGGGGGCTCAGGGCTTTGAGGAGATGATCGAATACAGCCATAAGTGTGTCATACCAGGAGGTCTCTGTGACTGGGGGCAGCTGGTGGGGGACAGCCTGTCACCCTGGTGTCCTGCCCTCCCTGTGGGTGCCCTCACCCTGCACAGGGCCCTAAACTTTGTAGGTGTCCCCAAACGCCCAAGCCCGGGCTCTGTGTGGGACCCTCCCTGCCCCCCTCCTGGCTGCTGCTCTTTGCCAGGAGGTGGCAGTCGAAGGACACAGCCACTCGGGCACCTTGCCAGGGCTGGACAGCCCTGTGTCCAGGGCATCCTTGCCCCTTGGGCTTCCAGCGCTACCAGTTCAGTCTCTGCCTGGCTGCCTGTCCCTGCCAGCAGCAGGAGGGCAGAGCTGCCTGCATGGTCGGGCATCATGCCTACCCCAAGCAGGTGAGGAGGCTGGGCTGGGTTGGGAGCAGCCGTTGTGGACTGGGGCTCAGGCGATGTGTGCCGTCCATCGCATGAGGAATTACATCTGCTGGAGCTCCTCTGCTTTCTCCCCTGGGAACCAGTTGAACCGGCGGGCGAGGAGTGGTGCCCAGCCTTGCTGCAGGACAGGCGGTGAGGTGGCTGTGTCACCGGGAGAGGAGGGACGTGTCAGGCAGGACGTGCCAGGCTCAGCGCTCACCGCTGCTGCAGCAGCTCCCAGCCTGCGCTAGCCGTGAGCAGCTCCTGCGGCACGGTGCTGGGTGATGGATCCCCAGGCAGGTGAGTAGGTGGCCTTTTTCTTCCCTTATGGGGCAGAGGTGGGGATGTTTTATGGCAAGGGCAGTGGCTTAGCAACCTTCCCCTCCCTTCTGCTGTCTGTGCAGCTGGGGCTCGGGGCTCAGCTGCTGGTGTGGCACTACCTCGAGCAGTGCTGCTCAGAGGCATGTCACTGGGATGCGAGGATGTCTGCTCCTGAGGGTGTCGGGGCAGGGAGCGCCTCCCACACATGGCATAGGGCAGGGGCCAGGCATGAAGTTGTCATCCTCCCACCAGCAGTAGGCATGGTGACAGGGCAGTTTCGGCAGCCAGCTGATTCAGGGAGGCTATTGCACCATGCTCCTCCTGTCCCACAGCTCTTGCTGCATGAGTCACTCCTGCAGCAGACTCCCTGACCTCACCCGCATCAGTCCACGCCAGAGCCTGGGGTCCCAGGGATCCCAGCTCACCCCTGGCACAGAAGAAGCAGGGTGCATTGGCTGCCCACCATATCCTGGCCTCCTGAGCTCTGCCATGAGGGCCCAGCAGAAGGGGAGGGCAGGCTGGTCCTGCTCGTCTTTCAGGTACAACTTGGAAGCTGGCAGCAAGATGCTCCGCAGCTCTCCGGGTTGATTGCCAGATCCCATCAGGTAGAGCAAGTGCTGCGGCTTGCAGGATGACCTGGGACCTTGCTCACTATGTAAACACTGTGACCACAGGGGAAATGGTCTCACTCCACTGGCATCTGTCTAAATTTAGCTGCTGTTAGGTCACTCTTTTCCACTGCCACCTCACTCCTGATGCTCCAAGGCACAGCACCTGGTCTCTGTGCCGGGCACCTGCCCCAAGCCCTCTGTGCAGGCAGGGGAGCACTACGGGGCTGACTGTGTGCCAGGGCAGTGGCCAAACCCTGCTGCCCCCCCCGAGCACAGCAGCCCTCAGAGCTGTCCCCACCACCACCCCTGTCTGCGTTTTGCTAATGGACCACACTGGGACTGAGTGGGCAGCTCACTGGTCAGGAAGGCCCCGTGGGGGGGGATGCTGGGGTGCAGGCAGGTGTGCAAAGAGGCTGTGCTGCCTGTGAGATGGGCTCATGCCCGAGCCCGCTGTGACAGCGGAGAAGGGTTCAGAATGGTATTTGCACAGGGGTTTGGGAGAGCAGGAGCTGGTCGCAGCTGGAGAGGTGTGATTCACAGCCCTGTGCCATACATTGCATGAGATTTCCTCTGTGCAGCATGCAACCTGTTGTCAGCAGAAGAACGGCTGCTCATCAGCTGTGCTGTGCCTGGGCACCTTGGTGTCCCCTTCACAATGCTGGGAGTGTTGGCTGGCACTGGCCTTCGCCATACCCTGTGGTATGGACGGGACAGATGGAGGGGGTGCGGAGCTCCTGTGCATCATCGTCATACTCTGGCAGGACCTGCCTGCCCTGAGAAATGCATCCTCTAGAGGGAACTCCCTGTCCAGAAATGGATCTGTGCAGCTGCTCAGGGACAGCTGCAGGGACAGAGCGGGGTACAGCACTGTGCGGCTGCGGGAGCACTAGGACAGCCAGCACCAGTGCTGCAGCTGTGGCACCTTGCTGCTCTTCTGGCTCTTCTCTGCTCAGCCGAGTGCTGCCAGGGCATGGCTGGCAAGATGCGCCAGCATCACAGGACACCCAAGCTGTGGGAGGTGGCAGCCAGCAAGTGTCTCCTTGGCCCCAGCCCTGCTCTGCTACCTCCCCGCTCTGCCTGCACTTTTGCTGCCAAAATTCCAGCTACGTGGCATGGCTAAGCCCTGCTGATTGCCAACAGCTCCCTGTGCAGCCGAGGAGGAGTGGGCACAGGACAAGGAGTGGAGGTACAGGCATTGTCAGGGTGGTCAGCTCCCCACCCCCAGTGCAATGCAACAGGCCCTGGGCATGGCCAAAAGCTGCCTGGGGTCCGGCTGAGCTCCCAGCAGGGCTGGGAGTGAGAATAGCAGGAGATCATGCTTATGGGGAATGTGGGCTCCTGTTTACAGCCATTCCCTGCCTGTTTAGGCTGAGGGCAGTGGGTCATCCCCACTCCCCTCTGGGGTCCCTTCCCAGGTCACCATCCTGCCCACTGCCTCACCTGGCGACAGCAGAGGCGGTGGCTGTGTGACCAAGATCACAAGTCTCCAGCATGGGGCTTTGGGGGTAGCAAAAATCTCTGTGCCACAAGGCTCAACAGCCTCTCAGAGCGCAGTCCCTTCATGCCATAGGGACAGCATGGGGTGGAGGGATGTATCCCAGCCCTACAGCTGTCCTGTTGACGCCGGGGGATGATCAGAACCCACAGCTTCCCAGAGGCGTTTGTCTGCAGAGCCCCTTCTCCCTCTGCTTTACAGGGCAAGAACCCATCAACAAGCTTGGCCTTGTCTTGGGTGTCGGGCTGGCCTTGCTGATCTTGGTGCTTTTTGGCTACACCTTCATCTGGTGGTGCCAGAGGGGCCACTGCTGGTGCCGTGAGTATGGGCAGAGCAGGGGGACAGGCAGCAGCAGGGCAGGGGGGGCTCAAAAGAAAAGGACTGCAGGGCTTGGGGCGTGGGGAGCCTGCCTGACATTTGCTGGGGGCTGGGGAAACCCACATGCAGGATGGCTCTGGGGCAAGCTGGAGGCATGCAGAGGCCATGGAGGGGGATGCACAGCAATGTCCTGGTGTGGCTGGCTGTCCTGCTGGCCGTCCAGCCCATCCCTACGCTGCCACACAGACTTGCGGCAAAGCAAAGGCACCACATGGCTCTGACACCTCTCTTTCCCACTTCCCCAGGGCCTGACTTCGTCTTCAACCTCTACCACACCTGGTAAGTGAGGCTGTGCAGGGACCTGGGGCTGGCTGGGTGCTCCCTTTGCACAGTGCCGAGGTGTCGCAAACCCTCACCAGTCCCTAAACCCACTGAGCTCTGCTGTTTGCAGGCGCTGCCCCTCTGGGATAGATGCCCTGGGGAGTCCCAGCTGTTTGGGGACAGCCCCCATGCTGTGGGCTGGCAGGGGGACAGGCAGCTCACTGACATCTCTGCCTTCCCTGCAGTGGGCTGGGCTCAGTGGCGGTGGAGCTGGTGCCACCGTTCAGCATCAGTGGCTTGCTGAGCAGGACGGGGAGCAGCTATGTGCCTTTCCAGGACCGGGGGCTGTGAGGCGGGATCTGGGCTGGCGTGCAGGTAGGACATCACCCTGCCCAGTGGTGGACGAGTGGGTCCCTGGCCGTGTATGTCCCCCAGCACAGCCCACCACAGCAGCACTGTGTAGCTGCCCCACGGTGCCTGGGAGCAGCCGGTGCTCGGGGCTGCTCCTGCAGGGAGCCAAGGCGCTGGGCGGGAGTGCTGTGTCCCAGAGCCTCCGTGCCTCCTCGTAGCCTCTGGTCACTGAAGCTTTCCCTGGGATGGATAGTCCCGAGGTTTTTCCTGCAAAAGTCCTCCCCGTGCCTGTGGGTCATCAGGGGCTTTCCCTGGGCTCTGGTTTTGCTTCCCTCCCCCCGTGCGGGCTTTGATTTGCATTTCCTTCCCCATGCCCCACTGTCCTTGCCCTGGGACTGGACACGTGGCTGGGGGCAAAGGCACCCTGGGGCTGTGGCTGGAGTGCGTATGCTCCCTGCACCACTTCCCCATGCTGCCTCACACCCACCTTCTAGCATCAACAGAAAGAGCAACCAAAACTGGCCATGGGGGAATTCCTCTGTTCTTGCTTCTTTAAAAAACAGCCCCTGAATGTGCTGGATTTCTACTGAAATTGTAACAGTGCAGTTTCTGTTTTCAAAAGAGCTTCTCCAGCTGCTCCCTGCAGGTGCATTTCTCTTGCTGGCCCTCCCCAGACGCAGGCATCACAGGTAGGTGCCTGAGGTCGGCTGCCATCCCCAGGCTGGTGCATTGGCCCAGCCTCCCCTTGCTTGAGATGGAGGATGAGGGAGCTGCCTTATCCCAGGCTTCCTCAGCATGCATCCTGGAGAGAAAAGACACCTTCCCCACAGACCCCCACAGCTCAGAGAGACCCCAGTCCTTGGGACCAGCCGGCTGCCTGCCCAGGCTGTTGGGAGAACAGGGCAATGGGAGTGCAGGAAACCAGCTAAAAAGGACAGCGATGAGCCACAGAACTGGACAGCTGGTTTTGTGCAAAGGGAAAAAGCTGTAAGGAAATGATACTATTTCAGACTTCCCTCCTCGGTTGAATATCTAGACCAATGTAGAAATTTGCCCTCCACACTGATGGTACAAGCAAACACCTCAGAAAGCCCCTGTAGGCTTTCTCATGCTGGCTGCCTTCAGCCTCGGCAGAGCAAGCGGCTGTGGAAGTGCCTGGAGCACAAGAGCAGCCGGCAGAGCTGCTGCGGCCCTTGGAAAGGGGCCCCTGCCCAGCAGGTGAGGGCTGGTGAGGCACAGTGGGTTTGGGACCGTTTCTTTGCAAACTGTTTTCTCAGAAGGAAAACAAAGAGAAGCTCGGGAGACCATGTGTTGTGTTTGAGTCTAGGGAAACCGGTGAGGATGGAGCAGACAGCCCCAGTCTGCACCCTGGCTTGCAAGGGAGCTGGTGGATGGCCTCAAGCCCCCTCCCTTCTCCTTCCCCATGCCTGCTGTGCTGCTCCTTGCAGGGTGCTGGGGGAGGAAAGATGTTTGCATGGGTGCAGCCCCTCACTGGGGTGGCCGAGGTGTGGTGCTCCCCACCGCAAGGAAGCACGGGAGGAGGAGAGCCACTTGCAGAGGAGTTAGAGCTGAACGTCCTCCGTGCGTTAGACTGTGACTTAGTTCAGGAAAATGTGAGCATCCGGGATTTCCAGAGAGTCGGAGGGACCGTCTGTGTTCTCAGCTATTGAAGCCAAAGCATGTGGTCTGTGGCTTTCTGGCAAACTGATCTGGGTTTCATTGAAAGGAGAGCCCTGGCTGCTTGTGGAGGGGGAGGGAAACGCCACCTCTCTCAGCCCCGACTGCTGCCCCTGGAGCCTTTCGTGGTGGGCAAGAACCGGCAGCACCCAGCGTTGCATGGGATCTGGCTGCAGAGCTTGACGTCAGGAGCATTTAAAAAAAAAGAAAATTCATGCTTGGTTTTGATGATTCTGTTTTTCAGAGGAAGTTGAAAAAAAGAGAAAGCAAAAAGCCCCAACCTCCAAAATACCCAGAGGCAGAAGACATGGTGGAAATGGAAAGGCAGGAGGATGCACACAGCTGGCATCGGCAGTGCCAGCACAGCGAGGTGCCCGCCACGGCCAATGGCTGGGCCCTCCACGTGACACAGGGAGTGTATCTCAAGTGCGAGTAGTGCAACGTCAGACGTAACAGAAGGAAATGTAGCAATGCATCAACAACCCTTCTTCTGACTGCAGTGATTCATGTTTTCACTTGGAAAAAAGTACTCCCCGAGCTGGGTTTCCACCAACAGTTTTAATGGGACTATCCCACCATGAAAGTTCTTGGAAACTAAGCGACTTTTGGAAAAACTCTCCAGTGACCTGGCAGTAGTCAAATGTAGCCCACGGTAAGTCGTTCCCATTCTGACAGAAACTATTCCCCCACCTCCCAGTTTTGACTTGTTCCGCTCTGACCTGGAAGTGCTCCTGTCCTTCCCTGGTGTATGGTCCACACACAGGATGTGCTGCATGCTCAGCATGTTCATGTGAAATCACCACAAGCTGCCTGGGTCTTTTTCCCTGCTGCTCCTCTGGTGCACGCTCCCACAACACAAGACTCGCCTGGGACAACTACCTTGGTCCTCAGATGAGTGTGAACCTCTCAGTGGGCTGGCTTTGTTCTGTTTTGCTAGTTGAGAGGTGGAAACACTCTTCCCTGTGTGAGGCAAAGGCACGTTGCCCTTTGCTGCAGGGCAAAGTCCATGGCTGAAAACGGAAAGCACAGCTTGACCTTAGAAGAGGATGCACAGATGAATGGACCAAATAAATAACACCACATCCTTTCTGTATTTACAAATTAAATAGAATAAATAACATCTGTATGCAATAGTGGCAGAACGTGGACCATAGCGTGGGGAGGGCTGCCCTGGCTCATGCTGGGCTCATGCAGCAGCTGCTGCACACATCCTGCACCCCGTTGGAGGTAGCCAGCGCTACCTGGGTCTCTGCAATGGGGGCTGAATGCTGAAGGCATCTGTACAGTCAGGGAAGTCCCTCACTCCCTTCAAGTGAGGCCAGCCAGGGTGGGAGCTCCACGCTCCCAGCAGAGAGGATGGCTGACTTCAGGCTGCTCTTTGCTTTCCGTGTCCATATTGTGAAAAGTTGGATGGGATCAGCAGCACGGACATCAGCTGGAAGAGCCTGGTGCTTGCCTGTGAAAGGGGCAAGTGGGGAGGGGAAGTGCAGGGCTGGCACCAGCCCAAGAGTGGCCTTGAGCCTAGGGGCTGTGTGGCCCACACTGGGCTGCTGGGGAGGGCAGACATAGCAGGATCACCCTTTAGAAATGTCCTGATGTGTATCCTTGGTAGTCAGAGGAGGTGGGGGCAAGGCCCCCCAGCACAGCCCATCCCTGTGCCTCGTTAGCTTTACACCAGAGACTGGCTGGAGGGAAGGTGCAGGGCATGCTGGAGGCTGGCCACAGCAGTACCAGGGCCAAAGCAGCCCCAGAAGTAGCTAAGTTGGTGCTTCTCGGGCGAGTATTGGCTTGGGCACTGCTCAGTTTGATGCGTTAACATTCAGGCATCGGCAGTAGCTTATCGGAGTAGCTGCTTCCTGTGAGCAGTGACTAGAAGAGGTAGTCGGGTCAGCATGTGGGGCTGGTGGGCACCTGCTCCCCAGCACAGGAATGGCTCACAGGCGGCTGTCCTTGCTGTCCCCGTGGAGCAGGCTCAGGGGGTTGATTTGCAACGTGAGCCACTTGTTGGTGCTGAGGCTGGAGATGAGGGGCAGCGTCCCCAGGAGGTCAGTGTTGAAGATGCTCAGGTCGAAGGGAGCTTTCAGGAGCTCGGGGCTGGCTTTGGAGGCCAAGGGAGCATGTGGAGCCCCATAGCTCAGCAGAGTTGGGGCTTGGGGCCCCACCTGGCTGGAAAAGTCCCCGGCAGTGGGCTCCCGAGCTGTCTCCCCTGGAGCAAGGTCCTGTGTGTGCCTGTGGGGATGCTTGGGACAGAACTGCTTCAAGTACCCTTTGGCCACAGCCAGCTCAGAGCACTCTATATCCAGCATGATATCAGTGCTGCCAGGGCCCTGCAGGGATCCTGCACAGCCTGAGAAGAGCAACCCCTTGACTGGGTCCTGCCTTGGCTCCACCATGCCCTTGGACTGCTGCAGGTACCCACGGAACTCCACAACTTGCTGGCCATCCTGGCTGGTGGCAGGGGCGAGGCTGAGCTCCCCTCTACGGGGTTGCCTGGGCTCCGCAGGGCTGGCATTCCCGCTGCCAGAGGAGCACGTGGGGTGAGGGCAGGCGCTCTCCAAGCCCACGCCACTGTCGTCGCCAGTGGGTAGCTGCTTCTTGTAGCCCTGGGGCTTAGGTCCTGAGGAGCAGCTCAGTTCGGAGGAGGAGGTGTGCAGGCAGATGCCGCTGTCGGTGCTGGTGCAGCTGCTGTCTCCGCTTCCTCGGGCCTCTGGCCCCAGCAGGCATACCTGGTCCTTGGGCCATGCTGGGAGCCCCCAGTCCTTCTCCACGGGCAGCTGGGCTGTGCCGGTGCTGCCGTCAGGGCCACTGTCCTGCTGGGGCTCCTTCCGGCACAGGAACAGCTGCTGGACAGGATCTGCGTCCGGGCTGCCTGAGGACGAGGACTCCTGCTCCACCCAGAGCGAGCTCTGTTTTATGAAAGACTTCTGGGAGGGAGACAAAAGAGAGGAGTGAGCCATGCTTCATCCCTGTTAGTTGCACACCTCTCCCAAGAGCTACCCAAGCCTGCACTCTCGTGCCAGAAGCAAAGAGTGCAGCATGCCCAGCTGCCTTACCAGGACGGACGGTGGCCTCATGGGTTTCTTTACATAAGTGCGCACCAGCAGAGCCCCCAGGAGACCCAAGAGCAACAGGGTGATGAAGGAGGAGCTGACGATGCTCAGGACAAGCTCTGTGCTCCCTGTAAGAGAGGACGTGCCCAGATGAGACAGGAAGGGCAGAGTCCTTGGTGCACATAGCACAAAGGCTCTGCAGCAGGGGCATGGAGCGGCCACCCTGGTGCAGACTCCAACAGCCCCAGGACTGGGAGGCTGAGGAGGAGCCACGTCCCACAAGGTGCCCCCTTCCCTGGCTCCCTCACCACTTACTGTCTCTCTCGCCAGTGGTGACGCACTGCTCGTCGGTGCGTGTGGTGCGAGTGTGCCGGCTGGCCACGTCGGGCTCCACGCTGATGCAGTACTCTGTGTCCCAGAAGAGACTGCTGATGTTGAACTCTGGGGTGGTCTCCACCACTTCGTACTGCAATGACGAGAGCACGGGCTGGTACCTGAGAGCCCCCAGCCCCTGTGGGAGTGCTGGGCCCCATGTTTTCCTCCCTCCTCCTCCACTGTCCCCCAGGGAAAGTCCCCAGGGTGTTTAGCAATATGGCTGACAGCAGCTAGACCTAAAATCCCAACAAGAGTTGGTGAACCTACTGCAGTAAAACGTGCAGAGAAATCTTTCTGCCGTGTCATGACTATGAGAAAGCTCAATATTAAGTTTTACAGAAGGCTGTGCTTCAAAACCATGTTTTTCAACTTGAGAAGCACTGCATGTGACAGATGGCAATAGCACAGGACCAGCAACTCATCTCACCGTCCGGTTGTCCTGCGCCCTCCTGATGTACACCCAGTATCGCCTCGTGTGCTTCTGTATGTCATCGAATTTCACAGTGAGGTTGCCCGCCCTGAGGAGCAGCTGCAGCTGTACATGGATGGTGTTGCCCATCACAGAGAGGCTCTGGCCCGACAGGCGCAGGCTGGCTGGAAACAAGTCAGTTGGGAGAGTGCGTTAGGGTATTCTCCTGTTTGCAGCTCTAAGAGCCTTTGCAGCAGCTGACACAGCTGTTGACAGTTCCTTATAGCCGGTGCCACCCATCCTAGGTTTATCCTATCCCATCCCGCAGCTCAGCTCCCCTCCGGGACAGTAGGAAGAGAGAGACATCCCTGCTCTCATGTGTCCCTAAGTTCTTCCCAAGCAGTCTGGCACCCTGACCTGTGCCATCCTCGAAGCCGCCTGCCCCTGGCCACAGGGTGGAGGCAGACACTCGACCTACCTTCCTGTGGGGAGAAAGAGTTAGTCCTTCGCCACAGGGATGTGTGATTTCTGGACACGGCCCTGACCCGTGCATAGTAGCGCAGGGCAGGATCCAGGGTGTAGTACGTGAGGTCGCAGGAGTGCACCGAGATATTCAGGCAGTTTGGGATGGCTGTCCAGGAGAAATTCATGCCATAGCTGCAGGGAGAAGCACCTGGAGTGAGAGCAGTGCGGGCAGGTGCCAGGGACTCGGATATCACCGCAGTCGGTATTGGATCCTGGGCAGGGGCCAAACCCCCTTGTGCCCCCATCATTGTACTCACACTATGTACTGCACTTCATAGTGGACATCTCTGGGGGGGTTGTGTCCCGGCTCCCACCGCAGCAGGTGATGTGCTATCTTTGCGTCAAAGCGCACGCGCGTGGGTCTTGCCAGCTGCTCACCTGCAGGACCGAAGGCAAGCGTTAGGCAAGGCTGCATGGCATCCTGTCCCAGTGGTGCCCGCAAGAGTTGGGCAGAGCTCCTTGTGATTGCCCCCTCGATGGCTCACCTGGAGCTTGATCCCCCATGTTCAGCAGTGACCGCCCACACGAAAAGCGCAAGGATTGGCCCAGGCCTGCCCCACTTCCAAGTTTCAGTATTTGCTCATCCCCCTCTTTCCCTTCCTCTCTCTTCTGGGGAGAGCCCAGCTCAGCCCAGCCAAGAGGTTCTCAGTGCTTTTCTGGCCCGAGAAAGGAGCCTGCTGTATTTTCACCCCTCACCACCCCTGCCATTTGCTAGCAGCTCTGTTTGGATTCAGCTTTCCTGTTTTGCTTATCTGCTGTCTCGAACAAAGAGACTTTTTCACACCTCCTGCCTGAATTTCGGTATTGTCACCTGGCAGCAAAGCATCACTCAATAACATCTGTTCACCCTTTCTGCGCTGGTTTTCTCAGCAGCTGCTGTCTGCCGGAAAACACTAAGCCGTGCCGGTGCCTGGGGAGGATGGCTGGCAGCAGAGCACCGCGCTAGCGACCAGGGCATTTCACCACAATACAAGGCACTGTGGTCCGCACTGGTGGAGATCAGCAAGGCTGATGCCTGAGGACTAACACAGCCTTTTTGCCCCCAGCCCCATGCTGGGATCTCAGGTGCGGAGGGCAACAGAGCAGCCTGCCAGAAGCCGTGGGGCTCGGGCACAGCAAGCGGGGAGCTAAAAACCAGGGCTGTGTGAGCAAAAGAGACTTACCGTCCGTCCGCCAGGCAAGGAGCAGTGCCACGTACAGTGCCAGGGCTGTAGTGGAAGGGGCCATGGCAGATCAGCATCCTCTGTGGGCGCTGGGCTGGGCAAGCAGGGTGCCGAGCTCTGCTCTGGCGGGTTGCCGAACACTTGTTTTTCCCCAGAGGCTGGCTCAGTGACGTCTTGGAGGCGTTAGCGCAGTGGGAGGAAAGTAGCTGTGTCGCGACTTCCACTTTTCTTTACTGTCCACCCACTCACCCACAGCTAATCTTTCAGCCCAGGCTGGGCATTTCCTACAAGCAGCCTTCAAGGAAGAGCTTTGGGGGCTTTTCTAAACAAAATAGTATACCACTGAGAAAGGGAAAATAAGAGTAAATCGTGCGTCTGCTGCTTTGTTATTGAATGAGAAGTTGAAAGCAGAGCACAGGGGCTGAGTGTAAGCACCTAGGCTGACCTGTCACAGGGATTTTACCGAGCACAGCACCCACCCAGCAGAGTCCCCTTGGGCCAGTGTCCTGTCCTGCCAGCGGCTAGAGCCGGCTGGGTCCTAGCCAGCCCTGGGGAGCCTGGCAGGCCCAGGAGGGGTCTCTTGCTTTCCCTTCCTTTGGGCTCAGCCCGTACCCTCCTGCTTCAGTCCACTGTTCGCCTTTCCCTACTTCCGGGCCCAAGTGACAGCTTCTGGGCTGTTGTGTGTCCTGCCAGGGCCTACACGTGTGGGAGGCAGCGCAAGCTCTGACGTGGGGTGCGGCGGAGGGGGCTGTGAGATGTCCCCGGGCCTCTGGCAGCTGTCGGCCAGACCCAAGGCCCCACAATGGCCACGCTGCATGTGGCCACAGGGCTCTGGCCTCACAGTAATGTCGTGCTGGTGTGGTGACACTGACCTCAGGTGCTAGGACCTGAATTACCACTGAGCAGGATTGTGGGTCCTCTGCTTTGCCTTCTGGCAGGCAGAATTACAATAGAGCTTGCTCGAGGGCTTTCCTGGGGCCTGTGCAAACCCCAGGACCTTCATGTGATGGAGAGGGATTTGTCTTGAGAAGAGGAATTTCCCACTGGGGAATTAGTGGAAAGGACACAGATAAAAAGAGCAAGCGAAACTGAGAGTGCTCTGGGCAGCCTCAGAAAGCTTCAGAGCAGTCCCTGGCTCGGTGAGCATAGAGGTGCAGACCCGCAGGTCCCTTTTGCCACAGCAGAATGGCTCCTCAAAGAGCCACCTTAAATGCCCAAAGTGGGAGATTTCTGCTTTTTCCCCTGACTCTGAATAGAGTCCGTCCCCTGACTCATCCTTCCTGCTAAAGCCTACAGGCTTCCACGAACTCGCAGCCTTGCTAGAGCACCAGCAAATCCATCAGCTGCAGTCTGGGTCCAGCGGTGCCACCGAGCTGTCCTCCAGTACCTGGCGGCAGGACCTCGGGCAAGGTACCCGTGGCTTGCCTGGCTCTTCTGGCACCTGGGAACACACAGGCTTCGGCTCTGCTCTTCTGGGGCCACGGGGAATATGGGCATGGGGTGGTGGTGCTGGGTGCCCAGCAGCGGGGAGAGGCTCTCCCTTGCCAATGGCCATTCCCGTGCTGAGGGCTAGCGATAGGAATGGGCAGGGGATGAGGACTCCAGCAGCAGATCACCTCGGCTTGGCTTCACCCCGGCTTGGCTTTATTCTCCCCTCTTTGGGAGACCAGCTGATGTCCTGTCACTCTGCTGTCAGCTCATGGGTCAGATCTGGCATCCACTGCATTTAGGAGTCCTGAGATGAAGTATAGCCCATCCCACACAAAGCCACAGCTCATGTTTCATGTAAGGGAATGAAAACCAAAAGCAATGGGACAAAAAATGTGGAAGGAAGGAGCTGTGTGGAAAAGACACCATGAGACTGGTCCTGTGGATGAGGTGTTTCAGAAGCTTGGGAGAAATGGTTGGCAATTTTGGGGAAAATGAAACAGGCTGAGCAGAAATGACAGTTCTGTGGAACCCTCAGATCTTAAGAGGCACAGTTACCCCACAGTGCTCGTGCTGGCACCTGAGCTGCTGTGCAGGTGCGGGCACTGCCAAGTGCCACAGGAGGAGCTGGTGCTGGGGCAGTGCGGCAGTGTCCCTGCCCACTGCCCACTCTGCAGCTTGCAGCGCAGATGCTGCCCGGGTTCCCTGTCTTGTCAGTGCCTTTCCCTCATCCTCTGTGAAATGCCACTTGGCATCCTTGAGGCTGCAGAATTCTTGTCTCCTCACTACCTTTGCTGGCACCAGCTCTGCTGCGAGTGGCCTCGGGGAGGGAGCCGCTGTCTCGCAGGGAAGGGAGGGCAGACCTGTCTTTCTAGCCCAAGGCAGGGGGGCACAGCAGCCCCTGCCCAGCATGCAGCCCTGTCCTGTGGCCATGCACTGTGCTGAGGCATCCTCAGCCCCTGCAGCCCTGGCACAGGCAGGGGACCCAGTGATAATCACAGGCGAGCTTTGCAGCAGGCGTAGCTGACCATCCAAAGCACTGCATTAAAACCAGAGTGCTGCAGAAAAGAGCAGCCCCACGTTTTCAATGTCAGCAGGAGAGGTTTTGAGTTCATGGGTCAAAACAGCCCTCGAGAATGCTGCTGAGTTTCCTTTTCATCTTCAAAATAATTGACTAATCTTTGAATAGGAATAGCCCTGTTTTTAATAACCTGGAAATCACCTGAGTCAGAACTGCACAGCAGGTCTTTCCCCAGAGCCTCTGCAGCTCCTCTCGGACACCACTACAGAGAAACCTAGCCCATAGAACCCCTGGGGGAGCTGATCTCTGATTTTTCCCTGCCCTCCACCACTGCAGACCTCAGGGAGTTTTGCCCAGGATGGCAGGGGGGTCGTACAGCCCTGGAGGGGCAGGCTCAGGCAGCGAGGCTGCACCCTGTGGCACAGGGCTTGGGCCAGAGGGCTGGTTCTGCACGGGCACAGCCCTACCATGGGACAAAGTGCCTTGCCTGGAAGAGCAGAGTTATCCTCTTCCCTTCCCAATTCCCTCATGCCTGGAGGTCGGAGCAGAGAGCGGAGATGCCACCGGGCTCTCCCAGGCTGGCGGTGCCGGCTCCTGTTGTGCCTCGGTTTGCTAGCCGGGAGGGTGGGAGAGTGCAGCAGGGCTCTTAGGAGTGCTTACCAGCAAGGAAGTGCGAGAATTTCACCTGGGAGGTGTTGTGCGTGCCTGACATTTAACGTTAGGTTGATGGGGTAAAGCCCAGACACACAGTTTTCTGTAACTTGCTTTCCGTAGGTGGCTTTGTAGAAACACCAGTAAGCAATCATTCCTGGAGCTGCCACCTGGAGCTACTTTCTGAGAATCCCTTTTCAGAAGAGGACGTGGCAGCTTGCACAGGCATGCAGGCAAGGCCAGCTCAGGGGACACAGCTCCCTGCTTGGCAGCCCCTGACTCCCTCTCTCCCTGCACCCCAGCAAGGCAGAGCCCTCAGAGGCGTGGGGTAGCTGCAAAAAGCAAACAAAATGCCGTTAGTCCTGCATGTGGAAACTAGGGAGGAGTGTGCTGCAGGGCAGGGGCTGGCTCAGAAACCACACTGGAAGCAGGGGATCCCCAGAGCAGGTGGCCTGGCTCATGGCCACCACCAGGCAAGTGTTTGCCCTGTGCGCTGAAGCGCACGTGCTGGACCTGCCAGGGCAGTGAGGCCCAGGGTGGGCTCATTGGAAAGAGGCAGGCAAAGGGCTTGACAATGAGCTCACCAGAAGAAAACAGGGGTAAACACCAAGATCAGGAGGGACTCGGATGTCAGTCTTCTCCACCAAGCTCCCTGATCCCCCTCTCTGGCCACCCGTGTTTGGCCCCAGGCTGTGCGAAGGAGAAAGGCAGGAATTGACCCTTCTGAGAAGGAATGGGATGGGGAGCCCAGGAGCAGGGTGGAGGGGACAATGGGATCCATCCCAGGCTTTTCAGCCTTGAAATCAAGGGGGCTTTGAAGCAGGTTTCCTTCAAGCTTGGATGGCCCTCCTTGTCTCCTGCGCTTCCGATGAGCAGGTGTGGGTGGGGAGCCAGATGAATAAGGGACTTACGCTATGAATAATGCCAGGAGAAATGTGCCTGGAAAATAGAGTGTCGGGATGGGGCTCATGGGAGGCACCATGCTGTTGGACAGAGCCTCTCAGGACTGAGCCATCGGAGGAGCTGCCCTCCTCCCAGCCAAGCCACGTGCTGCCCTCACGCTGCCCGGTGCCAGCCCTCACGAGCGGGCAGGCTGGAGGGGGTCCATTTCTTGCAATGACCTCTTATCCCAGAGGCTGCTCATCCAGAGGCTGGGAGCAGCCTGGATTACACGAAGCACCATCCCACCTCTCTGCCGCGCAGTGCAGAGCAGAGACCGTGGTGCAGCCCCGGCCAGTGAGGAGTGCAGGCACAGGCTCCCCACCAGCCTCATTCATCCACCCTGCAGCCGCTCCTCTGGCAGCCAGGGTTTGGAGTGAGTGGGGCATGTGGCACCGTGGGTCACGGGTCCGGGGCCTGGACATCAGAAAGCACACAATGGAGCTGGGCCTTTTTTCTTTTAATCTGGATATTTTTACCTGTTTCTCCCAAATGTGAGTTCTGGGTTAAGCAAAGCATCCCCTGGCTCATGCCCACAGAGAAAGCCGGAGACTGCTGCTTTCTCCTTGCACAATGCGAAAGCATTGCTCCATTAGCAAAGGAGTGACAAAGCCTCTAGAAAAACTAAAGGGAAATGGCATTTATTTTCCCTTGAAACAGGGCATTCCGGACTTCTCAGTCACCCAGGTGCACAAGAGGGTTTTTACTGGGGTTGGACATGGCTGCGCATCCCCTCCTCTCCCATCCTCGGCTGGCATGCACAGCCCTCAGCCAGGGCAGGAGAGGTGCAGGTGAGCGCGGGGAAGGCACACAGTGGAGAAGGATGGCCTTGGGCAGGCAAGCAGCTGGGAGATGGGTGCCTGGGACGCTGCTCTCTGCCAGGGCCAGACCCCACCTGCTCCCAGACTCCCAGACCTTTGGCAGCAGCCAAGGCTCCTGCTGCCCCTGCCCAGCATTCCTTAGGGCCTGGCTGGGGTGACCGGCAGCAGAGGCAGGTATTTTGCATGCTGTGCCTGGAGCAGTTGGGAAACAGGCAGCAGTGGAGCCGAGCGGCAGGTCGGACTGGTTTCCCTCTGCACCTGGCGCTGGCACTGACGTACGAGCCCGCTCGCCAAACAGATTCTGCCCCATCCCCGCGGACCTGACTTTGTTCTGCACTGCACTGCGCAGCGAAGGATGGCTGTGCCGGAGCTGTGACCCCAGCCCAGCCCTGCAGCGGCCGATGGACGGGAAAACCTCTCCGGTAAGGCGTGGGCAGCTCCCCCAGCTCTGACCCAGCTAGGAGTACTGGGGGTTGCTCTGTGGCCGTACGGACCTGCTTTCCTCGGGGTTTGGTGGAGCGCCCAGTTTCTGCCTCTTGCTCTCTGGGGCGTTGCCTTCGCAGAGGAGGACCCGGGGTGAGCTGCCTGTGGGACTGCTGCCTCCGGCACCCCCTCGGCACATGGAGGGAGGAGGACTGCCATCAGCATCCCTGGTGTCAGCCCTGTGCCGGCAGAGGAGGTGTTGGGGGCCCCTGGCACCGCTGCTTTTCCACGCTGGAGCGGATTTGTGGACCGGGGGGTACTAGCTGGTGGGGTGGGCTGGGGCTGCCAGTGCTGGTGCCACTTGGCACCCACGGGAGCTGCGCAATCCTAAGCCTTCTGGCACCTCCCGCCAGCATACCAGTAGCAGCAGCGGCAGCACGATGGTGGCCTTGGCCGCCGCTGCTCTTCCTCGCCCGCTCTCCTGGCAGTTTTCCTCCTGCTCTTTTCGGGCTGGGTTGACTGGGGCCTGCTCAGTCTCAGCCATGGGACGTTGCTGAGCATGGTCATGAGCATCCTGTCATGAGGAAAACATCTATCCCTGGCTGGGCACTGGGCTCAGCCCGCCCGGGTGAGGCAGCAGGTAATTACTGAGCTGAGCGCTGCCGGCTGTGCCAGCAACATCCGGAACGTGCAAAGGCGGCAGTGACGGGGTGGATGGGGCTCGAGGGGAGGCAGGGCCAGATGCAAAAGCCACCCTCTTCCTGCCCCTTGGCATGCAGGTGCCTCAGAGGCAGCCAGGAGCAGGGGCAGAGTGGGCTCGTGCCAGATCCTGGCTGGGTCCCAAGGGAGGGGCGGCTTGCCCCCAACACTGCTTTGCAGTGTGAGCCCGGGTCTGGGCGGCCCTGAAAGTGGGCAGCAGCACCGCGTCTTGCTGAGAGTGGGGCAGGAATTGGGATGCCCACATAGGGAGACAATTACCTGATATTGGGCATCCCCACTGGGCCACCTTGCCTTTGTCTCTTGCATTAAATGGGCCATTAGGATTCCTGGGTGCCACCCTTGGCTCTGCAACTGCAGGAGAGTAGCTTCATCTTTCCATGCCTCGGTTTGCCCCTCCGTGGAACAGGGTGAGCATCGATTACTCACCCCCTGGAACATTTTCTGATCTCTGCCTGAAGGGCTGCTCACACTGGCATATGGCAGTCTGTCCCTGTCCAGATCGGGCTGACTCAATCAACACGGCTTGTCATCTGCACTTGCAAAATGGCCCTTTTGTGGTCTGGGATTTCACTTCCCCGTGTGTTGCCGCTTTACGGCATCCGGGTCTCGGCAGTGTCCTCCCACAGCTCCCGCCCGGATTGTATCCGGGACTGGGGGTCTGCCCCCTCCCATGGAGGCACCGCTGAGGCATCGCTCAGCTGTGGCACTCGAGTGGGATGGGTGTCACCGGGAGGGAACGGGGCCTTTCACAGACTGGGGAGGGTTTTGTCCCAGGGGAGCGCGAGGACAATGTCACTGTTGTGTGCTTGCTGCGCTAATCTGCCCTGGACAATCAGGGCTCCACGACCAGGTGAAGGAGCCAGTTCCCTGCCCCGAACGAGGGTCTGTGAGCAGCAGAGAGCAATGGTGAGGGGCGAGCTGCTGGGCTCAGCTGGGGAAGATGATCACCTCTTTAGGCAGCTCCTTCCAGCTTATTTAAGCCAGGCTGCCTCCCTCAACTCTTGATGCTCCACTTTTTTGGTAGCTGCTGTGCCCTTCTGCTCCTCTGAGACATGGCTGGGCCCTGGGTCTTGTTGCAACACCCCAGGTGTTGCCTGGCTTCTGCTCTCCCTCCCACTCCGAAACTGTGGGTGACTGCTGGCTGGTTTCCCAGCCTTCCCTCCCCATCATGCGTGGATCCTGAGCCTTGAACCCAGCCCGGACTGGGCCTTTCACCTGGTGATTGCCTTCTGCAGTAGGGAGTCAAGCTGGAGGTCAGTGCACTTGGTAGCTCACGGTGCAAAGGGGATGGGCTTCTCCAGTGCTGCTGTCTGCAGGTTAGGTGCTTTTCCTAGCTCTGCTAAGCCTCAGAACAGAGCGAGGCAGTGTTTACAGTTATGACCGGTTTAGCAAAGCGCTCATGCTGCAGAGTGGCACCGTCTGCTCATCCCCCAGGCAGCCTGGTCCGGGCATGAGGCGAGCAGAGCTGGGCAGCAGTCCCCTGCACATCCCCAGCATCCCTCCTCTCCGGTTGTCTGAAAGCCAGTCCTGCCACGGAAAGGAGCTGGTTGTGCTCCCCTTCCCCACTCCTGACCTTCAGATGCCAGCCCACAGCAGTGCTTAATGGTCTCGTGGCTGGTGGAACATTTGCAGAGAGGACATCAGAAAAAAGGGGCTCAAACCGCAGCTGCATGTGTGAGATAGGCACAGCTCCGGGTATGACTTTTACTCAAAAGCCAGCAAAGGGTGAGTAAAGGTTTTGTGGGCAGAAGTCACAGCTCACTCACCGGGGTAATGCACGCTCCTTAACAGAAATATCTTTGTAAAGCCGCTGCTGTTTGTTCTCTGCTCCAGTGGTTTTACAAACAGCAACCAGTTATGCTGGTTACCAGGAGCCTGTAGTAAAAATTTTGTTAGCTTCTGCGATAGACCCAAAAAAAGTACTTGGGACTTTAGACTTTTAAGGAAATAAGTAGCTAATAGTTCACCCGAGAGTAAGAAAGGGCATGTGTTTCCTAAGGAATAGTAAGAGCAATTTAACCTATAGCATACTTATGTTAATTTGAAATGTTTGCATATTGGAGATGGAAACGCTTTAGCATCCAGCATCACCGGTTTACTGGTGAAGCTGGGCTGTGTTTTCTAGTACGATGGAGACATTTGTCCTTAACAGCATTGTAATTCTGCTGATCTGATAACCAAAAACTTGCACTTGCAGGATGAGGCAGGTGAAATATCAAACACGTGGAAATAGCATACAAATGCCAATGTAAATTAAACTGTCTGGGTATTTACAAACACCTTGTTTACACATAGACCAGAGAAATTCTTTTCCTAGGAAGGGTTCCTGGCACCTGTGCCTTGCTTTTTCTGCAAAGCAGTGGTGCAGGACCTGCAGCAGCTCTGGCTCTCTCACTGATCCCATATGCTTTCTAACAACGGGCACCAAGGGTACCCAGGGAAGTTTCACAGTGCGGACGTGCGATACTTGCTGCAAGATCTTGAATCCCATTGGTGTGACTGCTCAAACTCAGCAGGGGAGAAGGCAAGCCTGCAGCACAGCTGTCCCGGGCTTGCCTGCACTGCTGCTGTGAAATCCAGATGTAGGGGAAGCTGGCCTCCAGCTGCAGGCTGAGCAAATTCAGGCTTGTTACCACTGTCATGCGGGGAAGGGGCGAGAAGGGATGGGTGATGCTGTGAAACTGCCTCTGCTTCTCCTGGTACGTGCAGGAGGCCAGGGAGCCGCTGGCCGTGAGCGGGGCGGTGGCTCTCAATGGCCCGGAGACCTTAGCGGTGCCCACGCCACACGGGCCCCGCGGCAGCAGGAGGAGGTCTGTGCCGGGGGGTGGCCCTGCACACCCCGCCGCTGGCCAGGGCGGGTGGCCAGGCAGCCTTCCCAGGAGCCCGGGGTGCTGAGCCTGCCGGCTCTGTGGCTGGTGTGCCGGGGCCGTGCCCAGTGACTGAGGCACATCTGGAGAGGTGATGTGTCCCCCCGCCGCCACGTTCAGCTGGGGGCTGAGGCAGACCCTGCATGGGCAGCACGCGTGGCCACGCCGGGGTTTGTGACTCATGGGATAATGCCCAGGAAGTTACACCTCCGCATTGCAAGAAAGGGCACAGCCGTATTTACAAGGCATGAACCTGAGCAGGATCCCGACGTGCTCATTAGGGCCCTCGGTTCCCAGCAGGAAACAGGAGGGCAGAGAAAATCCAGCTGGAAGGGGAAAACTTGGTGGTGGCAGCCTGCTCTGCCCAAGGTCCCTGTCCTCTCTGCCTGTTCCAGAGCCGTGTACTGGCCCAGGTGCTGCTTGCCGGCTTGGCAGGGAAAGGATGTTTTCTGGTTATGGGGAAATGTGATCTCTAGCAGCTGCAGGGCCAAAAATCCCGAGGGTCATGGTTGAGCCCACCTCCAGGGAGGCGGGCTGGGGTGTGGGTGCCAAGCTGGCTGCGCTCTGCCACCAAAGGATGTTGGCTCCGCTTCTCCCTTGGGTGCCCCTTCTGCAGGACAGCAGCGAGGTTGCTGGTCCCTAGTCCCCCCAAACACAACTAGGGACAGACGTAGTCCAACTTTGACTGGCTTCCCTTGAACAGCCCAGTGCAAATGTGGTCGGTCATGGCTGCGTGCTACTGGGAGCAGTGCTGGGAGATGGCGGGCAGGAGGAGCGAGGCAGCCTGGGAAGCACCTGCTGAGAACGAAGCCCAGGCCGGGCTGTCAGTGCTGTGTGCTGGCTGGCGATGCCCTTGCAGTTTCTGCGAGGCACGCAGCCATTTATTACTGCCGAAGATGGGTATGAGATTTTACGAATAGCAGCAAGAATGGCACTTATTGTAGGCTTTGTGTACAGGTCCTCTCTGAAGGCAAATGAGAGGCTCTCGCTTCTGGAGCTGATCGGAGAAGATGGAGAGCTTAGAAGAGTGTATCTTGAGGAAAGGAAACAAATGCATGTTCTTTTGCAAATTCATGGATCAGGAGTGACACAACTGCAGAACAGCATTCCAGGGTGCAGGACGTTTCAGGGCTTGGAAAACACTGATTATTAAGTATTACTAAATAACAGCTGGAAATTGCGCTGTATTTTTCAAATGGCTAATTAAGGATAGATGCATAAATTGGGGCACTAGCCCCATGGAACTGGGCCACAGCGTGACTGACCCGATGCCAAATACCCAGCTGATTGCTCTGATCAAAGAGATTGGTTTGGGAAATTTGGCCAGCAGCCACCTAAAGGGGAAAAGCTCTGCGAAAAAGAGGTTTTCAGCCATCCTGGAGGGGCTATGGCTCAGGCTCTGTGGTGCAGAAAGAAGCACCATGGCAGTAACTCTCCATGCGGTTCCTGGTACCGTGGAAGAATAGCCACCAGCAGCAATGGCTGGCCATGTTGGGGAGCTCAGCTTCCCATCGCCTTTGTCTTCACTGCCACCTGGGGACTCTGCAGGGACTCTCTGGTGGGCATCGGTCATTGCCAGTAACAGTCTCCTCTGCTCGCAGACCACGGCATCGCCCAGCAGTGTCCCTCCCAGCCTCCATGCCTCCACAGTCAGCAACATCTTCAGTGCCCGACCACCGCAGCCTCGAGAAAGCGTCCTCGGCATTAGCTTCAAGCCCTACAGCCCGGAGTCCAGCCCAGCCCCGGCTCCCTGCACGACCTGTGAGAGCGCACGTAAGAGGATGGCGCTGAGGGTGGTCTCTGGCCACCCTGGCCCCGGTCCCACCAAGGGTGGGGAGGGATGGAGAGAGGCAGGGAATGGGTGCCTGTGCCCACAGCTGGCACAAGCCTCAGCCACAGGCTGGTGTTTCCCTGG
>JANZLQ010000086.1:6936099-6950077 GCA_026212715.1 Elanus axillaris
GTACGGGGGGGGGGGGGGGGCGGTCCGCCGCGTCGCCGCCCGCTTCACCCGGGGAGACCGTCGGGGCGCGGCCCCGGTCCGGAGCCCCGGGGCATCGCCCTGCGCCTCCGGCCGCCCGCATCCCCGGGCCGGGTGGGTGCCATGGCAACGCCGGGGTGACCGTGGTCTCCCGTATCCCAGCGTTGCCTGGTTACCAGCCCCCCGTGCTCGGAAGGATGCCCCGGGGGACCGGGCAGCCCCCCGCCCCCCCCAGCCCATCCCGCGGAGACCTCGGGCACGTCCCGCCTGCCCCAGCCCTTCCCGGGCCGGCTGGGCTCCGTGCTGTGCAGGCTCTGGGGGAACGGGGAGGTGACCCCCGCCTCGGTGAGGGTTTGGCAGCGTTCTGCCTTCTCTCGCTAAATATTTTAGTAACACCGAAGCAACACGTCAACGGTCGAGTGCTTTACCCCGGGAAGGCGTACCAGAGGGAAGGAAGAGCGTGTCGCTTGGGGTGTGTAATTCATGCTTCCCAAAGCAGCAGATATCAGAGGCCGTGTGGTGGAACGCGGCTCCCACAGGAATATTTCTGTGGGAGGGAGAGTGACAGGTGGTTTGCGTGGACGTGCATAAGCTTTGCAGCAGGAAAGAGCAGCCTCTTGGGAAAAACTGCCCGTGGATTTGGACCAGAAGCAGTGCCCTGCACCCCTTTCAGCAAGCCCGTGGTGCCCCAAGGCACTGTTGGGTCACGCTGGGACCCGTAGTCCCACAGGGCGGTTTCCCTCCCAGTCTGAAACGAAGATGAGCCCAGAGTCTCTGCCCGCGTGCAGCAGGAGTGTGGTTCTGAGGCGGAGTGATGGGGAGCACGCATGGGATAGCTGCCGGCGTCAAGCGCGGTCACTGCAGAGCCGTGCCACCTGTTAGAGCATGCTCGCCGGCCTGCCGGAGAATACCCCCGTGCCTCCGACAGGCTCGCCTTGGCATTTTAGCCACCTCCTTGAAATGTACCCGTTCAGGTCAAATGTCGCAGAGAGCCACAGTTTTGCCAGCAGTTTAGACTTTGGTGTTGAGGACAACTCCCCAGCACGGCAGCTTTGTGTCCGGTTCTTTCCCTGTGTTTGCCTTTTGGGCTGTCTGCGTGTTTCCAAAGCGTTGAGAGGACGCCGACAAGCTCCATGGCTGTCGCCTCAGCGCCTGAGCGCAGGGAAAGCACCGCTCGCGCCGGGCAGCGCCAAGGCGTCCTGCCGAGGGGCTGTGCCGCCCGGCTGTCCCTCTTCCCGGCACATGGCTGCAGCGGTGCTGGCAGGGATGACGGCCGCGCTGGCTGGGGACTTCGGTTTGCCTTGTGCTCGGCGGTGGTTGTGACTGACTGAACGGCAAAGGAGAGAGGGAGAAAATGTCCGCCCTTGGATGCTTGGCTGTATTGTGGTACCCCAGGACACAGAGGAGTGTGAAACAGCTTCTCTTATGCTGCCGGTCTGGTGTTTCGTCGTGATCTGGATTCCACTCAGCCACCAGGACCTGGCAGGTAACCTCTGCTTTTGACTGACCTGTTTGATTCCCACTGTGCTGATGCCAAGCCCTGCTGATGCTGAGCCGGGCCCCGCTTGGTGCCGGTGGTTTAGCCGGCGAGGGCTGGGCAGAGGAGCAGGGTGTGGCAGGAGGATAGGACAGTTCAAGCCAGTGCTCTGGTTGTGTTTACAGCACTTGATTATTTGTTAAGCAAACGAGGAGATAACAGGAGCCACAGACTCCTGATGGAAGGTGGTGGTGTTTACTGCTTCGCCGGAGCCAAGGGCTGGGTTTCCTGCCTGCTCTCCCCATGGCAGGCGGCTACGAGCTCTGCAATTATTCCACTGGAGGTTTGCCTCAAAGGAAGGGCTGGCCTTGCTCTCTCGTGCCTGCCCCTTCTCGTTTGGAGAGATGTGTGTCCTCGGGGTGGGCCGGGGACTGCCCGTGAGCCAGGTGTGGCTGGGCAGCTTTGGCTAAGGCTCCTCGATGTTTTTGGGCTGGTTGCCTGAAAGAAGCCCTGCAGGAGGCAAGCTTAATGCCGGGAACAGGTGAGGGATGCAGCACAGGGTGCTGAGGTCAGGGTCCCTCTGACCTCGTTTAGCCACGTTCAGCGATCCCCTCTGATCGCGTGCTCTCACAAGCATCGACCTGGCCAGGGCTGGTCCGTGGGGGTCCACACGTGAGTCTCTTTTTGCTGAAGCAGGGCTGAAGTTTGGGTCCTGGGGCTCCTGGAGAGGGTTTCCTTTGAAAAGTCTCTGCTTTGGGGAGATAGCCTGAACCTGCAAGAGATGATTAGATCTTAGTAAAGTAAGTTTTCTGTCTTCCATCTGGTCAGCCCTTGACTTGGCACCACATTTGGGAAGTGCCATCCATATCGGAGCAGCGAGGGCTGGAAATCTCCCCTCTCATTTAGGAACTAGGCACAACAACAGGCACATTAATAGCCCGATTGATGCTGACGTGAAATGGCAGAAGAGCACATCTATGCATAGCTGGAAATGTCCATTCACACACGCACACTCCTAAACGCTCCAGGCAATGGAGCGCTGCTGTCACGGTCTTGGGGGCTTTGCACAGAAACTAGAGATTTTAACTAGGTCTGATCTTCGGGAGATGCCCTGAGGACTCCTGACTGAAGGAGGAGGCTGCCCAGCATTATGTGATGGCTGAGACTTGACAGGGCAGATCTACGCAGAACAATGAAAAGAAAAAGGGGACTTCAAGATTCAATGCCATTACAAATTTACCTGCCTTGTTCTGGTGTGATTTGCCATGCTACGGAGAGCTAATCAGTGGGCAGGAGAGACTGGGTCTGTCTGCCCGGACTTCCCCCCTGCTCCTCTGTCTCACACACACACGGTCTCCATGCGCGCACGCAATGACATGCGGAATTGCAAGGAGGGATTATCCAGGAGCAAGAGGCGGAGGGAGAGCTGTGGTGAGGCATGGAGCAAAGCATGTCGGCTCTAAGCTTGGCGGGAAGGCAGCAGGGCAGTGAATCACGGCAGGGCTGTGCTGGGCGGGATGGGACTGAGCCCTGGTGGGGTTGATGCCCACCCCGAGGTGCTGCTCTGGGGTCTGCCAGCCCTGCCTGGTGGCCGCAGGGACAAGGCTGCACCGAGGGGGCTGCCACGGCTGCGTGGGCTGCCCTGGTGCCCAGCAGCGCTTTCCCAGGGCAGGGAGGGCATCCCCGGGCGGTGGGCCATGCCAGCGTGCAGGGCCGAGGGCAGTGGTGTGGGCACCACCTGCAAACTCTCACTGTGGGGCAGGTCCAGCCGTGGCTCAGACCCGTCCTGCCAGAGAGGGGTTCAACAAAAGCTCTGGTAAGCCCCCAAACAGCAAACACTGTGTAGTCCCTCAGCCTCTGTCGTTCCTGCCTTCCCGCAGGAGCCTCTGCCAAAAGCCTGATGTCCTTCTGGCACCCGCTCAGTCATGCAGACAAGGATGGAGGGGTAAATATTTGGTTTGCTCTCTTAAAACTGCCGGTTGGGTCGAGGCAAAAGGGAAGGAGAGCTCCAGGCACCACTGCTCTGTGTCCTGTGCCTCTCTACCTCTCTCCATATGCAGGGAGATCTAACAGTTTTAACTGGGAAAAAACCCACATTTTGATTCGAGGGGCACGCGAAGCACGCTGCGCTGCCCATTCCCCATGGTTTGCATGGGGGTGTGGCTACTCGGTTTGGTGACTGCAAACTTTGTGTCACTAATGGGGAGAAAACGGGGAGATCTGAGCCCGGTGGCACAGGGTGGGCGAGGAGCGCGCTGTGCAGACGTGGCTGGTCACGGGGCTGCCGTCGCTCCTCGGGCAGCTGTTGTTTTTCCGCTGCCTTTGTGCAAAGGCACAGCTGGATTTAGCGTGAGCAGAGGGCAGGGAATGGTGCCTTCATGCCTTGAACGCTGTGAACTGAAGGCGTAAGCGGGGAAAACAGCAAACCCTTTGCAATGTTTGCTTTTCTCGCTTTATTTCAGCTTCTTGAAAAAGTGGGTGGGCCAGCTCAAAAAAAAACCAGAAAACCTGTGGCGCTTTGCAAAGCATATGCTTCCTTGGAGGAGACCTGGGCTCATTTGCACTCTGGAATGCTGTGTTTGTTTTTTTGAGCAAGGACACTGCCAATCCTGATGGTTAACTCATGCGGAGATAAGTTTGAGCGTGTGGAAGTGTGTGAAATTGGGGAATTGAGTTAGAAAAACAAAGAACATATGTGTGCTGTGTGCTTGGCTTGGCGAAAAAGCAAACTCTGTTGCACTAAGTGCGAGAAGCCAAAAGCTGAGCAGAGGACTGGAAACAACGTCTGTGGCCAAGCGGGGCCCCAGCGCTGGCCCACTTCCTCAGGCGGTTCCGGAGGGCTGGAGGGGGCTGCAGAAGAGCGGGGAGCAAAGCCGTCGGCGGGTGCCAGAGCTGTGGGGTGTTTGCTTCTGTTACAGTGCTGGCAAAACACACCCAGGCAGCCAGCAGCATGGCTCCGGCATTTTCGAAGCTGCTCTGGGAATCATGGCCAGCGGGTCGGACCCTCTCGCCGTTGCAAGCAGGGCTGCCCCTGCTGTAAAGCATCTGGTCAGGCATCAGTGGGATGGCTCACACATGAGGAGGGACTGGGGCTGCAACTGAGGGCTGTGGGGTGTGGGAGAGAAATGCTGCCCTCAGGAGTCCCAAGAGGGCATCATGCGTGGGGCAAGCAGGGAAGCGAGAGGGTTCCCATGTGCCTTGGCTGGGGTGGTGGGGCTCAGGGCAGGGCAGGGATGGTTATGAATAATGTGAAATTCCCCGAGTAGGCTCTCCAGGGGATGTCACTGAGCTGCTGCTGCAATAGTAGTTGAATAACAGCAAAAGAAGCAGTAGAAATCTGATGATTTGTTAAAAAAATAAAGACATCGTTAATACCCTACAAGAGCCAATTCATACCGTTCATCTAGCAACGGCGTGTGCTGTATTGCCCCTCCTTGTGTGCATACAACACCCTTGTATTGGGTAATGACACTGATTTCGCGCTGGCAGCCTCAGCAGTAAAGTGATAAAGGATGTGAGGTAAAGGACATAGGAAAATAGGCAACTAGAAGTTACTGTTTCACCAGCTGTTGGGTTCTTTGTACGTGTTTCTGAGACCTGGTAATTACCCAGAATTACGTGCCTCGGCAAACGAGGGGGCTTGTCTGGGCACAGGCAGCCAGCGGCACGCTCCAGCACGGCGTGGTAGCGCAGCCCCGTGCTACACAATGGTGGCAGCAGCTGCAGGCCAGGGAAATTAAACACTCTGGCATTCGGATGAAATGCGTTGACTTCAAAATGACAAGATGTGGAAGGGAAGGGAAGGACGTGAATTATCACGGGAGGCAACTCGTCCCAGTGAATAAATGGGGTTCTAGAAACATGCTGCCCGTGTTCCCAGGGCTGAGCGTGGTGCTGGAGGCTGCTTCCTCCGCAGGCACAACAGGAGCTGGCTCCCGAAGGCAGCGCTGGAGACCGGCTACTGAGCGGAACACTGCTGCGGCCGGCTTTGGCAGGCTGGTGGGCGCTGCCCATCCCGCTCTATGTGTGCTGTTCCCAGGCACCCTCGCAGCACAAACTGGGACAAGGGGGCTGTGGCAGGAGCTGGGGCACCCTTGTGCCCCAAGGAGCTGGCCTGGGGCAGCTGAGCTGCCTCTCCCCGTCACTGGCCACCCAGGTGGGCTGGGGTGGAGGTTGCACCCGAATCAGGTCAAGCTCTGGAGGGGCTGAATAGCAGCATGCCAGGGATCTGCATCCCTCAGCTAGCTGAATTCCTGCTCTGTTGAGGGCCCCTTTCTTATCGGTACTAATCCAGCACAGCAGCTGCAGCAGCTCTGTAGCGCTTGGTGCTATCAGTGCTGTGCAGCGTGCCCGATAACCCCCCCTCCTCTCCCGTGCCAGCAGCAAGTCCTCTTCGCGTTCCCACACCATGTATGGCCACCGAACCCTATCGCCAGGGTGCTTAGCGACTGCCTGACGGCAGCAAAACACAAACAAGCAGAGCCCCGTACGAGGGCAAGCCACTGGTGGCCGGCGAGGCAGCGCCCAACCTGCCCCTGCGCTCCGGAGCTCCCAGCTCGCTCCCTCGGAGGCAGCGCATCCACCAAGCCCTGCTCCATCCTGCCAAGAGGCATCGCAGCCGGTGGGAAGGGGTGGCCGGGTGCATGTGGTGCCCTGTGCCAGCTGGCAGGACGGAGAGCAGCCGCTCCCCCAGCCCCTGCCCATCACGATGCTTCGGGGCCAGTTAATAGGTACCGTGTGTGCTGGCAGAGCAGCGGTGCCTGGCGCTGGCTGGTCCCAGCAGCCAGGGTGCCCATCCCAAATGGGTGCAGCAGCTTGGGGCATGGAGACGTACACCCCTGCCTGAGCTGGCAGGGAGCGTCACAGCCTGGCCACAGTGTTGTTATACCCAGGCTGGCATCCCTTGGAGAAGGGTCCGTGCTCCGGCCGGCTGCCTCCGCACAAGGGCAGCGTGTCGGTGCTTGCGAAGGGATGGGGACAGGCTCAGCTGTGAGGGGGCACTGAGGGGGTATTTAAGGTCTCTCCTCCCTGCCGCAGGTGAGCGTGGGGAGCTGGGGGGGGCAAGCGTGGCTGTGAGCTCATGTCCCACCAGGGCCGCTGGCCTCATTGTAGGAATGTGCCATAATTGCTATGCTAATTGGGACAAATTAAAGTATGCTCTGGGTGAAGGGCATGGTATTGACCTTGATAGAGAGATCACAGCCCTCATGCTGGCCCCATTGCCTACAGTGCAGCCTTGCGACTGCACAGAGATCCATTCCAGGAGCAGAGCCAGTGGTGCAGAGGTGTCTGAAAATGTACCGCAGGACCCCACAAAAAGTCCATCTGCCTGTCTGCTCAAACCTTTCCCCTCTTTTCCGCCTGTGAGCCGTTGTGTCCCCAGCGGGCTGGGCACAGCTATGGCCCCAGGTATCGTGGCCGGGCCCCCGTGTCTTTCCCAGGGCCAGCCTGGCTCCTTCTCCCGACGTGTGGGCTGCAAGGTCTGTACAGCCCTGCCTGCCTGCGCAGTCTGGCGCAGGTTGCCTGTAGTCCCCTACCCTCATGCACCCCAGCCCCGTCATGGTGCCCTCCATCAGCCATCCGGGTGCTGAAGCCCACTTTTCCCCTCTCTCCCAGCAGCCATGGAGGCAGTGCTGATCTTCCTGTGCTCTCTGCTGGTGCCGGCGGCTGTGGCAGATGGTAGGTGCCAAGCGCTTTCCACATGCAAGGTGGGTGGCAGGGGCACGGGAAAAGGCTGCGGGGTCCGGGTGGACATCTGCCCCTCTGATCCAGGGGGGAGCTGGAGCGGGCTGGGGGGCAGCAGCAGTGCCCGTGCCGGCCAGGGGGGCTGTGGGGGGCTGTGAGGGGCCGCAGGGGCTCAGCCGGGAGGTTCGCTCACCTCACACCCCTTGTCTGCTTATTTCTAGTGGCCACCCAAGAGAAGGAGGAGGACCCCTTTAACTATGGTGAGCATCGCTGTGCGTGAGGATGGGCGTGCTGGTGGGGGACATGCGTGCATGTACGACGGGGAGCGAAAGAGGCTGCCCCCTTCCCTGAAGCCAGTGGGAACAAGCCCCTGTGTCTCCTTCCCCCAGATTACCAGAACCTGAGGATCGGGGGGCTGGTGTTTGCCGTGGTCCTGTTCACCGTTGGCATTCTTCTTATACTCAGTAAGTTGGGGACTAGGTGGATGTTGGGCTTGCGGGCCAGGGCAGTGGGGACCATTCTTGCAGAGGGGACGGCCATTGGGAAAGGCCGTGGCCCATTCCCGCTTTGGCCGTGCTGACGGCGTTTCTCTCCCCTTGCAGGCAGGAGATGCAGGTGCAGTTTCAACCAGAAGCCCAGGTGAGTGAGGGCAGCCTGGTGGGGAACATCTCCCTTGGTGAGCTTCTCTGCCCAGTGCTCAGCTCTTCCTGAGCTCCCTCCCACAGCTGGCGGAGTGACTGCGCTCCCTGAGCATCCTGTTCGGGTGCCTGGTGCCCAAAGCTCTGCTGCAGAGCTCCTGGCTGGCAAAGCAGCTCTGCACGCTCCCAGGGCACCTTCCTCAGCGTGCCCCTGCGCTGTCGGGCATCCCACCCCCAGGGATGGGGTGCAGGTCCTGGCCGCTCACACCGTGCCCCTCTTCTTGCAGAGCTCCAGGGGACGAGGAGGCCCAGGCGGAGAACCTGATCACCTCGAACGGTAAGGTCACCCATCCCGTCCCGGTGCACTCTGCTGCCACTTCTGCGTTACCCGCACCTGCCTGCAGAGCACGCAGCTCTGGGCAGGCGCTGCAAACCGCTCTGCTCTTCCCTTTGCAGCAACGGGAGCACAGAAAGCAGAGAACTGAACAAGAGCCATGCGGTGAGTCCCAGGGCTGCCGTGGACCAGCCCAGGCCAGCCTGTGTGGTGGCACTAGGGCTGTCGCGGCTGCAATGCTGGGAAGGAAGGAAGGGAGGGAGGGAGGGAGGAGCAGCTGGGGCTGCGTACAGGGGCAATGGCGGGGCTCCGAGCAGACCACTCTGCTGGGACCAGGCAGCCCTGCATCCCCAGCACGGCGCAGTGGTGAGTGCCGGTCGGGGCCATGGCAGGGAAACATGCGGTGCCGGCAAGGTCCCGGGTGTTCTGTGCTCGGCAAGCCCCAGGCAACCCAGCGGGAAAAGGAAGCATCTGTCCGGATTTTCACTTGCATTACTACACTTCCTCTCCTCGTGCTCCTCCACCCCAAGAGGGGGTTATTTTTAGGGCCTCTAGAGAGCTGAGTGCGAGGCCCCCGGGGCATCTCACTCCTCGCCTACAGTCAGTTCCCCCAAGCTCTGCGTTCAGAGAGAGCAGAACCCCGGAGCCCGGGCAGGTAGTTTGCACTGCTGGTGGACAAGCCCTGCGCAGGGAAAGGCGGTGGTGGTGCTCCCAGCCTGACTTACGGCTCTCCTTCCCACGCAGACCCAGAGACCTGAGGACAGATGCTCGGACCGCAGATGCCAGTGGCCTGCGAGGAAACTGAAATCGCAGCAACAGGTCCCTCTAAGGAGATGCGAAGCTGCTGTGTCTGTGTTACCCTCTGTACTTCAGCACCGGTTCTCTGTTTACTAACCCGACTAAACTCCGCTCACTGTCCTCTCTGCCTCCAGTGGTGTGTAATGTTGATGTGAGATGATCATTACCCCTAGGGCTCGTCGTTGCTGATGTTGTAATAGTGACTTTCTCTTCACCTTTCTTGTGCTGTGCGTGTGATTTGGGCCGTGTACAACTGGCAGGCGCTCCCTGGAACAGGAGCCGCAGGGCAGGGCGGCGCGGGCCCGGGGGGAGCCCCACATCCCCCCCACCCAGAGCCAGAGGCACTCGGCACAGCCTGCACGGCACCGTCTGCGTGCCGGGCAGTGGCACTAGCGGGGGCTCGTCGTTCACCCCAGCTGGCTTCGGGCAGGGCTCGGGGACCAGTCCCACAGCGCTCTGGGGGTCTGCCCAGCCTAAGCCTGGACCGCACGTTGCAGTTTCAGCAATAACCCTCCTGTGCGCACCCCCGGCCCGAAGGCAGCCACAGTGGGGGGCGAGCCAAGCAGGACGTCCCGCAGCTCCGCTTCCCTTGGTGGAGGCACCTGGGTGCTGGATTTAAGGCTGAAAGGAACTCCCCTTTCTTGCCTGCTCAGCACTTCCCATTTCTGTCCCTGGCCACAACCAAGCCATCGGTGCGGGATGGTGCTTTAAAAGTGAGGAAATGCTGTGGTGGCAGAGAAACCTATGAAATCCCCCGGCATGGTGACACTGTGAAAGAGGGCGGCTGCGCAGTGGTGACCATGCTAGCCAGCGCAAACCAGCTCCTCGCCAACGCTCTGCCTGCCCGCCAGACGGAGGTGGGCAGGTTATGCAGTCTCTGATGGCAAAAGAGAAACATGGACTATAATAAAGATCCTGTCCTTGCTCTCCTCCAGCAGGGGAGGGGCAGTGGCGTTTCCTCCCGGTGCTCTCCGCCCTTCCTGATGCCTTGTTGCTCCCTGCGCCGTGGCCCAGGACACGGACCCCCTGCGTCAGTGCTGTGTGTCATCCCGTGGCGGTTACGTGTTGTCAGTCCCCCCGATGCCAGCTGCCCCTTCTCCCCGCGGAGCAGCAGGCGGTGAGCAGTGCTCCGGGGCTTTGCACGCCTGAGCTTGCACAGCGGGGCTGAGCCCAGAGGCCATCGTCACCTTGTGTCCACTCGTGGGTCAGAGGCAAACCTGTGAATCGGGCCCCTTCCCCACGCCCGTGGGCATGCAAAACCGTGGCCTCAGCTGGGCCTGGGGACTGCTGGCTTGGTTGTGGCTGCTTGCCAGGGCAGGGTCAGCCTGGGCAGCAGCGGGGGGTCCCCAGGGCTGCAGCGAAACACGTCGGAGCACGTCCACACGGCGGGAAGAGGTTCTTGTTCTCTAGGATGGTTTTGAGAGGGGTTTCTGCTGCGTCCGCCCCGCCGTGGTGGCCCTGCCTCCAGGGTGGGCTGTGTCCCTCCGTGCTTTGCATCTCATGGTGGTGCGGGGAAGCATGCTCCATCCCATCTGTCCGAGGCAGAGAGACCCTGTCTCCGGTGCCCTCTCCCTTCCCTTCCTCCTGGCCATTGCAGGGAGTTCTGCTCGCCTCCTGCCTCCACGTTGCCCCACAGCCTCGGGCAGAGCAGACCCTGCGCAGCCGAGCCCCTGAGTGTCAGCTGTGTGCGTGTCCCACGTCGGAGTGGCCGTGGTGTCTGTAGCGTGCCCGTCGGTGTTAACGCGAAACAAAGAAATCCCTGTGGTGTGTAGAAATGGCAAAATCCTGACTGTTGTAAAATAAACTGACCTATTGTGTTTCCTTTTAAATAGGCAAGTGTGCTGCTGTGGTAAAGGACTGGTGTGTTCTGTGCTGTGACCGAAGGGGGAAAGGAATAAAATACCGTTTCTATTGGTGCCTGGCTGCATCGTCTCAAGGGCCATGGTGTTGCCAGGGCTCGGGGGAAAGGCTGCAGGGAGTGGGATGGGGGCCGAGGGCTCCAGCTCTGCTGGGGAGGCTGGCTGGGCGAGCTGGCGGGCAGCTTCCCACGCTGTCCCTCTTTTGCTGGGCGCTGGGCTGGGGTGATGGCGGCTCGTCCCCCCCGGCAGCACAGACGAGCTTTGTGCTAGCAGCGGTGGGCTGTCCGAGCCCCCTCCCTGCTGCGCTCTTTTCTGCAGCCAGCAGCAGTTTTAATAGCCAGAGAACATGTGAAGGGAGCGCGTGAGCAGCGAGCCCGGCACAGAGCCCCCTTGTCCCGTGGGCTTTCGGGAGCTTTGGCGTCGTGGCTGCTGGCACGCCGATTGGGGGGATGCTGAATGCCGCCCAGACAGCCCCACGCACCACCCTCCCGGGGCTTGGCTGTGCCCCATGGCGCCGAGCTGCCGTGGGGGGCTCTGGGGGGCCTCGGCCTGGGCCCAGCCCTGGGCATGGCGAGGGGAACGGTCCCTTGGGGCTGGCCACCGCGGTGCTAATCGGCTTGGGCGCGTGACTCCCGCTCGCTGATTGTGAGATTAGAGCAAACTGGATTGAACAGCCTGCCTGGCAGCTGGCCTTGCCGCCCGGGGCTGGCACAGCCTCGAGGGGCGCAGCATCCTGGTACCCTCGGCTGGGCAGGGATGGATGCACCGTGGACATGGCTGTGCTGGGGCGCTGCAGGGCCCCTCGGGATGGCTCGACGCGGGGCTGGGAGGCACTGACCCCGCCATTGCGGGGACCCGTGGCACCAGGCTGTGGGGACGGGGTGTGCCACCCGCTTCTCTCTAGCAGAAGGCAGTTGCAGCCCGTAACCAAGCCCATCCCTTTGTCCCCCACCTTGGGCTCGCCTCCACGGCGGGAGGTGAAGCCCAGCTGGCCTGACATTTGGAAAGCGAGGGAGGGCATGCCACCCCCCTCCCAGCTGGGGTAGGGACACCCGAGGCTCCGGGGTGCCCAGCCCTCCCTGCCGGCTGGCACGGTGGGTGTGCGCCCTGCCCTCCCCTCCTGGGCCTCCTTCCCAAAGGTGGGTGGGAGCCCTGTGCCTCCCCTCGTGACTGCGATAAACATTACAGTGAGGCCGTTAATGTTTAATGAGGTTTGCCTCCCAATTAATGTGCTTTCCCAGGGGCGCCCACTCCCAGAGCGAGACGCCTGCTGGACGACACGCCGACGCGATGGGTGACGGTAAGGGCGGCCGGCAGACCCCTGCAGCCAGTACCCTGCTCAGTCCACCCCAGAGGGGCTTCCCCGGGAGGACATTCGCTTTCACGGAGGCATCTCCGTGTGAGGAGCAGGGCTGGTCCCTCCTGCTGCGTGGGAGCCTGCATGGGGGCAGTTCTTGTGAGGGATTCGGGGGAGATGTGGGGATGAATCCCCAGAGCTCTGCAGCCCGCTGGACATCAGTGCCAGCTGGTGTTGGGCTTCTCCGGGGAATTTCTCCTTCCACTGGGCTCCTGGCAGAGGGATGCACAGTCAGGTAAGGGGGCTCAAGCGGCGACACGCAGACGTTGGACAAGCCTCCCGGCATGGAGGGAGGCTGCCAGGACGCACCCTGGTGCAAGGTGTCAGCCCGAGAGGTTGTTCAGTGCTCCGTGCTGCAGGAGCAGAGCCATCGCTGCCCTGCGAGTCCTGTGGGCAGCGGCGCTTCCCGAGGGCACGGTGCAGGCTGCTCTGCTGACAGCGCAGCCTTCGCAAATAGCAACCGGCTGCTGCAAACAATCGAGCCGAGTCTCTGTCTGCAGCTTCCCCTGGAGTTCGAAGACTCCCGTGCATCCTGCAAATGCATTCTGCAAATGTCCCGTGAACTTTAAACTTCCTGGAGTGAAAAACAGGAATTTGGGAATCCTTTATTATCTCAGCTAGACCTGAAGGAAGTCAGAGTGCTCTTGCTTGCAGTCTTCATTCCTGATCTTTCCCACCTCGCCTCCCTGTCCAGGCGCCCACCACGAGCCCAGCGGCCAGGCTGTGGCTCTCACTTGGGTTTCTCCTCTTTTCCAGAGCAAGTGCCTGAGCAGGGCCTGGACAGGTTCAGCTACGGTGAGTGCGTGCCGCAGGTAGCCCGGGGGCTATGGGCAGCCCACTCCCACACCTGCCCGTGGGCTCTGCACCGCGGGCTCAGCCCCACACCTCAGCTGGGCTGACGCCGGCTCGGCTCTTCTCCTCCCCAGACTATGAGACCATCCGCAACGGGGGGCTGATCTTTGCCGTCGTGGCTTTTGTCGTCGGGCTCCTCATCATCCTCAGTAAGTGCCTCGGGCGGGCCAGATGCCCGCCTCGGCTCTGTTCCCCCACGCGTGGCCCTTTTTCCACTCACCTCCTGCCTTGCTCCGTGCCAGGCACTCGCCGGGTGCTGGGGTGGGGGGGCTGCTGACCCTGCCCCACTGTGTGAGGGGTGGGCATCGCCTGCAGCTGGGGCTGCCTGGGAATTTTCCATCTAGGCAAGCTCCCAACAGAAAGCGAGTTGGGAAGGAGACAACATAAACGGTTCGCGTTTCACTGCCAGAGTCAAGGCTTTGGAGGGAAGGTCACTAATTAAAAATAGCCGAGAAAACTCTGACATTTCCAGAGTGAGAAACCAGCTTTCCCAGAGCCCTCAGACCTCGGCGGCTCCCAGAGAGACTTGGTGCCGAGCGTGCAGGGCACCCTGCGACACTGCCTCTGCATATAGGGACTGCCTGCTTCGCTCCACGCGGCCGGGGGCGGCCAGAGCATCGCAGCTGCACATCGTGACATTGCCCAGCGGTTTTAGGGAGCAAGATAAGAACACCACCCGTATTTGCAATCCCAGGGGCAGCTGATGGAGAAAGGCAGACATCCAAGCGGGCTCTTGTGGCTGGTGCTTTGCTGGGCAGTGCCAGGGGCTGCGGCTTTGGGGTCCGGGGCAGTGCAGGGGGGCTGGCCAGGCAGCGGGGCTGAGCCAGGGGCTGGGATGCAGCATGTGGGGTCAGTGTCTGCCTATACCAGTGGGAGCCGGGCAGGAGGCCAGCCCCAGCATGGAGGCAGCGGGGCTTGGGGCTTCCCTCAGGAGCCAAACCTGGTGGTCCCAGTGGGTGG
>JANZLQ010000086.1:6958703-6988663 GCA_026212715.1 Elanus axillaris
CCCCCCCCCCCGCCCCCCCCCCCCCCGCCGCCCGGGCCAGGGAACCGGCGGGTCGAGGAGACGCACCCTCAAAGCTCAGAGATTGAATTAAAGTTGGAGATTAAGGGAACGCTGTGCAAATCTATCGAGGGAACACTCCAAACCCAGTCTCTGCGATAGATGCAGTTGAAAAAGGCAGGCGAGGAGCCGCGCGTAACACGGGTAGTTAAATCTCAGCGCGTTTGTTACAACAATCAATCGATGTTACATAAAGGAATTGCCCGTTTCCGAATCTGCGGGAATTTTTAATTGCGTTCCGGTAATAAATTGCCTCTTTGCACATGACCCGACCGGCAGATGTGGTGATGGAAGCGCCCACCTCTTGGAAAATTGTCTGCTTGGAGGATGTGAAATGACATTTGCCCTAATTACCTTTTTTGACGTTTGACAACGGCAAGGGGGGAATTTTAGGGAAGGAGGAAAGTGAAAGAAAGGGGACGGAGCTGCCTCCTTACTTTGCTTGCCACCTAGTACGTTACCCCTTTCTCCAAATGTTGATCCCAATAAAAATATTTACCGAGGTTTAATGGGGCATCCTGTCCGGTTGTGTGGTGGTGATGATCAATTATTCCATCAATTATTAATTATGGAATAGCTGCTTTATTCAAGCTGGAGAAAAGCTGCGTTTGGGGGCTTTATCCAAAATTGCTATTGTGTTTAGGGTCTGCTGAGCCAAATGTGCCAGTGTCTGCTTTGCTTACATTTGCATTTTTTACCGTGCTAATGGGAAAAAACAAAATCAAAAACAAATAACCATCGAGGATGCTGTGATTTCTCCCCCCCCCCCAGCAGTCAAAATAATAAAGAGCTGCACCAGGCTTAGCATTTTTGTGTGTTTTCAGCCCCAGCTTCTTGGAAAAGGGATCTCTTCCCACAGAGCTATCTCTTCAGAGAAGAGCAAATTAAAAGCCTCCATTAGCACAACTCCTCCTGGCCTCATTTTCTCTTTTTTTGAGAACTGAAAGGTGTCTTCAGTGTGGAACAGTCCTGGTGATGGAAAGTGTTAAAGTGAATCGGTTCCAGAGAGAGGACAGCGATACAATGGAAGTTTCATTAGAATAATAGGATGAAACCAAATGGATGAAACCAAATGAATTGCTTAATGCACGATAAACCTTTCAGATACTTCATATTTCTGGGCATCGAAGCACATCCTTTTAACATGTTCCTGCTGTAGAACAAGAGCTCAAGTAGAAACTGAAAGCAAATAAACATTTGATCTGGGGGACCGCTGAAGTTCAGAAATCCCTCGATGGGCTGTAGTGGCTTATTTCTTCCCCGCTTCGAAAAAACACAGAAACGGGTGGTGGGCAGGCAAGCAAACGGGGACTTGAGCAGAAAGATGGTCTGGCAGTGTGAGCGAGAGCAGGCGGGCAGAGGAGGAGGGGAGGTGAGTGGCAAGTGGTGTGATGAAGAGCAGACTGGGCAAAATTGAGCGGCTTGGAGCCGGGAAAGCGTCTCCCTGTGTGCTCTTGCTGGATCTCTCTGCCGCCTGATTTATATTGGCATTATATTTACATTATGTTCCTGTATTGGGTGCAGTGAACTATGCAGCTTTCGTTCTTTAATCTCTCCCCATCTCGGCCCCCCAGTGTGGCACAGCGCTCGTTTGTCTCTGAAATGAAACATGGAAACCTCATTAACTGCACAGAGGAGAAGCCTGCAGTGCTGAACTCCTTGCCGTGCCGTGCCCGGTGTTTGTTTATCCTGCGGAGAGCCAAAATTTCCCAGCACAAGGAGCCACGATGGCGACTTGCCCAGAGCCCTTACCTGCACCTGCCATGGGCTTAGGGCTGCTCCTGCCTTTGGACCAGAAAATCGATATAGGCAAGCCTCACATTTCATGGTGCATTTGCTCTCCAGAGGAACACGCTGTGCCTCGCGCGAGTGCCTCGCGCCAGGGATGTGCTATCAAGCAGCCCTGCCCGGAGACGGGGGCTACGTGGGAGCTGTAGGCTTAGCTTTGGGCAGCCGTGGCACAGGGTGCCTTTCCGCTACACTGCTCCGGTCTCTGCCCATATGGTCCCGAGGTGGAGGGATGGGGAGCGCTCTGTCCATCGAAGAAGCTGATGAGCTGGGTGCGAGAATCAAACTGGAAGCCCCTCTCTGGGGCAGGAATTCTCCTGACATGGCAGCATGCAGGTTCTGAGCTGTGCCTTGGGTAGCATGAAGGCATCTCGCACCCAAATAAGCAGGCTGGCAGCAAGCGCGTCTTCCTAGGAGGGCATGAAGAAGGAAGGTGTTCGGTTGTTGCAGTCGTTACGATGCGGGCTTTACCGGTAGGCTTCTGCAGCGGCAGGTTTGGGTGCAGAGTGTTTCTTGTCTTTGAAATCTCGATTGTAGCCAGCTATGTGTTTTTACATAACCGTGACTTTGTGAGGTACCCTTTCCCTGCTTGTAGATCCATAAGAAATAAGCCCCACAACATGCAATCTGCATATTGCCGCCATCATCTGCCAGCAGAGCTGTACCAAATATTTAGGAAATCCATTTCCCGACTCTTGCTAACGCTTGCTGCCGGCCCCCAGCTGCTGCCTCTTGGAAAGGGCTGTGTCGGCGGCTCCTCTCCCTGAGAGAAAGGAGCGAGCACAACTGAGAGGGGGAAAGGAGAAGGTGAGCGAGGTTTTAGAGCTTGCTCTATTGATCCCTTCCCCTCATTTCTCATACCTGTTGGCCGCGTGGTGGAAATCCTCATCTCCACCTTGTCAGGCGAGCGTGAGGGCTGCGGTGTGCCGGACGGCAGGGACCGGCAGCTCCGGAGGAAGCCTGGCAGCAGGCGTGCGTGGCCTCTGTCGCGTCCCCTCGCCCACCCCTCGAGGCTGCTGGGCTAGACCCCGGCCTCCCCGGGGGGGGGACCTTGCTGTCACCCTGGCTTAGGAATGTCACCACATGTCCCCTTGGGACTTGGCTGCAGCTCCTCAGGCTTTGTATTCAGCAGGGCTGAGATGTGGAGGTGGGCTGTGGAAGGGGAGGGAGAGGCCGTCGCCTGTGGTCCCCGGGCTTGTTCCTCACCCCCCAGAGCAGAGGGCCCCCGGGGGGAGCTCGGGCAAGTTGGGGGGCTCGGGAGGTGGTGCGGAGCTGGGGGATGTCCAGCTCTGGGTCAGCCCCTGGTGCGGATGGGGTGGTGAGCATGGTACCTCCAGCAAGTTGACAGGGGAGGTTCAGGGGCCAGGCAAAGCAGGGGGGGGAAAGGTGGTTTTGGGTTTTGGTTTTTTTTTTTTTTCCAGGCAAGGGTTACAGCCTCAGCCTTGGTGCTGTGGTAATAGCTGGAGGTGGTTCAGGCCTTAATTTCCGTGCAGATGCATTAAGGAGCAGGCGGCTTGCACTCCCAGCGTATTTGAGCGGTGCCCTTACCTGCAGAGCACCAGAGGCAGCGTTCCCCTTCGCTTCTGCTTCAGTTCGCAGTGATGGCAGCTGCGAGTCGGGACCGACCCTGGTACTTGGACCAGAGGGGCTGTGCCACAAGGGTGGGACTCCCGTGGCAGCCGAAATACAAGGCTGGGGCAGGGAAGGTGCTGCGGCAGGTACTTGCCGTAGGGCTGGGCACCAGCTGAATGCCTCAGGCTGTTGCTCAACATTTCGTGGCACAGTTTCCACCCCCCTGAGACTGGTCCCTGAGGGGTGCAGTGAGGGGTGCAGTGTGGGGGAGGCCGCTCGGCTGGAGTCATGGCTTTAACCCTTTGGGCTGGAAAGCTACTGCAGGGGTTTGGCATCCCGTGGGGCTGTGCTGCACTCCTAGTGGGGTGTGTGCACCTCTTGTGCTCCACTTGAGTGGGTACCAGCCTCCTCTTTCTTGCCTCGTCTCTGCTGCCTCTCTCCCTGTTCCTTCTGTGATGCTCAGAGATGCCACTTCTCGCTCTGTCAGCTCCAAGGTCACTCCATTCATTAGGAGAAAGGCTATTAAAAGTATCCTGAAGATGAGAGCTTGAAGGAAGCCTATGCTAGGGCGGGCCAAAGACTGTTTCAGCATTACAAATGTGCGGGCGGTATGTGATGGAATTACTGTTGTAGCTTAAAGCCTTAGAGAGGAAAGATTAGGACTTGCCACCTACCTGTAATTCCCACCCTGCAGTGCGTGCCAAGCTTGGGTTCACTTTCTCCTTGAACAGGGCAGGTGTCAAGCACCCTTAATGAGGATAATAAATGAGTGGTGAGGTGGCGATTAGCCTGCTGTTCTTCACAGCATCCCTGCAGCCTGTTGCAGCTGGTGGCTGGAGAAGCCCCAGTGGCTCCTACAGTCCCTTGGCTGGTCTCCAGGGGGGCTTTCTGCTCTGGTGCTGCCTCAGCAGCATCTCACCTGCCCTTGGAGGAGGGCTGGGCTGGGCACCTGGGTGGTCAGACCACCAGGCCCAAGAGGGAAGCCCCGGGAAAGGTGCTGCCAGTGGGATAAGGTGAACTTGAGCCTAGCTCCTGCCCTTTCCGAGGTGCTGCGAAATCTCCTTTGGAATGCCAGCAACACACTTAATGACAGCAAACAGTCAAGCTTCCAGTGGCCGCTCTTTTGTAAAGAAATACTCAGGCAGTCATGGACCTCTGCCACCCCTTGAGAGGAACGGTAACAGCCCAGGCTGGATTGCCCATGCCCAAAGGATTGCACATACACCCTTGAAACACAACTTGTTTAGCCTTTTCCTATCTCTGTCGGGTTTCTGCCCAGTTACTGATGTCCAAAAGACCTTACTCAGGTCTTGAGAGGCTTACTGGGTTTGGTGGGCACGGGACTGGCTAGGGGTGCTGAGCGAGTAGTGTGCCAACACAGACGATGTACGTGCACCACAGGCAGAACAAGCTCCTTAGCGCAGGGGAAATGGCTCTCTAATTGCGCTGGCATGAAGCTGGTCGTTGTCTCAGACCAGTCCTAGATCCACTTCCTAGCAAAGGACGGGCTCTTACCATGAGGTTTGGAGGAGAGGAGGGGTTGCCTTGCTGAGTGCTCGCCTGGGAGGTGATAGCATTTCTGTGCCTATGCAGGCTGAGGTCTCAGCCTGTGCTGCTCCTTGTGCAGGACTCGCACCTACCTACATCTTGGCTGCCTCTTCCAGAGGTCCGTGGCTTGGTGACAGATCCTGGGGTTAGTTTATGGCCGCTCTGCCTTAGCCGCTCGTTAGAGCAAATGAGTGTTTTTTGCACAGCACAGCACTTTGCAGCACCGAGGTTGGCTGTGCCGCTGAAGGTATTGGAGTTTGGAAAGTCCAGCGATTTAGGCTAGTAAATATTCCAAAGGGATGATAGCAAAATGACTTGCTTCTCCCAGCTCTGATAGAGATATTAATATTTCAATACCTCTAGGTTGTAATTTACTACAATTTAAGAAGATTGCACTCTGATAACTTAAAATACATGCCTTTCAGAGCGAGCTAGATGGTGCCTGGCTATGCGCTGGGCTTCATGTAGCTTCCAGCTACCAGCGGGCTGGTCTCCAGCGTCAGTGCTGTGTGCCTGCATCACTGTGTTTTCCCCAGCAGAAACTGTTCTGTTTTGGCTCCCCTAGCCTTCTCTTTTCAGGTTGATGTGAATTAATGCCCTCGATATTTAGGTTAGGGTCAGCACATCTGACCAGATGTGAGCAGTGATTTCTGGTTTAAAAATATTGCAGTGCTATTTCTAAATTTTTAATCCCTCTCAGTGATTTGGAGACAGTTTTATGAAACGTGGAATTAGGATGGTGCTCAATGCTAAATGGTAAAGGAGATTATATGGATTTAACTCTATGCGTCTGTCACATAACTATTGCCAATCCCATAACTTCCATTTTCTATTAAAAATCCGTTTCCCCCTTTGACCTCAAAAAGCTTTACGGGTAATCTGAATTTCTCTGTTTATGAGGTATTTTTCCACTCTTCGCCCCAGCCCCTCACCCGTCCATCTCTAAACCTTCCTGGGCGCTGCCTGGGAAGAAGAGATTTCCCTGTCGGGCTGCGGATGCTCTCAAATCTCTCTTATGGCAGGAGCCTTCTCAAACTGCGGTCAGGGATCTGGGGTGGAGATGTTGGACGGAGCCTGGGGCAGAACTGGCTGGGTGACAGGGTGCTGAGCACAGCGGGGTGTTCCTGGTCCAAAGTCAGCGGGTGGGTGAAGGGTGGCTTTTGCTGCATGCCTGGCATGCCGCATACCCTGGCTCCGGCCGTCTTATGCTTTGCTCGGGCGACAGGCATTACCACAAAGAGCATGCTGCTGCTCGCGTGTGCTTTGTTTTCCTTCCTCTGCCTGCAAATGGGCTTTTTCTCTGTCATGTATTTGGGAGAAGCACCGCGCTGTTCTGATGAAGGGAAATGCTGATTCATGACGACAAACCAGCCTGGAGATGTCAAAAAATGACATCTGCAGGGCCGTGTGGTGGCCCCGTAGCTCTGCAAAGCCTGGCACTGCTGTGTGGGAGGCTGGGCTGGAGCGCTTTACTCTTCTGGTCCATCGCTCTTCGGGCACTTGTCAGTGAGGGAGGAAAAAATAAATGGCTTTCTCTACTTCTACCTGTGCGTGGACACAGGGAGCTGGTACGTGGGGAGGTATGGAGATGCCTTCGTGACCTATAAATCTGTTGTCTTGTGTGGTGGCAGCACTGGACCTTGCTAGTCAGCTAATCTGGTACACGGATGGCTTTGCTGGCCAGCTCTGGCAGTGCGGTGCCCCTGACGTGGGGCCGTAGGGCTCCAAGCAGGCAAAGGAGGGAACTGGGTCATTTAGGTGATGATTTGGTGCAGAGTATGTGGAGAGCAAGAACCAGGTTCTCTCGCCTCTGATTTCCTGGGTGCTGAAAGAGGTCTGAGGTTACCATCCAGCTGGGAGCTGGATGGTGAGGACTCCACTCGGGGAAGAGCTGAGGTGTTTCGGGGTTTCCTGTCTTGACCTGGTCGAGGATGGTGTGGAGTGGGCTGGTGGTACAAGACCAAGGCAGGAGAGGCCCATGCTTGCCACCGCCAGGCGCTGGAGGAGGCTTCATGGGGAGATGCGAGTGGCTGTGGCCAGGGACACTCAAGCAGCCTTTCCTCAGGCGAGCACCTGCGCTGCGCTCACCCTCAGAACTGAGGCAAGGCTATCTGTCCCGATGAGGCTTTCCTCCTCCCCCCTGCTCCTGTCCCCTCCTCCCCAAGTTAAGAAATTGAGGTCACGGAGGGTCCCCCATGACTCGTTTTGAACTGGCGGCATGGTAGTGATCAGCTTATTGGCTCTGCGGCACCACGAGCAGTGTTCTCAGCCAGAGCTATTAATACACCCGCCGAGGGCCGCTTTCTATATCCCCATCCTTCCGCCCACTTGGAAAAAGTGCGACTAAAAAAAGAAAACGGATCTAAGTGACTGGGGGCCTCCTCATCCTTATTTATAGGCAATCTTGCTTGCTTTGGTTGAGAAGGGGGAGCTCGTGGTCCTGGAGAGTGGGAAGGAGGGACTGGAGGAGATGGGGAAAGAGATCCCTTCCCTTGTTTTGAAGAAGGGAAGAGCTTCTCTGCAGCACTTGTGGTGCCCTGGAAAGCTGCTCCTGGGCATCCGGATGGCCACAAGATCTGCCTTGGACCGTGCCCTTGAACTCTGCATGTCTCCGTCTTTGCTTGGGTGGTGCAGGGATGCCTGGTGCCAGGCCGCAGCCCGGGCTTACGGCAGGGTGGGACTGGGCTTCCCCTCTGACTCTGGGAGAGGGGAGCAGCACTGCACCCACTTTTCCTGCCCCTCTCCTGGGGGCTGCTGCAGTGTTTGGAGGCAGTGGTAGCTGACGGGAAGGATCTCTGCCCTGCTTGGGAGGCGCTTGTGCTGGATGTGTCGACATTGCCAATGGGCAGCTGCAGCTGCAGGCTGGCTGGGGCCGTGCTGGGAAGCCGATGAGGCACAGGGTGCTGGCTGGCTCCCTGCTGCTCTGGGCTGGGGGACGTTGGGATTTGCAGGAGAGACGGTGGTGGTTTGCTGTGCTTGCTTTGTCATCAGTGTCGGCACATGAGTGTCATCAGGCCCGTGGGCAATGAGGCATGGTCAGACCATGTGCTCAGAGCCACCTGGGTGCCTACGGCCAGCCGGGGAAGCCTTGGCGGTGGGGGGAGATACCCTGGGTACCCTTCCTTGCTTGCACAACCCCTACTTGTCCTGCTTAGGCACCTATGATCCCTGCTCCGTACTGCCAGCAAGAGCGCTGGCCTGTGAAGGTGGCCTTTATGCTTCCAGCCCAGGCTCTGATGCTCCTCTTCGCCCCTGCTCTGCCACACGCTGGGGCCAGGGGCTGGGCTTGGGGCAGCTGTGCTGGGGGGTGCTCGCTGTGCTAGAGGGGATTGGTGATTTCTGCAGTAACCGCCGGCCATTGCGGCCTCTGCTTCCTCCACAGCACGCACTGAAGATGTTGGAACCAGCCTCTACTTTGTGAACGACTCTATCCAGCAGGTCACCTTCTCCAGCACAGTGGGGGTGGTGATCCCCTGCCCAGCAGCAGGGTCACCCAGCGCCGTCCTTCGGTGGTACCTGGCCACAGGCGACGACATCTACGATGTGCCCCACATCCGGCATGTCCATGCCAATGGGACTTTGCAGCTCTACCCCTTCTCGCCATCAGCCTTCAATAGCTTTATCCACGACAACGACTACTTCTGCACCGCGGAGAACTCGGCTGGCAAAATCAGGAGCCCAAATATCCGTGTTAAAGCAGGTAGGAGCTCTCTGTGGGTGCTGGGGCTTGGATGAGGTGCTGGTCTTCTCCATGGCCTGCTGGTTGGCCCAGTGAGCACGCCCTGCTGACCTCTGTCTCCCTGGCATGAGCCAGTATCACTGCTGACCAGCAGCATGCCGGCATCAGGACAGCAGCACCGCTGTCCCACCCGTGGAGGCAGGCTGTTCTGAATGGGGATGGGAGCAGGCAGTCCTGCTGCCAACTGGAGTCATCACCATCCTGCGTGGAGCAGCGGGACCGAGTGCTTGCTGCCTTGCCAGGGCTGCCATGCTGTGCTGCTCTGTCTGCACCTTGGGCAAGGTGAGCGCTGCAGCTGCCCGCCCTGGGAGCAGAGCATGGATCCAGGGCTGCTGTGTTGGCCTCTTGCGAGGGGATCAGTTGATGCTGCATGGACGGAGGGTGGGGAGAAGGGCAGGGTGCTGGGTAAGCAGGCCTGCTAATACGTGTTTGCAAAACAGCATCCTGCCCCAGCTACGAGCTGGCTCAAACTTGGGCTGTTTACTGGCTGGGAGAGGATCGGGGTGACCAGCAGGGAAGGGATGTGCAGCTTGGGGGTCTCCAGCGAGTGCCTGGATGCCATGGTGCGGCTGCGGCCTTGCGGCAGGAGAGGTCCTCTGCCTTTGAACTGATATTGTCACACTCAAGCACCCATGGAGGCTTTTCACAGCTGCGGGAGGAGCCGGACCACATCTGTCTGTGGTGGGAAGACCCCCACTGTGTCCCCCAGCCCTCCTTGAGCCTGTCTGTTCCCACTGTAGCATCCAGCCCCAGCATGCCAAGGCTTATTAAGCAAAGAAAAAAGGAGGAATATGGCAAAGAGCTGATTCCAAAAGCCATTATAGTAAATTATTGACCAGGCTGAGGAGGGCTAATAGCCCAGGAATGGCTTCATTATGTAACCTATTAAAAGCGAGGCTAGCAGAGGGAACATGACAGAAGTGACTACAGGGTTTTTTATTTTAATACCTTGTACTGCAGAGTAAATTGGTATTAACCCCCTTCCGCAGAGTGAATTATTTACCAACACTATCAGGTTACCTATAAACCACAGCTCAGTGGAGGAGGGACGGCAACAGATGGGGTGTAGTACAGGCGGACGTGCAGTGTGGAGCTGTTGCCCTCATCGTGCCGGGCACCACAGGCTGGGCTTCCCATGGGATAGCCAGGCAGTGAGTGGCGAGGGCCGTGGCCGACTGGTGCCTGCCAGCACCCCAGGGTGCAGCTGGGCAAGCGGCCCCTTGGCGCGGGGTGACATGGCCATGTCCCGTGTGGCACTGCGTCCCAGGCTGTGGCACCCCGGCTGGCTCTGTGCTCTGCAGCAGGCAATTACCGTCGCAGGGATGGCTTGTGCTTCTGAGTGGACAATAATGGCCCCTCTGGTGCTGGTGACACTGGGCTCGACATGGCCTGCAACTGCAGAGTTCTGCAGACTTCCCTGGCAGGGAGTGCAAAGGCAATGGTGCCAGGGGCTGCGGGCGCCCTGGGCTCAAGCCACAAGGATGGCAACTCTGGCTCTCTGGAGAGTTGGTGCTCCGGATGTGCTGCACTGGATAAAGCTTGTTTTGGTCCTTATCTTCCTGCTGGGCAGGCGGCCTTTGCCTCGCTCTTCTCCCACGTGCTGAGGACTTTCTTGGGATCATGGCAAGCTAGTAGCAGAGCCGAGTCCTGGCTTTCATCGCACATTATCATGGTGGGAATTATTCCCAGAGGCAGCCAAAGGCAGCTCCTGCTCCACGTGATTATGGGGGCTTTTGCTAGCTAATCTGCTTGGGCTCTGGAGTCCCTTTCCATGGTAGGCTTCTCCCCGTACCCTCACGGCACAGGCCTTCGTCCTTCCTGCCGGGGCGCTGGGTAAATAACTGGAGCAGGCTGGAGGCCACTCCAAAGCCTCTTCCCTGCTTTCCCCTGGTGCAGGCACGTGGCTGAGCTGCAGGCAGGTGCAGGAGAGGCAAAGGTGGGCCAGCCCTCTGCAGCTTGGAACTGAATGTCTCATGGCTGCTGCTGGTCTCCTCTGCCAGGCAGCCGGTGTGCAGAACTGGCCAGCAAGCGTCACTGTGCACCCCAGGCTGGAGCCTGGGATGTGGCCCTGCTTCTGTACTGACCTCTTGCAGCAGAGCAGGGTGCCCCAAAAGCCTGGGAAATTAAGATGGAAAGACTCTCAGCCACTCGCTTGTTCATGCGAGGTATGCCATGCGTTACCAGTGGGTGCTTTCCACTCAGGGAAAACATCTTCCTTTTGGGGCTGCTGAGGAGCTCTATCTTAGGACATTTCTTGGGCTGCTTTTGTTCTGGCCAAGAAGTGGTGTTAAATGGTAAAGTGAATGCATGTCTCTCGTGATAGTGGTGCCCAGGTGCTCACGTCCTGCAGGGCGCAATCACTGTCCCCCTAAGGAGTCACCTGCACTCACTGTGTTTTATACTTAAACTTTAGGAGTTTATGGTGTCTGCATGTGTTACTGGGCGTGGTGACATCTTTTTGTCTTTCTGAAGAGGATGGGGTGGATCCACCTTACCTAGTGAGTGTGGCTGGAGGATTGTGGCACTGGGGAAGTTCCTTGTCACAGGTCCAGGGAGCAGGGTGGAGCTGTCAAAGAGAATCCTCTCCCTGAGGATTAGGGCACGTGGTGGGGACAGCTCACGGCTCCCACTGTGGCATGGTTTGGAAAATTGCCATCTGCTTCCCTAAATTGCTTGCTACAGTGGCAAGCTCGGGTGACGCTGGGGACCGTTGCAGGGTCCCAGCCGTGGGAGCGGGGCCAGACATCCCCTCTGTGTGCCGAGCACAGGGCTGAGGTCTCCAAAGGAGAGCCGCTTTCTTCCCCTGGAAGGTGGGCCAAGTATTTTGGGTGGAAGTAATTTGTTGCTGGGTGGGTTGGTTTGTTTGGGAAACGTGGGATTAAAGCAAAAGGAAGTGTGTTTTCCTCCAGCACTGTCATGCTACCAACCATCTGCTTTTCTCTACAGTTTTCAGGGAACCGTACACCGTTCGGGTGGAGGACCAAAGGTCGATGCGTGGAAACGTGGCTGTTTTCAAGTGCCTCATCCCCTCTTCAGTGCAGGAATATGTTAGTGTTGTGTCCTGGGAGAAAGACACCGTTTCTATCATCCCAGGTAAGAGAGGAGCCACCGTTCTCTTGGAAAATCTGACCTGCATTGCCATGTGTGAAACTCGCTGTCGCGGAGGGTCTTTTTTTGGCTTGTCGTCTGTGCCTGTGCTGCCCTAGCAAAGGCTTATATTGATGACCATCTTGTGGCTTCATACTGGAAAATGCTGGTGGTGTGAACAGACATGTTGTGTTCAGGCTTTCCTGGGTGCTGTGGTCGGTACTTTGTGTATCTCTGGGCTCAGGGATGGTTGATGTAAGCTTGACAGCAGGCGTGCCCCATCCTGGTTTTTCCCGCACTCCTGCAAGCCAGCTTGCTTTGGGTACCTGGCAGCTGGGGCTTGGGCAGCAGGAAAAGAGCCTGCCTGTGCTGTCCGTGTCCCGACTCCTGCAGTGAGAGCTGGTCTTCACGTTGTCAGCATGATGCACAAGTAAATATTCCAGCTTCTCTTGCAAGTTTTCACAACTGTTTCAGCCATGGGGAAAGGAACTCAGTAAAAATGGCATTGTGCACCTCTTCCCTGTGCTGGTGCCTGGAAGCTGCTCGGCCTCCCTGTCCCGTGTGCCTGCCTCATAGCCCGGGATGTGTCCCGCTCAGTGTTGATGTTGATCTGTGGGGAAGGGGCCTGCGGGAGGGACAGCAGTGGCCGTCTCTATGCAGGGACTTTGCAGCTGTGGCTATTTTACCCCTGGGTAGTTCCCTGTGACTTTTTGGCAGGCACAGAGCACCCCGGGCTCCCGTGGGAGCAGAGAGCCTCTGAACCCAGGGTCTTCCCCCAGCTGGTCCCCTGGGGAACGGGGAGGAGAGGTGGCTGGAGCACTGGTGGGACACGGCCTCCTGGGCACCTCTGTGCAGCTCTGTGGCGGGGGAAAGTAACCGGACAAACTTCTCGCTGAGCCATGCTGGTACTGCGGGCTCTGGCTCCTATGTGCCTGCCTGGCATGTTGCAGGCTTTGAAGCAGCAGAGGGGCTGCGGGCAGGTGCTGGGCGCAGCATGGGGCCAGCCCCCCGTCCCCGTGTACCGGGGTGACCTTTTGGCTCCCTCCTCGGAGCCGGTATTGATGGCAGCGCTGGCTGCCCGGCACAGCATGTGTAAGCTAGTAGTAAAGCGATCAATACTGCTTTCCCCAGGGGGATCCAGAGAGAATTAAAGGATTTTGCCCAAAGTGAATGCTCTGCGCTTGATATTTGCTCACAGGTCAGCAAGTCTCGATGCTCCTCCTGGGCCTGGTGTTGCTGTGCTGACAGCACTGTGGGGAGCAGATGCAGGAGGGCAGACAGCTTGGGGAGTGGGTGCAAGCCTGGCACCTGCTGGGGCAGCTGCTGACCGAACATGGGAGGCCATTTGCTCTAATCCCTCCTGCAGGGATCCTTCTTTCTTAAGGAGCTTAAGGAGCAAGGCGCTTCACCTGGAGGGGAGTGACAGATTCTCCTGAGGGCTGCGGTGGCTCTTGCCGCTAGCCCGTGCCTCCCGAGTGCAGCTGATCAGCTGGCTCTGCATAGTCCGTGTGCTCGGAGGCAGGCAAAGGGAAGAATTGCTGCGGGGCTCCTGCCGGTGAGCAATGGCCCCCAGGGCTGCGATGCATCGGCAGGGTCTGCGTGTAGCCCCCTGCATGGCAGGGGAACTGGGCTGACCGATGGATGGGGGAGCACCGGGGACCCTCCAGACCAAGGCTGTGCCCTTGCTGGTGCAGAGCCTGTAATGGTTTGCAGCACCAGGGCCGGGAGCCAACTGCCTTCCCATGGTCAGGACCTGAGTCCACAGAGCCTCTCCTCCCCAGCACTGACCCCATTTCTGATGGTCTCAGGATGAAACACGACATGAAACTCTTTGCATTGGGAACGTGGTCTTCTCCAGATGGGCATTCAGACTGATGAACTTGCATTGATCGGCAACCAGCCCGCGTCCACAGCAGCCTTTTGCCTGGAAAGGGAGATTCTTGCTTACAAATGGCCTCCTTGAGCACGAGCCTGTGTGAGGAGCTTCTGGCACTTCAGGGCATTTTGGAATACTGTGGAAATGTCCGTTTCCGTTTAGCGGGTGAGAAACCTCGGGGCGGTTCAGCAGGCCTGTTTAAAAGTGTGTTTGGGGAGGCCTGCCCTGGAGGCCAGCTGGTGTCTGGAAAAGGCACGGCACTCTTTGGTAGGGTGCAGACTGGCAGCACAGCCTTGCCAGCCCTTCCCTGCTCGGCTCCAGGAAATGGTTGTATCTGCGTGAATGAGTGAGCGCAGGGTGGATTTCTGTATGGTGGATGGGATGGAGGAGTTCGTGGCACCCATCTCCTGAGCCAGCGAGATGCTTGGGTGGCGATGCTCTGCCCGCCCTAGGCTTGTGCCATTTGATGAGCGGAACACAGCAAGGTCCACCAGCATGAGAACCTGCGGCATTTGTTCCTGAGCAGTGGTGGTGCCATGCCAGCTCTGGCAGCGCTTTCCGGAAAGATGGAGGTTGCTCACACCCCTCGGGATTCTGCAAGACGGAGCAGAGCGGTGCCCATGCCCCTTGTTTGCAGAGTGTGGCTGGTTTGCTCGGCAGCAAGTTTGTCGACCCAGCATCCGTGCACTTGTGTGATCTTAACCAGGCTTGTTCTCAAGTTTGCTGTGGTGCTGGATTTTTTTAATACGATGATTTAATTAGAGTGGAACGATTTTAACATTCTAAAGCAATAATTACCCTAAAGACAGAACATACAAATTGTGTTACAGTGCAGAGTCAACACAAGCAAACATGTTTTGCCGTTGGATTACAAATATAGTATCTGCCTGAAGCTTTTTTTTTATTGCTCTTGTGTTGGATCTAAAACTGGCTTTGCTGTTACCAAAACCATGGTCTTTTCTTGACCTCTGGTGAACCTCTGCTTCTGTCCTAATTCTGAGCAAGGAAGACAAGGAGAGGAGGAGGAGGAGGTCCCTGCCATTCAGTGAACGGCATGAAGGCTGAGAAAAGCTGAACTGTGGTGCTGAGGCCTAATAGCTCCCCTCAGTTGCGGATACACTTTCTGAATGGTGAGATCGAGCAGTTGTGCAGACACAGCACTGCACAGCTCTCCTCCAGTCAGCCTACAGAAAGAAAAGGTGCTTGGAAGTGCTGTAGCTCTTTCAGAATACGTCCAAGCTGTATTTACAGCTGGCTGTGTAACATGGCATTCTTTCCTGACTTTAGCGTGCCAAACTCGCTGCTTTTCCTGAAATTTGCCTCTTGTGCTTCCTCTGGCAGAATGGGCTTCTTCCCAGCAAGTCTTGGTGCAGCAGGGGATGAGCACAGTCCTAATGTGCAGAAGCAGGCCAGATCCCGATCCTGATCCCGATCCCTCTCTGGCAGAAAACTCTTTCTAAGTGACTATTTTCACAGTAAATGTCTGCTTTCCTTAGCATCCCTGGTTTTGCCCCGGCCAAACCAAAACCTTGTGTGGCTCAAACAGGCAGAGCGAACGTTTCCCCTGCGGCGGCTGTTCTTGCGAGCTCAGGCTCAGGCCGCCGGCTCTGGACATGGGCCGGGTAGCCCTTCTGCGAGCTTTCATGAGTTCTTTTGGTGCTTAATTGGGATTACAGGGCTCCCAACCTCTGCTGCTGGGCCTTTGAGGCCTGTCTTTTCAGACAAGCCTTGCCACTCTTTTGATGGCGGTTTGCTGGTGGGTGAAGGACCTCTGCGGGGCCAGGCTGGCGTCGGCAGTGCATGCCAGAGGCACCTTGCCAGCAGAAAGCCCTGCCGGAGAGCCCTCTGCTCTACTGTGGAGCTGCCTTAGCGAAACCCTCTGTCCCCGCGGGGGTCCCGGGGTGCCCTGCTGCCAGCAGATGAGCTGGCATGGTGGCAGCGGCAGGATCCCGCGGCACAGGGAGCCTCGGCTGCATGCTCAGGCTGCTGCTGCTCTTACCAGCCCAGGAGTGCTCCTCTTGCAGAGGGTGCCTCTGCCAGGCTTTTTTTGCCATCCGAGTCCCCAGCAAGCGTGTCGTTTTGGGAGCACCTACTGTGTTGGAAGGGATCTCAAAGCAGGGGAGTGCTCTGTGCCTGTGTGGCCCTGCTGCGGTAGGGGGTTTGGGTGGCGAGTTGCATTCTTCTTTGGTTAACTTGGCAACACTGTAACTTACCCTGAAATCACAGATAAATTCTTTATGGAAGGTTATCCCGCACATAAATCATCATTAGTGCAGCTCATTTTTGTTTAATGCCTACCTAACTGTGCTGTAGTCTAAAAATGTGTGTTTAGTGAAGTCAAGGGTTGCAGAGAAATTATAGGGTTTTCAAAAACCCATTTGCTTTGCTGGTGCTCACATCAAAATCAATCTTGCCTTTCGTTCTCAGCCTAGTTGCAACCATGCAGCACCACTCGCAGGACTGTGGCATTTCATGTAGGCTAGTGCTCACTGGGAGCAAAGCAGCAGTGCCTACAGAATCAGGGGCCGCGTATAAGATTACACTTCACACCCAGGCTGTGGTTGCAAACTCTGTTGCTATCGTTGAATCTTGGAATGTATTTGGGGGGGAGCAATGGGAGGAGGGTGGGAGGACCACAGCCAAACATAATGTTTTACAGACCCTGCTCCCTTTTCCATAGCAAAAGAGGGAGAAACTCCTGCTGCAAACCAGTTTAAGAACTCTATGTGTTAAAAAAGCACTACCACCAGGCTGGGTAATATGAAGAGTCTCGCAGGCACGTGCACAACTTTGATTTGTCATGGAGGAAGCATGTTGCCTATGCGACTGAAGCTGCTTTAGTCACCGTGGTCTGGCTGTTGTGGCACAGAAATGGAAATTCATGGCACTGACTTGTCCCCTCTTCAGGCGCGTTGCACAGCTGTAACTGGATGTTGACAGTCACAGGCCCTGCAGAACTGGGCGCGTGGCAGTCGTGCTAGTGCAGATATCATGTGTGTGGGCACTCTTGGAGTGGGTGTCCAGTTGCAGTTTTCAAAAGCAAGTAGTGATGTGGGGAGCTACTTGAGATGCTAGAAAGAGTGGATTTTTGAGCACTTGTCAGCCCCTCCCCTGTTGTTGCAACATGTTTGTTTGAGCGCTGCTTGGCTTTTGTAACCCCCTGAGCACATGCACATCTGTATGCTTACACCCAAGCCGTTCCTCAGCTGCCTCAGTGACACAGATGTATCTGGCTTTGCCTTCCTCGGCACAGACACGTCACCTGCCCAGGCTGTGCCCGTTGTGCTACCAGGAGCACCGCGCAGGTGGGAGGGACAGCCCCAAGGATGGTTTCCCGGTGGTGTTGGGCTCTGGTCCTTCTGCCGACAGTGCACACCCTGCAAGCACGGCAGGATTTGCCTTGGGAGGTTGTGTGCTCAGCTGGGATGTGGGTGTCACTTGGGCACACAGGCCTAACGTTGCCAGGGGTGGCTCTCGGTGGTGTCCCTGCAGAACAAAAGCGGCATCCTCGCAGCTTTAATGGCATCGCGTCAGCTGTGAGAGAAAGCTGATGGCGTTTGTCGTCCTACCATGCCTAGCCTGTCGGTAGCCTGTGACTCATGAGGGCAGCATGGAAGAGCAATGATTTGGAGGGAGTAAGCGTTACTGGACTGGCAAACCCATAGCTGAGCTGCCACTTGATGCTTCGGTGTCGTACACTTGATAGAAAAAATCTAAATACAGCACTTCTCAAGGTACAGACATTTCTAAGGGTGCTTCTTTTCTCAGCAACCCTAATACATATCTTCTGCGGGCTGCAGATACTTGCATGCACTTAGTCACTGGATATCCACAAAGGCCTTTCTCTGGAAAGCAAAACATAAAGCTTGCCAGAAGGATGGAACTGAAAGAAAATTGAGTTCTGTGAAGTTTTTAGGTAGGTCTTTGTGTATGTTCTTGATCGAACAGTAGCCTTTTAGGAGTTTCGAAAATGCTGAAACTAATCTGTTTGTGGTGATTCAGGAGTGAGCTTAATTTGACTTGAGTAGCCCTTTCTGCAGTGCCCAAGGCTGCATACAGGATTCTTAAACTCATCTCAGGCAACTGTTTAGTAATGTGGGAAATAAAACTGCATCAGCTTTCTCGTGGTTAAATGTGGCCGTTCACCCCGAAGATGTATGCTCTCCTCTGCTGTACCTTGCAACATCTGCCACCTGTTACATTTTTCTCTAAAATATTAGAAGGGTAACTGTACGCAAATTCCACTGCAATCCATCTTGAGATATGGTGAGTCTAGGGATGCAGCATCAGGCTACTGGCAATTAAACACCTAGCAAGGATTTATGGGTGCAGCATTCCCTCCCCGCCGGGATGGTGCATGCTGCGTGCCGGAGGGTGCAGAGGGATGGTCCAAGGGGCAGAAGTGCCAGGGCCTGGATAATTCAGCATTGTCCTTGTGTCAACAGGCTTGTTCTGGGGGACATCAGTCTCCTGTTACTGGAGGAGAGCTGGAAGCTGGGACAGAATAAACACAGCGAGGCAAAAGGCGGTTCTTGTTTATGTGTTTGTCTTCACTGAGATGGCTCGGGAACAGGAGATAAGTTACTGAGGATCGTTACCGGCTGTTAGCATTTTTATTTGGTTTTGCCTGAAGACAGCATAACCCCAGCTGGTTTAAAGCAAGGTGCCTGGGAACAAGCAGCCTGCAGGTCTGAGCGTGTCAGGCATGAGGCCACCCTGCTGCCCTGTCCCTGGTGTCACCTGCGGCGGAGCACAGTGCTGGTGGCTGCCCGTGACCTGCTGCCTCCCCCAGGAGAGGAGGGAGCCCGGGCTGCTGCTGTCTCCTGCCCCGCTCCCTTCTGGCGCATGCATGGAGCGATCCACGCCGACAGCTCCGAGATGAAAGCTGTGACCGTAAGGCAAAAGGCTGGCAAAGAATTGGCCTTTTCAGTTAAATTTTGTGGCTTCTGCCTGGGACAGCTTGACTCACAGTGTGGAGCAGCCTGATGTGATTTAAATGAGCGTTGTCCTACCCTACCCTGTCTAGGGGTGCTGCAAAACCTTTTCCCCTGTCTATCCGGAGATTTCTAAAGGTGTCCTGCCTTCTCCCCCACCCCTTGCCACCCTCTCTAGCTGTGACATGTGCCCAGACCTGTTACAGAGGGAAGTAGCTCCAGGCGTTCTTCTCACCAAGTGGGGTGAGATTCTGTCTGAAATCATTTCATCCTTCCCCAGAGACTTGGCGTGAATTTTATCTAATTGCCATGGCAACAGATAAAAAAAGGTGTGAGCACATCTCCTTTTGCTGTGATAATTCAGATTTATATATTCAGATCAGATTGGAGTTAGAGATTTTAAAAGGAGCAGATGCAGCAGAAGGTGTGACTGCAAATAATGTGGCGAGAACGTTTGATGATCCTGCCCTTTAAGAGGGGAGAGAGCTTTCCTGCAGGTTTTTTTGGAATATAATTATTCCATCAAATCCACTTTAACAAGGGCTCATTACAGCCCTGATAATGCAGAGTCACGTTGGAGACGATCTCGCCTGCACGCACGCCAAAGAAGGGACCACAACAAGTAAATAAAATGCCTGTGAACGGCAAGGCGTGAGCGCCCTGTTGCTGCGGGTGCCCCGCGGAGGGGTGCCCGGGAAGCGTTGTGGGCCTGGCAGGGGTTAGCCGAGGTCTGGCTGCCCTGGTCCATGTGCCGCCGCCGTGGAGCGCTGTCAGTCGCTACCTGGCTGCCGCGTGCTCCTGGTTCCCAGCCGCGCTGTGCTGGCCCCCCGCGCAGCTGGGGAGACGCTTGTAGGCAGCCCTTTGGGTGTATGAGGCCCTCAGATCCTGGGAGCACTGGGCAGCCGAGCGCTTGCCGTGAAAAGTCGGGGAGCTGTGGATTTCCAGAGGCCCTTTTCCTGGATGCAGCTTTGGCCACTTTCCCCTGATGCGAGAGGTCTGTTTTTGCAGGCTCCTAACCTGGTCGCCAAGTGCAGCAGATCCCAAATGAAGAATTGTCTGAAACTAAGCTTGGGCTGTCCCGAACCAAAGCTGTTTGCTGCTTTTGCTGGGCTGTTGCAGCTTCTGCAGGAGGGGAATGCTTTGTCCGAGAGCAGAGCAAGGAAGATGCTGGCTTCTCTGTGGAGTGCGTAAGAAAGGATGTGGAGGGTTTTGGAGAAGGAAAGGTGCTGTTGATCTAGCACTTGGCATCCCAGTCCCATGTGATGTCCTTGCCCCTGCTCCAAGCCCTGCAGGGTGATAGAGCATGAGCCAAACATGGCATGACAAACTCTGAAGCATGACATAGAGAGGAGCAGCAGCTCTTGGAGCTGCTACCTCTTTGTGTACCTGTAAGCGTAAATCTTGGGCCACCCTGAGGAGCAGTTGTGCTGTGGGGAAGGGACAAATGGCGCGTAGAGGGTGGGATGGATGGCTGAGGGCTTGGAGCAGCTGCAGGAGGCAGGGGGCTGTAAAGCTCTGCCTGATGCCCAACCCAGACCCAGTGAGAGGTTTGTTTCCTACATTGCGCCGCTGGCCCCGTATCTGCCTGAGCTGCTGAGGACTTAGGATCCACATCAGGCTCCTCCATGACAGAGGCAAGGAGGGTGATAAGCACCAGGGAGGCCTTGCTGTATCCTCGTAGTAAATCAGCACTGCCTGGCCTCGGGGCGCAGAGAGTCCCAGCCAAGGAGGGGAACGTGCGCAGACCCCCAGGAAGCACAACAGCAAAGGGTGGTGAGCAATTCGCTCCGTGGTCCGCTTGCTCCTTTGCAGGGGAGCTACACAAGGAGGAGGAGAGGGGTGTCTTTTTGGAGACAACAGCCATGATACCCACTGGGCACAAACCTTCAGCAGTGGCTCTGGTGTGAGGATTGAGATGATTTACGTGAAAGAAGTCACAGGAGCACAGGGAGCAGGAGGAGGAAGAGATCAGCATGAGGAGACACACAGAGGAATGGTCTGCTAGTGGCAGCCAGCAGGATGCTTCATGTGGGCTCTCCCGAGTCCCAGGGTGACTCTACGTGCTGGGCTAGGTCGTTCCAGTTATGCTCTGAATGGCAAATGGCAATTTTGTGTGAAATTGCCAAGCAGTCAGGAACCAGAGGACAGTCCTCTGGAGCACCCTTCTGGTGGCATGCGGGGAAGGGGAGCAACCTAGATGGGAGGGTTTCAGAGGTGCAGCTGGGGGCTGATTAACCTCCCATGGTGACATATGTTCTCTGCCTTATGAGTTGGCTGGGCTTACCTGGAGGAGCTCAGAGGCCCTTGGACCATGCACTGCCTATCCTTGTGAGAGGCTTCTCTGCTGAGAGCCAGCCCTCCAAAAAGGTTATGGGGCCCAGCTCACAGTGGAGCTGAGCTGTATAATGAAATCTGGTGCTACGTGTGCCTTCTGCACCTTGCTGAACCTGCTGCTGCTCCTTACTGCCTGCGTAACTGAGCTTAGAGGATACAGGGCCTTGCTGAATTACAAGGGCTATGGTCTGGTCTCCCTGTTCAGAAGGGATTTGCTAAATGGTAATGCTTTTGTGCATTTTAAAGACCTTCCTGCTGAAGGAGAGCTGGAATCCTCTGGGATATGAGTTTCAGTAAGGCACTGGAGCAGCTCAAGCTAACGCCATGATCACAGCTCTCTGTGCCGGGCAGGATGGTTTGTGCGCTGGGCACGGGGGAGGCAGCCCAGCCGGGGCTCAGGGCTGCTACAGCAGCAGGGAGGGCTCCGTGCGGGGGCTGCAGCCCACGCTTAGCCATGGGCCACCTTGCCTAAGGGATCCTTGGGAGCCTCCCCCTTTGCCTGGAGCACTCTGCAGGGCTGCTACCAGCTTGATGGGCTTGGAAAGCACCAAAATCCCTTTGAAAACACCCGGGCCAGCTCCAAGAAATGGGCTTGGAGGGAGAGGGTTTGCGTCACCAGCTGTTTGCTGGCATGTTCAGGTTCTCCACCCTGCCCTCCACCCTTTTTCCTTTTATACCTCCTTTTTAATTGTCATCTAATGGAGTGCAGACAGTGCTGGCTCTGGTCCTGCTACCCCAAGGTCTCCCCAGGCAGCTGCACCTACCAGGGCAGCATGGCAGTAATTATTACAGCAAAGCCAAGCAATGTGAAAACTGTACAGGTCACAACTTCTTTTCAAACCACACGTTTTTATGAGCTTGAGCCACCTGCCCTGGGGGCCTTGTGCTGGGCTGCGGAGGGAGAGGAACTGACGCTGCATGCCATCACCATGGCTGTGTCCACTGGGGAGGCTCGTACGTGCATGGCCAGCTCATCCTGAGTGGGCAGGAGCAGGGTCGGGGTGCTCGCCCGTGGGGAGGGCGGCCGTGGTGGTAGCGGTGGTGGCGCGGGTGTGCATCTTCCTTCCCCCTCCTTCCCGTGCACCCGCGCACATACACAGATGCAGAAACAATCACGGTCATTATTCCTACCATGGTGACAGTGACAGTGGCAGAGATGCCAGCTTCCTAACACAGACGGCTTTATTTCATCTCCTCTGTTTTTCAAAGCCTCTTTCATTTTGTATGAGGAGACAGATGTGAAGGGCTGCAGGCTGATAAATTCTGCTGTCTTATGAAAAGAGAGGGTGGGTTTTTGTTGTGGTTGCTTCTCTTCCTCCCTCCCCAGCCCCCTCCCAGCAGCGCAGCGGCAGCCTTTTCTGTAGAGGATGCACCCCACTCCTGATGTGGGACTCTGTCTGATGGTTGCCTCGCTGGGGCAGGGAGGGCTGAAGTCCCTGGGTGAATTTCCCAGGGGCTAGCAGGGCTGGGGTTTGGGTGGGGATCCCGGGGTTGTGATGGTGGGCACCTGGTTAGAAGGAGATGAGCACAGTGGTGCAGATGCCTCCCTGAAACACACCTGCAGTGCCTGGCCCTGGTGTGCTCCGAGACACTACCGAGGCTGCATGTTTGCTGGGGAGGAGCTGAGCTCGGCTGGCGGAGCGAGGGCTAAGCCGGGGCATGAGCCTACAGCCCAAATCCTCTTCCTTCTTGTAACTGCGCCCAGGCCCTGGGGTCGCTGCGTTGGGGCGAGGGCTGGTCAGAGGGCTCTGGGGCTGCTGCGGTGGCGGTCTGTGCCAGCGAGGAGCAGCTGCCAGGATCGGGCATGGAGAGCAATGCAGCCTGCGCCCCTTGGGGGGGTCTTGGCTCGTGGAAGCATGCGCTCTGCACCCGCTGGGTGCAGTGCTGCTGCTGAAAAGCCTGTCTTCATGGAGAACCTGGCCGTGCGGCTCCAGTGGGCTGGGGCATCTGCCCTGCGCGGCACTGGGCATGGTCCCTGTGCAGCTCCCCTTCCTCCTCACCCGCTCTGCTGACGATAGTTCTAGTTTAAAAATAAATTGCTCCATCTTTAATTGCGGTTTAAATAACTGCTTCATTTTTATTTAAATGTGGCTCTGTAAGGCTTGGAGAACAATTAGGAGAAAATACAGGGCATTGCTCTGGTGCATGTGTTGAAGCATATAATTAATTTTTTTTATTATACTGATGTTTGCCGAATCTGGAAAAAGATCTTATTGTTCCTCTTGATTTAGTCACGCACAAGATCTACAAATACACCAGCCATTTCAGGACTCCATTTCGTAAGCTGTGAAGCCTTGGTGCTAACATGCTGGAGGAGGGCTCCTCGGAGCGCTAGCCTTTGCTGTTTCTGCTGTGACACAGGTGCATGGTGAGCCATGGGCTGCACACCCAGCAGTTTGCGGCCTTAGAGACTGGTAGAGCGCTTTTCTTCCCACCCCAAGGCTGTCTGCAGGGGCTCTGCACCTCTAGAGTAGCAGGCTGGTGGATGCAGCCCAGGCTGGGGCTGTCAGATGTCTCCTCAGCCCCTTCTGAAGGCTGGTGGGAGCCCCTGGTGCGAGAGGCTGCTGCTGCAGACCCAAGAGCCTGCTCTAGGTGCTTGGCTGGGGGCTTGCTGGGGTGAGAGTTTTTGCTTTTGGTATTAAAAGGCTAATAAATGACTCGGGGGCATTGGGTGAAATCTCTGCCAGGCTCTGAATGACCCAGGGACCTCTTTCACAAGCAAGCTAGCCATTCAGGAATATAAATCTCATCCACAGTCGACAGGGATTAGGTTCCTAAGTGCCCGACATAGGAAAAGTGCTTCTGAAAATGTTGCTTGTTAGAGGGTTGTGGAGGAAGCTGCATGGGGTCTGGCGGGCTATAAGCTTATCAGTCAAAGGTGCTTTACTTGGTGACAGAAGCCACTTGTGGTAAACAAGCTGCTGGCCCTTTGGACTCCTGACAATCTTTTAACCATTTATTAAAGCAGCTACGGACTCTTCTTGGAAATGAAATCTTAATAGCAAGCATGGCAGAGATTTTTCACAGATGGCAGCACTGCCAAAAGCAGGCATTCAAGAAAACATTCATCAAAAACATTCATTTCTTTCAAAAAGAAATTGACGTTTATAGCGTAGACAAATTTGGGACTCATTTGCTTTGCCTTTCAGTTTCTGAATTTTTAGAGGTCACGTTTTTCTGCACCTTGGAGGGCTAGAAACTGCTGTTATTTTAAACTGGAAACTGAGATTCCCGTATAACCACATGGTACTAAGAAATGGGACGTGTGAAAAGGCTGGGTACGGCAGGACCCTGTGCATGGCTGGGGGTCCCTCCGTCTGGCTGTGCTCCCGGAGGCTCCAGCCTCTGCACAGGCTCCTGTCCTCCTGCTTTATGCCCTTCTGCCCCGCTCGGGCTCCCTGCCCCACTGCTCTGCCGGCCTGGCACCCTCGGCACCGAGCACTGTCTATCTCTGGGACTTGCCTCCGCCAGAAGCCATTGCTCTCGCAGGGCCACAGATGTGCGTGAGGACCCTCCCTGGGGCGGCGATGGGTGCTGAGCCAGGCGCTGTGAGTCGGTGCGGGTCTCCTGGTGATGGTGGTGATGGTAGGGTCTGTGCAGGTGCTGTCAGCACCTGTAGCCTGTGGTGCGGTCAGGCAGAGGGCTCCTGCATGCTCCTGCTCCGGTGCCGGAGAGCAGCCCTGCACCATGTCCCACCTGCCCAGGCAGGGGCTGGTGCTGGCAGTTTGGTGAGGCCGGGAAGGACAGGTGTGCCCCCCCCTTTAAAAAAGCCAGAAATTCCCTTAAGAGGGAGCAATTCATTCACAGCTCATCTCCACTTCATCTGAAGGCTGCACCATGCTGGGTTTCAGCCTTGTTATGTTTTCTCTTGAGCAATACCTTTTATTTCTGCGGTGTTTAATATTCCTTTCCACAGCCTCTGTTGCCTGTTCTGGGTCTTTCCACCGAAAGCAGCTCTGAAGCTATAAATTGACATGGCTGAGCTGTACCTGTTGTTTGCATGTCACAACCAGCTGGTTCCCTGCCTGCACCATGGCCGCCGCTCCCTGGCTTCTCCCTGTGCCCGCTTTTCCCTCCCTGCCTGACATCCCCATGCAGGGAACCTGTTACAGGCAGCACTCTGCTCAGTGTGCGGCTTGGGCTTGCCAAGTAGCTGTTTCTCTTGCCCCAGCCAGCAGCTGCTCGGCACTGGGCATCAGGTGTGCAGGGCTGTAAATGCTGCCGCGGGTCTAGGCAAGCAAATACTCGTGCAGGGAATGGCTGTGCAGCTGCCACCAGGGAATCCCTTCCCCCAGATGGCCACAAACTCCCCAAGCACACGGGCACAGTTTAACAGGTTCATGGCTTCCTGGAAAGAATGGTCAAATCTCTCATTCTGCTTGAAGTCACTGTTTGGCATCGACCCCTTGCGCAGCAGTTGAGTTGTCGGGTCCTGGGGAAGCTGGCAAATTGAACTGGCCCGACCTGGGCTGGTGGCACCGAGACCTTTTGTGGGCTGGGCCAGGGGAAGCACGGGTCTTTGTTTCCCCATCACTGGGGAATTTTGATCGCAGCTGAAATGAGAAGCTTCCTGCTAGTTATTGCACTGCCTTCTCCAGTGCCTGCTTCAGACCCTGACTGATTGCTTGTAGCTGCTTCTCCCTGCAAACCAGATCTCATTTGCATCTTGGAGGAACAGCGTGCTGCAGGCAATGAAAGCTGGTGACACCACTGGAGATTGCTTGGTGTATGTCGTTTAATGTCCATTTGACTTGCATCTCTTGTGTTTTCTTTGCAGTGTTATACTATGAACTTAATGGTGTCATATGCTCAATGAGTGCCTGTAATTGTAGCGTGTTGGTTAATGCTGCGGTTTCATAAATGCTTCCTGAGCATATAGAAGCGTTAACCTTTCTATGCCTTGTTTTCCACACTTGGACGTACCCCCAGTATAAAAGCTGTGCAAAGAAGTGGGCATTCGCGAGAAGCTGGACTTAATGGCTGGGGGTGCTGGAAGGGGGCAGAGCCTGGCTGCCGCTCACACAAGCAGTGCTGGTCCGGCATGTGGGGCAGCCTGAGCAATGGCTGCCAGGCCCAGGGATCCGCTCTGGGGCTGCAGGCCGTCCCCACCGGCGCAATTTGCAGCTCCCTCGCAGCACCCCATGAGCTCCTGTCACCCCCAAGGCAGCCAGGCATGGTCCTTGCAGTGACCCACTCGCCGTCCCTGCAGCCCCAGGTGAGGACCGGTGCTCGCCCGGGTGGCGGGTGCCCAGCCTGGCGCTCCCCCCGCTGCTGCTGGTCTGGGTGTGAGACGCGTGGCTCCTTCCAGGGAGATTATTGCTGGCTTCTGCAGGTGAAGTCACTCTGCCTCTTGGCCTGCTTCCACGTACTTAGTGCTGCTCCCCAAGCTCGGCTATTGTAGAATCGATCAGACATCCTGGCACATCCCATTGTTTAAACAAGAGCTATGGCTATTGCATACAATATATGTGCAACACGTGCGTGACGGTGTCAAGAATTAACTTCATAATCATCTTCGTGATCTTTCTTGGCAGAGCTCTGGCATAACCTGTCGTGTCTTATCTAGCGATTGCATGTGAGTTATAGTTACCTCCATCCTGGCTGTCTGGATGAGATCGATGGTGGGTGAGGTTTTATAATGCCCATGTCAGGCTTCCTCCCTGCCATCCGGCAAAGCCTGGAGCAGCCGCTTGGCTCCTCTGGTGCTCTAGATACTGGGGGCACCGGCTCCAGTTTGCAGCTGCACGATGTCCGCTTGAAACTTGGCAGGGGATCTCCTGCCTGAAGGCTGGGGAAGGGAAGGAGCCAAACTGCGCAGCCCAGAGATGGGTTTGCCTTTTTGTCTTGGCTCTCCAGCCACCCAAGCTCAGGACAGAATCGGATCTTCATGCGCAAAGGGAGCCGCTTAAGCAGCACAGGCGTGGGAGCCTCCAGCAGCTCCTCTGAGTGTCGTTCCCATGCATGTGGTGGCAGAAACGAGGGGGGGTAGTTCAGGAGGAGCCGTTCACACTTGCCTTCCTGAGAGGTGAGCCTTGGCATCTGCCTTGCTGGAGAACAGCTCTTTTTCTAATTGCCAGGAAGGCTCCCGGCATGAGTGGGTCCCACCGGGCTCCCTGCAGCACCACGCTGAAGCCCCTGGCCTGTTCGGCAGCCCTGCACCCTGTGCTCTGCACGGGGCACTCAGCATCGTCTTGGTATTTAAACCTGTGACTCCTCTGGTGATTTTTTTGGTTTTGTTGGTTTTTTTTTGTTTCTGGGTTTGTTTTTTGTTTCCTTGACAGTGGGACTGCATTAAAGAAAGCAGGCATAGGAAGGGTGTGCGGGTAAGGAGCCCACAAAAAAGGCCTGAATGCCATAATTTGTAGTTCTGGTGCTGAGAGGGAGCCTTCCCTCCCTTTGCTAGCTGCTGCAGTGTGCCAGGAGCATTGCTGCAGGGAGTGCAGCTTGCCATTAGCGGGATGCTGGTCCTGGTGCCTGGCCAGGCTCTGCTTTTCGTGGTGCCCTGCGCAGGAGCAGGGGGTTTGGGGTCCCAGGGAGCTCAGCTGCCTCTGGGCTGCCTTCTCTACCCCACTGTAGATGTGTTTCAGCATGCTCTTGGGGCAGCCCTTTCCATGTCCATCTGCTCCCTAGTTGAGCATCACTTCTGTACCTTGAGCACTGCAGATCTGATAGTCTCATTTCCAGAAGCTGTTAAAAACACACATGCGTTTCTTTTTCCTGCAGGGAAGAGTTCTTTGGAGATTATATTTTTGTTCTAGTTGAGACCAGATGTAAGGAAATGTCCGTCTCCACAGTGTTGGCAAGAGCTTCTTGCGATGCCAGTGTCCTATGAAATGTGAATGGCTGAATTTCTTTTTTATTTATACATATATACACAATGTATGAAACAAAGAAGCTAAAAATGATGAATTGCGGCTAATGCTGCTGCATGATGGAGATAAGAGCATAATTATTTGTTTGGGCAGCTTAAATCAACACCAAAAGCCTGATGGAAAACAAAGCGATAATTTAAATCTCTCTGTGTGGGTCTCATGGGCTGTGTGACCAAGCGTGAACTTATATCATAGGCTTGTATGATTTTTGTGTTCGTGCATGGTTAAAGCAGGTCATTTTGGCGTCACGCTTCACGTGCCGCCCTTAGAGCGTGCCTGGGCCCGTGTTCAGGGAGAGCCGCGCTTTTAACTTCATTCTGGCAGGTTGAGCACCTCTATGCCGCCTCGATCTTGGGAATTCACTATGACTATTATTATTAGTTGTGCTGCAGACAGGACCGCAGTGGCTGCACGTCCTGTCCACTCCGGAGAGGTGGCTGGGTCTCCCTCCCAAGCCCAGCCCGTCCTCGCTTGTTAGGAGGGAAGACAAGTGGCTTGAGCTGGATCTGTCTCAGCTCCGGATGCACCTGAACCCGTGGCAGAGGTTGTAAATTTCTACGTTCATTATGTTTGTTTTGCTTCAGTTTAATTAATTGATCGATGAAAGCCTATCGAGCTCTGACCTCTCTTGCTGCCACCGTAAATCAGCTGCTGCCGCTGTAGGAGCGGGGCTCGGGCACGGTCCTGCCTGCCGAGCTGGGCGATTGCACCTCGGGGGGCTGAAAAGGCCCCGGGTGAGTGGCAGACTCCCTGCAAGTGGCAGCACAGTCCTGGCCCTGGCTTTTATTTTACTCTGTCTCTTGTACTTGGTCTCTGCATTGCTTAGGCAAGTGTTTAAAGCCTCTTGGCTTGCGCTCTGGTGTATAAGCAGCTTCCACGTTTTGCAGGGAATCCTTCACTCCCACCTTCTCGCTATTCCCCGTCCGCCCCTCCCTGTTCTTCACCTCTGCCTTGAGGGTCTCTGCCCCTTCTGCTCCTGAGCAATTGCGTCTGGAAGCCTTTGTTTTCATGGCGACCCTGGAGACACATAATTTCCTTGGAAGGGAGATTTGGAAGCCCCCACCCTGCTTCCCTTTTGCCCTGCCAAATCTTGCATCTCCAGCTTCCCCAGGCTTGTATCTAGCTCTCCCTCCCCCGCCCCCCCTTCTTTTCTTTTCTAAAACATCCCTCACGATAACATCTCTGCTCAGCTTGGCTCAGCTATCAGCACTCTGAAGGTTATCTGTGTTGGTTTGCAGTTGTAAAGCGAGAGGCATTGGGACCAGCAGACCCGTCCTCTATAATTAGACCCCCTGAATTTTTAGCAGGGAGGAGAGATGCGACCATGAAAATACCAAGGCTCTCCCGGACTGCTCTGCGGAGCTGTCGGGAGAGCCAGTGCTGCTGGGTACTAGGATGCAATGCCATCGTCTCTTCCTGGAGACCTGCCACACCTGCTGCAAGGTCTTGTCTCCTTCCTTCACGCTGTGAGCACTCTACCAGGTCCTGAGAGTTGTCCTGCCGGCTGCTGTACTTGCACGCGTGAAGAGATGCCCTGAGAGATGCTGAACTAGCCCCAGGTGGAGCAGCAGGGAGGGGGCTGGTTCCCTGTGCTCCTGCCACCAGCGTGCTTGGAGGGTGGCTGTGCCCTCCATCCCCAGGTGCCATGCAGGGGGGCCAAGGGCGGATCGCAGCTGGCACGGGCACGTGCCTTGCAATGTGCGTGTGCCATGTTGGGGCTCGCTGTGGGAACCGGCTTTTGCTATCTGAGTTCTTTGGCTTTAAACAGGGCCCACAGAAACCCACCATTTCACATTTGGAGAGCTGGATGCGTCCCTGAGGTTGTAGCTAGAGCTCTGAGTTACAGGGTTTTGCATTTAATTATAATGAAAATTTCAATTCTGTAATCTGTGTTTAAAATCAGGCAAAACCTCTCTTGTTCCAGCACTGATCCCTCCTGTCTAAAGACTACTGACACTTAAAGCATCTTCCCTTGAAGGGCACCCATGGGACTCCTGAGCTGTTCCAACACCCTCCATTGCAACAGCAGCAGCGCTGCATGGCTTCTGAAGCCCGTAGCTGAACTCCCTTTCACCACCCTCCCTCTGCAAGAGCCACTTCAGACTGCACTATACCCTGAGCAGCTCTCTTGCTCGGTGCTTTTCTTCCCCCCC
>JANZLQ010000086.1:6988763-7001985 GCA_026212715.1 Elanus axillaris
CCCCACTACCCCCCCCCAGTCCTGCCCCACGGCTTTCTCCGTGCCCCCGGTCCTGCCCCGTGGGGCTGCCAGCTGCCCCCCCCCCCCGACAGGGATTCGGCACCTCTGGCTCGAGCCATTAGCTGCACCTCTCCTTTTTCAACCAAACTCTGCTTTGCTGAAATCTGGAAAAACCAAACTGTGCCATATTTGGAAGGCTTTCCTTTTAATCACAGCTTTTATTGCAATACTTTTTTCCTGAAGAGAAGTGTTTTGGTGAAGGGAGGAGCTGCCGAGGAGAGACTGCTGAATCTAAGGGTCAAATCGGAGGATCCGTGGTAGATCGCGGTAGTGTGGGAAAAGCTTTTGCATCCTATATTACCACCATGTATTTATGTTTCAGTGTAAAGGGAAAAAACGCACATATTATCAAATGAGGCACTTTTTTATCTTCTTTATGGCTTCTAACACTATAGCTGGTTTTTGAAACCACTAAAAGCATAAGCATTAAAGCAATTTTCCAGAGTAATATAGCAAGAGGTCTACAAAAGCTCTGCAACATTTGATAATAGTTGCCATCTTCAGCTGAAGATAATGATGTTAACAAATGTAATGGGAGTAATGAGTGGAGATTCAAAAAGCAGCTTTTGTTTAATTTTTTTGTAATGCAAATGAGTTTGGGAATAAAGAAGGAGAGCAGAAAATAATGAAAACTTCATTTGAAATGAGTCTTAATCCTTACAGCCAAGCGCTGCAGGGGTAGGAGGAAAGGAGAGGGGATGGGGAGGCTGGGCTGTGTGTCTGAGCGGACACCAGGTAGCGCCGCAAAATTCCACAGGCCCGGCAGGGCAGGTTCAGGGGGGCAGGAGGAGCGTCAGTGGTGGGGGAGGCAGCACTCCGTTCTCGCCTCTGGCCTGCGGATGGGGTGGGATGGAAGAGGCTGGGCTCCAGCAGGCAGCAGCGCAAGGCTGGCGTCACCTGTGGTCCTCACCACTGTGGGAGAAATCTGTGTTCGTACGGAGTTTTTGGCTTCTCTCCTGTCCCTGGAGAGGAAGGAATTCAGCAGCCCAGCTCCTCACAGGCATGGGTCTGGGGCTGACTGCTGTCCCCTGGCACAGCTGCTTTGAAGCAAAGCAAAACTCCCTTCCTCTTGCTCCTGGGAGGCTGAAAATACTGTGCTTTTTGTTGCTGCAGCACCTTCCACTTTAAAATGATGCCAGCTGAGTTCAACCTTATGACAGCCCAGTGACTCCCTCTCCCCATCAGAACGAGGGAATTTGCTTTCTTTAGATTGACTCCCAGCCAAAGTGATAGGTATGAGGCTGGCAAATAAGCATCCTTGTGATGAGGACTGGCACTTATGCATGTGCAGAAGATTCAGGTCTGTCAGCTTGTGTCAGCTCGCCTTCTATGGAGTGTTTAATCTCCTAACCCTTGGCCAAGAAATGCATTAAGAGATCTGCAGCAAGTATGAGCTCAAGAACTGAGGGATGCTGCTGCCTGCCCCTCCTCTGTTAGGCTGCCCGTGAAGTGATGGGAAGAGGGCAACGGGAGGGAGATGAGGCAAATCAGGTATTGCGCCTGGAGGAGAGCTGTAGGCAGTGGAGCTGGGAACTAGGAGGGATTGGAGGAACCTCTTCCTCCTCAATAGGGTCTTCTTAAGGGCTGTCAGCGGAGCGCTGGGAAGATCTCATTTAGGGTGGACCTGTGGAAGTGCAGGGAGCAGTGGGCAACCCTTGTGCCTGCCTTAACTCCAGGCAATGCAGTCGCACTGGAGCCCAAGCTGGCTTGCGCTCCTTCAGCGAGCAGATGGCACTCACGGCTGCGTGACTGTCCTTGGGCACAAAAGGCAGTAGCCCCTGCCCCGGGCAGGGGATAGTATCTGTCCCCTTTCAGTGCAGGGTGCTGCCGCAGCTGCTCAGGACGGCACGGCGGGATCCTTTCCCGCCGGCCTTGCCCCAGCTCTTGGAGAAAGCAGAGCTCGGTCAGACAGATTTGGGTGGCTGCAAGGCTCCTCTCGTCCCCAGGGACAGGGCTGCCTGTGGCAGGGTGCCCTCCCCAGCATCATGTCTCCCTGCATGTTGGATGTGGAGCTGGAGTGCGTGCCTGTGCATGAGGAGGCAGGCGTGCTCTGAGCAGCAGCATCTTCACTGGCCTCGCTGGGGTAGCAATTCAGCATTACCGGGAAAAGAGGGTAACGCTTCTAGTTTTTTGAGCGTAAGTCCTCAGCACATGTGAGTCGTCTCTCAGGACTCTCGAAGGCAGTGTCGCTCAGCTTGATGGGTCGCAGCGAGGATGGAGCGACGCGGCTCCAGGCTGAATGCGACATCTTGAGGGGACAGGCCACACTCTAAAAATGAGAGGCCTTCACATTCTCCTTGTCTTCCTTTTTTCTGGGAGGTGAAGACGTGAGTTATCACATCTGGCTGTGCAATTTACAGCTTTTAATTAATCTGCAATTTCAACATAGATTTTTATGATAAGCAGAGGCATGTCTGCAAGCTGGGGAGGAACCTTAACGATGATCCCAGATGAATCTGCAGGATGAAATATCAGTGCGATCAACAAGGCTATACAGAATAGAAATGCAAAATAACAAAATGCCTGAGATGTCAAAGCAATGGTCTACAAATGAGATTCCTTTCTGAAGCCCTTCCCTGTCACAACAAGAGCGGTCCCTACTTGCGGGCATTTGTCAGCTGCCCATCAGTGTGATATCTAGGCTAATACAATAGCCGTCTTTTTAACAATTTGTTGTGTTGGCAGTGGTCACAGCAACACTGTTCTTTGTTTCAGCATCTAGCAATGATGAAAAGCGAGTCAACGAAACCTTAGCTGTCCCCACATGACGGATGCTCCATCCATCACCAGAGGACTGTTAGGCCAAGGGAGGGAGAGAGTTGAGTGAGGACGCGTGGTCTGGGACTTGGGTTTTGGATGCGGTGCTCTGGGTGAGCTCTGCGCAGCTCCTTCCCCCCTGCCTTCGTTGCTGCCTGCAGGCAGGGGCGAGCACGGCCGGGGGGGTGTGTGTGTGTGTGTGTGATCACGAGGTGTGCCCCTGCCTGGTGATGCACAGCAGGTGCAGGAGGATCCCTCGCGTTTTGGGACAGTCGTCCTCCCTCCGCCGAGGTGTACATGGCTACGGTACTTTGCTGTTCTTTCTGAGCATGAGTGGTCAGGATCGCACACTGTCTCCGCGTCCCGGCGTGATAATTTGTCTTTGCGGTATAACGCGGCTGGCTTAGTCCCTCCAGAGAGTTGTTTGCGGTTGCTAAATAAACCGGCACTACCAAACTCCTCGTTATCTCATTTACCCTTCCATGCTGACCTCTGTCTCGGTGCTCTTGCAGAGTAAACAAGGGCCTTCTGACCTGGCCGCAGGGGCTGTGCTGGGGCTGCCTGCCTCCGGCAGCTGCGTGGATGGGTGCGGGGGAGAGCGGGCGATTCGCATCCAGCGCTGCCTCCCGATGGGAGCTGTGGTGCCGGGGAGGGTGTGCTCACAGCAGCACAGAGGTGGGTGCCGGCTCATGGGGCACACATCGCTCTGCCTGCAGCCGTACACTGGCACATGGGTGTGGGGGCCTTGGCCGAGCCCCGGCCCCCAGGGATTTCTGCCGTTGCTTTATGGGGCTCCCTGTGCTGCCGAGAAGGTTGATCGAGCTGGAAATGGCTTAATTTGCCCAGCGGCAGGCGCGAGCATATTAGAAATGTGCTGACATCTACCTTGTTTGTTTATGAGCGCAAGACCCCAATTACCATGTGGATGCTGTGCTGGAGCTGCAGAGCCAGCACGTCCCATGTGCCCGTGTGCCCCGTGTCACCGGTGCGGGGTTGGGGTGGGCAGCACCGCCTGGGCTCAATGGCCCTGATGCCGTGCTGCACTCGTGCTGGTGGGCTTGCCCTGCTATTGGGACCTGGCTGTCCCCCAGGGATGCTGCCTGAAGCTGGAGACTCTGCGTCTGCCTTCCCTCCCTCCCGGCACACCGCCGCTCGTGGTGTGTACTGAAGCTGGGCTCGGTGCTCACAGGTGAGGGCCAGAGCAAAAGCTGGCCAGTTGCCGGCAGTGTGAAGAGCCACTGTGCTGCTGGTGCCCTTTTGTGTGGGTCCAGCAAGCTGCAGGTGCCTGCCGGGGTGCTGAGAGGAGGAATTCAGATGTTGAGATTTTTGAAATGCTTTGGCCAGAAGGCTGAAAGTTGGCCTTGCTTCTCTCCCTGGTTTTCTTCCTGCAGCTTTCAGAGTGGTGCGTTATCCTCTCTCTTCCTTCTCCAGCCACCTAAAATCTGGAAAATTGCAATAATGGAGGGCAGTGATAGAGCAGGGGGGAGCAGGCTTCCATTTGAAGTCTCTTCAAGTTGTGTAAAGGGAAGCAGGAAACATTTATTTACAAATGTTTTCTTGTGAAAAAGAGAGGGGGAGAGCAAGCTCCTTTTGCCTCCTTTAGACACATCCTTTCATTCCTTGAGCCTTCTTCCCTGCCAGCACCCCGCTGGTGGGCCCATGGACGTGTGCCAAGCTGAATCCCTCGGGAGCGGGAAGGCAGCGGGGCGGGTACTGGGGTGCTCCCCAGCCCTGGTTGCCCAAGGCACATGGGGTGCTTCTCCTGCTGACCCTGCATTGCACACTCCAGACCCAGTCCCAGCGGAGCTGTTGTGGCAGTGGAGGTCCCTCCTTCCCCCCAACCTGGTGGCGTGCCCGATGGCAGCGCCTGATGGCTCCGTGGGAACTTGGGTCCTTGTGGCATGAAAATCTCATTTGAAATGCAGGCGAGGGGCAAGCCGGGAATTTGCTTTTAACATCAATATTCAGAAATAGCGCACGTAAATAATTGATGGTCCTGCAAGCTGGGGCTTGTCTGTCTGTCGCAGCAAAGCAGAGGCGACAGAGTGACAGGCTGGGTTGGGGGGAGACTCCCATCCCTCCCAGGGGCACCACCAGAGACTGGCATACACAGGCTGGGCTCTTGCCTGCATCTCGGCAAAGGGTGCTGGGCTGCCTTTGGCTGCTGCTCGCGTGCAGGGGAGCCTGGTGTCGGGCAGGGCTTCCGTCTGCTCGCTGTGGTCCTGGTCTTGGACAGGGTTGCCCTGTTCTCCAGCATGGGCTGTGGGTCTGCCAGCAGCTCCACCAGCTGCTTTCCGGGTCCTGCTGGGCTGCTGTGGCTGAACCACTCATCTGGACATTTTAGGTGAAAAATAATCTGTCAGCAGGATTTGCCTGACCTTAAATTAGCTCTCACAGGAGGAGCTTAACCCTCATTGCTCCCTTCCTGGGTCAGCGTCTCCTCCCTCCCCAAGTCAGCTGGCTACGTGCTTATGTGCCCCTCTCTTTTTAACACCTTCTTGCGGGCATCCTTTGTCTTTATGGTGATTACACAGGGTCAGTTCTGTTCCGAGCAGGCAGAGCCTGCCACGTTTTCCGTGAAACACTGGCAATTAGACCAGAAGAGCTGTCTCCCTAATGATAATGTACTGTGCAATATCGCTGCAGTGCTTACCGCAGCAGAAGGTGGGGTGCTGCAGGACTTGGGCTGGGCAGGGCTGGACTTCTGTGGGAGTTTCAATCCGCCTGTCCCCCGACAGCCCCAGGGCAAGTGGGGCAGAGTGGCATGGGACAGCCCGGCTCTGCCTTGCCCTTTGCAGAAGCTTTGGGGCCTCTGCATGGCTGTAGGGGATTGGTTCTGGCTTGCTCCAGTGGGTTGGATGCGGGGCACAGTTTGGTTCAAGTCCTCTTTCTGGCTTAAGGTGCTCGGCAGTGCCCGCAGCTGCTCCGCTTCTCCTTGCCAGAGCTGGCGGTGTCTCTGCCACTCACAAAGAGCAAGCACTCACACTGGGACACGTGGTGACACCGTCCGTGGAGATAGCGGCAGCTGGGAGGGACTGGACCTCCTGCAGCTGGCTTCGTTGGAGCTGATCCAGGCTGTGCAAGGTCTGTGCCGCTGGCGCGAGTGGCTTACCTGCTCCTCCGAGCAAGGCTGCTGTCACCCCACCGGTAGGACAGGCAGGTTGCTTGGTGGGGGTCAGCCTCCTGCCAGCCTTGGGTTGCAGCAAAGCCTCGCAGTTACCCCTTCAAAGCCTCTGGCACTTACTGCACAAAGCAGGGGGAGAAAAAAAGACCTTCCCCAGCCAAAACTGCAAAGGAGAAGCAAGAGCTGGAGCCTTTATTGCAGGAACCCTGAACGGGAGGGAGGAGCAGGGATTGAGCTCCCTGCTGGTCTCTCTGAGCTGCTCTACAAAGCAGCCTCCCAGCTTGGCGAGCGAGATACAGCAAGAGGTTTTAAAGTTGTGACCTTAGCAAATGTATTAGACAGGAGAAAAGAGCTTTTCTTCCTTTCCCCCGTTACGGTGTCAGCGTAGCCGTGGCTTTTAAACCACATTACACAGGCTTGTCATCCAAGATAAAATGTTATTAAGATAAAATGCTACACAGGGAGCAGTAGGGGACTTCCCACCACTGTATTTCAGCACAGCCGTAGGATCGCGAGGCCATGCTCTGCCGCTGGCGCTGAAGCCATCGCCTGGAGCTGGGGAGGCCGGGGCTGGAGCTGCCGCAGGGTGCCGCCTCCCGCTGCGTGCTTGTGGGGCAACAGGAGCGAGGACTTGCTCTCCCATGCGTGCCAGCATGCCTGAGCATCACCTTCCCCTTCCCGGCTGCGGTGTGGGGCTGGGCTGTCGCCTGTGGGCAGGCTGGCGAAGCGCAGGGGGAGGCAAAGGCATCATCAGGGCACCGGCCTGCGTGGAGCTGACAGCGAGCATGTGGGTGGCTGAGGGGCCTTCCTGGGGCTCCTCCTTCACGGGTCAGGGGACTCACCGGCTGCCTCCCTCTTCTCCGGCCTTTGTTTGCCTTGCAGCCCCAGCTCCCGAGGCCGCCGTCTTCGTGTGCTGCCAGCAGCTCCCCTCCCGCCCTGCAGCCCACGGTCCCAAGCCATGGCCAGTGCAGCTGGTGTCTTGCATCCCCACGCTGCTGTTGGGCATGCACTGTGTGTGCACAGCACAGCTCCTGCCGCAGCTCCAGGTGCCGGCCACTATGCTGCAAAAAGTGACCGAAGATGGGCACAGTGCATAGGGCAGTGCCAAGCTAGCCCAGCGTCACGCTGCCTGGCTTTAACCAGCCTGGATCCCTGGCTTAGGGATGGTGGAGCCTTTTCAGCTGAACTGACAGCCTGTCAATAACATTAATGTACTCCGGTCTCTGTTAATGTCCATGCTAAGTCTCCTCAGGCCTTTTGCCATTGCTTCTCCGACGCTGGACGTTTGTGCAGTGCAACTGTGAGCCTAATCTGCTGAGTTGTGCTCACAGCGGTCGGTGCGAGAGGCCCTGATAGCGCGGGTGCAGGTGGGTGGCGTTTGACTTTCAGAGAGCTTTCCAGACCTGCCTGCCAGTGACAAAGACGTTTAGGTGAATCCTTTAACATGGCTTGAAAAAAGTAGGGCTGCTGGGCCCCGCTTCTCAGCAGCTACAAAAGGAGAGGGCAGGAGGCATCTCGCCTCGGCTCCAGCAAGTCTGGAGCAGAGGAGGGACCCCGAGGCAGGTGTGTGATCTGCAAGCAAAGCACAAAACAGAACATGGAGAGGAAAGAGCTGCTTTGACCCAACACCAAGGAAGAACAGAAAAAGGGAAGAAAGGGGAAAAGAAGCGAGCTGTAGTTACAAGGCTGGGTAATCCCTCAGTTGAGCCTGGTGAGTGCTGTAGCTGGAACATGAACTCGTCCCGGGCATGTTCAGCTTGTAACAGGGATGAATGTAAAAGCACTGCTGTTAGCTGCCTTATTAAAGGCTTGGGTCTAAGTCAATATGCATGTGTCCCGGGTGGCTCAGTGCTGTGATTCCTAAAGCTTCGCAGTTCTTTGCCAGCACTTTTTGCTCCGAGGTTCCTCCCTGCCGTTTAAACTCTCTCACCACTTTGCTGTCCTGGGTTTTCATCTCGCGCATGGGGAGAGGGCTGACCCGGGGCTGGGTTAGAGGCTGAGAAATGCATCTGAGCGCTGCCAGCACAGCTGCCCCTTGATGTGGGTCTCGCGCCAGCTCCAAGCGCTGACGCTGCCCTGTCTTGGATGGTGCTGGAGGCACCGCAGTGCCAGGGCTGTCCTGCGGTGTCACGGCTGGTGAAACGTCTCTAGGTCCTGCCCTTCTGAGCCCTGGGGAAGCCCCCCATGGTGCCAGTGTCGTTTCCAGCATTGCTCCCTCCTTCTCCACTCCTGTGTGTAAAATGAGGCTTGGGCTTGTGGTCCTGAGCCCCAGCATGCAGCGCCCGTTTGATTGCCGAGCCCACGCGATGAAGCCATAAATGGATCCTGCAACCTTTGGTCACTGCACGATTTATGAAGCCGCCAGAGTGCGTGTGATTGCATGTGTAAGGCTGAACGTCTGACTGGCATCTGCTGTATCTGCTCTGGTGAGCAAATATTTGCAGGCAGAAGGAGATAATCCCCGCCGATACAGGTATTTACCCATCCTGTCCGGCTTCTTTCCGCCTCCTTGCCTGCTGGGCTGAGCGAGGGCCCACACATTACCTGTCCCTGCCTGCTGGGGAGGTCTCCTCCTCAGGGAAAGCAAGCTCAGCCCCAGACCGGCAATCTCGGTACAGCCTAACGCAGGCTTTCACAGTCTGGGTGTTTTCCACTCTTTGATCCCACTCTCCTTTCCCCTTCCATCCCCAGTCCTCCACACCATGCCCCATGCTGCTGGAAACCGCCCTGTCCCCAGGCAGGGGCTGTGCTTCAGCGCTGCAGTCCTTTGGGCTCCTCCCCAGCTGGTTGGGAGGGTTGTGGAGTTACCATCACCCTTGGAGGAAAAGCCGGGCAACGTGGTCCCCGTCACGGGGCCGAGAGCCTGCAGCTGGGCTCTGTGCCGGGGCAGCGCTAGCACCCACGGGGGGCTCTGTGCAGAATGGGAGAAGTGATGCTGTGTTTGTTTTAGCGAGGGCGAAAGGGGTTTGCGGGGATTAGGAAGGGCAAAAAGCCTGTAGCATAGGCTCGCAAGGCTTTCCTTGGGCTTTGGCTTTGCTGAATGGCTGTCTGGCTGTCTGGGACAGGGGGCTGGTGTGTGCAGGGGCTGCCCAGAGCCAGGAATGCCAGGGGTGCACTGCTCTGGCCCTCTGGGGCACCGGGACCAAACCCTTCGGGGCTGAAAGGGACAAATGAGCATTGTCATGGGAAAAGCTGCCCAGTTCAAGGATGCACACAGTCAGCACGAGGCATGCCATTCTCCTAAGTAATGGGATTTGGTTTTAACCCAGAGACGTCCCTTGAAGCTAATGAAAACGCATATTAGCGCGGACTGCTTCCTTACGTGTACAATCTTTCTGTTTGCCCTTCCGCCCAATGTACATGTGAGCATAAAAGCCCACAAACCAGAGAGACCCGCAATGCTGGGCCGGGGGAAGAGCTTGGCAAATGGAGGGCTGCTGGCTGGGCAGCTGGGGCGGATGCAGCCTAATGGCGATTAGGGGCTGATTGCACACACGCACAGCTGGTGCCAGGGAGCTGAACAATAAAGTAGCCACTCTGGACTGATTGGGCTAATCCGTGCTGCAGACCAGGGCCTATTTTCATTAGTTTTCCCCGATCAAATTAGATTGCCAGACGACAGATCCTATTAAAGGAGGGGAGACCTCCAGCACGGCGTGTCCTGCTGGTCCTGGGACACTGGCCATCACCGGTTCCCAGAAGGTGGTATGGTTCCCGGGTGTGAGGATGCCTTTGCCTGTGTCCCGGGAGTAGAGCAGCGACCCTCCCTTGAGGGCACGTGGTTCTGACCCTGCCTGTCACTGTGGCAGAGCCCCATGTCCTTCAGGGAGTGAGCTGCCGTCTCTTGCAGGTGCATCGCTCCACACATCCCTCGCATAAAACATCCTTGCTGAGCCTGCATCGAGCTGGCTCCTGGCCTGTATCAATTTAATTTCATTTTTAACTCTCCCTCCTCGCAGGCAGGGTGGCCCCAGCTGCGAGCTTTGGCACGAGGCTTGTGTGTTGTGTGCTCTGAATAGCAGATTACGCTGTCCTTAATCCGGCTGCGCATTCAGGGACCCAGCACTGGGTTTGGACTAAAGATACACGTAAGGGGATTTGGGCTTCCTTGAAATATATTTACTAGCAGAGATGATTGATCGGTGTATTGATGAACTGCGATTGATTAGCCTTATGTGGCTTTGAGATGGCCGGGCTTCAGCCTGCCCGTAATCCATCAGTAATTACTTTACCCTGCCGTGAGATCCGTTGCCATCAAAAAGACGTTTGAGGGCTGGGGGGTGCACCCAGCTGTTTCTATTGATGAGACCATGACAGTGCCACTGGCCTTTGCCAAGAGCTGCTAGCTGCTCTTCCCAGTCACTCAGAGGTTGTTTATACACCTGTAAAAGTAGCTGGGAGAGGGGCCAGAGAAGAGCAATACCCATTTGGCTGCAGCCCTTGGTTTGGGGCTTTCAGGGCAGAGCTGAGCCTGCGGGGCAGGTTCAGACATAGCATCGTGTTTGTTTCTGGCAGAGCAGAGCTGGAGGTCACTCTGTGGTGGGGTCGGGCTGCACTGGCTTGCTTGCCGCCTTTGGAAAGGGTTCAGCTGTCAAGGGGGAAAAGTCTTGGGTGTGACGGACCTCTTGTCCCTGCGAAGCAACTCAAGTAGTGGCCATACACATGCTGAGGGTCTGGGATCAGCTGGTTTTGGATGTGAACCTGGTCCCTTCTGCTTTGAAACTGTAATTTCATCCCGATGCCGGGCATGAGACTTGTTTTATGCAGCTGACATTTCTTCTCCTTGATTGAAGAAAGAGGCAGTGCCGGGGCGGGACAGAGTTCCCAGCAAGCATCATTAATAGCAATTTCACTGCCCTGCTTATTGATTAATCACGGAGTTACCTCTTCCAGGAGGATTTCCACAGTTACATTTGTGGTGTTCATTTGTCATCTCTGTGCTACAAAGCCAGGTCCAGTTTGACTATGGGAATATTCCCATCAGAGCCTCCTGTGGGTCTGAGCTGGTGCCTCAGGGCACGGTGAGGTGGGGTGGCCCTGCCTCGGTGGCACCCAGAGCTGGGCTTTGCCTGCAGGCTGGGTCAGTGCCACCTCAGGGCTGCCCACGGGAGCCACGTCCACCCCGGTGCGTGGGGCCAAGCAGAAAGGCACAAGTCGCTGCTGGGGTTTCGCAGCAGTGCTTGCTCCAGCTCACCGGAGCACCGGTACTCTGGGTAGTTCCATGTGGCAATAAATGTTTCAGTTGCACTATAAATAATGGAGCAAGTAAAGATGTTGTGTAAGTGGTGCTCTGGGTTTTGCCAGAAGGTATGTAGTTTGTTGTGGTTTTTTTTTTTGTTTTGTTTTGTTGGGGGTTTTTGTGCTTGTGTTTTAGCTCCCCCCCCCCTTTTTTTCTGGAGTCCAACACAGATAGCTTCACACGGGGGACTTGAGGGAAGGCAGCCCTGCTGTGAGGGAAGGAGAAGATTAAACTGTTGAAACTAAGTAAATCAATTCTTGTTGGTGTAGTTTGCAGTGCTGTGAAAACAGCAGCGATGCTTCCCCGTGGACAGGAGCGGCCTCCCAGAGGCACAGCGGCCGTTTTGGTTTGGTTCGGCTTTTAGCAAGTGGTTTTTTGCATTGCCTGAATCCAGAGAGAGAAAAAGCCCTGAATGTTAGGCCCTGGCTGCCGGAGCTGAGCCAAAGCCCAGGTGCAGAGGGCAGCAATTGCCCACCACACTTGTGTGGGGTCCGTCTCCTCCTGATGGGATGCAGCTGGGGGAAGGGGGATGCTGGGGCAAAAGCTGGGCTGCTGCCCCAGAGCCTGCCCTGCTTGGCACAGGGACAGCACACCGGGATGGTGAGGCCTGCGCTCGTGCCCACGCAGGCGTGAGGGGCTGGCAGAGGTGGTCTGAGGTGCTCCGCTGATGTCCCTTGGCGGCACTGCCAACTGCTGCACCTTGTGCCTTTGCAGGGAGACCAGTGTTTGATCGATGAGGGCTTTCGTGTTTTGGCTGATACCCCTCTCTGCACGTCCCGGGATTTGTGTGCTCCGCCTTGATGCGGCTGCAGCCTCATTTCTGTTGGCCGTTGAACCAAGGTCAGCCTGTACCATAAACACTGCCAAACCCTGAGAGCTTGTAGGCAGTCTGTCTCTGTGCTCCTTCAGAAAGGAGAGCTTTGCAGAGCCTGCTGTGGCTGCGCCAGGGGACCGTGTGGGTGCCCTGAACCACTTTCTTGCAGGAGGGACCCCCCTCCTCCAGGTTTGCAGGGCTTCTCCGTGCTGGTTGTGTTGATGGTGGTGGAGTGGCTTGGAGGGTCAGAGGGGCTGCTGGCGCAGTGTCGGGGAGCACCTTGGGAGGGCTGGAGTGGCCAGGCTCCCTGGGGAGATGTGCCTGGTCACAGAGAACGGCCGTGGACTGCAGGGGGTATTGCCTTTGCTCTCTGGAAGTGTTAAAACCATAAAGCTCTTTTTTAATCACAGGGTTTAAGGAAGGAAGGGAGGGAGCAGCGCTGGAGCTCGCGAGCCGGCGGGTTGCACTGGAGTCAAGGCTTTAAGGCTGCCTCTGAGATCCCAGCTCCCACAGTGCCCACGCGTGGAGCTGGCTGTGGGCAGCAGGCATTGCTGCTCCTGGTTAGCACGGGCACCTTACGCTGTTTAATTCCAGGGCTTTTTGTCCTGCTTTAACGCAACCCAAAAGCAGCAACGAGGGAGAGTACTGGAGAGGATGGCCTGCAGGAAGGAGAGGCATGCCTGGTTTTGGGATGTGAAAGCAAAAGGTATCCAAGTGCCGTGACCTCCATGCTCTTCCAAGGCAGTGCTGGTGTGAATGGGGGCTGGCAGAGCTGGCGCTTGCACACCTGAATGTACAGCTCCCAAACTCCACCGAAAAGTGGATATACATGAGGGCGTCTGTTGTGCCTGCATGGGTGTGGGTCTGCTGACCGGTAGCTCCCTGTCTCGCTCTCTGCCTGGGGCAGGAGGAACTCAGGGCAGGGCTATGGCTGCGCACAGGGTTTCCATCATGCCCGGCATGGTTGCCTCCTGGACCCAGGTAGGGCCTCTGAGTGCAACTGGAATACACACACTTAAAAGTAATTACCCCCAAGAAAAAGACACTCTGTAATTGTGACTGGTGATATTCTGTTGTTGGAGCCAGAAGCCCCAGCTGTGGGTAAGCACGGGCTTGTGTGCGCTGTGAATGCAGGATGACTGGAAGTGAGTGCGCGTAAGCGGGGGCTGCTGGTAAGTGGGGCAGCCTGCTGCTGGTTTGCAGAAGTCCAGGGAAGCTGGGGGGGGGG
>JANZLQ010000086.1:7002085-7015976 GCA_026212715.1 Elanus axillaris
GCCTGCTGCTGGTTTGCAGAAGTCCAGGGACGCTGGGGGGGGGGGGGACGACTTCATTTGCTGTGCCTGAAGAAAGCCAGCAAGCTCCACCTGGGTTTTTATTTCTCATTTACCTGCATCTTTATTTCTCATCATCTGCCAGCGACAATGAACGGTCCCAGGTACTGCAGGGTGGCTTGTGCTGGCAGCCTGTTGTGCCAGCTTGGCTTCCAGGGGCAGAGTAGGGCTGGTTTTCTGCCCCATAATACCTGGGGCTGACCAGTTTGGCACTTTGCAACGCACTGAGCAATGTCTGGCCTGCCAGACATGTCGGATGTGCTGTCGGGCAGGAGGTGGCTGGAGGCAAAAGATGCTCGGGGCAGCTGGGAGGCAACTGTGGGTTTCAAAGGTGCCCAGCTGGACAGAGGCACTCCCAGCAGCTCCCGATGCTGCTCCTCCTTCATCCTCCTCTTCTCAGAGGCAGGCAGCAGGCTGTCTTCCCCCCTTCTGGGGGCGAGTGGCTTTGCGGACCACCCGGCAGCCCCTCTTTCCATGGGGGAGTGGATTAGGAAGGGGCTTTACTTCTCTCATAGATGAGTGCTTTTAAGCACTCATGTGTTGTTGTGCGTCCTGCTGAGAATAAGCCAAATGTTCAGACAGCTGGCCAGACCCTGGATTGGGTGGGATTTATATGTAGGTGTTGCAAACAACATCTTAATTGATTTATCTGGACACATGACTTTTAATTTTATGGTGGAGTTAAGAGCGTTGCCCCAGATCAGGGAGAAGGGGAGAGAAAAGAGAGTAATGCGGTGTCTCCGCATCCATAGGCGCAGATGATCTGGGTTCGGACGGGCCTGTGTGTGGCACGGATGCCCCAAATGCCCTGCTTGTCCAGGGGTCCTGCCCTGCCCCAGAGCTGGGCAGCGGCAGACATGGAGCTGGCCAGCCAATCAACCCCAGGGCGGTGGGGAGAGGAGGGGAAGCACCGAGGAGACCTTCTCCTCTGAGCGGCAGAAAGCATGAATATTTCACAGCTCTTTGCGGGCCTGGTGGGAGTGGATGGATGTGATTATAATTTTGCTTGACAGATGCCATACTCCTGGGGCCTCCCACTCCCTGCTGCCCCTTTCCTGAAATGCAGGATCCCGGGGAGGGGTAAGCTGTGTCTGCCCAGGCATCCCCCAGCTCCACATCGTGCTTTTGCCAAGCTCAGGCCGGCTGCACACTTGGTGGTGCTCAGGCTGTTTGAGGGCTCCCATGCAGTGCAGGGAAAGAGTTTGGTTGTGCAGGATGGGCCCCTGCGAATTCCCACTGGGACCCTGGACAGCCCTGCAGGGAAATGTATCACCCCTGCCTGCTGGCACTTAGTTTGGATGCAACTTTCTTGGCAGTTGTTGCAGCTGGCCGCGGATCCACGGCTGCTGCTCTTGCAGGCATCTCCCCTGGGTGCTTTGCTCCTGCCCCTCTCACCACACCACTCCCTGGGCGGGCACAGGGTGCCGGCCCCGCTGTCGGCTCGAATGCCGGCTGTGGCAGCTGGCACGAGGCAGGCTGGGGGGCTCGTCAGCCGGAGACGGCCGCGGCCCCGGCTTTGGTCTGGCCTCCATCACTTCCTGTAGGAAATCACTTCACTTACCCAGATGCGAGTGTACAGACGCGCTGCCCGCGGGCTGCCCTCCTCTCCCCCGCGAAGGCCGAGTCTCTTACGCAAATCGCTTTTCACGCTTCCTTAATTGAAACTGTCAGATGGGCTTTACCTTTTTTTTGCGGCGATACAGACGTATTAATTCCACTATGGATATCCCGGCAGCTAGGAGAGATCAATAAAATGAGGTTGCATCTGTGACATATATATTACAGGAGCGGCACCAGCAATATTTCATTGGGAAAGCCGAGCCAAATGCACGCGTGCAGAGCCCCACAGAGCGCATTTGGCTGTGTAAAAGACAGAGTTATTGACTGGCTTTAGTGGCACTGTTTTTCTATGCCCCGTTGCAGCTTGCAGCCAGCATGGCAAGGGAAGGGGGTGAGGAGCAGCACTACCCGCCCTTCCTCTCTTGTGTCTCTGCACATCTCCTCCTGCCCCTGGCCATGGGACCCCAGTCCGAGGCTGCTGCCTGGGTTATTTTTTGGCATGCTCTGACTTCGTATTGGGCTTGAGGGTGCCAGGGTGCGTGGTGGAGCCGGTGGGCAGGGTGCTGGGGCTGTGGTGTTGGGCTGGGTGCGCTGGCTCCTGCCGCTTCCCACCCCCTGCTCGCCTCCCTCCAGAAATCCCCGCAGCAGGGATTTGCGCTTTGATTATTTTCAAATACCGGTTTGTGTAAAATTTGATTTGAGGAAACATTTTTCTCCCACATGCTGTAGGATTGAGGGCGTGTAATCCCTCCTAAATCGCCTGGACGAGGTTTGTATTGCAATGCCAGTATCAGAGCTAACAAAAGGGGATTAGACGGGAAAATTCTGCGTGAAAACCTGCCGCTCTTTGAGGGCTTTTAGTACAAAGAAGATAAGATAGGTAGAGCAGAGCCATTTTTAACCCAGTTTTTAATGCACTTGGTGCCTCTCCTTTCTGAGGCAAAGGAGAGGGTGTTTGTTTTAACCCTTTCCTCTGACTCTGGGGTACGGGCTGATGCTTTCCTGCAGGAGCAGCGGTGCGGGTGGAGTGCTCCAAGCGGTGCTGGGCAGAGAACTCTGCTGGGGGATGCCTGTGACAGGTTTTTATTCCCCGAGGACATTGCCAGCTCTGAAGCGTGGCACGGTCTGCGGCCGGGCTTTCTAAGCTGGCAGTGGGAAAGGGAGGGCCCCATGGGAGCCCCTGGTCCCCGGGCTGCATCAGCTGCTGCACGTTGACCTGCAGGTGCTGACTGGGCCACTCACAGCCCCTTTGTGCCACCCAGCCTGGAAGCAAAGCGTGTTCCTGTCTCGCCTGCCCAAAGCCAGGCACTGTGGCTGCGTGTCCCGCCAGGGAGGGATAGCCGTCCTGCCATCCTGCTGCCTGTCAGATTGCTGTCAGTCAGGAGGCAGCATCGTAACAGAGACAGCTGTCAACCTTTGCAGGCGGATCGCCGCCTGCAAATATATTACAGGAGCTCAGTAAGTGCCAAGGCACATCAGGCCAGGGGAAGAGATGCTCCGGGGGGAGATGAAAGGATCCCTTCAGTGGAATTCATGTGGAATAAGCTTTCCACAGGAGATATTTCCTCCTAATCCTCCTTAGCGCTCAGCTGATGCCTTGAAGCATCAGGGGTTTATATGCCTTTTAAAAATTCATTCTCTCTGCTATAACAGCAGGTGTGTGTGTTATCAGGTGCCATGCCCAGGCCCCGCTGGTGCTGGGCTGTGCTCTTGGAGCCGGTGAGCATCCTGCTGCAGCGAGTTCCGTGGGTCACCTGTGTGCTGGGCGAAAGCAGCCTCTCACTTCTGTTGGTTTTAAACTCAATTCCCTGGTAGGGTGGTGGGTCCGGGTCATGCTGACTGTGGGTCTTTGATGGTGAGTCTACTGGGGGCAAGTGGAAAGGCGTTGTGGGCACCCGTCACCGCACACTGGCACTTGGGATGGGAAAACACCCTTACTGCTGCCTTACCCACCGTCCATCTGCCCCTGCTAATTGCAGCTAGACTTCAAACATAATATTCCACTTATCTGGTCAAGGGATACGTGTTCGTTATTACAATTGATTATCACTAAAACCCGTCTGATACCCAGATTTACAGCGTGGCTGGCCAGCCACGCAATCTCCAGCCCTGAGCAGCCAGGATCTGGCACGCTCTTCCAGCCAGAGCCATCTCTCCACAGGTGTCTGGTCAAGGAGAAAAGGTAAACGCTTCGCCCTCCTGTAACAGGCAAGAGATGGCTCGGGAGCTGCCTCCCAGCTGTGCCTTGGCTGTGCCAGTGCTGCAGCCTGGAGTTTCTGTGCTGCCCAGCAGAGCTCCCAGAGCTGCTCTTCCCTCTGCATTTCTCTCACCCCTGTGCCTCTGGTGCGGCCTGCTGAGATGCAGGGGCATGGCTCCTGGGGCGAGCAGAGCAAGCACTGCACTGCAGCTCTTGCACTGCAAAGTGTTTTACTGTGGTGGTTTATGGTCCTGGACAGGGCGAGGACAATGAAGTTGCGAGAGCTGCCGGGTGCCAGGTTGTCTTTATTCTGCCATCTGCGCCTGAGAGGTGGTAGATGCCTGTACGCTCAGCCCCATGGTGGGATAAGATCCTGCAGATGTTCTTGCTTGCAGGCTGCGTTCAGTAACGAGTGCTGCGTCGAGAGAACCATCATCAATCTGCTGCATATTAATAGTCACCAGCAGGTTGGGCTCTTGGAGGAGACTTTTTCCGAGCGGCTGAATAGAGAGCTTTGTTACCTTTAATGGGGCCATGCCCTCCTTGGCCACTGGAAAATCTCATGTGGCTCTGGGAGACTCGTTGTGGCCCCCAGGGGTGCTCCCTGTGCTGTGGGTGCCCAGGCAGTGGTGATGCTGCTTGGCATGTCTCTCTCACACCCAGCATGTGGCTGGAGCCATAAGGAAGGGTGTGCGATCCTGCTGGAAACCAGGCACATGGTGGCCAAAGAGCATCTGTAAGAGCCTGCGCGAGGCAGAGAGGTGGTCTCTGCAGCACGGTGCGCTCGTGCTCTGCGTAAATGGGGTGGGAGGAAGAGAGGAGCCCCTGCGCCTCCTCATCTTTGCAACAGCTCGATGGCTGCATGATAAACAACTTGACAAAGTGTTAAAATCCTGAAGGCGGGGCTGGCAGGAGAAGGAGAAGGGAGGTCATAATTGCACAGGAAAATAATGAACTGCGCTCTTCTTGGAATATGCAGCAGTCTAACAAGAATCAGAAAATTAATTATCTTCTGTAATTAGTGTAATGACCTACACTATTAGAGGTTATTTACAGCAGGAATAAAACTTCCCCCTATAAATGTCAGGCCATGCCATTGGAATACAAAGGAAGGTGCAAACCCTGTGCCGGGTGCAGCAAGTGTCCAGAGGCAGGGCAGGGCATGGGCCACCTCCACTCAGCTGGCCCCAGGGTGCCAGGGACCGGCCCTCGCAGGTCCAGCCAGCAGTGCTCCTTCATACCTGGTGCTGGGGAATGCTGGCTTTCACATTACTCATTGCTCTGTCTCACCCAGGTCACTGGCTCTGCTGCTTCGTGGCGACTTGCCCCGTTGGCTGTATCAGAGCCTGTCTGGGGTGAGTTTTCACATCGTGGGGCTCGTGGCTCCTAAGCTGCCCCTACCAAAGAGTGCTCGCCTCCCTCTGGGGTCCTGGAGGTGTTCAGATCTTTGCCATTACCCTGAATGAGCAGGGCCTGCTTCCCCCAAAGCTCCCCCCGTGCTGCCCGTGCCAGCTCTGGAGAGGCCCTTTATGCCAGCTGCGTGTGCACGGCTCAAAATGGAGACATTAGCCTGCTATTGTTCCTCAGCCTGAAGCCTCTGTGGCTCTAAAACCCTCCTTTTTTTGTGGCCAGGATGCGTGAAATGGGTCCACAAGCAGCGTGTTTCCAGCAGAGCACGTGGGGTGTGAGGCGCAGCGCATGGCCCCTGGCAGCACCCCTGGGGGCTTGCGGGAGGGTCTTTCTTCGGCATGGCGACCTGCATCTGCAGCCTGGCTCACGCGCTGCTTGCTCACCAGCTGCGCGTGGTCTGGAGGGGCAGCTGGGGCTGGGAGCCGGGGCAGAGCGGCCATGGGCACGGCAGCTCCTTGCAGCAGGGCGTCTGGGCGCGATGCTGCATGCCCCCTGCGCTCCTCGGCAGGTATTTGCTTTCTGCAGTTGCTTCGGAAATGGGGTGCTCTGGTGAAAATGCCCAGCACTGGGGAATGATGGTGTGAGTGTCACACAGACTTTCAGTGGTGACAGAACCGTCCACTCGTCTTTCCCCACAGGGAAGCAGAGCACAGCAGCTCACCATCTAAAGGAAATACTGGGTAGCTCCGCTAGCAGGTTGAGGGCGTTTTGGCACAGCCGTGCTAAAGAGACAGGCAGCAGCGTATTGGTGTGGGTGTGCACGAGGGAGGCATTTGGGGTTCATTCTCAAAGGTACCAGCTCTGGTTACCCCTTCTTTTTACTCTGATCACGTTGTTGCTCTAACACTTGCCAGCTAGGCTGCTGGCTTGCGTGCCACATGGGGTCGGATGGGTCCCATGGGGAAGGCAGCATGGCTGTGCTCCAGGGTGCTGCCTGGCAGTGCCGTCTGCCGTGGAGCAGATGGCCACTGGTGGTGAGCCCTCAGCACCCACAAGGAGGGGTAGGGACAGGGAAAAAGTTCTCTACGTGGTGAGGATAACCTGAGAATTACTTGACATTTCAGCATGAAGGATCATGACTCCTGCATTATTAAAGATGCGATGATAAAATGCCTTACCTGTCACTGAGAACCTACATCAATAATTTAGTTTGGCACCTGGTGATTAAAATGAAATAAGCACCGGCCCAACTCCCTTCCTGGGAACAGCAGTGGTGCTGTGGCATCTGTGTCCATGGTAAGACCCAATGCAGTGCCTTCCCTGGCTCCCGGGGCTCACAGCCAACAGGCTGCCCTCACACGTGCGCCCAGAGAGGCTGGGCTGCCTTCCTTGGGACTGCTGGGCAGGGCTAGCCAAGCCCAGCAGGGCCAGCCATCCATGCTGTGCCCAGGCAACTGAACGGGGCCCAGGCCGCTGCTGCAATGTCTTAACATCTGATGTAACCTCATTGTATAAGCAGAACAGAGCGGGGCTCTTGAAACCGCGAGCGTGTTCCTTCCAACAGACCCTTAATGTAATTTGAATGTACAATCGAGGGTTTTTATAGCTTAATATTCCAGTGTTTGTGGTGCATCCTGGAATTTAAGTGTCTTAAACGTAATTATTGTTAATTGCTCACACGATTCTATAAACTCATCCAATTAAAAAAAAGTTATTAACTTTATAAAATATCGCAGGCATCCCACAGTGCAATATATTTGCAGGAAATAACAGCTCGAGCAGGCAGAGCTGAAAGGCACCAAGGTAAATTGGTGACACCTTGTATCCTCCCTCTGTTCTCCCCTCTCCTTAAAGCACTTTGGAAATGCATTGTCCCCTTAGCTCCGGAGACCACGCATGCCCCGCACTTGGTCTTTGTACGGGTGTGTGAGCAGAAGGCTGTGGCTGGCGGGACACCGAGAGGTGCTCTGTGGCGTGGGAAGCAGCATCCAGCACTTTGCTATGGATCCAAATGGGAACCCGCTCCCCATTTGTGCTGAAAGTGCCCTGGGGAGCACCCGATGACGTGGGTGAGTTCCTGAAGAGGGGCGCGAAATGGACAGAAGTCTCTGGGGAAGATGAGTGGGGCTGGAAGGTTGTTGGTGGAGGGAGAGGGCCCAAGCAGCCGTTCCTCCTGCATCCTCCCATTCCCTGCGCTGGGGGCCAGTTGCAGCCAGCCAGAGATGATGATTATAATGTTACAGTCTAGTGCCAGAATTTATAGCCAGGGATTTATTGTCCCCTGATTGCTCTGTGCTGCCATTTAACTCATGCCTTGGAAGAGTTATTCAATGCACGGTGAGCAGAGTTGTGCTAATGCTGCCTTATGCACAAACACATTCTCCAACCTCCTCCTCTTGTTTTCCTTATGAGATTAAAATCCTGGGTGCCAGTTAGTGTGGATCAGAACTCAGTCAGGCACAGTAGGATTTCAGTTGGAGCCGCCTGGCTTCAGAAGGGTTGGCTATTTCCCTTCCCAGGTGCCCGCTGCCTCTCGCGTTGGCTTTGCCTGAAATATCACTTGGGTGAGAGCTAATCAAATCCCCTCGGGGAAAAGAGGGAGCCGAAGGGGTGTGCTGGGCAGGATGTGCCTTCTGGCCCAGATTAGAAGGTATCTTTTCCCCTTTCCATCTTACTGCTTTTCCAATAGAGAAACAAATGGTCTGTAGAAAGGAGAAGAGATGGGGAGAAAGGAAACTTTCTCTCAAATGAAGACAAAATTGAATTCAGTTCGTGACCGAAATGAGAAATTGCCACAAAAGCTTCATTTTGGTGACGAAGTATTTCCTATGGGATTGCTCCTATACAAAAGCCTTGGTAAGAAGCTATTACAGCTGGTCAAATGCTTTCTCTGAAAGCTATTTGTGATATTTGCCTTCTCTGTCTCTATTTGCATCCCTCGCTGGAATCGCTCTCCCCCACGCAGCGGTCCCAGCTGGCCAGGGCAGGAACAGCGGCTGCTGGCTGGGATGGCTTGAGCAGCCAACGTGAGAATCGGTGGCAATTAATCCGTCCTTTAAACAGCAGGATTTTGCAGGTAGATTTTCCATCTGAAGTAGCTGGTGATATAGTGGCTTCTGGGACAGTGACGGGCTGACGGAGAGCACGCATGAAGCAGCATTTGTCAAATTAATGAGGCATTATAAATTATATCCACAATTTTCTCTTCCATTTCCTGCCACCCCCTCCTGTCACTGGCAAGGAGAGGGGACCATGTGGAGCTGCTCCCAAGGTCCCACAGGGGCCGGGACTCTCCGTCCAAGCACTCACCTAGGGCTGGGGCACAGGCACAGCCCCGTCAGGAGGATAAAAACACAGGCAGCTCCCCGTTTTCACTGGGAAGCTTGATGTAACTAGTATTGATCTCTCTATTACCTTTGTGAAGGGCAGCTTCATTTTTCAAGTAAAACAACCTTTGTATCTGAAATATAGAAATTGATTTTGAAGCAGGGGCTGCTGGCACTGGCAGGGAGGGGGTGGATAGTGATGGGTAATATGAGGCTGAGCCGCAGAATGAGAAGAGAGTCCTTCCAAAGTCAGGAGAAACATCGGCCTTGTCTGATTGTGTTACCTGCAATCCAGCAGGGAAATAACAGTGTTGGAAAGTCAGCAGATAAACTTTGCTGAGGGTCCTTTCCTTTTCCCTGCTGAAAGCAGGGGGGGGAGGTGAGGAGCTGGTGGGGAGCAGAACTGGTTTGGGAAGAGAGCCATCCCTGGGAGGGAGGTGCCACGTGGCTCATGTCGGGGGAACTCCTCGCTCTGGTAGTGGCAATAGTGTGTGTGTCCTGTTGTAGCACACCACTGGGAGCCACGGGAGCTGGGAAGGACTGGGAGAGAGGGTCTGGGAGCAACTGGGGCCCGGGCACCATGGGGAGCACACCCGCGCCAGCTCCGCCAATGGCTCAGAGCTGAACTAGGCACACAGCTTTGTTTTAGGGTTGTTACAGTCCTGCTTAATTGGCTCTCGGGCTCCCTGTGCAAGGCGTCCGGTGCATCTTAATGAGGGATTCTCAAAGACCAGCTTTTTTTCCCTGGGACTAGAACGAGGTGGTGTTTAATATTCATGTGTAGCTCCACTCATTTGAAGGGTAACAGGGGAGTTAGATTCCCTGCTGGCAATGAATTGTAATGGGATCCAGGCTCCTAAATCACCTGTGTGTCACTGTGCTGCCTCTTCCCAAAGCAGACTGGGCTGGAGGTGGCCACCCCACAGGCACAGTGATGGTGAGGTCTCCTTCGGTGAGCCAGCATGGTGCTTGGCACGGACCGAAGGGTTTCCAGGTCAGCACTGGCACTGGGAAGTGCTTTTCCATGCCACTTATGGTCGGGATATGGAGCATCTTGCCATGAGCAGTTGTGGAGGTCAAGTTATTAGCCAAAAGCATTTGCATGTTGACGTGACAGGGAGATGCTGCAGAGTGAGAACAGTTACTGACATACTTTCTGTCAGAGCTGTTAAAGCCCTTGCTGTGGGCAGGGCTTGAGTTGATCTTTGACCGTTCAGGTTAGTCCACATCTGCCCATGCTGGGATTTCTTGTGCTTTCATGCCTAGTGACTGGTGCTGGACGCGGGGAGAGGTGTTAGAGGGGCTGGGTGCTGACATTGTCCGAAATGCGGCCAGCCACCAATATAATCAGACATGTGGGGGGTGCCTGGGTGACAGAAGTGTTTGCTGATGAAAGGTTTGGGAGCTGGAGCTGCACAGCAGGGTACCCCACTGTCCCCTGGGCCCTGTCAAGGATGTTGGCCGTAGGCCCAGCCATGCTCTCCAGCAGCAAAGGAGGCAATGCTGCCTCCCCGCATGCTGCATCAGCCTGGTCTGGGCAAGGGGGCATTTGTGAGCCCTGCTCATTGGGAGGAGACAGAAAATAGCCGTGGGGAGCAGAGCTTTCATGGGGCTTTTGCTTTCCATCTACTCCCCTGACTTTTCTGCCATCCCCAGCTCACCATGCTTGGGAAGACAGGAAGGAGGAGGCGCTGGGCATGTGCCTGTGTGTAGGAGGACCTCTGGGCATCTGCTGCTTGGCTGGACTTTATGCACACAGCAAAATGGTGGCTTATGGAGCCCTCTCCGGTGGATAATTCTGTTGAGTGGATACTGGCTGTGCAGAGGGGACCAGACCAACATCATTTGCACGCACTGCCCATACTCGCTGCAAAACCCCCTCGCTTTCAGCCTGACCCCCATCGCCCCGTCCAAACCTTTGGAGCCCTGAGCAGAATGCTTGCATCTGCCTTGTCGGGGGATCACACTCTTGTTTATGGAAAAGATGCTTTCCCCATTTCCCTCTTCCTCCCTCCCTCCCTCTTGCTTTCTCTCATTGTCATTTTAGCCTAGATTAAAGAAAATAGGGTGCTGCGATGTGCGCATGTTCCGAGCAGTGTCTTTTCACAGTGCTGTACTGATGCCAAGCAATAATGACAGGTTCAAGCTTTTCTGCATCACAAATGAACTGCATGCAAATGGCTAGTCCTGAATGGAGAATAATTGTCAGCGTGGAGAGTCCTGCCTCCACTCGACTCCACCTTGCTTCAGCAGGGAGAAGGCTTCAAACGGTTAACGGGAACAGAGATGTGGAGATAGCGGGGAGCTGCCGTTTCCACTCTGCTAGAGCCTAACCTGTTAGTGCAGAGCTGTGTGAAGAATGTCAGGGATTTGTTCCAAGCGTTATCGAGATGTGGCTTTACATCTGTAAATCCTTTTACGCATCACAGCTCAGCCGTGAGGCTTCCCCACGTGATGGGCAGTACTCGCTGCCCGGCCCGTGCCAGACCAGCAGTGGCACCCAGGCAGGGGCAGCCGCTGACATTGGATGTGATGGCACTGTCGGGGCCCACCGCATGCACACTCCGCTTTGGGGTGAAGCACCCACAAAATGTTGCGGCTTGTTATGTAACTCTGGCAGCAGATCAGCTACGACCCGCTTGTTCTCACATACTGAACCATCTCTCTCTCTAGGCTGCTTTGATGCTTTCAGTATTGCCCATTAGCATCGTACCAAACAAGCCATCTCCCTGTCTCGTTCACATTGATTATTTTAAGTCAGGATTGTGTCTGCAAGGAGGCAAGGGGGAGAGGTGCACAGCTGGTTTTAGCTGACCCTTGGGGAGCTTTTCCAGCTTATGTCAGCTGAGGATTTGACTTAGTGCTACTTGCTTTTCTACCAAAATGTTACTAGCAGAACTGGATTTAGCAAACACTTGTGACAATCTCCAGTACTATCAGAAAAACATGCTCTATCATTCACTGTGATGTGTGCTGATGAGGGGAAAAAAAGGCTTGTTCATCCATCAGAAATTCAGTGATGTTGTCTCTAGGTGAGCAATTTGCCAGCGTTACCTAGTGTCACTCATTAGACATGAGATGTAACAGTCTCATTTACTCTTTGGGCTTCCTGCCACTTAGTTACTTTTGCATTTGACTTTGCATGTGAAACCGAAGCTCATTTTTAGCCTCTGTTGAACTCTGCTTTCCAACTCTTGCTCGTTAAGCCCAGTCACAGTGTGTGGGCCACATGCACAGGAGAGGGCTTTGGAAGCCAAAAAAGTACCCTGGTGCCCATTGCTGTTAGGCTTTGCAGAGCAGTGTGTGTGTGTTTCAAAGACAGAAAAGAAAGTAGTTTCTCCTCTCCCATCCCTAGGTCTTAACTTCCCCAAATGCCTTGGCTTTGACTGCATTTTAGCTGTATTTTTTACAGATTTGTGGGCTTATAACTTTTTAATATGTCCATGTTTTTACATTGAATTTGGTTGATGCTCTTAGCACATTTAGTTTGGTTTTTTTTTCACTTGGATGTAAAAGAAGGGGGGCAGAAAGTGCAAGGACTTAGCTTCCTCTGAGGAAGCAGAACCAGGGACTTGAGCAGGTGTTTCATGGACGGAGCTTTGCTGGTGTCTGGGAGCAGAGACACCAGAAGATGCAGGTGGGGGCATGTTTCAGTACCAAACCTAGGTGTTTCCCTTCGCTGCTTGTCTCTGCTTCTGTATTTATATGGTTTTAGCTGCTCCTCTAGCTGGACAGAAGGTGTGAGAGCAGGGTGGGGGGAAGGTGAAGCTGTGGGTGCTGCTGGCTCATGTAGCTCTCCTGCACGTAGGCATGGGGTAGCTGCTGCCATTCCTTGAGCTCCCCAAATTTCCTGCAGCCATCCTGGCTGTCGGGTCTTGCAGCTAACCAGGGCCTGTTGTGCAGCCCTGGCGGGTGCTCAAGTGGCCATCAGGGTAGAGCTCACTGATGTCCGTCTTTCTACCCTGTTTCTGTGGGCAGGAATGGTCCTCTTTGTTTTTAAGAGAGTCCCTCCTATTCGTCTGTCCCTCACTGCATCATCTGAACTGCATCCTATCCTTGCTGATTTACGTGCATTGGCTTAGGATGAATTTCAGGCTTGACACAGGCAAAGGACCAAGTAATTCAAGTAACATTAAACTGAGCTGGAGGATGTATAAGCAATGGCTTGGGAATGATTCTGCAAGATGCAGCTGGGAAAACAGTGTTCAAGAGTGCTTGGTTTTGTGCCCAGACAAAAAAAGCCTGTTAGAAGCAGCCTTCCTATCTTTACACCGTTGCTTTATTTGTCACTGCAGCTGAGCTCTTCAGGAGGGAGAGGGTGAGAACAGTTGTAAGGTGGTAATCCCTAGGATGTCTCTGCACGTGGCACTGGAACATCAGTGTCTGTCTCTGGCACCCTAGAAGGGACTGATTTCCTTACCCTGAGCAACAGGAAAGCCTACGGTGTTTAATGTGGTATAGAGCTTGTACTAATCACAGTGGAGGGACTGCTCTTGAGGTATGCATTACAGTGATAATTCTGCAAATTCCAGAGCATTAGTGTTATTAAAACATCAGGCTGATCTCTTCCTCAGCATTAAAACTCTTCATGCACTTTATCCTTTCAAACTCATGGTGCTCCAAGTTAAAGCATGAGAAAAAAGTGGTTACAGAGCAGAGGATTAACAAGAAAGAGAAGGGGGATGCCCTGTTGCAAGGCTGCTGTGCAAATAGCTTCCTTTAGCACTTGTGCCTTTCAGTCAGGTTAAACTCCAGCAAGACATGTTCACTTTTGTGACAACAGTCTGAAACTTGCTCACGTTGCCCAATGGGAGTGTTAGCAGCAGTGCTGAGCTTTTAATGTTGGAAAAGAGCTGCTACGGTCGGATTTGGCCAGTAATCCCAGGTGCACACACAAACTCATCCTGCCCCACAAGCAAGTGGCAGGAAGAAAGCTCTTCTGAACCTGCGGGTACAAAGCTGGCCCAGGGCTTGTGGCCATTGGTGGACACTTGCGTATATCCAGGTGATGTGTCAGGGCAGAAACCGTTCAGAAAAATACAAACTATCGATCGTAACTCCTTACATCCATGGTGCACGTGCTGGGTGGTGTACCGCTCCTTCAGACTGTCTTCAATGGCACTTCCTACTCCTCGGAGCTTCCCAGGGAAGTCGCGACATCCGTAGGTGGAAATACAAGCTGGCAACTGACAGGTTTTTGCAGGGAACAAGAGATGAGCAGCTGAATTCTTCCTTTCAGAGCCCCCTGAGCACGGAAAACCTTAATGGCTTGGCCGCAAAACGCCCGGCGGGGCTCGAGGCGCTGTCCGCGGTGCTGAACACACCGCCCCGCTGTCCGCGGTGCTGAGCGGGGTGGGTGGGAGGCGCTGTCCGCGGTGCTGAGCGGGCTCGGCCGCTCTCC
>JANZLQ010000086.1:7016076-7057624 GCA_026212715.1 Elanus axillaris
AAGGTGGGACTGGGGAGACCATGGGGTCGGGTGTGGGCTGGGAGCTGGGTGTGGCTGTGTGGCAGATGGGGGCTGGGGCCGAGGTGCGTGGCTGGGTAGCGACCCTTCGGTGACTGCAGTAGATCCTGCCCACGCTGAGGTGACTGGGTTACGTCGTTCTTTGCGAGCCTACGGAGTGTAGTTGTCTCCAGCCCGGCGCTCCCCGCCACGCACCATGCCCCTGTGCCTTCTGCCTTCCCCCGACTGCTGGGGGATGCCAGCGGGGCTGCTGAGCAAGCCCGGGCAATGCCAGGTGACGTGGTTTCCAGTTTCTGCCCTTAGTTGTCTTTATTTTTCTTGCCTTTAAAGGCATTCACCTGGAAACCTAGAGTTCGCTATATGTCCTAAGCACAGGATTAGGCTTTCTTGTGCCCTCAGTACACGCGCTTTGCACTAGCTTACTATTTTTCCACAATAGGGTGGGCTCTTCTTGAATGTAACTGCACAGTGCTGCTTTCGGTGCCTCTCCTCATACAGCAGCAGAGAGGAATCCAGTCCCCAGGCAGTGAATTAGGAGGTGGTAGCTGCTCATTTTTCATCTCTCTGATAAAAAATCTAATGCAATCATCAAAAAATAAAGCTGCGTTTTTCATGTCTTCGCCATTAGGAATGTCTCTTGCTACTGTTCTCTTTTCCCTCCTACCCCCAAATTATTGAAGTCTCAGTAGTGTTTAAAATCTCCTGGAAATTTACTTTTGGATGCCAGCAAAGGGGTGGGAGTTTTAGTAATCTCTAGGGCTGTAACATTCCAGAAGCATTGTGTTCCCTTAATAAAAACATTTTTTATTTGGAAACAAATGTTATTTTTCCAAAGGCATCATCATGAATGGGCCTATTCTTTCTTGTCCTTTAGCTTAAGATATTACAGCTCTTGGGAGACGTTCTCCTGGTTTAGCAACCATAACCTTACATTTATTGCATGTGGGGCCACAGGAGCCCCCTCAGATAATTTTGTTTAGGACTGTGAAATTTGCCTTCAAAACTGAAATTGAATCCATTCTCTGCTTTCAGCAGCGTGATGGGTTTCTGCATGTCTCTCTTTCCCAAGGATGTTTGCAGTTATTGATGCTGAGTGCAGCTATTTATCACAGACAATACAGAACAAAGAAGAATTTATTAATAAGTCTCCTGTTCCCATATGCCTTTCTGAGGAACCTGAAGCATACTATTTTCTCCTTGCCCCATTTATATCTACATGGTTTTGCTCCTGTCCAGTCAGATTAAATGCTTGCTGAGGAAAAGGGGTTGCTCCACAGTGTATGGACGGGTTAGATTTGGTGCATTGGGAAGGCTCTGTGGGTTATTGGCTAGCAAAATATAGGGGAAATAATGTGGAGTCCCACAAGACCGACACCAAGATGTGACTGAGAGGCACCAGCCAGCATGCTCTCTTGGTAGCTGCAGGCAGCACCAGGGCTCTCAGGGATTGCTGTGCTTTGCTTTTGGCATGAGTCAGTTTGCATCAAATGAGGAGGCTATTCCATAGGCAGGAGTTCTCCTCTGTGTCCTGCTGGGTGGCAGGAGCAATCTGGGTGGCAGGCAGCACATGTGGAATGTCTTTGGCCCTTCTCTTGCCTCACTTACAATAAGATCCCACAAGCAGATGTGGTGGGAGCTTGGGAACTGTGTTTGCCCATCCCTTGCCCTCCTCTTGGCCTTCCTGGGAGGTGGGCTCAGTGGCAGCGCAGGGAGAGAGGGAGAGGATGTTTTGTGGGAGCTCCTGCCTGGAAAATTAGTCAGAGTCACTGACATGGGGACACTGCGATTCCTGCTGCTCTTGAGAAAGGGAAGGTGCCTAGGGAAGTTCTAGTGTTTTTTTTCCCCTCCTTGTGCCTACTTATGCACTAATTAAAGGTCAGTCACCATTTGCATTCAACACATTTCTCTTCTTCCCTGGGTGGTTGCATCAGCAGAGGGTTGTTTTCCGTTTGACCAATCTGTGGCTGCAGTGGTAGCACCGGGGTGAGAGGACCCACTCCCAATCCAGCGGAGACCATCGTGTCTCAGTCTGTATCATTGCCAGCATCTGCAGGAGAGAGCCCCTCTTCTGCTGCTCCCGCTCCCCAGCCCCACAAGACAAGTGTTAGGCATTTATAGGTTTTTCTCCATGGATACATGTGCGGGCACGTTGGTAAAAATATACACGCGCAGAAAGTATATTTATCTGTAGTGCAGTGAAACCAATGCAGGCTGCAAGCTGATTCCCTCGGGTGAAACACCATCCTTCCCTCCAAGCACTTTCAAAGGGGAACTGTGCTGATAATTAGCGCAAATATTTTGAATACGGAACTCATCATGGGCCTTTGTCGTGGTGACAGGCAGTGACCTGAGATGCATTTCTCCTTTCTTAATGTACTTGGAATATGTAATTAAGAGGTGACTAAAAGATTCTTTATCATTCTTTGTTTTCTAATGCAGCAGGCTGTTATGAAATGCTGCCCCCTCCTTCCATGCCTCTCAGTTCCCCATGACAAATGCGGGGATTGATATTTGCTCTGCTCTTCAAATCACTCTGAGATGGTTCCTCTGCTTCTGAGGCATCGTACCTGCCTTCTGTTTGGCCCTGGTTTTTGAAAGTCAGAAATGCTGAGGAAAAGGCAGGCAGTTAGTAGGCAACTTGCATGAGGGGGGCTGCGAGTGCAGGGGGCTGTTCCTGGAAGGGTGCAGCAGTGCCATCACCCCAAATGCCTGGCAGCTTGGGTTGCTGGGTGCAGGCTTGGTGCAGCAGTACCGCTGGCACCAAAGGGCAGGGGGAAGGAAACCGAAGGTGATTTGTGGAAATAAGCCTGAAATGCAGGGCAGAGAAGGCAGGACATTTGCAGCAGAGGGGCATAAATACCTACAGCAGTCTCTCACTAGCTCCTGACACCCCAAGCCGTATGGTATTACGGATCTGGGCTGGCCCAACATTACCATACGCAGTCAGGCTCTGATACGCTGCGGTAAATGCAGCGTGACAGCACCTGAGCGAGTCTACGTGCAGAACAGATGTCTTCTAGCTGGGGCTGGGGCTGTAGCACATCGTCATTTCATCAATTATATATCGCTTCCCTTGCCATAAGCAGGCGCTCAGAAGCAGGACTGTTAAAGGATACATAAAAAGATGCGAGAGCAAAATGAAACTTGTGAGGGGAGAGTGTAATATTTGGGCTTGTTGCTTATCAGGGAGATGGTGGAGGGTTGGCAGTCCCTTTGGTTGCTCCCTGGCCAGTAACACTGCACTCTTCATTGCTGTGCTCTCTGACTTAGCGTCCCTGTGCACCTTCCTGTGACGGGACCCTCAGCCTGCGCACTGCAGTGATGGGAAGGGGCACGGGCTCCTCCGTCCCCTCTTGCTCCTCACCAGGGAACTGGAGCCTGCAGGGCCAGACCCTGCTCTGCCATCCCAGGATTGCTACAGGAGCCCGACAAGCTCCCAACACTGCAAAACCCTCTCGGGTTTTACTTGCCTGTTTACTTATTTGTTTGTTTAAAGGTTCCAGCTAGCTGCCTTTACCTGGCAATCCCGCTTCATTAAAGGGAATGCAGGGCTTTTATTATGACTGTAGAGTGTCGTCTAGTGTTTTCACCAAACATATAATTTGCCATGTATGAAAACCATTTCCAGAATTAATTTACCTACTGCAAACAGTTTGTATTAATGAAAATGCATTTTTCATGTGGGTTTGCCGGAAAAGCTGGCTGGAGCTCAAGAGCTCACTTTATCCATCCGGCATGAGTAGGAGATGGAATTTGTTTAAAAATTAAATAAATAACACACCCACCCCCCATTTTTAATACAATATGGCCCAGCAATAATCTCCAAGGCAGACTGCAAAGGCTGCAGAAAGCTCCATCTGTGGCATTTTAATATGCAGCATTGTCTCCCTTTTTAATATCCCCCCTTTCCCGGCTCGTGTTTGTGTAAGTGAGACGCGAGATGCTGTCATCTTCCTGGGTCACATTTTGATGCTTGAAATGAACAGAAGTGGAGATGGATGCAGCCGTGGAGCCCTTCCCATATTAACATGCATATTTTAGAATAATTGATGCCGAATTCATTTTGCAGCCTCGTTTCTCCTCAGCCTTCCCCCGCCCCCTCTTTCATATATGCCTGGAAAAAATCCCGTTATCTGTCCAGATGGCAGCTGGGTGCTCTCAGCTGAGCTGGGCCCTGCTCAGTGTTTTGGAGGCTCCTCCTGACCAGGGAGGGAACAGGGGGCTGGAGGTGGGATGCCTACTGCTGCGGTAGCGTTAGGCAGCGTCTTCACCTTGTGGCGCAGTGCTGGACGGCAGGAAGAGGCTCTAGCTTAGTACCCTGCTGACGCTCACCTGGCCTTGGGCTGTCCTCCTCTGGCCTGCACTGCTAAAGCCAAGCTTTGCAGGTGGCCAGGTCTGCCTTCTAGGGGGAGGCAGCATCAGCGGAGCTGCATAACTTTCAGCAGAAATGCATTAATCAAAATGCTGCCTGCAAACTTTACAATATTGTGGGGAGGGGCAGAATGAGGCTTCTGCAGATACTTTAAATAAGAATGTTGGAAAAATATTGCAAGACGAGGCTGCTTTGAAATTTTGCTTCTGTTTTGGGATTGTCTTCAATTATGCACGCTACCAAAAGACCCAAAACACCCAAACTAACCTCTTTTATGTAAATAATTCAGAATTAATATAGGGTGGTTGATTTTTTTTTTAAAGTTTTTTTTTTTAAGAGAATCAAGGAAAGCACTTGAAAAAGCACAGATGTGGTTTGCACTGACCACAGAGTTCATGTGCAAGAATCTCTTCTGCACATGGCCTTTGCAAGGAGGTTTTGACCAGCTGGGTTTCAAACCTCAGCAGCAGTCCCCATGCCAAGCCGGCTGGATGGTGCTCACCCTGCCATTTTGCTTACACCCGCCATTTGTGGGCCTTGTTGCTGCCTTTTGTCCCTGGGGTGCAATGCCAAGCACCCCTGTCCTTACACACCTGCAGAGCACTCAGCACAGGCAGCTGAACCTGCAAATAATCCCTTGGAGATCAGTGGCTATTTTGTGCGCTTAAAGTTAAGCCTGCGCTTAAGTGTGAGTAGGATGCGGGCTGGTGAGCTCTGCGCCGCGATGGACCTCTGCGTGCCATCCTCTGCGCTGTGTGTGGGTGACAGTGGGGGCCGGGGACCCGGGACAGAGGGATGCCTCTGGGCAGGGGCACTCGGGGTGCCACTGGTAGGAGTGCCAGCAGGTTGCCAGAAGCAACAGAGCCCTTTCTGCATGCACACTGGTGCCCTGTGCTGTCCGATGTGCAGCTTTTGAGAAATCTAATGGCACTCTCCCCTGTAGCTTGCATTTGGAGATTGCAGCTCCCTAATTGAGGACCATTACTGAGCACATGTATCACCTGCCACTCTGCACTTGTATTATTACAGCCTAACCTCACACGTTATGTTTATCTCATTCCAGGACTACTGTCAGCAACGCCACTCTAGGCATAAACTTAATTATATCTCCTTGGGTAGCAGCAGGGAAGTGATTTATTGCTGCCTTTTGTTTCCATCCTCCTCTCCCCTCCCCTCTCTGTGATTATGCTCTGGAAGACCTGCACTCCTGTTTGCCGATACAGAGACGCTAGCACTTGTCTGCAACTTTGCTGGAGTTGCGGAGCCCGTGTCTGAAAGTCGTGTTGGTCAGAGACCTATGATCTGGCCCTAGGGCTCTCAGTGGTCCTGGGGCTCTCAGTGGCCCTGGAGAAGTGTCTTGGTAGCTCCAAGGCTCTCGGTGACGCTGTCCTTACATCCACCTCCTCCCCCACAGACCAACAAGGTGACACAGTGTGTCAGGGTGCTTGAGTCCATGAGGAGGTGGGGGCTTTCAGTTCTGATGGTCCATGGTGCTTTTTCACACCATTTTACTGGATGGTTTTATTTTAAAATAATTAGCGTGCAAAGGCCATAATCCCCTGGCTGAAGCAGCTCCTCAGGAGCAGACATGCCAGCTCTTTAGTGCCTCTTCAACCAAAAATCCTGAGATTTCCTGTCCACCCTCTCATGCCAGCTGGTTTTCCCTCGCTCCTTCTTTCCCCCTTTGGGCATGTGCTGACAGCAGCATCCCCCAAGGAGGCTCCTCAGTGCTTTCCAGTGGCACGCTCTGCCCTGCTGCCAGGGTCTGTTCCTAAGGAAAGGGAAGAAGTTCAGGAAATGGTTTCCCTTCCCCACGCCAGCCACTAAGGTCTCTGCTCTCCCAGCACAGGCCCAAGCACCGAGCAGCCAGCATTAGGGCAGGGCTTGGCACCGAAGGAGGTGGGCTATGGCAGCGGCAGCTCGCCCAGCCATGCTGCTCTTGCTCATGCTTCAGAGCAAGTACAGCAGAAAAAGAAGCACAAAGAGAGCAGAGGAAAGCAGGGTGCTCGCTCAACGTGCCTTGCTCAAAAGCAGGGCTTTGGTGCAGATCCGTCACCTCATGCCACCTCTCCTCATTGTGTGGGGATCAAGATGAAGGTGGTAAAGGGCAAGCACGTCAATTATATCTGAAAGCGAGTCGAGTTGCCTTTTACCAGGGGATCCGCTGGAGGGGTTTCAATGTTTGGTGTCCTGTACGGGGCTTTCCTCTGCTACAGCTGTCATGCACAGCACACTCTGTGCCAGAGAAGCTGCAAGAGGATAGTTCAGTGCTTTCTTGTCTCTTGTCTGATTGCCCTGAACCATGGCTGCAAAATTCCCTACAAGAAGCTTCTCTGGAAGTAAGGGCTGGAGACTGCCTCTCACCCCGTGGGTAGCTGTGTTGCAGCGGGGCCTCAACTGGCTGGCAGGGGTGGGTATGTGTGCTGAAAACGCTGCCAGGTGGTGGGCACTAGTTACGTATGGGCTGCTCTTTTGTGTGTGCTATGGATTTTTATACGTGCAATAGCATGGCCGTGCAGGACACGTCGGCTCCAAGTTTCAGTATGCAGAGCATAGCACTGCAATAATGCATTCAGTGTATTTCTCCATGTGGTTTTCAACAAATTGCTGATTATTTTTCTCCTCATTATTCATCTGACAGAGGAGCAGGTTGAGTAATTACTGAATGTGTGTGAACTTTGCAGTGGTTTTAAGAATAAAACATTTGTGAATTGGCTGCCTATTGGCCCCGCTGCTTTAGCTTGCACACTGGCTAACACATGTTGCTAGCCCATCCCGTGCTGCCCTCCCCGCTGCCTTCCCTGGGAGAGCTCAGCTTTTTGCAGTGAAAGTATGCTTATCCGGCCTGACTGCGGCACAACTCTGCTCTGCTTGTCGTGCAAGCTGAGCTCCTGTTGCCTTCTGTGTTGCTTGTGGATGAGGAGCCACCTTGCGTGGCTGCATAGGGATGCTGCACTTGCTCCTCCTTGCTCCCAAAATCACCCCACGACCCTTCGCCCACCCTTGCAGTGCAGCGTCGGAGGCACATGTGCAAGGCAGCAGCTGCTGAGAACGGTGGCTAGCAAGGCTTGAATAGCAGCTGAAGGGGATGAATAACATGTATGCCATTAGTTTGGAAAGGCTTTTTGCACATGAGATCTGGCTGCAGTGCTGCAGGGACAGACGGACCTGGGCAGGGGACGGACTGGGGCTGGGGGCGAAGTGCAAGCATTCCCAGGCTGAGGAGGGATGGAGATCTGGGTCCCTGCCCTAGACAGAAGGGCTGTGTTCAGGGGGGGTCTTCTATTCAGAGTCTGTCACCAAGCCCTTTAGGCAAGACTGCCCTTTGGAGCTGGACATGTGAGGCTGGATGCTGCGTGCCATCCAGGGAGGCACTCTCCCAGTGCCACAGGCTGTCCCTTTGCATGCCCATGTCCACGGCTCCCTTCTGTGCCTGCCCTCCTGGGGTGACCCAGCCATGGTGACTTCCCGGCATGGCCAGCCGTGACTGCTGAAGCTGGCGCTGAGGCCTCAAGCTGTCCTGGCACAGTGAATGCTCTAAAGGCGCCACTGAACCGTGCAGAGCAGGAGGGAGCCTTGGGCAGAAGGCCAGTGGCTGAGGAGGTGTCCCCCCAGGCTGGTGACGACAGCGGCCGCACTGTCCTCATGTCCCTTGCCCTGAGCAATGCTCCGACCTGGCAGGCGTGGGGGTGGGCACTCTCGAAAGCCTGGGAGAGAAGGGATCATCCCGAATGTCACTGCAAGGAGGCAAGTTGGAGGCAAGAGTGGGGCAGAACAACCTCAGGTCTCAGATGAAATTCCATGTGTGTGTGTGCGCACGCGTGCTGTGGCTGAGTGAGGTGCAGTGGGTCATACCTGAGTCAATGGCGAATTCTGGGTTCCCAGCTCCCAGGAACTGAGCACCCCGAAACAAGCAGAGCCCAGCATGGGCGTGGGGGATAGTCATGTATCTCCGTGCTGTTGTGATGACAAATAGCTGTTTCTCTCCCAGATGGAGCATGCTTTCTGAGAATAACAGATGACCTGGTGGCGATGCCTGGGGGCACCAGGCCCTCATGTGCCACTCCACGCTTCCCCCAGGCTAAAGCTGAGTGGACTGCTAAGAGTTGTGTTGGGGGCCAGGGCATCCCCCAGCCTGCTCCAGCCCCTGGAAGAGAAGGCAGGTTGAAGCACGTCATAACAAAATCTCATCACATTTATGGACTTTGAGCCACATGGAGTCCACTCGCTCTCCTGTGCCCAGCCTCTTGTTAGGTGTTGCTAGGAAATTGCATCTTATTTCAAGGGTGAATTTGCCAAAGTTGAGCTCCCAGGCTGGGGATACTGTTGTGTTGCTGTCAGGAGGACACAGGATCTCTCTTCTCCATATCTGCACTGACCAAGGCACCGCTTGCAGGTGGGTGCAGGGATTGTGCTGCATCCCACAACATCTGACTAATTCTTCCAGCCCTGAATCATTTTGGTGATCTGGTTTTGAACTATCCAGAGTATTTCCCCACTGTCTTTGAAGCATAAACTGTTACTCACCTAATCCCCTGGTGCTTGCACCACAGGCCTCCCCGACACTGGGAGGGGATTGCTTTCACAGAAAGTGCCTATGCTGGCACTGGGTTGTCAGCTTTGCAGCCGTGGAAGACTGCAGACACAGATCCTGTCACTGGAGTTGAGAGGGATTGATTAGATCTGTCCATGCAGTGGATCTATAAGTGGTTACTAAAAAGAGTAGGCAGGGATGTCCCCCACTTATGTCCCTGATATGATGGGGGATGCTGGGCAAGCGAGAGGGAAGCGCACTGCAGAAATGCCCATGCTCGTGTGCCCTCCCAGAGCAGCCTCTGCTCTTGCTGCTGCTGGGGCAGAGCACTGGGCAGATGGAGCATCACTTGGACACACTATGGCGTTTCTTAGACTCAGATAATTTGGTACAGCAATTGCATTGGGGCTGCACATGGTTGCGGGGCTGCTTCCCTCCACCTCACTGACACTTCTCTTGCCATAGCATTCTCTCAGCACACTGGCTTGAGGGAGCTGCCTGCTGGGGCCATGCCTCTCCATCGCTGGTTTTCTGGGTGAGGTCCTTGATCCTGGAGATACTGCTTTCCTTCCAGGGCCCACTGGTGTTCTTGCGAGCCCTCCAAATCAAATGCCTTATGGTAGAGCATGATGGCATTGGCAAGCTGCCGGGATGAGATCACAGCAGCGCTGTCCTGCCCTGGTCATTACTTGCCGTAGGTCTCCATGCTACCTGGCAAAATTTATCAGCAAGGATTTTCAGAGGGGCCTAGGGGGTTGATAAAGAGCCAACAGCAGCGGGCTGAGACTTGGTGGGCTCATTGCCATTTCCAACCAGACTAGGCTGGAGAGTGGCGGCAGGAGGAAGATGACCAAAGTTGGTGGCTGTGCAGAGAGCATGGTCCCAGAGCCTGGGCACCCCAGCTCCTCCTGCCCCAGCTGTCGGATCCCCTCCATCCCACTCTGCCAAAGGGCAGCACGGTCCTGGCATGCACTGGCTCCTGGGCTCCCTTTTCAGCATCCCAGTCACCAGCCCCATGCGACATCATGGCAGAACAGCCGGTGGCCCACCTTTCTTCTTCAAGAGGGTCCCTGCTCCCAGGGAGAAGAAGCACACAGCTCTCCAGCATGGCAGTGCTCATAGCCCTGCTGATGGAGGCAGGGCAGCACCCGGGTACATTTATGAAAGCCACTACCTTGGGAGAACAGCTAAATATGCTGACAATAATCATGATAAGGTGGCCCCAGTAGGACACACTCATCCTTGTTCGCAGTGGAGGAGAACTCTTCAGTGGGATTACAGCTCAGATGCAGCTCACTCGTGCGGTACTGCAGGTTTGCAGAGCCGGCACCTCTGATCCTGCTCTGAGCACTGCTGAGCGAGCACTCCGAGTCAGCCCTGTCGGCTCAGCATAGCAGTAATTTATGGTCCAGGTGCCAAATCCGTACATAAAATTCGCTAGATGAGCAGGTACCAGAATTCTTCCAGGCTCCCCTGGCAACGTGCTGGTCCACTGACATACAGACCCCTCTCCTGGGATCTGCAGCAGGACTGGGGCTGGGCGCAGGCGCTGGGAGGCCTGCTGCACGTTTTGCGTGCCGCTGCCTCCTCTGACCCACAATGCTTTGGGTGCTGCTGGTCCTTGTGGGGTGCAGGTGTTAATGCTGAGGCTCTCCTGATTACCAGACAGGCCTGGCTCTGTCAGAACCACTGGGTTGTTAAACAAAGCCACCATGGCTGGTTTTTGTTGTCGGACCTCTAACTAGGTCAGTGTACATTTGCCTTGTCTTAATAATTATTGATAAGATGCAGTGGATTGTGTGCCGTGTGGGAAGGGGTCTACCACTCCTCCCAGCCGCGCTGCTGTCGCTGCAGCCCCCGCGCATGGCAAAGATGCTCTTCAGTGAATTTGTGCTGCACCTCTGGCGGGGGGGGGCAATGCTAACACAACACGCAGGTTGGTTCCCCCTGAGAAAGCATGCAGCTCCCCAGTCGCTCTCTGAACCTTTCCAGCGCTGGAATGCGGGTGAACGTAGAAGGGCCAGCAGCTTTTGTGGCTGCAGAAGTGTTTCTCCCTTCTCTCCTCCTCCCAAAGAGATGGTGTAGTTCACCCGCATTGCAGTCCCTGGGCCTGCTGTTAGCAGTGAGCAGTGGTCCTCAGGGGGCAGCCAGGAGGCAAGGGTAGGTGACACCCAGCAGCCCCCCTCTTCTCCCAGCATCAACCCCTGCAAGCGCTCCTGGCTGTGGGATGGGCAGGGAAGGCCAGGAGAGGTGGTTTTCCTCTGGAGTCACCTGCTTTGGAGGGGTGGGCAAGAGGGTGGAAGGAGTGGGAGTGTGCCACGGGCCAGGGAGGGTTGCTGCATGCTGCCTTGAGCTGCCGACAGCCCCCAAAGCTGGGTGCCAGTGGCGCTATGCCCACGGGAGGGACTCGTGCAAGAATCTCTCTGCCCCAGGGTGGGCTTTTGCAGGCCCAGCACACAGGCTGGGTGGTTTTGGGGGTGCCTTCATTGGCATGGGCTCCTCTCTCTGCCGTCTGAATAAAAACGTGCGGGCCAGCACTCTGAGCAAGGTGGAAAGAATAAACCCCACCGCCCTCTACAAGCCATTCAGACTTCAGAGCTGAAGAGAAGGTTATGTCCTGGGGATTTTTTTTCTGTTGCTTTTCCAGCACTAATGAGCGGGGAGGAAGTTCTGCTCTTTGTTCGAGTTGCCTTTACTGATTTTTTTTCCCCTGGTGAGTAGTAGGGAGGGGAGGAGGCGATGCACCGCTCGTGTCTGCAAGGACACGTGGGACCGTGGCAGCGAACAGCAGCATGGGATCATTCCGCTATACTCCTGAGTTTTAGGCAACAAGAGTTCCTTTCATAAGGCTTTTGGTTTTTCTCATCAGATCAAAACAAAGTCTTGGCTTTAGTGGGATTCACTTAAGCCTGGTGCAGGGCAGCGATTTACAGCGCTCTTGCAGTCTTCCATATTGCAGAGGGAGCTTTCTGGCCTCGTGCCTTCCCCCCGCAGGGTCTAGCAAGCTTCCACTCCATTTTCTGGAGAGCCAGAGCAACCCCACCATCATCAGTTTGGCCTTTGCAAATATAGGTCTGTTTACGCTGCTCTTGCACCGCCAAGTGCGTTTCTGGCTGTAGAAATACAGTCTGCAAGGGGATCCCAGCCATGTGCTTGGGCTCTGCTCTCCCTTCCCTCTAACTCAAGGGGTCTTTAAGGACCAGCTGTCAGAGTCAGAGCACCCTCTATGTGAAAATGGGTGTGAATCCCAGGTGCTTGCCAGATGCCCTCGTTCAGGTGGCGGGCGGTTGCTGTCTCATAAAACTTCACCCAGCTCTTCCCCTCCTCCTTCCCCGAGGATGGCGGCAGTGGGCTGAGACGTGGCCAGGCTGGGCTCGGCACCCTCAACACAGACCAGCTGGAGCAGGCACTGGCAGCAGCGTGCTCACCCTTTACTGATGCCTTCTCTTGGGGACCCAGTACTTGAGAGTGATGGGTGCTGCCGCCTGCCCTCACCCATCCCAGCGCCAACTGCCCCGCTGCCGAGGGCTCAGCACGACTTTATCATAATGCAGCATGAATTTCATTAGCTCATTTGTCTCTGGCGCTCTGAGCCTGGAGGTAATTTAATCCTGGAGTGGTTTACAAGGAGAAGCGCGGTTTAGTCTGCAAAGCTTAATAACCCCCTCTGGCTGCCGTCGGTAAAGCCGAGCTTTGGGCTAGGCTGGGGTAAGGCCGTTGTCTGCGCTCAGCGGTAAGGGCGGATGTGTGGCTCTGCGCCCTTCTGCTCTCGTTAGACAGATTTTGTAGCGTGAAATAATGACTGGAGCTGCCGCACAAGGTTTGCACTGACTGCTGCGGCTGGAGCGAGGAAGTCGGGTCGGTCAGGAGGAGATGCTTCCCTTGCACGTGCATCTGATTTTCCCTCCATCTAATCAAGGGAAGGTTTACTGAGCAAGCTGCAAAAAATCATTACATATGCTGCTAGTGGCCTGGTTAATTAAGATCTACGGTTCTCTGGGTAGGAAAAGACGACCTATATTTACTGTATGTAGGAAGACATCTGTCAGATAGAAGCACTAGATATCCCAGTGCAGGTTCGTCCTGCTTTCTGCAGGCTCTGAATTGCAACTGTTTTTAAGCTCTGATGCAGACCAAGTTAATTTTAAGATGACTGTTACTATTCTAAACATAAGGAAGGGCATATTTAGCCTCTCAGTACTCAAGAAGGCAAAACCCCCTGCATGTTTCTAGTAATTTTTCCCTAACAGTTTGCACAAAACAACAACAACAAATCCTATTTGGTTTCTGCAAAAGAATATGTTCGAGGGTGATCGTAAAATAGATTATTTTTAAATCTGCAGATGGTTTCCACATATTCCTCCTCAGCTCACTGCAGCTTTCCACCTCAGTAAACCAGTTTGTAATTTAGCCGAGGGCTGTGGAGCAAGCGTTCTGTCGTCTTGTTTTTCTTGTTCGCCTCCTTTACCCCCCACCCCCCCCCGGCTTTCTGTCCCCTTTCTCTCTTATTTCCCCTTGCTTTTCCCATGCCGATGGGCGGTTGGTATTGGAATGGGTGCAGAGGCCCGGCTTGCTATGGCCAGCTTTGCAGTCAGCGCTCCTGCCATCCCGTGGCCAAGGTCACCGCGGAGCTGGGGGCTCGGGCTGGGGCTTGGGGGCTGACAGACGATGTGGTGGAGCTGTGCCTCCCGCTCATCCCAAACAGGAAAGGAAACTCCACCACACTGGGCACAGAGGTGCCTGCTTCCGTCGGCACAGTCCCCTCCATCTGACAGAGTTATCAGGGGGCTCGCTGGGCTGCTCGTGCCATGGAGAAAGGCAGTCGAGGGTCTCTTACCGCTCAGATGTGAGGTGTGTGGCCCTGGAGAAGATAATTAGAGAAAGGGCGCGCTTTCAGTCCTGCGATTGCAGTTCTTCCCCCCCCCCACTCCCTGGAAGAAAACATCGCTTTTTTTATTTCTTTGTTCTTTTGCAGTTCGGCATTATAATTATTGAGATTTCACTGCAGGGCAAAACGATCATTTGACAACGTAAGTGGGGAGAACCATTCTCATGTTATCCAGCAGCCTTACTCTTATTATAATTACGGCGAAACTCCTGCAGACTGAAGTGGGGGCAAAGAATTTCCTCCTATGCGGGTATTTGTCTTTTGGAGATTTCTCAAGATTTGATTGCAGACGTGAGGATTTTTTCCCCTCCTGTATTTTTAATAACCCGAGGTTGATGATGGATGGCAAAGGACTGAAGTACCTGTTGTTTTCCCCTTTGTTTTCATTAGACCTTTTCCATTTCTGTCATTCTTGGTGTTTGTGATGGATTTTTATGAGCAAATGTCTTGGTTAGAGCTATTCAAAATTGTTGGTACAGTGACGTCTGCAGCGGCAACCAAACCCCATTAAAAAATTGGGGGAAAATTGATGGCAAACTACAAATCAGCCCCTCAAAACTGGGGGACAACGATTGCTTGTTCTGCGTCGCTGTTTTCTGCTGGGCAGCTGGTGCCAAGGCAGGCGGGCTGGAGGCGGCTGCGTGGCCAGGCGGGCGGTGGGAGCCAGCACCGTGTTTGCGGCCAGGCAGAGCCGTCTGTTCACCGTGACCTTGGCCAGGGTGGGCTGGGGCTGGGCACCTCGTGGGGCCGTTCTGGGGGAGGATATAGTTACGAGAAGGTCGCAACTGAGATAACACCAGGGTGCTGCGATATTCTCTTCCTTCGGGTGGGCACGTGTGCCCACGGTGTCACCGGTACCGTTGGAGAATACTCTCCAGGCGTGTGTCCTTTCTTGCAAACCCTCCTTCCTGGGGGAGCGGGTCCACCGTGTGCCCTGTGCCATACTTCATCCCGCGCTGCCAGCCTGGTTCTCTCACACATCTCTCACGCCGGCCCTCTCCCTGCCTGGCTGTGCCAGGGCTGGGCGCAGCGAGGGTGGTGAAGGAGTCTGTTGTCCCCCGTTGCCCTGGGGCTGATGGAAATGAGCTGACAGAACAGAGGCAGCATTAGCCTAATTATGGCCATACAGCTACCTCGGTGGTGGATTTTCCTTTCTTAGCGACTTCCTGTTTTCCTCTTTGAGATGCAAATTTTTGCACAGTCCTCGATCCAGATTCTCTTCTCATTAGCATGAAATCTGACTAGTTCCGCAGTTTTTTAAATAGCGAATTAAAAAAAAAAATCAAACGCTGCGCACAAAGTCACAGTGAAGGCCCTGCGACTCTCGGGGGGCAGAAGGTGGAGGGGCTGTGGGGAACGTGCTGTCGTTTCTCAGGAATCGCTGAGCCGAGGCAGCACCAGCTCTCTGCCGTGCCAGGCTGCTCTGCTTCACCCTTGTACAGCTGAGCGGGAGACGGGCAGCACTCAGCGGGTGCCAGGCGAGCAGAGCCGCCACAGAGGTGCCGGTGGGCAGGGAGCGGTGGGCAGAGACCCTGCCCAGCTCCCCAAGCCCATGCCGAACCCCTGCTGCTGCCACCGGAGCGAAGGCAGGTGCACGCTCAACCTGTGGACTCTGAAGCCTTTCTTTTTGCTTCCTCCTGGAAAACGAGGCTTGTCGTTATAGGATGTTAAAAAAAAATTACGCTTGAAAAATCATTTCTTGAAATGAGTGTTATCTCAATGGAGTTTTTTTTTTTTTTTTTAACGCCTGCCATAATCTCTGCCCGCTGCAGCTCAGCGCTGGGAGAGGACTGGTAATACACCCGACGCAGACAGCATTGTTTTGTGGTAAATGTCACTCTAGTAAGACTTAGCTCTCCAGCCTGGAAATAGAAATACAGTTCTTGCTAAAGTGATGCGCACGATACAGAGACACAGTGTTGCGGGCTGGGCTGGGGGAGCCGCGGGGCTCTCCTGCCATCCTGGGTCCCAGCGCGCCTGGGGATGCCTTTTGCCTGGCGTTGTCCTTCCCTCCCCCCTTCCCCAGCCTCCCTTCCCAGCCCCTCCCTCTCCTCCTGCTTTCTGCCACATAATGAGTTTGATAAGAAATTGTCTCGTTAACAGGATTAGCCATGGAAATCTCTAGTCCCCTCCTATTCATTTTGTAATGCTCTTCATACTGTTCTGTAATTTTCTGCTGGTATTAGATGGCTCCGGACCACCTTGGGAGATTAAGTCCTCTACCACCTTTGACAGTGCCAGCGTGGCTGGTGCCAGGGGCCACTCCACAAGCAAGCCTCGGCCCTGGCCCTGAGTCTGGACCTTAGAGCTGTGTCGTGTCGTGTCCTGTCCCACCCCCCCCCACCCATTCCTCCTCCTCCTCGGGTTGTTTCAGCGCAGCCATGTCGTTCTCAGTCACGGACACAAACAAACAAGAGTGTCCCCAAACATTCGTCCTTCTCATGGCGTGCACCTGCGAAAAGCTCTGGTGGCTCAGAGGCAGATTAAAAGCTGGGGAGGCGAACTCCGCTCTCGTTTATGCCTGTGCAAATCCAATTCTGTGGGTAGCGTAATTCTGGATTTACTTCTAGGAAAATGACTTGTGAGACTGGCCCTTTGGTAAATAATTACTCTTGATTGAATAACTCCTAGCAGCCCTGCAGGATACCTTGCTTCCGAGGGAGTTAATAGAAAGAGGTCTTTCTTAACATCTGTTTTCCCATCTTTGCTGACTTGTGAGCCCATATCTGGGAAATGGCACCCAGGCAGTGGCAACTGCATGCTGCAAGCGAGCCAAGAGGGCAAGGACAACACCTGGAGCCACCACTCGGAGTGTGGTGAAAACACCACCTGTGTGAAACGGTATGGTAAATAGCAATGTTTTTCAGTTTTCAGGTGAAATGAAAGTCACATTGGTGATTTCCTTAAGCACTTACCTGGATTGCGTTTGCAGCTCTAAAAGGCAACTCCTTGCTCACCCTCCCAAAAAGCTTCCCATGCACAAAATCAGGACTTCTCTTACACCTTCATTGCCCAGAGAGAGAGAAATGCAGGTGGTAAAGCCATCACACCAAGAGTAAAGTGTCAGAGATGCTAATTGTTACATGGACTGTAGGATTTTGGGAGCTAATGCGTACTTTAGGATGGGGAGAGCAGGGGCACCATAAGGAGGGGGGGAGCTTTAACAGGGTGACTCCCACCCAGCAGATTCCTTGCAGAGGCAGTAATTTATTCACTGACTTTCACTCCCTGTGATGTGAGTGTCCATGAACAGATTAAATTCCTCTGCTTCATTGGAAACTATTTGTCATGCTGATGATGATTAATTTTTGCAGTGGGGATTGCACCCGAGCAGCTGGCAAGAGCCCGAGGTCTGGAAAGGGTGGGTTTGGCTGTGGTGCTCCCAGTGCTCCACTTGGCGTGTGTGCGAGCCATGTGCTGGCTGCTCCCACCCCAGTTGCGGGGAGTAGGATTGCCGACGTGAATATCTGATTTTACCGACGCCATATTTGTTTTGGTGCTCGTTTTCCTAAGCCCTCTCAAAAAAATCCCTGACTCCGGAGGCCGTTGCTGCCGGGAAACCTGGCTGCCCCTACAGCAGCCGCTGTCAGTACTCCTTGGCCACGGCGATGCCCCAGCCCACAGCTTCCACAGCTGTGGGGGGACTCCAGTGTCCTGGGCACCCCATCTCCATGGGGCAGGGTGGAGATGCTCGGCACTGTGTTCCCCTGGCCACTGTCCTCTTGCAGGCTGCCTGTGCCGTGGCCGAGAGGAGATGGCACGGGAGCCACGCACCTTCGAGCACGCTGGCTGCAGAGCTGCATCGTGGCTAGGAGCTGAAATCTGGCAGCTGCCAGCTGCAGGCCACTGTTAACTCCTCTGTCTGGTTGTTTGTGGAGGGTGTTTGTACACTGCCATGCCACCGGTTCTCTCTGGGCCGTAAATCCAGCGGTCAGAGCCAAACTTGATGCTCGGAACACCCCCACGGCATTTCCTTTTGTATTTGTTGACTTGTCACCATCAGGCTGGGCTTCTGCAGGTAATTCTGTTGCGTGTTGGGAGCCAGCACACCAGAAAAGTAGCCGCTCGCTGCTGAGTGGCAGCTCTGCCGTGTGCCGGACAGGCTCTGCCAGGTGGTGAGCGAGCGGAGGGAGGGCAGGTCCCGTCCCCCCCAGCTTGTCAGAGGGCTTGTCCCTGCCCTGCGCCTGCACCTGGAGGGGGGGAACTGGCACCATGGCTGCCGGGCAGGAGTGTGACAGGGGGGTGACGATGACATCCTTCTTTTAAACCTTGCCTGCTTTTTGCTTCTCACTCTCTCTTTTCTGTTTCATCTCTCCCTCTTAGAAAAGCCATTTAACTGTAATTCCATTCTTAAAACCTCTCCCTCATGCATGCCTAATGAACGTCGGGCAGAGGCGCCGGAAACGGGCCTGAGCAGGATCCAATCTCACTGAGTGTCGACAAGTCATTGGGAAGAAGCCCTGGGAGCGCGCCAGGTTTTATTACAGCGTAATTAGAAATAAAATCTCGTTGCAGAAGGAGAATGAGAGACGGGTGTTAATCCTGTAACAGGAGGAGATGGAGCCGTGCTTATAAAGGAGATTAAGGAGGGGAGGCAGAAAGCCCGTCATGACTCCCTGACTTCCACCCCTCCTCTGCTTTTTCCCCCCCTCTCTGGCTCCGCAGTCCCCAGCAGCAGCAGGCGGGCCCATGGCCAGCCTGCCCACACTCCTGCCCGCACTCCTGCCTGCTCTCCTGCCTGTGCTCCTGCCTGTGCTCCTGCCCGCACTCCTGCCCGCGGCCAGCCAGGAAAGGGCTCACGCTGGTGTCAGTTGCGTTACAGATGCCCACAAAACTTCAAGGTGGGAACATTTGGGTGGCTCTGCTGGCTCAGCTACACGGGAGAGATGTGCTGCCTTTGGAAGGGCTGGGGAGCGGCGACTGTGTTACACCTCCCCTGGGATCGTGACTGCAGGCAAACACGTAAATAAATCTGTCAGATATCGTGCTGCTCTTCTTATTAAATTTGCATTGGGCTTGAGTCGTGGTTCCTCTTTAACATCTCTGGGATGGATGGATGGCTCTTTAATCTCAGTGCCCAACTCAGGCCCCTTCTGCTTTTGGCATTTGCCGTGGCACGGAGCTGGGCTCAGCCTGCTGACATGAAAGGCAGCTCTGGTGTGCAGCCATCACCTGCCAGCCTGTTCCTCTGCCCCGGCTGGGCTCTGCGTCCCGGTGCTTGGGCCCTCTTGGGGAGGGAGGTGCCTGCAATCCATCCAGCAGCTGGCACAGAGAAGGGGGTGAGCAGTGCCATCCTGTGCCATGCCATGCCATGCCATGGGGGTGGGCAGGAGGTTCCCCTCTGCCTGGATTTGCTGGCCTGCCTCATGGAGGCTCCTTGTCCCCGGGTGTCCTGGTTTCAGCTGGCATAGAGTTAATTGTCTTCCTAGTAGCTGCTACAGTGCTATGTTTTGAGTTCAGTATGAGAAGAACATTGATAACACACTGATGTTTTTAGTTGTTGCTAAGTAATGTTTAGTCTAAAGTCAAGGTTTTTTTCAGCTTCTCATGCCCAGCCAGCAAAAAAGCCAGAGGGGCACAAGAAATTGGGATGGGACACAGCCAGGGCAGCTGATCCAAACTGGCCAAAGGGGTATTCCATACCATGGGACGTCACATCTAGTGTATAAACTGGGGGGAGCAGGGGCGGGCAGTGAGCAATTGCACTGTGCATCATTTGTAGATTCCGATCCTTTTATTATTACTGTTGTCATTTTATTAGTGTTATCATTACCATTATTAGTTTCTTCTGTTCTGTTCTATTAAACAATTCTTATCTCAACCCATGAGTTTTACTTCTTTTCCCGATTTTCTCCCCCATCCCACTGGGTGTGGGGGGGAGTTGAGTGAGCAGCTGCGTGGTGTTTAGTTGCTGGCTGGGGTTAAACCACGACACTGTGTGAGCCCCGTGCAGGACCAGTGCAATCCTGGAACAGCAACTGCAGCAGAAAAGCACCGTTACAGCAGCAGCGGCAAATCACAGGCTTTGTTCTTTGGGGCTTCCCCCTCCATGCCTTCCTCCTGGGGAGGCATTTGTCACTTTAAATGTGGCCAGAAATAGCACCAAACAGCTACTGGATTTGTCCGGGATGCCTTGGGATGCACACACTCAAAGTATGGCTAATTCATAAATGCTGGCACCTATTGATTCTCTAGCAGTACCAAGGGAAAGTTATCTCATTAGTCTTATGAACTATAAAATGTGCTCTCTCCTGAAGCCCTGACCCCATTGTTTTTATAAATCTATATTGGATAGAGTGGTAGCTAGTAACCTGTTTTGACTGTAATTTTTCTCTTGAAATTGGAAGGCCCTTGGGACTGATGCTGGACTTTCAGGGCCACCACAGGCAGCTGGATGCTGGAGAGGATTTTGGTAACAGCGGGTATGTGTCTGCATGTGCGCACATGCACATATGCAGCGAGAGACCCTCCCAACATTTGCCGTGCAGGAGAGCCTCCCTCTTGCCCTTGTGCTTTTCCCTGGGTGAGGGACAAGGTTCTGGGGGCTGGCAGGGCTCTTGGCTGCCCTGCTCCACTCTTGCAGGGCTGAGCAAGAGGCATGTGAGGGATTTGGTGAGGCGTTTCCAAAGGCAGCGGCTCAAGTCTAGCTGGAAGAATTATTAGAGGTGCATCACTCCGGCCTGGCCACGGATGTACTTAATCCTCTGCTTCCCGTAAAGCTTTTCCACCTCCTGGCAGGCAGAAAGATCTGATTTTATTCAGCGACCTTCGACGTTAATCTCGCTAGCAAACTCGGCAATAAGTCACTTCAGTGAGGTCTCTGTCGGAGCCGTTTACATCAATTATTGCCCTGCATCTCTCCCTTGAGCTAGTGCAATGCTCCTCAATGGAGTTATTTGCCCCCTTTTTGGGGAAAAAAGAAAAAAAAAGGAAGCTGTGCTGTCAGGTTGCATAGACCCTCTGTTTCATGTAATGTCATCTTTAAAGCCATGGCTTGCAAAGGAGCAAACACCTCCCACCACTGCACGGTAGAGAGGTGTGGATACTAAAACTTGCAGGTTTTCTGCCCATGCCTGTCTCTGGGCCTGATGCTCTGGCTCGAGCCCCTTCCAGGAGCCTTGATTTCAGATGCACGGGCTGAAAAAGCTGGAGACCTCCAGCAGGCTGGGGGTGGCTGAGGCCACTAGGTCCAGGCAGGTCTTGGTTTCCACTCCTGGTCAGCAATGCTCTTGCCCTCTGTCGCTCTCCTTGTCATCTCCTGCTGTTTGGGCAGGAGCCCGAGGCTCCACTCCCCTTTGCCTCACCACACATGGGAGTTTGCCTCTCATGGGCCATGCTACTCCTGCCCCAGGTCCTGTGGTGGGGGGCACCCAGCCCTGCAGCTTTCTGCTTCTCCACTGGCTCCTTGCATGTTGCTCCAGCTCCTGCAAGCCTTTGTTTCCAGAGGAGTGCAGCGTGTCCACAGCCAGGGCTGCGGTTAACCGTGCACGGACGTGTGAGTGCGTGCGTGGGGAGGGGGAGTCCAGTTGGGGCTGCTGAACACTTTGCAAAATACAGCCCCTGTTACCATGGAAACCGGCTCCCCCCTGTCTCAAAGTCCAGCGCAGCCAATATTCTTCGCTTACTGGTTTGATGGGAGATGAAAAATTAACGTTTGATTTGCATGTTATTTCAGCTGCGCTTGCGGGACTGCTCCTCCCTTCCCTTTTACGGAGCTTTGCATGAATCCCTTGGTGGCTCCAATCGGCGGCGCGGAGCACAAGGCTCGCACCACTGCGCATCTGGTCCCAGTTGCATGCTGGTGCAGCGCGTGTGCTGCCGTGCTGGCGTTGCCGTGCTGCGGCGTGGAGGCAAGACCGCGCCTGAGGTTGTGGCTGGGGACCCATCCAAGCAGGGATGGAGATGCGGGTCCCGCCATGCTGCAGCGGTATGGAGGTGCGCGGGAGGCTTGCTGGAGTTATGAGGACGGTGGCACCCCGTGGGGCTGCTGGGCGGCGTTCCCGCTGCTTCCAGGGAGAATCTGCGCTGGGCTGCCAGCCCGGCAGTTGCCTGTGCCTCTGTTAACTGCAGCTAGGCTTGCTTTTTAGTAAGGTTGCTATTTCTTTGTCATCTGTTTAGAGTCCCTAATACTCTCATATCAAGCAATTAGAGTCAAACATGCACATCTAGCTAAGCTGCAGCTGGAACGGGACAGCGCCAGCAGAGCTCAGGGCTGCCATTGCCTTGGCTTGTGCCGGGGATGTGCTCTGGTCCCCTGGGCAAAAAGCCCTGTTACCTGCCAGTCTGTTGCTTCACACGCTTGTAGGGCAAGGCTTCTGTGGTCCTGCCCCGGCAGCATGGAGCTGGGCTGCTCTGGGAGCATGCACCTCTAGTTCTGTATTCCGCTCACGGCTCTCCTGCGCTTACAGGCTCGACCACAGCACATTCCTCCACCTAAACTGAGAATATCCAGGTGCTTCCAAAAGGTGCTGGAAGAACAAATAGTTGATTAGCCTCATCGACTGGTTCCTGGTTTTTTACCAGGCATGGCGCAGGACTTGAAGGAGCCACTTGCAGCCGTTGCTGATTTAAAGGCTGGGTGTAAAGGTTTCAGCTCCGAACATTCAGCTTGACTAATTACCTTCTGTTTCTCTGCATTTGCTGCATTCAGTAGGGGGTGGCTTGGCTGGCAACATGGTGCAGCCGAGCAGATGGACCACCACGTCCCACCAGCTGAGGCTGGTGGAATAAACCCCAAAGGCCCCACGGAAACTGGGGTCAAAGGCTTGCCGTCACTGCTAGCACTGGCAGTGGGGCAGGGGAAATGGGTTTCCAGGCCCACAGGGGAATTTCTCTCCAGTGCCTCTGCTTACCTGCTCTCTGTGTAGCCACTAAATTGTCCTACAGTGTGGGTCTTTCTATTCGCGTTAATTACTGTTATTATTCAGGATGAATTACAGGGGTCAGGCTGCCTTCACGAGCAAGTTGAAGACTTCTTTCCCTGTGTGCACTGGCATGTGCCGGGCTCCAAAGCCTGCTGGCTGGAGGGGGCTGCTCCAACAGGGAGCTGCCCAGGGCTGTGCTGCCCTGCCTTGCTTCTCCCAGGGCTCAAATATCAGCTCAAGCCCTTTATTTGTTTTCACATGGTTCGAAGTAAGTGAAGCTAATTATTAACTCAGCGGGATGGCTTCACTTTAAATTGCCGCATTGCTATGTGGCGCAGGGCGACATGGCAGTACAGTGGAGCATCGTGCCGGTGGAGCATCATGCTGCGCACCCTCCTTGCCCTCTGCAGCGACTCTGCAGCCAGAGCTCATCGCACCGGGCTGTGGGCAGGTTCCCCCTAAATGCCTGGGAGTGCGGGCACATGTAAGGACACCCCGAGCCTGTCTTTGTGCCTGGGTGGGCATGTTTGCCTCAGGATGACTGTCGGAGGGAAGCAGGCTGTGCCCACAAACAGGGGGGCTGCTGTTGCACACCCACATGCTGCTGTTGCACATGCGAGGCTGCTATGGTGAGCACTGCTGCTCAGCTGTTTTGACCCGACTTTGCCAGCCTGCCTCAAACTTCAGCCCCTGAAGGATAAGCCAGAGCCTGCATCCCAGTGCAGTTGGGGCACAGGGAGGCAATGGAAGGACCTGCTTTGCCTGCCTGGCTCCTGCCCACAGTGCTGGTGCTGGTGCCTGCCCGGAGTGCAGGGTCTCTGCCTGATCCAGGTGCCAAGAGCCTGGGAGATGACGTCCTGGGTCGGGACTGGCTCTCTCACCTTTCTCCTCTCTTTGTGTCTCCAGAAAATAGGTTTTTTATTACTTCTTATGGAGGTTTGTACATATCGGACGTGCAGAAGGAAGATGCCTTGTCCACCTACAGGTGTATCACCAAGCACAAGTACAGCGGGGAGACGCGGCAGAGCAACGGAGCCAGGCTCTCGGTCTCAGGTGAGCACATGGCTGCCGGAGATGCTGGCGAGGGGGAGCCCTGCCCCACAGGCCTGGCATGGCTCCTGTGCCCGTGAGGGTGTCCAGCCCTGCCTGCACGCCCGCTCCCCTGCCTGCCTGCCGTGGTGCCTGTCTTTCTGGGCTGCAGGGGGGAGTGATGGCATCACTACCTCCTGCCCCTGCAGCGAGAGGACATCCCAGTCAGGGGGTAGGAGGGCCCGTCGGGGCTGCATGGGGGGGTTTGTGCAGCCTCACGTGTGCCCCCAGAGCAGGCAGCCCCCCCTCCCCGGTGCTGTCTGTGGCGGGCGGCAGCGCTGCACAGCACCCCGAGCGAGAGGCGATGGGGTGCAATACGATGCGATGTGACAGCCCGCGATGTGAGCAGCCTGACGCAATGTGACGAACATGCAAGCGATACTGCAGCGGAGGCAGTGCAGTCTGTAGTGCTGGGTGTCTCGGGGCGCTCCCGGCTCCACTGACTACCCAAACTACTCTGCTCGGGAGGGAGTTCGTCTGACTCGCAGCCACGTCGTCGCCGCTCCCGCCACTCGGGTGCAGCACGCCCGCTTTCTGCCATATGCTTTTTCTGTCCTCAGGCATGCAGGCTGTAGCTGTCCCGCATAGCTCCTTGAATTAACCCCACAGAGGGCAGGGAAGGGGTCTGGGATTGTGGGCTGGGGCTCGCCTGACCTTGTCCTAGCCTCTTAGAGACCTGAGGGTCCCATGTCCCACCTGTGGCTGTCCTGCTGCATGGCTCCTGCAGAGCGCAGGCAGCCGCTGGGTGGATCATCCCCTCTCCATGCGGGTTCAATCTGGCCTGGTCCCTTCCTGGTCGCTGTCATTATTTACACGTCACGGCGTTTTACTTCTGCTTGGGAGTAGTGAAAGAGGTTTCTTTCCCCTGGAATTTAATTTCACGCCTGAGACCTGGTGATTAATTTTCTCCTTTCCTGCTGCCTGATGGGCCCCTTTGCTTGTAAATTTTGAAATGTGCCACCGAATTTGTGTATTTTGCACCAGTTAGGTGTCACCTTGAGTAATTCCTCTGGTGTGGAGTTTATTCGTCCCATTGGCTAGTAAGATGTGTTTCTCCCCCCCGGTCTCCCCGCAAGCCTGCTGCCCTGGTCACAGAGGGCCATGTCAGTCATCCTGGATGGGACAGGCCACCCCCTCCTGCCCTGGCCCCCTGCCCAGCAGAGGATGTGGCTTTCCTGCCGTGCTTCTGCCCAGCAGAGCCACCCGGCTCACAGGGATGGGGAGAGCTGCTCTCTCCTGGCTGTTGCTGAGGGGGCATGGTGGTCCCTGGTGTCCCTGTGGGGGGAAGCCTCACCTCCTCCTCCTCGCCACATCAGCCTGTTTCCTCTCTATACGCAGACCCGGCAGAGTCCATCCCCACGATGCTAGACAGCTTCCAGTCCAGGGAGGTGAAGGCAGGCCGGCTGGTGGAGCTGCCCTGCATCGCCTCGGGCTACCCCAACCCAGCTGTCCGGTGGATCAAGGATGGGCGCCCACTCCCCACCGACAGCCGCTGGACAAAGCGCATCACGGGCCTGACCATCAGCGACCTGCGTGTGGAGGACAGCGGAACCTACATCTGCGAGGTGACCAACACCTTCGGGTCCGCAGAGGTCACGGGGACCCTCACAGTCATAGGTGAGAGTCAGCGGGGAGGAGCGGGGCACACTGGCGGGGAGGCTTCTGTCCTGCTGCTGCCTTAAACTTAAAGCCTTTATAAATATAAAGCCTTAAAGGTTTTGTACAGCCATATAAATTACAAAGCTTGTATTTCAGCATGGTGCGTTGCACGCGGGAAGTCACCGTCTTGCAACGCAGCGTGTCTGATGTGGTGCTTGGAGCGTTTGCAGGAGGTTTATCATGCTGCAGCAGCACATCTGCAGATGTCCCCTGATTTACCGCTTCAATTGGGGCAGGGAGAGGGGCCTCGGGAAAATTCAGAGCAGTACTGGGGGATGTAAATTGCTGGATGGCGATGGCACTTTTCCGTTAGGTGCCTCTGTGCTTTGTTTTGTTGATTTACATAAAACAAGCTCCAACCAAACAGTAAATACCATCTGGGCAGGCCTAGTATTTATCACGTGCTTTGTTCCTGGGGGTTCCTCCTGTCACCGGGATCCCGGCAGTACCGGAGCCACCGGGGCTGCTATGCGCCATGCTTGCCTTACCTGGAGCAGCACTGCGGTGAGCACACCATTGACTGGGCACTGGCAGCCTGCTGGCAGCCACCATGGCATGTCCCCAGCTCAGCACTGTCCCCGTTGCACCGACCATGTCTTCTTCCAGCTGTCCTGCTGCCTCTCCGACAGTGCCCGCCCTGCCAGCACCCTGCTGGAGGCCCGGAGCTGATGCTAAAAGAAGGGGCTGTTGGCAGCGAGGATGGTGTGGGCGCCACCCACCTTATTGCACAGTGATGTTTTATGTGTAGCAGGGCTGGTGCCTCCAAGGGCAGGAAAGGCAGCGAGAGCACAGTAATGACAAGATGCCTCCTGCTGTGCTGCCCGGCACTGCCAATGCCTTGCCTGCTCTCACCCTTTCTCACACAGACCCTCTGCGTGTGACCCTCACACCAAAGAAGCTCAAAACAGGCATCGGCAGCACCGTCATCCTCTCTTGTGCCCTCAGCGGGTCCCCTGAGTACATCATCCGCTGGTACCGCAACACCGACCTCGTGGTGGTGGATGACTATATCTCCATCCGGGGGATCAGCAATGAGACCCTCCTCATCACGGCCGCACAGAAGAGCCACTCCGGGGCATACCAGTGCTTTGCCACCCGCAAGTCCCAGACGGCACAGGACTTCTCCATCATCACGCTGGAGGGTGAGCTGGCTTCCTTGGGACAGAGGCTTTCCTCTGCCCCTCTCTGAGCCGCCGCACCCCTGGGGTGCACTGGGATGCTTTGTGCATGGCTGGAGGGCAGCAAGACCCCACTGGGGTTGGGGGGGCACCTGGGGCCAGACCACTCCTAGCCCACTTCCTGGGCTGTGCGGGCCTTCTGCAAGCAGCTCAGGGACACTGCACCACCGGGATGGGGAAGGACCAAAATAAGGGTTGACCTGTCCATCCCCAGCCCCTGGGCCAAGGCACCGCCTTTCACCGGGTGTCCCCTCCCTGATCCAGATGGCTGGGTGTTTGGACAAGGGATGGACTCTCCGAGCCAGGCGTCCCCTTGAGCCAATGTCTGTATCAACCAGTGTGCCTCCTCATCCCCTCTTGGCATCTCCCCGCTGCGGGGATGCAGGCATGGCCATGCGTGTGCTGCCAATGAGGGCTCCTCTCCTGGCTGAGCCAGGGCTCCCACTCCAGGTGGGAACTCAAAGCCATCCCACCAGTGGGTGACTGCTGCTGCCTGTGGCTGCCGCTCCCTGATCCCCCTTCCCCTGGGTGGCCCCTAGATGGGACCCCCCGCATCGTCTCCTCCTTCAGCGAGAAGGTGGTCAACCCCGGGGAGCAGTTCTCCCTGATGTGTGCCGCCAAGGGGGCCCCCCCGCCGACCGTCACCTGGGCGCTGGATGACGAGCCCATCCCGCGGGACAGCGGGCACCGCACCAACCAGTACACCATGTCGGACGGCACCACGGTCAGCCACATGAACGTGACGAGCCCGCAGATCAAGGACGGCGGCGTGTACCGGTGCACCGCGCGGAACTCGGTGGGCAGCGCCGAATACCAAGCGCGAATAAACGTAAGAGGTGCCTGTCTACTTTTAAATATCAGAATAGGACTTTTACCGGGCTTTTGGTTTTGTTCTGTTCCTCAGCTGATCGCTCCTCCTCGCCTCTCTGTGCTCTTCCCAGCCATACAGGTCTCCCTGGCTGACCTGACCCCATTCCCCAACATCCCCGCTCCTGCCCCACTCACTCGCATGCCTGCCTGCAGGGCTGAGCCTCCCCACCATTTAAAACAAGGAGTTTAATGAATGGCAAAGCAGTCCTGTAGCCTTAGAGAGCTGGAGCTTGGCTTCGCAGGGGCAAAAGGGCAGCGCTCTCCCCGTTGGGGTCCATCCTCACCCTGCCAAGCCCCTGCCTCAGGGTCTGCGCAGCATTGGCAAACACCTTCCCAAGGGACTCCATGCATGGATAAGGTGGTGGCAGGCCCAGAAGCATCCCAGGCCCCCCCATGCTCTCCCAGCCACCCTCTGGTCCCAGCAGGAGCCCGGCTCCCTGGCAGCGAACGCGCCTGCTGGCACAGGAACCTACGTGGCAAATGCTGACTAGGCAACACATGAAATCGTGGAAAATGAGCTTTGATTTGTCACGTCTGTATTTTCTTTGTCTGCTAAAAGCCATGGCCACGTTAATCGCCGTGTTATTATGTCTGGAGCGTGTCGCTCGGTACATTACAGGGAGCACTTTCAGGCACAGGGTACGGTATAAGCCCCTGCCCATTAATAATCACCAATTAAAGCTCACAGGCTACCAGGTGGGAACAAGATAGAGACAAGGTAGCATTTATTTGTCTGCTGAGAAAGAGGGTTTAAGGGCTGTGTTTGCCTGTGTCTCAGGTTTGAAATGGATCTAGTGGCTTTTTGGCTGGGATCCCAGGAGAGTCTGAATTTTGCTGCTGCTTACTGCTACATTTGGAGCAAGTTCATCCCTCAGCCATGAGAAGCCAGAGCTTATCCCGAGTGTCTGTTAAGCTGTTATCCTGCTACGCCCTTAGGACAAGGAGTCAAGATAGGGTTAATCTTTAGATTAGTTTGCTATTTTATACAGTGGCCGGGAGAACAATGTAATTATTGATGCATGAAACCTTTTGTTGAAATACTCACCTGCAGCATTCTCCCAGTCCTTAAGCTGGCACAAGAGCCAGCCAGAAAATAGTGACCGTCTGGCTTTTCAGCCCTACTCAGGTTGCCAGCAGGAGGCTCAGAAAGGTGTCTTTTAGGGGACGTGAAATGCGTTCACCAATGGAAGTCAGGTTCCTGTAGCAGGTCTTGTCGAGGACATTTGGCACAACGCAGGCAGCTTCCTTCTCCTAAGAGAGGTGGAAAGCAGCTGTGACCATGGGGGAGCGCTGTCCATCTCTCCTACAGTTCCTGTGGCCGCAGGCACTGCTGGAGGAGCTGTGGTGGAGGTGTGCTGGGTGGCCACAGTTCCCATCACAGAAGCATGCTGTGCTTCCAGACACCATCTGACCTCCTCCGATGAGCAGCAGCGGTGTCTGCGGGCTCAGCTTCCCCAGCACTGAAGCTGCACCTGCAAAACCGGGCTGGGATTTGCTGAAGCACGGCTGTGATGGAGGACCACAGCCCCTGTTGGTAGCTGCGCTGTTGTGGGCGTGCACTGGTAGCTTTAGCTGGAGGTTGCAGCCGATGAGTGGCTGTCCCCACACACGCTCAGAGAGGAGCCCATGCCTGCTCCTCGCCCAAAGCCATGCTGGGTCCCAACTGCTCTGGTTACCTCCTTGGCCTGTGAAGCTCCCTCACTCTGAAATAGCAGCAGATCTGCATGCAACCAAACTGCCCTTCGGAATTAACCTAGCCTGCCTCTTCCTTCCTCCTGAATATGTAGGTCCCCCAAGCATCCGAGCGATGAAGAACATAACAGCGGTAGCGGGTAGGGACACTTTCATCAACTGCAGGGTGATCGGGTACCCGTATTACTCCATCAAGTGGTACAAGGACTCTTTGCTGCTGCCCGATAACCACCGCCAAGTGGTCTTTGAAAATGGGACTCTTAAGCTGATGGATGTCCAGAAAGGCATGGATGAAGGAGAATATCTGTGCAGCGTGCTGATCCAGCCCCAGCTGTCCATCAGCCAGAGCGTCCACGTCACGGTGAAAGGTAAGCAGGTGGAGAGGCCTTCCCTGGATCAGATGTGCTGGGAACGTCTCTCCTGTGGGACGGAGGCGGAGCAGCATCGCACAGGGGTCTCTGCGGTCAGGCAGTGGCCATGCTCCACAAACGCTGCACCGATGGGAGCTTGGCTCCCACCACAGCAGCCCTTGGGAGTCAGCTCAGCTCCTGCTGGAGCGGTTACCTGGTCCTGCCTGCACGCCTGCAGCTGCCCTGAGCCACACCGTATCCATTTCCCATTACAAGTGATGGAGCAAGGTTTTATGGTGTAAACATAACGTATTAAACCATCTAACCTTTGCTCAGATCGCCTTCACCGATGTTTTTCTCTGTGTGTAAGCTTTTAAAAAAATAATACTCTCGGTCTTCCGAGCACACAGAACATCTTAAAAGCTTCTCCAGGCCATCAATTATTCAGCCCCATTGAGGGAGCTATCAGTCCTAATGAATTGAGCCGGATGCATTCCCTCCCAGTGACTTGCCGAGATTGTGCTGCCAGCGCGCAGTGCTCCCGTATCTCCCGTCCTCAGAGTTGTTGGGTCGTCTCTGCCCGTCGCCAGCTCGGTGTTTGCAGTAAATCATTTAGACAAACACAGCCGCGCTGGGGATGGAGCTGGCCAATTGTCTTTCTCTGTCTCACCCAGCAGGGTATTTATGGACTGGATTTTACTCTGATCCCCCTCCCTCCCCGCCCATCCACCATTTTCTTATTAGGAATCAGGTTAGCAAGAGAGTGCACCAAGCTGATTATAGATGCTACCGCTTGATTAGCAAATGCTCTTCTCCAAGGCTTTGTAAAGGGAAGAGTAGACTGTGGATAAACCGTTGGAGGGCAGCATGGGGAGGACTTCTCTCCCCTCAGGTCTGCAACACAGGGCATGGCCAGCCCTGCTTTCCTCACCTTATACAAAATCCTCAACTGCATGGGAGCCCCAGGGCTTGAAGAGAGGCTGGAGTTGAGTAAATGCTGGTCTTCTCCTGGGATGAATGGGACAGGCAGGGCTGGTATGGAGAGAGTGTCTGCAGGGGTGTGTGCACGTGAAGTTAAATAACGGGCTTCACTTTTTGTCTGTCGCTGCAATGTGCCATCGGCAGATGCTGGATGCTGAAGTTCAGCTGAGGATCCGCATATTCTGGGAAGCAACTACTAGCGAACCCTTCCAAATCTGAATTTACTGCCTTGATTAGTGGCCGGTGACAGGCCGAGGAAGGCAAGCGGGTGGAAGCGCGGTGCGGGCTGGCAGCACGCCGCTCTGCCGTGGCCAGACGTCTTCATTCTGCCTGCAAGCGCGGCTGCTGGAGATTTACACCCGGCCCTGCTTGCTGGATTCCTTGTTTGCTCTGGCCATCAGATAAAAGGTCTGCGGAAAAGAATTGCAAAGGCCCTAGGAGACAGTCAGAGCTAGCTCCATGGAGCGGAGTGAATAAATATAACTGCATAAAGCGAGGAGCACAGGATGGCGTGGCGCACCGTAAAGCTTTTATTGCCACAAGTGCCTGGCGCCCACATTAAGTGCCACAAGTGAGTTATGCAGGTCTTTCTGAGCAGGCAGTAGTAAAAGCTTTACAGTTCCTCTCCGGCGCCGCTCCCCTGGGGAGCAGGGATGTGCGGGCAGGCCTCAGCCCTGCTCGTGAGGCATTGCCCCCAGCCACGCTCCCCATCTTGTGTTGAGGGAAACTCCTGCCTGGGTTTAGCTGCTGCTGCTTAGCCTGGGGACTCCAGGTCCCCCAGGTCCCAGCTTCAAACCTCCCTTTAGCTCCTGAGAGCTGCTGCGCTGTCCGGGGATGCTGCCAGGACCTCTCCTCTGGGCTTCCCCCGCAGTGTGATCTGAGCACCTGGCCTCCTCCAAGGTGCCCCGAGAGCTCGTTAATCCCACAGACATCTTGGAATATTTTAATTCATCACGTGCAGGTTTGGTGCTGGCCTGGGGCTCTGCTTGGGTACCTGTGGCAATTCAGGGAGCGCAGTGCCGACGCCAGCCATGCCTTCTCCGCAGCCGGCAGCGCCGGGGCACTGTCGGGGCAATGCTTCACCCCGCGGGAAGGCAGAGACTGTTCGCTGGGGCTCCCCGCCAGAGCTGAGCTGCCGGGCAGGGCGCTGGGGTTGGTGCTGTGGGCAAGGAGACCCTCGCATGGTGCCCTGGGCTGCGGCCCTGTGGCCAGCTCCTGCTGCGGCTGCACGTGTGGAAGCCCTGGAGAAAGGAGAATTGCAGGGGGAAGCGCACGGGAAGGAGAGGCGAGTTGCAGGCTCTGGTTGTGGGGAGCTGGAGCAGGGAGAGCTCTTCTGTCGAGGTAGCCTGTCCTTTTCCTGGCAGCTCAGAAGCGGCCGATGGGACGTGTTTGGAGAGGTGCGGATCCACAAGCCCATCCCAGCTCTGCAATAGACTGCGGTGCATTCCCAATTAATTATTCATTAATTATGGAAAACAGTCAGTGCTGGTTCCATGGCTCTGGCAGCTGCACCCACGTTGCTGGAGCCAGCAAAGGGGCAGGCCAGCCCTGCCTTCACCTGCCGGCCGGCTGGCCGGCCTGCCTGCCTGCTGGCAGCGGCATGCAGCCCAGGGGGGTAGTGAGCAGCCCCCTGCTTGCCTGCTGCTCCGCAGAGCTGCCAGGCCAGGGCAGGCAGAGGGGCAGAGACCTTTGCGGTGCCAGAGGCAGAGGTGGGAGCCCAGGGACGTGCGTGGGGGGGCAGGGAACCGCTCCTGCGCCTGTATGAGAGGGCAGCTTATTTCTGCCACGGGGACGATTGGCAGCCTGCTAATTTAATTATGGAGGCTGCAGAAAGAGGATCTCATATACCAGGTGCTGAGCCTTGTTAAGCTAATTGTCTCCCTCTCTCTGCTTTCTTCCCCCCTCCCACATTGCTAGAGATGCTGCTGCAGTTGCCTAATTAAGTTATCTGAAAGATAATGGCTGGTTCTGAATCCAGTGCCTTTAAGAAAAGCATCTATCTAATGATTGCTTTTCTGCGAGCAGATAAATGCTGAGGCGGAATTTTGGCTGGCACGTGCGGGGCGGGTGGCTGGGGCTTTCCCCAGTGTGGGGCCTGCTCTGCTTGGGAGGTCGGCATTTCTCCGTCCCGCTTTCAGCGTGGTGGCCCTGCCAGGTGGGAGATGTCTTCTGCTGTTCTCCGCTCGGCAGCACCTTCCACTCTCCCCTGGCCATATTCCTTGTGGGAGCAAAAGCCAGCCTTAGTTTCTGGGCTGCTTCTCCTCCCAGGGCAGCATCTCCACCAAGCCCCGCTGTGGCCCATCCCATCCCCGCTGGAGGAAGGCTTTTCCTGGATGGGCTCTCCAGCATGCTCTGCCTCTCCCTTTGACAGTCCCTCCGCTGATCCAGCCCTTCGAGTTCCCACCAGCCTCCATCGGGCAGCTCCTTTACATCCCCTGCGTGGTCTCCTCTGGGGACATGCCCATCCACATCACCTGGAGGAAGGATGGGCATGTCATCCTCTCCGGCTCTGGAGTCACCATCGAGAGCAAGGAGTTCATGAGCTCCCTGCAGATCTCCAGCGTCTCCCTCAAGCACAACGGCAACTACACCTGCATTGCCAGCAATGATGCCGCCACAGTCAGCCGGGAGCGGCAGCTCATCGTGCGGGGTGAGCACCGCGGGGCCAAGGCAGCTGCGCACACAGCCCAGCCTGGTCCCCAATGCCATGTCGGGCTCGGGAGGGTGCACAGTGACGGAGGGGTAGCACAGCATGGAACAGAGATAAGTTACAAGGCTGGAGGAAGATAACGCTCTGCCCTGGTTGCAGGAGTGGCGCAGAAGCAGGCGGGGGTGGTGAGGAGCAGGGCTGAGTCCCGGCACCCAAGTGCCCGCAGGCAGAGAGGAGTCTCAGGGAGCTGTGATGGGGTTTTTGCTACAGTGACTGTCTTTTCTCTCTAATTGCTCAGTGCCTCCTCGTTTCGTGGTCCAACCCAACAACCAAGATGGCATTTACGGTAAAGCCGGGGTGCTGAATTGCTCCGTTGATGGGTACCCCCCTCCAAAAGTCATGTGGAAACATGCAAAAGGTAGGGGCGATGCACAGCAGCGCGTGGGGACCTCTGCGCGGGCAGGGGCAAGTCCTCTTTCGGCATGGCCGCCCCAGCGCCGAGCCTCACAAGCACTCCTCTGCCTTGGCTGAGCTCTGTGTCTCTGTGTTCCCTTGTAGGAAGCGGCAACCCCCAGCAGTACCACCCCATACCCCTCACGGGCCGCATCCAGATCCTGCCCAACAGCTCCCTGCTCATCCGCCATGTGCTGGAGGAGGACATTGGCTACTACCTCTGCCAGGCCAGCAACGGGGTGGGCACAGACATCAGCAAGTCCATGTTTCTCACCGTGAAGAGTAAGTAGCCAGGGCCACACCACAGCAGCGGCAAGGGGCCGAGGACCTGCTCCCGGCACGGCTGCAGCGGTGGCAAGGGGGAGCAGAGGCAGGCGCCCGCCCCACGCGCTGGTAGAAGCGGCTGTGGCTGTGGGGTGGGTGCTCCTCAGCAGACCCTGGTCTGGCATGGCCCCTTTCTCCATGTGGTGGGCTCCCACCGTGCCAGCCTGGCTCTGCCCTCAGCACCACACTTCCCCGTGATCAATGCATGGGGCACAGGGAGGGCATTGATTCCCCTCCTCCAGGGACCCGCTTCCCTTTTGCTATTAAACACACTTTGTCCTTAATAAAACCGAGCAATCGATCTACATCATACAGGAGGAAAGGAAATAGCTGGGCTAATTTGGCAGGGATGGGCCGGGAAGTGTTGTTAGACACCGTGTTTGAACTGCGCTTATTATTGGATTCCTCTCCCGTTGCTATCAACAGAATGCAGAATCTCCAGCTCCTCAAAAAGAAGGTGGTGGAGGGGGGACCAGCCCCATCATGCTTGCTCCTGTGGCCGCTCCCGCCTGTCTCCTGAGCGGGGCTCGGCTCAGCAGGGCTAAACCCTGCCCTGCCCGTGCTGGGCAGATGAGGCAGTGAGGATGGTGGCTGCCTGCCTCGTGCCAGTGGCGATGGAGCTTGCAGGCAGAGCTGTGGGAGCCACCGGCACCCTGGCTGTGCCCTGGGCAGGGTGCTGCCGGGCAGAGGGGATGCGCAGCCCTCCCCGGGGAACCACCGTGTCCTAGTGAGGGTCTCGCACCCGGGGAATCACCCGGGACAAGACAAGGAGAGAGCAGCTCTGGCTCGAGCAGCCCCCTTGCTGCCTCCCCTCCCCAGCCAAGTACTTTATTTTCTGGCATCAGCAGGCATTTCTCTCGGGGCTTCTCCCCTCCCCAGCCAGCCTCTGCTTTCCTGGATTGCTGCTCCCCTCCCTGTCAGCTGTTTAATTTCTCCCGCTGACTGATGAATCAAAACGAGCGACTTCAAACAACGCACTTCAATAAGGCACAGGTACAAAGTCGAGGCGATTAATCCCGAGTGAGCGTGCAGAAGTCTCGGAGCCTGAACTGTTGCCTTGTCCCTGCTATCTGCTGTAATTGCATCCCAGGACAGGTTGCTTGCTGACTTGAATAGCACATAACCTTATTATGCATGTGCCTTTACATTTCCCGGAGACCTCGCAGCCTTTGAAAAGGTTTGGATGAATAGGTAGATGGAGCACCACAGCCAATTAAGCATTACGCGGGGCTCTTTGTTTTGTTTCATTTTGGGGTTTTTGTTTGTTTAGTGAAATGTCAGGCCAATTAAAGCGAGATCAGCGCGGCTTTCCTTGAAAGTCAGGCCACCATGGGTGAAGTTAAATGAAAGTTAATCAGAGCCCAAACAAAGCGTGCTGATGGTCAGCAGGGGAGAGGGGAGCAGCTGTGGCAGCCAGCCTGCAGCCACGCATCCCCTTCCCCAATACCACAGCGATGGGCTCTTGGGGGGCAAGCCGAGATAGCCAGGTAAATGCATCAGACAACTGCCTACAGACCCGCCAGTGCTGGAAGGAGCTGGCCACTGCTTTTGGCAGGTGGTGGGCAAGGAAAGCCACCCAGTTTTGCTTGTACTAGCCTCAGAGTGTAACCATCAGGGCCCTGGCCATGCCCGGCCCTTGCCAGTAGTGCAGCCTGTGGGGCTGGGGCTTTCCCATCCCAGGGTGCCCACACCATGCTCCTCTGCTCAGCCCCCAGCGCAGGCACGTGTCTGGATGCAGGCAGCAGCTTGCTGCCTTGCCACGGTGGCGTGTCCTTCTCTGCTTTGGAACGAAGCTCATTAGCGTCCACTCAGGGGTACTGCAGAGCAGAAGGCAGCGAATGCTGGAGGATGGGCGCGTGCACCCGGGGGGGCATCTCACTGGGCTGAGCGCAGGTGAGGAGACCACCAGCGCATGATAAATGCCATTTAGCACATGGCTGCATGCCTCCCTGGGTGTCAAGAGCAGAGTGTGTGGGATGGAGGGGGTTGCATCCTCGGGGAGGGGGGTCCTGTGGGCTGTACCAGGGCTGCCGGAGTGGCAGCAGCACGGTGGGCAGTGCTCGCCGGAGGCTGGGCTCCTCTGCTCAGTCCTTCCTGGCACCGTGATGCTGGGGTAAGTGGGTCTGGTGAGGGGGCTGGGAGAGGGGCGGCTGCCCTCACATCGTGGGCACAGGCGCGTTTGGAAGTTCCCTGCTGCACGGCAAGAGCATAACTGATTGCTTCCATGCAATTTGAATTAATCTCATGCTTCAGGTGAAACTCAGCTAATCAGTGGAGAAAGGAAGCTGAAACGGGTGCAATCAAATTAACATCACAGAGCCGTCTCCAAACAAGAAAGAGGGGGGTGAGGGAGGCAGGCACAGCCCTTGTCACCCTTGTCACCCTTGTCATTCAGTTGTCAGCAGCAGGCCGCGAAGCGGCTCATGCCCCAGCCTGGCGCGGGACGCCAGAGCGTGCCGGGGGCTGTCGACTCCCTTTGTAGCCAGTCTTATCTCTGCCCAGCAAGCGGGACGAGCCTCTTGTTGAGGCCTTGTTAACAAGGCCCATGGGCACCAGCAGAGCGCGGCAGCAATGCAGGGAGGATGGGTGGGCGCAGAAAGCATCGGTGGCAAGCTCTCCTCAAGGGAAGCCTGTCCGCACAGCAGCGCTGACCCAGGGCTCTGGCTGATGCTCTGGTGGGCAGGAACCAGCATTACTGAGGTCACTGCACCTGGGGAGGGGGCCGTGGGCTGGCTGGGAGCAGCCCCCAACGGCCCTCAGAGGGTCTTGCAGCCAGTCCTGAGCGATGCTGTCCCTCTGCAAGCGGCAGGGCCAGTATTGGGTACCGGCATGCAAGAGGTGCTGTCTCTGCACCCCGGTCTGTGCTGTCTGCATGGCTGATTGGGGTTTTCTTTTGGTTTGTTTTGCTGCTTCCCCTGCTCTGGACTGCGTGCTGCTCTCCTGGGACCCCAGCAATTGAGAGAAGTTGATATGTTTACATCCAAGGAGCTGCTCTTAATCAGACATCAATAAGTGCATTTCAGTGAAGCAGAACCTGAAACAGAGCTCCTCTCCCGGGGCCGCCACTCACCAGGAAGGGGGCTGATGCCTCCATGGCTGCCGCAGCCCTGCGGGGCTGTCCTGCCCCTGTGGCCACGCACCCGCTGTGCCGCACTGGCCTCCAGCCCGGGCTAAATGAAGGCTGAATGCAGGGAAGCAGCTCCCTGTGCCCCCCGCCTGCCAAATGGCAGGGTGGCTTCTCAATGGCCTTCTCGTGGCAGGAACTGGGGACAGGAGGCAGGAGTCCGGCAAAGGCTGCCATAGTGCCAAAACTGAGTGCCGACCCCCTAACCTGGCTGTGCATGCCCTTATGCCATGCTGTGCACGCTTGGAGCCAGAGCGGTGGTCAGCCCCGGGTCTGGGGTAGGCAAAAGAGCCCCTGGCCGTCCCTGTGCTCTGCCTTCGCCCCAGCAGGACGCAGGAGGATGGGGCTTGGCTGGCCCTTCCCACGCCTGCCCCTCTCCCTGGCATAGCCCTGGCATCAGGGCCGGAGGAAGACGGGTGCACAGCTGGGGATGGGACGGGGAAGAGCTAGAAGTCTTGCTCTGTTTCTGGTAGCTTTTGGTTTCCCCTGCTCTGGACTGCAGGTTCAGCAGCAATGCACTGTGGCTCCCAGCCTGGCCCCAACATCCCTGCTTTTTGCCACATCCTCATGCCGGCTTGCAGGTGGCCGTGCTCTCCTTGGGGCAGGGTTGCCATGGGGCACTGCCAGTGGGTGCCAGGCTGGCCACCATTCTGTCCCAGCTGTGTGGGCACCTGCCCTGCACCCCGCAAATACCGGCAGCTCAGGAGGAAAGGTTTCCTTAGCTGTTAATTGAATTACATTGCCACGGAAAGCCGAGAAGTCGTAGCTCATTAGAGCCTCTTGTGTCCCATTATAACAGTGTGTGTTGCCTTTGCGGATTGTCATTATCATATATTACTGCGGGACTCAGCAGTGCTGTTTGTTTATGCATTACATTTTTTTGTGCTTACCCAGGCTGCCCTCGTCCCCCCAGCCCGTTTCTCCTGCATGGTGCGTGCCGCGGCCGGCTTGCTGCACGGCAGCACCGGGGTGGTGCGAGGGGCTTGGCTCTTGGAGCGGCAAGGCTGCAGAGGAAGGAGCCCAATGGGGCTTGTTACGGCAATCCCTTGCAGTGAGGAGAAGCGCTTTGGCAGAGGCTGCTGCAGCGCATTGGGACAGGCTGGCATGCTGGCCCTCCTCTGCGGCAGTGCTGCTGCCAGGCCAGTGGCCTAAGTGCCTGGACAGGAGGTGACAGCTTTGTGCCAGGGCTGTGGGTGCTTGCCGGCAGCAAGAGGGACTGGCCATACTGTCCCAAGGGCCACCCCTGACTGTGCTGCAGCCACTGCTTAGGCAGCACCAGGCTGCGCCCACGCTGGGTGCTGCAGCCCAGTCTGGCGGTGGGCGCAGCCTGGGGCCTCTCCACCATCCTTTTTTGCATATTGGGGTGGCTACGGAAAAAAAAAAACAAAACCATCTCTGGCATCTGCAATGCAAAAGCGGCCTTGCTGATGTGAAGTCGCACTCTATATTCTGCCCAGGTTTATATGAGTGAATTATGCAAATCTGTGATGGAAAACATTCTTCCTCTCATCCTCGGGAGTGTAAAACCTTAGTCAATAATTCATACCCGCACGTCTCCGACTGGAGGCTTTCTCTTCATTATAGTGTGCGCTTGGTTATTTGTCTTTCACGTTTTATTGTCTACCCCGGTGTAATGCTATGCATTATAAAATTTATCTGCTTCATTATTTTATGATCCTGAGCTGTATAATGCAGCGAGACGATTCTGCTTCGGGCTGCGTGGCCTCTTGGTGAGACCCGCATCTGCCGCCTCCTCAGTGGGGTCTGGGGGCTGTGCTGGGGCCAGGCAGCCACAGGCGGCGCCCGGCCATCCTCTGGGCACACAGGTGACCCCCTGCCTCCCCACAGTCCCGGCCATGATCACCTCCCACCCCAACACCACGATTGCCATCAAGGGGCAGACCAAGGAGCTGAACTGCACAGCCCGGGGCGAGCGGCCCATCATCATCCGCTGGGAGAAGGGCGACACTGTCATTGACCCTGACCGCAACATGCGCTACGCCATCACCACCAAGGACAACGGCGACGAGGTCATCTCCACCCTTAAGGTGAGGAGGGGTGGGGGTCTTGCACCCACCTGGGCTGCTGGGTGTCTCGCTTGGGTGACAGAGGTGGGCAGGCAGCACAAGGGTGAGCCCAGGGAGGGTGGCGGTGGTCCCTGGTGGGTGTCACGGAGGCTGGCACTGCGGCTGGGCTCCCAGGGTGCCAAAATCGAGTCCAGTGGGGAGGGATGTCCAAAAACCCACTGGAGGGATTGCACTTCCAGCCAGCAGCACTGTGTGCCAGCTGCATCTGCCCCGGCCCCAGCACGCTGCGGTGCAGCCAGGTGAAGCACTTTGCCGGTGCCTGGATTTTACAACCAGCATAAGCATTAGCACTGCCCTGGACCTGCACGAGGAGCCAGGCTCCCAATTTTAATTACATCAATTAAAAAAACAGCCGCTGCCTGCTTGCCGTGACAAGCCCCTGGATTTTGCGATAAATCTCAGCTACCTCTACAATAGGCTCTGGTCGCAAAGGTGTTTTGCAGCACCAGGGACACTTCAAAGAACAAATTGTCAGCACGGACCTGAGCCAGGGGACTGGGGGTTTGGGGGGTGACCTGCCTCCACAGGCACAGCTCCCACCGGGGACGGTGGGAGCAGGCTGCAACACCAGGGCAAGGCAGGGGCATGGTGCCCAGGGTAGGTCAGTCTGAACTGGCTCCTCTTCTCTCCATGACATGTTTGTAGCTGAAACCAGCTGACCGCGGGGACTCGGTCTTCTTCTCCTGTCATGCCATCAACTCCTACGGCGAGGACAGAGGTTTGATCCAGCTCACTGTCCAAGGTACTTGTTCCCGCATGCATGAGCCCTGGGGCATGAAGCCTAGCTGCAAGGGTCCCCCTGCTTCTGGGGGGCTTCTCTCCCTGTTGTCCCTAACCTGCCCATGTGTACCCAAGAGCCCCCTGACCCGCCAGAGCTGGAGATCCGCGAGGTGAAAGCCCGGAGTATGAATTTGCGATGGACGCAGCGGTTTGATGGCAACAGCATCATCACTGGCTTCGATATCGAGTACAAGAACAAGTCGGGTAGGTGATGGCCGATGTCCGCTCCCCTCCCTTTCCCGTGCCACCGTGGCCACTGACAAGTGGCAGGGCTGGGGGGCTGTTCCGTGGCCACTGGGGCCTGGGGCCAGGCTGTGTGGGCAGGTGTGGGGCTGCCCTGGCAGCACCTCCAAGGGAATATTCTGCATCTCGGTTCCTTTGATGAAGAAAGGAGAGAGGAGCGTTAATGAAATATGTTAATTTCTGTCAGATGGGCACATTTGAAAGGGAATATTAAAAGAGACAATGTTTGCGAAAAGCTGAACCCAGGCAGCACAACAGCAAGGAGGGGGGAAGGGGCACCACTCCGCGGGGGCCGGGGATGAAAGCCAAGGTGCTTGAGGACTTCACCTGCCTGAGTGTGGCCCCCTTGGTACTGCGGGCCCCGGGATGGGATTCAGGTGCTGATCCTCCTGTTTCGCTCTGCTGCTTTTCCAGATTCCTGGGATTTTAAGCAGTCTACACGCAACATCTCCCCCACCATCAACCAGGCAAACATTGTGGACCTCCACCCAGCCTCTGTGTACAGCATCCGCATGTACTCCTTCAACAAGATCGGGCGCAGCGAGCCGAGCAAGGAGCTCACCATCAGCACGGAGGAAGCAGGTGCCGCTCCCAGCTCCGGGCACAGGCACTGGGGCTGGACGGCAGGGGTAGCCACTGGCATCCGTGGACTGTTGCCTTGAGCACAGCTGGCTGCTACAGAGCTCTCTTAAAGCCGCATATTTTCCTGGCAAGACGGTCCTTTCCCTGATGCTTCTCAACATGTTCTTTTGGGTCTGTTTCTCTGCAGCTCCTGATGGACCTCCGATGGATGTCACCTTGCAGCCAATGACATCCCAGAGCATCCAGGTCACCTGGAAGGTGAGCGGGGCTGGGGTGGTGCGTGGGCTTTCCCTGGCCACGGGGGCTTGGGCAGTGCCAAACACCGTCCCGAGCCTCTGTGGCAGCAGCTTGTCCTGGGACCCAGCATTCCGTCAGCGGCCTGAGGGCCAGCAAGAACTTCCCGGGCAAAATGAAAACCTGACAGCTGGGTGCGCAGCTCAGCTGCTTTGTGTGGGGTCCTTATTAATCATGTTTTATAACAAGCTCATTATCTCATAGGATGTCCGGGGGGGGGTCATGGGAAAGAGGATAAATATGTAAAAAACAAGGCACTGGGTTGCAAAGGGCTTGAGCAAAGATCAATAAAACTTAGAATCGGATTTATTTTTCCAAAGGTGCATAATGAAAAATAAAATTGATTATAAAGTTAGGACTTCAGAATGAACTGGTAAGTCAATAAATTTAGGGTTCCAGCTTCCCCCCCCCACCCCCCTTAAGCGCTGAAAAACAGATTAATGGAAAATAAGATTCACTTGAAAGATAAGTCACTTTGTTTTAAGAGTATTCTAGTAAGATGGATCGCCCTGGCTT
>JANZLQ010000086.1:7057724-7100932 GCA_026212715.1 Elanus axillaris
AGTAAGATGGATCGCCCTGGCTTTATAACATAAATTTGCAATCAACCCTATTGATTGCTTAATGCTTCAGAGAAATATTGTTAAGATTGATCTCAGCCTGGCCTCACGCATTTTTAAGGCTGTCAGACTTGGGTTTTTTCCCTCCTCCCATTGAGCTGCCCCAGCCAGTGCCTTCCTCTCCAGTGGTCTCTGAGGACTGGCTGGACCTCTTCCATGGTGCTGCTGTGGGGAGAGAAAACTTCAAAGCATTGAGAAAAGAGCTGTGGGGGAGAGGCGGTCGGAGGCAAAGGAGCCCTGCAAGCCTCCTGGCCCTGGGATGTAGCACTGCCTGACGTGGCTCCGTTTTGCACCCCTTGTTCCTCAGGCCCCGAAGAAGGAGCTGCAGAATGGGGTGATCCGTGGCTACCAGATTGGGTACCGGGAGAACAGCCCAGGCAGCAACGGGCAGTACAGCATTGTGGAGATGAAAGCCACGGGAGACAGCGAGGTCTACACGCTGGACAACCTGAAGAAGTTTGCACAGTATGGGGTGGTGGTGCAGGCGTTTAACCGTGCGGGAACGGGACCTTCATCCAGTGAGATCAACGCCACCACGCTGGAGGACGGTAAGGCTGGCCCCGTCCCTGAGCCAGGTGGTTTTCCTGCTCCCCGGTGCCAACTCCCACCTGGGGGACTCCCAGTCCTTCCACCCTCAGCTGCTCCCGTCCCTGTTCTGAGTGGTTCGTGGGGTGGTTGCTGCCTGCTGGCAGCATTTGGCTCTTGGCTGTGTGCACGTGTGTGCATGCTCGCAGCTGCCCTGGGGAGGAGTTGTGAGCACGAGGATGCCAGGACACCCACAGCTCTGGGGTTCTGGTGCAATTAGAAGGATGTCAAGGTGGATTTAGACGTTGCCGAAGTGCCACAGAGGTTTCCATCTGGGAGAGATCACTGGTGGCCTCTGTCTTTTTAAAACCAATGAGAACAAAGTTTTGCAGTGCATTTGCTCGGCAGTTTTTCATACTTAATTAAGGCTCTCGTTAGCCTGTCAAACCGTGATCATTTCCTGGCTACATTAGCGCTCCTCCTGGGGTATTCAAGGGCCCCTGTTTTAGCAATAGTGTCTTTTCCATAATTATATTACCTTCATTTTGTTCAAACGGACTATCTGTATTAGTTTATTATACTCTGTCCCTAATTACATGGTGCTTATATTTTTGCACCTAAGTAATATGAAACAATAATCATTTTCAAAGAGGATCGTTACGGTGATGTATTATCATTTAAATGCTCATAAAAATTAGAGTTACCTCTTACGGGGCAATGGGATCTAATTACCTCGCATCCAGGCAGCTCTCCCACTCTCCCCTTGCTGGGAAGTGCAGCATGTCCCGGCGGCCTCCCCGTCCCCATGAGCAAAGGGGGTTGCATCCGCCTCGGTGATCCAGGAGGAGCAAAATTGTGCATCAGAGGCAGACTGCTCTGTTCACCTGGCCCTGGTGCCCCATGTGCTTGGCAGGACCAGCTCCAGGGGCTCGAGTGGCCAGGGGAGAGGGGGCAGCAGCACCATGGGGTACCATGCGGATGCAGTCGGGGCAGCTGGCCTGTGGGACATGGCTCCTTCAGCCTGGAGTCTCCCAGGCACGTACTGCCTCTCTGTCCTCCTGCTGATCGTCCTTCCCATCCGTTCCCTCCTCAGTTCCCAGCCAGCCCCCCGAGAACGTGCGGGCCATCTCCATCACGTCGGATGTGGCCGTGATCTCCTGGTCAGAGCCCCCACGCAGCACCCTCAATGGGGTGCTCAAGGGATACCGGGTCATCTTCTGGTCCCTCTATATGGATGGAGGTGAGGGCTCGTGGACCACAGGGGACATGGGGGACCCAGGCGGGTGGCAGTGCAGGGCTGACAGGCCCCATCTCCCCACAGAGTGGGGTGAGATGCAGAACATCACGACCACGCGGGAGCGAGTGGAGCTGCGGGGCATGGAGAAGTTCACGAACTACAGTGTGCAGGTGCTGGCATACACCCAGGCCGGTGACGGTGTCCGCAGCAGCGTGCTCTACATCCAGACCAAGGAGGACAGTAAGCCGCACTTCCGGGGGGAGTGGGTGTGTGCGGGTGTGCTCTCCTTTTACCCCCAGCTGATGAACTGTGGCGATGCTGCTTAATCAGAAGTGAGAAGATGGAGCATTAGGTAGGAGCCGTTGGCAATGAATAAAGGAAGGCAGCTGTGCAGCCCCTGGAGTGGGCAGTCAGGACTGGGCAGGACTTCTCCTTCCTTTTTATTTCCTCCCTGCTTGGTTTGCCAAACTTGCAGGCATATCCTGTGCCCAGCAGCCCACTGTGTGCCCAGAGCCGAGCCTGGCTGGGAGAGGAGGAAGGGAGAGGAGAAAGGCACTCGGTGCTGCCCTGCTGTGTGCACATGGTACTCAGCCGCCACTGCTGCTCCATGGTAGCGGCACCAGAGCCAGCCCCCCATGCAGCCCCAGCCCACTCTGGTCTTGCTGCCATCACTTGCGGCCTGCCATAGCTGGCTGATGCCAGGAGACGGGAGCACTTGCTTGTGCCACAGCGCATTGCATTGTGTTGCTGCACTGGTGAGGGAAGGGCTGGAGTGGCTGAAGGGGCACAGAGAAAACCCCCCATGTACAGCCACGGGCAGGGCATTTCCCTCTCTCTTTTTTGCTTTTCCTTAAGTGCAGATATTTAAATATTTAGACCCCTGCCTGCCCTACTTTAATGCCATTAACTCGGTAGTGGAGCATTTCCTGGGCCCATGGGCCAGCATTGCTGCCTGCCCATCCTGGGAAGCGCCAGATGCTGGGGAGGTGCAGCTGGGCAGGGTAAGGCTGAGCCTCTCTGGCGGATTAAGGAGACTAAGGAGACGGCCATTAAAAGCCAATCACGGTTTCTAAATGAGAGCCTGGGCTGCAATTAACCCTCCTGCCTCCAGCTCAGCACGGAGCCACCTGTGGAGAGGTGTCCCACAGGCGGCAGGGTGACTGCTCACCTGCAGACCTGTCCCCATTTGCGCCCACCCAGTGCTGGTGTGGGAACGCCATTGCAGCTCCTCCACAGAGCCTGGTTGGGATGCCAGTCCTGTGTCAGGGTGCTGCCGCCTCGCTGGGCTGGGAAGAGACCTCGGACACCTCCCAGCGCCGCCTCTGCCACACTCTCCCTCCTTCAGTTCCAGGTCCCCCAGCCGGCATCAAGGCTGTCCCGTCTTCTGCCAGCAGTGTGGTGGTGTCTTGGCTGCCACCAGCCAAGCCCAACGGCATCATTCGGAAGTACACCATCTTCTGCTCCAGCCCCGGTTCGGGGCAGCCGGTACGGGGACGGGGACAGGGACAGGGGCGAGGCTGGGGAATTGCCAGGGTGTGCTGGAGGAATGCTGAGCTGGCTGAGCAGGAATGGGAGGGAGGGCTGATGCCAGGCGGCAGTGGCAGCAGGAGCAGCAAAGGTCCCTCGGGCCAGGTCCACGCACCTCAGAGCTGCAAGGGCACCCGTGGATGCTCTGTATCACGGCACAGTCCTGTTGTCTGTTCCCTTCCTCTGGCATCTACCCTGCTCAGCGCTCACTCCAGAACGGGAAATATTCCAGTGGCTGACCGAGAATAAAATAGAAATGAAACCTGGCCCCATCCCTCCTTCATGAGGGAGAGGTTGATGGGAGGTCTGCAGACTAGTGCTTATCAAAAGCTCCTTCTCAAACTCATTTCGCTATCTGAGCCTCTGGTTTCCAGGGCAACATAATCTTTTCATCAAAGCAACTGGTAAAACCGCTGGGATCCGATATTGTTTTCTTGGCATCTTGTCAAAACTGTCATTTGGGTAAAAAAAATTATGTATACTATACAATATTCATATAGGTGTCTGCTTGTGGGGTACATTTCCATCTGCAAGCCCCACAAGGGTGCACGTTCGAAGATGGTGAACACGCAGATACCTGTGCGCGGTCCCACATTCGCACATGTGAATACCACATCCATCCCATGCAACAGGGGTTGTTGAGCTCCCATCCCCTCTTCGATGGCAGCTGGCATAGCAGGGCAGCCGGGTGCTGTGCAGGCCAGCCCTTCCCCACGCGGTGCTGTGCTTGGGCCAGGGTGGCTTTGGCCCCAACATGTCGGAAACTGGCACTTGCACTCAGCCCTGCTGTGAGGCTGCGAGCCAGACCTCCCCGGAGGAGCACCGGTGGGGTCGGGGATGGTCACTGCGGGCAATGAGGGAGGTGAGCCCGCATGGGGTTTCAGGGACCCCCTGGACAGCAGAGGGTTTTTAGCAGCCCGGATGGGGCTTCCCTCCGCACCTGGGCCCCTCTGCATCTCGGTGGGCCACTGGGGAAGTGTCCTTTTCCAGGAACAAATCATGCTCTCAAAGCCATCTGTTCTTTGGGCTCTGACCCGGGCTCCCTGGAGAAAATATGACACCAGCCGGTTTGTGATGGCATTGAAAAATACCAAGAGGAGCCGAATGGCTGCTCGGGAGCAAACCCACAGCACCTCGAGGAGGTGGCTGCTGGGCCAGCCGTGGGCCCTCTGAGAGCGAAGGAAGCTCCTCAGGGAACACTCCTGGTGGAGCAGGGACCCATGGACCTCCTTTGCCAGCTAGCCAGGGATGGGACCGAGGGCACAAGCCTGCTGGCAGTGGGATGGTAGGGATATGCCCTGGGTTGGGGGTGGTGGGGGGATGTCCAGGGGCAGGCAGCTGGCCCAGAGGCAGCCTCTCCTTGCTGACAGCTCAGGCGCTGCTCTGGCTGCTGGGGTACATAAGCTGAGGGCGATAGGGTGAGTGTCTCACAGAGGCTGTACCATCTCCCTCTCCGCAGGCCCCCAGTGAGTACGAGACCAGCCCCGACCAGCTCTTCTACCGCATTGCCCACCTGAACCGTGGACAGCAGTACATGCTATGGGTGGCTGCCGTCACCTCCGCCGGCCGTGGCAACATCAGCGAGAAAGTCACCATTGAGCCTGCTGGGAAAGGTACGGCGGGGGCTGCTAGCTCACAGCAGGGACGTGCGCCCTGGCTCTGCTGTCCCCTGTCCCTAGGGTTGCTTCGGCTGCTGCCTACCAGCCTGCAGCAAGGGACAGCTGGGGTGACTTGTGCCCGGGGTAGAGAAGGGACAGCATGGGCAGTCTCAGCTCTCATTACCCATCGGGGGGGTCCGCACATGGGGTCTGCCCTCTGGGCTGACCTCCTCCTTGCCCCCAAGCCCCCGCCAAGATCATCTCCTTTGGAGGCACCGTCACCACCCCATGGATGAAGGACGTGAGGCTGCCATGCAACTCTGTTGGGGAGCCGGTCCCCGCCATCAAGTGGACCAAGGACAGGTACCAAGGGGGGCTGCCAGCCATGCAGCAGCCAAGGCTGGTGGGGGTTGGTGATGGCTGCATCACCCTTACTGTCACGCACGGCTGATGCGCCCTCTCCTCTCTCTTCTCGCAGTGAGGACTCTGCCATCCCCGTGACAGTGGATGGCCATCGCCTAATCCAGGCCAACGGCACGCTGGTGCTGCGCTCGGTGAAAGCAGAGGACTCCGGCTACTACACCTGCACTGCCACCAACACCTGGGGCTTTGACACCATCATCATCAACCTGCTAGTGCAAGGTGAGGGGCGCTGGCGAGGGGTCGGTCTGCGGTCCCATGTCCGCACCTGGGAGCAAGTGCCCCACATGAACACCCTCTGTCTCAGCAGGTGACATAGTGAGCCTGTGCTCTCACTCGTCCACTGCTCTCAGTGGGCTGAAGCACCACAGAGGCTTTCCTGTGCGAGGGGCTCTCGCTGTCCAGGGCTGAGCAGGAGGTCTTGCTGGTGTTTCCCCTTTTGGGGGTGCATGGGTTGGGGCACTTTCAGCCAGTGCGTGCGAGGTGCTCATGGGCTTTTCCCTCCTCCCCAGTGCCCCCCGACCAGCCCCGCCTGACCGTCTCCAAGACCTCAGCATCATCCATCACACTGGCCTGGATTCCTGGGGACAACGGGGGCAGCTCCATCCGAGGTACGGCTGCTGCGAGTGATGAGTGCCTCTGGCCCTGGTGCTGGGGGATGGGGCTCGTGGCGTGTGTTTTCGGGCATGCCCCTGCACACTGCGCACGTGCTTTTGTCTCTGTGCCTCAGTTTCCCCCTCTCTAAAACGCCTCAGAAAAACACACCAGAGTAAGATTGATGCTTCTGAGCTTGTGGGAGGGCTCCCAGTCCTAATGAGGGGGGTTGTAAGGTGTTTTGGACAAGACGCAGCGGTTGAAGTAGCTAACGAAGGGCATGTCATTAATTGCTCAGGTGCTGGTGGCTGGGGCCCGCCCCAGTGGCTGCTCCACATCTCCCAGCATTGGTGCGACTCTGAACCTGACTGGGTAGGATTTGTCCCTGTCCATGGCAGGCTGGGGGCTTCAGGAGGGCTCCAGGAGCATCCCTGCTTTCCAGAGCCTCCTTTCTGCTCTGATTCATCTCATGAATTATATGTTGGAACAGCTGCACATGGAGGGGGGAGCAGGGAGTGAGGAAGGAGACCTCGCTTACAATTAATTAAAAGCATGAAAGTAATTACAAGCAAATCTCCCCAGCCAGCAGCCTTTCACTCCAGCGGACTCTGTTGATAAATTTGGTTATAATTGGATTAGAAATATTAAAAACATGCTGCATGTACAAAATAAATAAATAACCGGTGGCAGGCACCAGGGTGCCAGGCACCATGGGCGATGCAGGGGTGCCGGGGTTGGCCTCGATACAGCCAGGAAAGCATGCACCCATGTCAGGCCTGTGCCGCCCCAGGAGGGTCCCAGTACCCCCATCCTCTGGCTGTAGGGAAGCCTTGGCACTGGGCAGGTGTGAGAAGCGTCTCTTCCTTTGGCACTGCTCTGCTCGAGCTGGAGCTGGGCATTCGCAGAGCTGACATGAAGCAGACACGTGCTGTCGCATAGGTCCTTTGGTATTGCCATGCTGGTACCCGGATGGCCTCGGCACCCGGAGCAGTCCTGCAAGCTCTGCATTGTGTGGCTCGTGACGCATGTGCTAAGGCAGAAAGCCTACTCTTCTCTGTGATTTTTATTTGAGAGTTTGCAAAATAACCTGCAAAATAGGCAAATCTATCAACACACTGTGAAAGCTAGGGATTTTGTACAGCCAAAAAGGTTGGAACGGTCAGGGCAGCAGAGACGCGCTTCCCTGGGCGGCACTGATGTAAGCAGCAGTGTATCACTTGCCCGAAGCTCCGTGCGTGTGCACGTGCCTCTCCCTGGGAAACCCTGGCGAGTTGTCTTCAGGCATCTTGTTGATGGCAGTGTAACAGGTTTGTTCATCTAGGACACAGTGTGCTTCCTAATACTCTTAATCATGGGAGAGGAGGCGGCATGCAACGGCAGAAGCAACTTCCTAGCAGCTTCCCGAGGGAGCTAGTTAATTCTGGCTTTCCCTTTATAGCCTCACACCAATCAATCACGTTTCGCACTCCCCACGCTCCCATGCGAAACCGAGCGACGGGGGCCGTGCCGGCGGCACCAGAGGCAGGCGGTGCACAGACAGGGGAGCGGATGGAGGGAGCGGCCGGGGGGCTCTGGCAGAGCACTCGGGAGGTGGCTAGCTGCTGCGGGTGACCACGTGCCTCTCGCCTCTGGGTCCTGCCTGGGTCTGCACGGCAGGCAGTGCCAGCAGATGAGTCGGCCTCCATTCAGGCCATGTGCAGGGTCCAGCAGGGCAGCAGCTCGTCCCTGCTAATGGTTTTGAGGTAACCATAACCCATGTCGGTAGTGTAGGAGTAGAGGGCTGCGTTTCCATCACCATCAGGCAGGAATTGGTGTGTAATGGCTGCCATGGTGCTGCAGCAGACGTGGCCGCAGGATGTTTTCCCTAGGCGAGCACAGGGTACCCTGCTGGCTCTGTGTGCCAGCAGTAACCCCTTCTCTCACCCTGCCCGGGTGCCGCTCACCTGCCCGGCAGCCCATATGCCTGGAGGCGACCGCCCCGTCCTTGCACCCACAGGCTTCGTGCTCCAGTACTCAGTGGACAACAGCGAGGAGTGGAAGGACGTGTTCATCAGCTCCTCCGAGCGCTCCTTCAAGCTGGAGAGCCTCAAGTGCGGCACCTGGTACAAGGTGAAGCTGGCAGCCAAGAACAGTGTGGGGGCTGGCCGCATCAGTGAGATCATCGAAGCCAAGACCCACGGCAGAGGTAAGCCTGGCCCGCAGTGTCCTGGCCCCACTGCGGTCCCCTCTCTGCAGCAGCCCTCCTGACGGCTCCTCTCCCTGCAGAGCCCTCCTTCAGCAAGGACCAGCACCTCTTCACCCACATCAACTCCACGCATGCCAGGCTGAACCTGCAGGGCTGGAGCAGCGGGGGTTGCCCCATCACTGCCATCGTCCTGGAGTACCGGCCCAAGGGCAACTGGGTCTGGCAGAGCCTCCGCACCAACAGCTCCAGCGAGGTCTTCCTGACAGAGCTGCGTGAGGCCACCTGGTACGAGCTTCGCATGAAGGCCTGCAACAGCGCTGGCTGCGGCAATGAGACCACGCAGTTCGCCACACTGGACTACGACGGCAGTGAGTGGGAGGGATGGGGCAAGGGCCGTGCCGCCGAGGCGGGGGGGCTCTCGGGAGTGCTGACCACCCGCACTCTGCCCTAGGCACCATCCCCCCTATCAAGTCTGCCCAAGGCGAGGGTGACGATGTGAAGAAGCTCTTCACCATCGCCTGCCCCGTGATCCTGGCCACGCTGGGAGTGGCCCTGCTCTTCATCATCCGCAAGAAGAGGAAGGAAAAGCGGCTCAAGAGGCTTCGAGGTGAGATGGGGCTCCGAGGCACAGGGCCTGGGACTGGACCACAGAACTGTGCTTTCCTGGACCAGCTTGTTATGCCCTAAACAGCTCTTTTCTTAAAAAAAAAAAATGCTGCCTTTTTTTTTTTGTGTCTCCTGCACAGATGCCAAGAGTTTGGCTGAAATGCTGATCAGGTGGGTCTCTGAGCTGGAGGTGGGTGGGGAAGCCAGGGAATGCCGTGTGGTGGGGGTGGTCCTGGATCCTTTTAAGCCCTGGTTCAGCCCTCACTCTGTTTCAGACCTACTTGGGCTTAGGCCTGTGGAGGTCATAGCAGCCTCTCTGTAGCCCAGCAGCTGGCTGCTCCTGCCTGCCGGAGGGTCCCAGCACCCATGCTGGAGCTTGCCTGGGGGAGAGCTGCTTAGCTGGAGAGCTGAGCCCCAGGTGGGCTTGCCAGTGGCAAGCCCCAGCCCCTGCTAGACTTGAGCTGCCGGGGCTCTCTCCAGTAATCACTGGGTCTGCGTCCCCTCTTACCTCACAGCAAGAATAACCGCAGCTTCGACACCCCGGTGAAGGGTCCTCCGCAGGGCCCCCGACTGCACATAGACATCCCTCGGGTACAGCTCCTCATCGAGGACAAGGAAGGCATCAAACAGCTGGGTAAGCACCACGTTCTCCCTGTAGCATGGGGCCCCAGCAGCACTTGCCCGGGGAAGGGACACAGGCTAGCATCCTGTCCGGCCCTGAGAAGCCTGCGGTGTCCCCAGGCTGTCCCCTTCCTACCTTACGGCAGAGCAGGGTGCAGAGGCCTGCTTGCGGCTCCCCTTGTGTTACACAGCTGGCAGCACCCACGGCGATCTCCCTGGCTGGGCTCTGCCTCAGTGGGGCTTACTGTCATACTGCTGCCCAGGCTGGAGAACAGCCAGGCAAATCTCCCATCCCCACATGCCCCGGCATGCCAACGGCCTACAGCAATCTCCTGGCTAGAGAAAGGTCTGAGCTCCCAACTTCTTCCCACAGGGGATGACAAAGCCACGATCCCGGTGACCGACACGGAGTTTAGTCAGGCTGTGAACCCCCAGAGCTTTTGCACAGGCGTCTCACTGCATCACCCTGCTCTGATTCAGAACACAGGGCCCCTCATTGACATGTCGGACATCCGCCCCGGCACCAGTAAGTGGCTGTGGTCATGTGGGGCTGGGCTGAGTTTGCTGGCAACAGCGTGGGGTGCTTGCAGCCATGGGCACCAAGCAGGCGTGGGTGAGCCGGGCACTCCCCAAAGGGGCACTGCAGCCGGTCCCTGCATGTCCCTTTCCAGAGGGGTGCTCCTGCTGCCCCACAGCAGGGTTGCTGGGGTGCAGGCCCTGTCCCCCAGCACTGGCCATGCCTAAAAGCAGCTGTGGGTAAGGCAGAAGGAGCTGGGAGTGCCCCAGGGAGATGGGACAGCATCCTGGCTGTCTCTGGGAGGGACCTGCTGTGACCCACTCGGTCACCTTTGTGCCCCAGACCCTGTGTCAAGAAAGAGCGTGAAGTCTGCACACAGTACCCGCAACCGGTACTCCAGCCAGTGGACCCTCACCAAGTGCCAGGCATCCACCCCAGCACGGACCCTCACCTCGGACTGGAGGACAGTGGGCTCCCAGCATGGCATCACGGTCACCGAGAGCGACAGCTACAGCGCCAGCCTGTCTCAGGACACAGGTCTGCCAGTGTTGCCTGGGAGGCAGGGCCAAAGGCAGCCCCAGGGGCTGTTGCTAGCAGGCATCTGCTGGTTTGGGGAATGAGGGTGGTGATCCCAAACCACAAGTTTGGGGTGACTGCGGAAATAGGATTTACTGTCAGTTAATGGGAGTGTGGAATCAGGACTTTCATGGCAAGAGCCATAAAGCGGCAGTGTTGAAAAGTGTACTCCAATTCCTAGTAAAGATTACAAATAACATCCTAAATTGGACAGAGGCAGGTAATGTGGACCCTTGGCTCTTGTGCCGGGTCTTGCCCTCTTGGTGAGTTGCTGGCAGTGGTGTCCCCTGCCCTGTGCAGTGTTGTTGAGCTCTGGGTTAACTGATATGGCTGCCCTGTTGTGGGGTGGGTACCGTGGGCATGTGCAGGGCTCTGCCCTGCCTGGCTGGCACATTGTCATCTCCTGGTCCCCTCCAGAAGCTCCATGGTGGCTCCTGAGCTGCTGCTGCTGGGTCATGCCCAGCGCTGGGGACAGATGGCTGGCTGTTTCTCAGTGGGGAGAGCCTGGGCATTCCCAGGCCAGGAGAACTTCCCAGGTATGTGATGCATCCTCTCCTCCACAGACAAGGGGCGGAACAGCATGGTGTCAACAGAGAGCGCCTCATCTACCTATGAGGAACTGGCACGCGCCTATGAGCACGCAAAGCTGGAGGAGCAGCTGCAACATGCCAAGTTTGAGATCACAGAGTGCTTCATCTCTGACAGCTCCTCAGACCAGATGACCACTGGCACCACCGACAATGCCGACAGCATGACCTCCATGAGCACACCATCAGAGCCTGGCATCTGTCGCTTCACAGCCTCCCCACCCAAACCCCAGGATAGCGAGCGGGGCAAGAGCGTGGCAGTACCCATCCCACACCGTGCCAGCAAGAGTATGTATACATGGGTGTTGGCCTTAGTTGTACAGGTCCTGTTTATTATGTTGCATAATGCAGAAAAAAATACAAAAGTAAAGGTACTGAAAGAGGCAGTTCCTGTGAAGAGTAGGAAGGGAGGGGTGGAAAAGCATCTCTTTCTTCCAGCCTCCACAGTACTGATCTTTCAGTATCATCTGTTTTGTTTCTGTGCATTCACTTTGTAGGTTTTGTAAGGCTGTCTATTAGAATTGCTAGGTGATTTCAGTAGATTCTGCAGTGATCTTTTCTAAATCCCAACACCACCTGGAAAAGATCCCCACAGGACCTACTCAAAAATCTAACTAACAGTTCTAATTTTCTCTGCTCTTGCTCTCTTCTCATTGTTTTGCTCCTCTTCTCCTTACGTTATTTCCCCCTGCTTCCCCTACCCATTCCCAACCCTTGCCCTGCCTTGGTAGTCCTTGCCACCCCTTGGTACTCTAGCATACAACACTCTCCAACCAATCTAGCACCACAGACAACACAACCCTATACACTCATCTTTTGAACTGTGTCTTTTCTTAGCAGAGACATGACATTACAACTACCCTACCAACAGCAACCATACAATACAACTGCTTGCAATAGCTAGTGTCTCTGTTGCTAAAAGATGTGACATATACGATCGTGTTGCTAAAAGATGTGATGTACATGATTGTATGCTCTTGCCTTGTCTCTGTTGCTGAAGGCCATGACTCCAGGGTTGTACTCAAGTGCCTCAGCTTTGTTGGTAAAAGACAGTCCAACCCTTTAGGACTCATCTTTCACCAGCCGTGACCAGGCAGTAGAGTACAACCATTCTAGCACCAAAGATGGTACAATACCATTCCCAAGCTGTCTTTCAGCAGCAGAGACCTTACAATAGACTACAACACAACGCTTTGAGACATTTGTGCCAGCTAACAGAGATATAACACATTTGAGCTGGCGGATTGTTACAGTATGCCATATTAGCTGTAATACATAATATTTCTTAGATATATTTCAAGAAAATACATATAGTGGATAGGGATATAGTAGACAGAAAATCTATTTTAAAAATAGCTGTGGTAATTGAGAATTTATATACACTGAATATATTATGTAACATACAGTATTAGATAGTCTTTTTCTGCAAATGAGACTATATACTTTTATGATATGTTTTAAAGTGTATAGTGTGCATTCTAAGACAGTATTATAAACAGGAAGTTTACAGAACATTACAAAACATACCATTAAAAGCAGTAGTGTTATATTGGTTTGTGTTACATAACACACCTATGTCACACAATAATTCAGTGTCTTATACATACACATAAATCCTTAAAGTAAGGTACTATAGTTATAGATACTGCTACATAACAGAGCATAATACATTGTTTATTGAAACAGAAATGCTGTTTGCATAGTATAATAGTTGATAGAACATACTATATAACACTGATGTGTACTGTATACTGTAACTGATGAGATGAAGATAGTAGAAGTGTTTGTGCAACATGCATTACAGACCAGCATGCAATGTATACCCCCATGGATACTACTGCCTTGTATCACACACTGATTAGTAACATTACACACTATGTTACCTATACGTACTATATTGTATTATCCCTAAGAACATAACAGAGAAAAAGAATGTTGGAATGTTTTGAAAGTGGTGTGTAACATTGATTTATTACAGCATACATTTAGTATTACACATTATAAAAGTTTATAGGATGTTACATAAAGCATTGAACACTATAGCTTGATGTGCTGGATGCATTGTGTTGCCTAGAGTATGACAAGGTACAGGATGATTATATTACATTTTGTATCATTTTCCTTATACTACGTTTTGTATCCTATTCCACTAACATATAGAGAGGGTGGGGGCCAGGAGGAGTCCCCCAGGGTGGGCAGGGCCCCCACAGACCCTCACCCACCACCGCTTCCCCTTGCAGGCGACTACTGCAACCTCCCGCTCTACGTCAAGTCGGAGGCCTTCTTCCGCAAGCCCGACGCTCATGAGCCCTGCCCGGTGGTGCCACCCCGGGAAGCCTCCATCCGAAACCTCGCCCGGGCGTACCACGCACAAGCCCGGCACATGACGCTGGAGCCCGGCAGCAAGCCGCTGGGCCTGCCTCCCCCGGCCTCTGCCGCAACCACCTTACCTCAAAGGACTCTCCCCATGCCCAGCACGACGAGCACTACAGCTGCACCCACCGCCAGCACTGCCCCGGCACCCCCCACCACCGCCGAGCCCCCCGCCGCTACCGCCGAGGCACGGGTGCCCACGCACTCCAAAGTGGGGGGCTCCAGGGACTCACTCCTAGAAATGAGCACATCAGGTGTAGGCAGGTCTCAAAAACAGGGTGCTGGAGCCTACTCCAAGTCCTACACGCTAGTGTAGGGCACCAGCTGGAGACCACCCACCACAGACGCTGCTCGTTTCCCTGCACCATTTATATTTAATTAACAAACTTGTACATAATGAACTCTTTTGTATAAATGAAGCTATTTTCTTCTTCTCCGAACAGAAAAAGAAACCAGGGCACAAAGAATTTGATGTTACAGATTTAAAAATATAATATATATGTAAACATATATATATTTCACATCATTTTGAAAGGGGCACAAGGAAAGACTCAGCGACTTTTTTTTTCCCCCCCTGATCTTGTCGGTGGTTTTGAAAAGGAACGTCTTGAAGACATTGCATGCTATTTTACTGTTCTGAAAACAACAGGAGTTGCTTCAATTTGCAAATGCTTATGTGTTAATACCTTTTTCTATGAAAAAAAACCCAGCGCTGTGTGCAATAAAGGTTATGTTTATATGTGGGTGTCTGTGAAGTGAGCAGGGCACTAGGCAGTGCCAGGGCTGGGGCAGGACACCCCAGGAGGACAGAGAGGGGCAGCCCAAGCACATCCAGGCAGCCAAATACGCGCGGCAGGAGCACAGGGGCACACAGCACCAAGCACTTCCTACTTACCTGCTGAGCTGTGCCACCAGGGCAGGAGGAGAAAAGGGATGGGAGCAGGGTGTGGGGAACAATACTGCCACACAGGACATCCCAGCAACTGCCAGGCCGTGCCACCCACAGCACCCACGACCCCAGGTGAGTGGCACCTACTTACCAATAAGCACAGGCCAGCCCTGCTGAACCACTGGTTAGCTCTAGCCCAGGATGAAGCACAGTGCAGGACAGTGAAGGCCAATCCAGTTCAGCTGGAGAGGAGAACTCCTGCATGCACAGACCCTCGCAAGCCACAGCACAGCTCCAGTGCTCAGCAGCGCAGGGTAAGTGCAGTGCAGCTCTGGTACCGTGTGTGAACATGGTGAATGAAGCCCAGCAACTGGCACACAGCAAGGCTCATTCTCTGCCACATGGCAGCACTGCACAGTACCGCATGGGAGCAGGAGGTGAAGCACAGCACACTTGTCCTCAGTCACAGCTGAGCACAACAAATCACAGTGGACCAGTGAGGCACAGCACATCATAGCAAAGCACAGCCGAACACAAAGCCCAGGGAATCCAGCACAGTGCCATGAATCATGGCATTGCTGCCTCCCATCATGGTGAATCATGGCACAGGACAGCAAGACACTGCACAGCTCCCCCCAGGACACCGGGCATTGCAGCACACCAGACCGCAGCACAGCTCTGCCAGGTCACAGCACAGTGCAGTAAAGCCCAGTGAAGCACATTACCCTGCCCCACCTTGATTTAGTCTTATTTTCCTCTTGGCTTTTACCACCAGCCATAGTAATTAACCACCAAGGACAGGCGGATTAGACCTTCCTTCCCCTTATATATGTGCACATCTGACAGTGAAAGCAAGAGCAGCTAAAGTGGAGGCAGGCAGCCTGGGACCAGCAGCCCTCCTTACCTGTTCAGCTATCCCAGGAAGACAAAACCAGCTAAGGCTGTTCTAACAGTTGTTTTAGTTACCCAAATTTGAACTTTGCCTTCAAGAGGAGGTTCTGGTCTTATTTGAAATCCAAGTAACTAACTGCACTTTCATTTCCTTATTTCCTCCAATGTATAAGCTAGTGTTTTCATCACTTCTCCATCCATGCTTGCTCCCCACGGGCTCCATCTCTTCTGTCCTTACAGTGAAAAGATTAGCTTCCTATTGTAGCTTAAACTAGCAGTTGTAACTTCTATGCAGAGATTCTTACCAGTCTCATTTTTTTCCTCTTGACAGAAGTGCTGTTTTTAAGGCATCAGTTATAATCAAGTGCTACAGTTAACTTTAAAAAAAAAAATCTAGGAGAGGTATTACAGGAACAACCCCAATGATGATATGCAAATAAAGTGATTGGCATTACTGGTGACATTACCCTGAACTCCCATTTCCAGCATGCAGTTCCATTACCTGCTTGTGTTGTCACCCTGGTCAGCAGATCCTCCTTTGCCACCAGGTTCTCACTAACATAACTCCTCAAATCCAGTAGAACTCAAAGTGTCTTAGCAACAGCCTGGCAGCTGTTCACTCTTGGGGCTCAAGAAATGAGCCATTATAGCAATTTTTATCAGTTTTGGCAATTATTCAGGCAACACTCAGAGCCGACCTCTGCCGAGGAGCATCCCCTATGCAGAGGAGTATGCTTCCCAAACAGGCCGGTGGGACAGCATCAGAGATCACACTCAATACCACAAATGCCCAGGCTGATATTCCCCATTTGTGTTTCTGCACCAACCCCCCCATCAACACCTTGCTTCCCCATAAAGCTTTCCTTAGGGACAGATAGAGTGTGCTTCTGGTGAATCAGGACATTGCATTTCCTCTGCCTGAACCACTGCTTGAGTGGCTCTGCCCCTGCCAACAGGTTCCCACACACTCAGCAAGAGGATCTGGGTTACTGCCCTGCATCTGGAGCCTCTGGTTTTGGTGCACTGAGGATTCATGTCAAGAGCAATCAGCCAGCCTCTGAACCCATGCATGAAATAGGGTTAGGCTTCTGCAGTACTTGCTTTGGGGTTTTGTTTGCTTTGGGTTTTGTGTGGGTTTTTTTTTAAATGAATCCCAAGGTCTGTTCTGAAGAGCCTTTACTTCTATGGATGAGTTTGCTTATTCATTCAATTTTAACAGGGTTTTGGAGACAAAACCATGGTGAGTTTCCAATTTCACACACGAGGAGTGCATGGATTTTGTACAGCATTTGCATGCGGAACATGAGTAAGGCAATCGAATGCTGAAGATCATGCTACATGGCTCTGACAGGGTCCCTTTGAGCCAGAAAGAGCTTGCTTGGCTTACCTTAAAGCAAGTCATCAAGGGAAAATACCAAAGGACCAGAGAGGCTGGGGGACATGCAGTAACTGGTCACCGGCAACTCAGCCTTTCGCATCATCCTCCGAGTCCTGGGAACCTCCTGGCTGCACAGCCCCTCACACCCTCCTGAGCAGGCTGCTGCCATGCACTGACAGGCCGATGACCCTCTTGCCACTCCAGGGCACCCATGGGTCCACACAAGAGCAGCTGCACATCACAACCTACATCAGCTCATCCAGCGATGTGTCTCACACTGGTTAGCATTTGCCTTCAGCCAAGCGAAACCAGTCCTGCCCCTTCTGTCTCTCCCTGAGATCAGTGGAAAGTGTTGACAAGCAAACCAGCATTTCTCAAGCATTTTTCTAAGGATTTCAAAACCAGTTCAGTGCACATTTCACTTCCAAACCTTTACACAATAGAGATTAAGAGAGCCAGGGGCCCATGCCCATCTCAAAGCAGTGTCACAGCTAGGCGACCATGCAGCACCCAAGACGCCAATCCCAGACTTTAAATAGAAGAGGCAAGAAAAGGCAAGTGTGTTCTCAGCTGTAAGAGTAAGTGGATTAGCAAAATAAAAAGAACAGATTAACACAGATTAATACGTCTTTATTGTAATTGGCTAGTACAGATTTCCTTCTACATCTTAGCAAGCATTCTCCACCTTCCCCTCCCCAGCAGTTCCAAACACTGGCCTTGTAGAGTTTAACAAAGTCCAAGTTTCCAGCACTCAGCCATGAGACCACAGCATCCCCCCTGCTCCCGGCAAGTCCACTGCCCTTCACCATGGCAGTGGGCTCTCCCCACGTTGCTGCACACAGTAACGAACCGGGAGTTGAAGGAGGACAGTCAAGTCAAGCCACACTAGCCAAACTCTGCCTTCAACAGGAGGCAGGCAAAAAAGCATCAGGCTCAGAAATCCAAAGAACCCGTTCGGTTTTAGGTCTGCTTTACCAGCTGCCTTGCACAGCACTCCAGGCAAAGCCCCAGACACCACACTACATGCACCACACACCTGGCATCAGCTAGCTCAGGCTGCCCATATTAGAGCCTGGCAGCTCACACCACCGTGGAGTGACAGACCAAACCATCACCAGCCCTGCTCTCCCGGTGCACCTCCAGAGAAGAGCCAAGAGCAGTGCTGGATGCCAACCACAACCAGCAGGCAGTAACTGAGCACAAGTAGAAGCCAGGCACCAAATGCCAGCACTCACAAGCTGAAGGTAAGTAGGAGCAGCTGGGGATGGAGCCCTTGTAAGAAGGGCCGAGGATGCTTGCAGCTGGAGAGGACAGAAAGGGCTCTAGGGGCACAGCTCTGCACAGAAAATCCACCATCAGACCCAGCAAGGCAGCAGTGGAGACCACAATCAAGCAGTTAGAGCAGCACCATTCACAGCCAGCAGCTCCTCTGCACCCCGCTCCTTCCCACAGAGCACCCACCACGGGACAGCACACAACACCTCCTCGCCGACTTCTCACACCCACCCAGCTCACTGCAATTCTCCTCCTGTTTCTCCCAGCACTTTTCTATTCCCTCTTTCAACAACTCTGCACCCTCCAAAAGCTAGCACTCAAAACCAGGTGTGAAAACCCAAGACAATATTGGGGTCCTGTCCCTGCCAGACCAGGAGCAGGCCTCTGTTCAGCTTTGCTGGGCCAAAAGACCAGGACAGGGCAGCTGGGGGACAGCAGGCACTAACTCAAATGCCAGAGTTAGCAGAAGGCTGTCTCAGGAAGGAGCCTGACCTGGCAGAGAGTGGGTTCAGCCTCCACACATGCAGCCACAGGAGACAGAGTCCCACCCCACCCCTGCTCTGAAACCAAGGCACCCCAAGCAGTCCCCCCCTCCCCAAGAAAAATGAGCTCATAGTCAGAACACAGCCCAGCCCCTACCACCCTGGCTGGCTGCCGCATAACCCCTCAATGCCATCCCGCTCCGGGCCAGCTCCTGGACACCATTGTGCCCAGCAGCTCTGCCAGCCAGCTGCCTGGAGCAGGGGACAAGGGCAGTTGTTCCACCCCAGCTCCAGAGGCAGAACAGAGGTGGAGACACAGGGGAGGGCTATTGCTGGGCAAAGCCAGCCTCAGCTGAGCAGCCAGCCAGCCACAATCACCATTAGCTGTACGGTACCCCCCCTGCTCCCCCTGACACAGGTGCTGGGACTTACACTGGCTGTGGCCCAAGGGCCAGCCACCACACAGCTCTGGGTGCTGCTACCAAGGAAAGGCTTGTAAATGCTGTGCCACTCCCTGGGCACCAAGGTCCCAAACAGCCCCTCACCAGTGGTACCCTGGCCCACAAGACAATGCTGTCTGGGGAAGGACTGACCAGGAAAGAGATCTCGCTCTGAGCAGCAACCAACACAAACAGCAGAGTATCTACAGCTGCACACGCACCAGAAGCTACATTATCAGGGAGTGGGTTCACAGTCACCATGGCCACAAAGCTCTCTGGGGTACCGAGCAGACAAAAAAGAGGGACAGTGAAGGGCACAGGTGGCTGACACATCTACTTCTTCTCCTGCTTCTGCTGCTGGTATCTCCTGAAGTGGGTCTGGATGGTGACGGCCGCCTTCTCAGAAGGATCACTGAAGAACTTGCTCTCGCTGCTGGTGTCGGGGGTCACATTGCCTGCGACAACAACCCAACATCACAGTGAGCACAGGTGGTGCCAGTGGCCCTGAACAAGCTCCACTGAGCAGGGCAGGGCTCTGGCATCACCCCCCACACAGGGTCAGACTGGCCTCCGCATACCCCAGGCTCCCCACAGATGGGAGGGCTTCCCTCCACCACCTGAGCTGAAGGAGGCTGGAGAGTCCACAGCATGAAACCATGACTCCAACAGCTCACAGGGGCATCTCCAGGGCAGAGGGAGATGCAGCAGGGAACCGGAGGCAAAGAAAAGCCCAGCCTCCCTGGCAGCACTAAGCCCTCTATTTACACAGCTTTGCTCCCCAAAGACCTCAGCTTCCCCACATTTAATCACCAAGTATGATGCTCACTTACTTTCACACACACACAAATAAGATTAGAAAAAAGGCCCAGCACTGTACAGCAATAAAGCTCTCATGCTGACAAATGGGAGCCCTCCCCACCTCACACTTAATGTTGCATTAGGGAAGTATTGTGAAATTCAACAGGAACTGAATCAAAGCTGCTCAGCAGTGCTCCTTTAAGCCAGCGTGTCGCTGCTAAGCACCCCCCGAGCAGCCATCAGAAATCGTGGTGCCAGATGCTGCTGTATAAACTCACCACTGTCACCTGAACCCAGTTTTAGTCACATCCTGAAAGAAATTGCAAAGTAAAAAGATAGCTGAGAGTCGACACTGGGAATCAGCTCCCTCCTGCCCTGCTTAACAAGATCCATTGTTAGCTGTAAATCCTGCCCACTGCAAAAAAAAAAAAAAAAAAAAAAATCAAACCCTAGAGACTGGGGAGCCACAGGGACACGTACTGCTGTATGCTTGCAGGAACAAACCCCCAGCCATGGGGGCTGCCAACAGCTTGGCAAGAAATACACCCACTGAAGGACCTCAGCCATGGCCAGGCCCATCAGTAACGCCCCACCACTGCACCAACACAAGTGCCACTGTCAGCCCAGGCAGCCCCGGGGACCTTCACCTACTTACAGGGCAGCAAAAGCCCCCAAAAAAGAGTGACCAGGCTGGCTAGAGCTATGGTGCATTGGGGAGGAACACCCCAAGCTCAGCAGCCCATTTGCTTTGCCATGGCAGGCAGTTGGCTGCTGGAGAATCGCTTCACCCGCCTTTATCCGATTGCCACCTGAGCTGTGCTGAGAATAGAAGTGCTCAAATCCTCTTTGCTGAGCACTTGACTTCAGCAGAGGGGGCAGAGTCTTAGAGATGAGAGCAAGGAGAAGGAAAGGGGGGCAAATACAGGGTGGTTTTGCCAGGCCAAGGAGAAGAGGAAGGGGGGGGCTGTTCTGGGGGACAGTGACCCATGTGATTCAGTGGGGCAGGTTTCATGGGAAGAGGAAGGCAGGGATGCGCACACGGTCGTGTGCTGTTGTATATTCACCTGTGCAACAACCAGGGCCTTCACTCCCCAATACTACAGCTTTTAACCAACATCTCACCATCCTGTCCATATTCACATGCCCTCCTGGGGGTGGGCAGGAAGGGCACCCTCCCTCCACAGGGAGGAAACTGACTGAAAGTACAGCCAGCCAGCCATAGGCTGGAGAGACAGCCATCTGTCTGAGAGGGCTTTCTTCCCACAAAGCTGACTTCCAAAATACCCCTTGATAATGTCAGAGACATGTTTTTGGAGGAAGCAAGAGGCCAAAAAGGGTCCAGGTACTGCAATGCCTGCTCTTTTGTTGCATCCCACAGTCACAATCATGAGTTTCACCTATTATTTAGCAGCGCTGTCTCCCTGTGTGCTCCATACTCACCTTTCTCTCCAGAAATTGAGTAGATGCTGTTGTGCCGAGAGCTCCTGCCTTTCTAGAAAAGTAGAGAACAAAGATACAATGGAGTTAGTTATATCTCGGGCAGAGGTGCCAAAAACAGCCCCTTTCAGGCCAGCTGGGAAGCTCTGAAAGGGACAGGGCTAGCCTCACCAAGCTTTCCACTATCCATTCCCTTTGGGAAACTTGAAAATACTTACTGCTGTTCCCTTAAAGAGCACTGCAGAGCACTGATTAATTAATTTGCATTTGTGAAAAGTCCTCCAAGGAGGAACAGAAAAGAGCTTTGTATCAAAAATCAGATCTGTGAGATGTGCCAGTAGCACCTTTGGATGTACATTGGCACAGGCTAGCCTCGCTAGATGTGCATTTCAAATCTGGCATGGAACCAGACTTGCTGGGTTCATTTCCTCAACTCCAGCCCCTACCACGAAACTGCAGTGCCTGGGATGTCAGGTCCGCTAGGGGATATGTTCATTCCTAAAAAGGAGCTTGAATTTGTCTACAAATACCTCTCCTACGTTTTCCAGCTTATACTGCTTCCTGGCATTACCCTATTTTCTGCCTTGCAAGAGGAGGAAAGTCTCTCCCTCTCGCCCGAGCCTTCTGTTTGGTCCATGGAAGCGGACTGCTCTTTCTGCACCAGGCACTGCCGTCTTCCCCCACCCCGCTGCCTCGGCTGACCGCAGGCAGAGAAGCCAGCCCTCACCTCACTGTCCCGGCTGGTGCGGCGGCTCTGTGTCACGCACTGGATCTGCCAGGGCAGGGGCTGGTACACAAGGTATGGCAGGGGCTCTTCGTGAAACAGGCTGGTCCCGAGCTGGGCACAGAAAAGATTTGCAGCAGGTGAGAAGACAGGAGAGAGAGAAGCTGAAGAGCAACAGAAAGAGCCGCTCCTCCATACGTAGCGACCACAACCCAGGTGGCCTTGCCAGCTGCAGTGATGCTCAGCGTGTCTTCCTGGCACCACGCTGATGAGCAACTCTCACCACAAGGAGCTCACAGGTGATGCCAAGGCCACGTGGCTCTGCACGAAGCACAGGTGGCTCAGACCTCCTGCCCAGGGTGGCCTGGTTTTGGGAGGCGCAGGCAGCCATTCCCAGCAGGGCAAGCAGAGTCCTCTGCCTCCTCTCCTTGCCGCAGGGTGTTTTTGGGGACAGGGAATGGCACAGGGCAGGCACTGGTCTAGAGACCACAGGAGGCAGGGCTCAGAGCTCTGCTGCAGGCTCACACCCTGACGCTGGGACAGCCACTATCACCTGCATCCCACACCAACGCAGCAGGGCCGGAGCACACCGCTGCGCACTGCTGTGGGACCCTGGGGAAGGAGCTATGGAAGCCAGAGGTGGGCACAGTCAGAGGGACCAGGAACAACTGCCTGTCCACAACGAGTCAGCCAGGCTGGTGACGCAGGCCCTGGCCAGCCTAGCAGACATTCCCGCTTTCCTTCCTCTCCCCAAGAAAGAGCAGCCCTAGATGGAGGAAGGTTGTTCTTCCTCCCCAAACCAAAGTGCTCTGAGACTCAACGTGCACATTCACAGCTCTTGCTTGCCAGACTGGGAAGACCAAGCCCCTGCACTTGCTTCCTGCATGCGTGGGCACAACAGGGAACCGTGCTCTGCAAAGTTGCCAATACACCTGCTAACGCTACCATGAGAAAAACTCAAACAGACTCCCAAGCCAACATTGTGGGCAACCTGCCAAGGACATGCAGACCCACTGGGCTGCACACCACTGCAGGGGCTCATGGCACAGCCACAGCCATGTTGGAGTGGGAACTGGGTCATCCCCAGCCCACATTCCCCACTGCTCGCTACTCTCCCTAGTAAGGTAACCCACATACTTCTAGAAATAAAATGGAAAGCAATAAATCCTATCTGCTGCCAGGCCAGCACAGACTCACCTGCCCAAATGCTCTCACCACAAAGAACAGTGCTGTCATCAGGGTCACCAGCATGGCTGGGGTGTTTGAGGGGCTCCCTCCGTCCCAGGAAGGCAAAGCTCTCGGAGCAATTCACAGTGGTCTCCGAATAGCCAGAGACTGAAACATCCCTTCTTCAGCAGGCAGAGACCAAGCCTCTTAATGAGCTTATGGCTCGCATTCCTCTTGGCAAAGTAATCATGCACTGTCCTTTTGCTCTTCTAATCACTGAGTTTCTCCAACATATACAGTACTGACATTCCAGGAAAAGTAAATCCTCTTCTCTACGTACATACGCAGGCCAGTGCGCACAGACTTGTATGCACACACCCCGCACCTTGGACCCATGAGCTGGGGCTGCACACACCCTGCACCTTGGACCCATGAGCTGGGGCAGACCTCCTGGGCTTGGGACTGATTCTCAGCAGGATTACAGCAAAGCCTCCCACAGCCAGCACGCACCTACAGTTCAGACTGTGTTTCTCCGAGCTGCCCCATGCTCTTTGCACAGCAGCTGCCTCAGGAGTGGGGTGGGGGACCTGCCCCCAAAAGCACCTACCTGGACAGCATGCCTTGCTATCAGAGACCTCCTCCAGACAGCTCTCCAGCAGGCAAAGACACCCAAGTGCAGATCATGCACAGCAAGAACTGGGATGATTCAATGTTTGGTGGTGGTTTGTGTTTTGTTTGTAAAAATGTGCCTCTAACCATCAGCCTCCATTTCTGCATGACCAGCTGATCCATGTATTGTTCTTCCTGTGCCTCATCAGGCCTCCAGCTCCAACAGCCTTCCTCTCCCCAGCATGAAGAGCAGCAATCACACTCCTTCCTTTCCAGCCCTCCCTCCACAGGCAGACTACAACTGTGCACAGTAGTGTCCCAGCCCCTGCACGTGTTCATGTGCCTCAAGCATCCTTGAACCACGTTTAGCTTTTCTGTCGTACCAGTAGTTCAGATCACATGATCACCCAGAGTCCCCACATCCCCATCCACCTGAACCTAGGATTTCCATTGAGCAATGAACTGTGCAGAAGAATTAGAGCTGGAAAAATAAGGGCAGGTGCCAAACTTCCCCTCTCCACAGCCTTGCGGCCACTGGCCACATTAGCCATCCAGTCTCAGCACTGGAGAATCCCCAGCCAGGAGACATGCAGCAAATGCCCCATTTGGACAGAGGCAGCCTTTGTAGCAGTGCTTGGAGACCCAGGAGAAGCCAAGTCTTTCATGCAATACTACCTTAAAGGCAAAAAATCCCAAAGGGGCAAACATGCACAGCTGGCAAGGGCTGCTGAAAGGAGGTGAGAAGAGGAAAGGAACAAGCCATGGGAATAGAACAGCACATCACCAATCCTCCCTAATTTCTGGCAAGAGCATTGTTTGGCAAGCCCATGGGCAAGACTCCAGCAAATACACTGCTGCAGCAGCAGCGCCTGAACCACCACTTGGGGAAAATTCCCACCAGCTCCAAAATAAATGGAAAAGTCAGTAGCAACTGCCCATCTGCAGAGTTAGCCAATTTTAACACATGCTGATTTGCTGGAGAGCCACTCCAGAGCAAAGCCCTGTTCCCAGCCAGCACAACACAGTTCTTCCCATTTCCCAGGGAAAGCTCCCCAGCTGATCCAGCAGAGACCCCACACACCTTAAACCAACCCGCAGGCAGCCCCTCCTTGGGCACCCAGCCAAACCAGCCTTGGACTGCTCCTGCACACCGCCCATCCTCCAACCTTGACATAAAGCTCCAGAGAGAGACAACTGTTTTAACAAGACTGGATGACAGTTTTATGAAAAGGGCAGGATATGAGCCCATGAAAAGCTGTCCTGCTGGCTGAAAGCCCCATGAAGAATTGCTTCTGTAGTTCTGTTTTTTAGCTTTCTATCTGCCCCTCCATTTGCTACCCTGGCCAGATACTTAATAGAATAATGGTAATAAAGCCACAGTGAGCTGAAGTGGTCTTGGAAATTGCCAGACATGACCTTGACAAGACAAACACGAAACAGTCCAGAGAGGCATGGGGAAGATGTTAAAGGTAAGTACAAGCTGGATATCTAGGCCTATAACAGAACATCTCAACAAGAAAAAAAGAGCTATAAACATAATCATCATCATACAAAACAGACTCATGTTGATTTAATTTGCATACAACATCAGATACAGCTGCTCTCACAGGTTTTAACAGGAAAGAGGAGCATGTCTCAAACCAGGTTACTGCTACAAAAACAGGCATTTGTACACACTAGTAATACATGTTTCTTCAAACACACAGACTGGACTCAGCCATGTGGCTTTGGGCACAGCATCGACCAGGCTGACAGCCTCCCCATGCCACGCAAAAGCCATAACCATAGGGTCCCTTCTAAAATAGGTAACTGGGCATCTGAAGTCTCCGCACTCAGCAAGCGCTGATAAGAGCTAGCTAGGATTTCCTCAGCAAGGACACCAGTGGGACATTCTCTTCCAGCAGTGCCTGCAGAAGGACTACGCTGTACTTAGTTAGCAACCAGAAGGTGGGAGAACATGGACTTGACCAGAGGATCAAGCTGTCCTAGGACAAAGGCTGGCCAAGTAATTAAAAAAATTCTAGGCAAATCAGGAAAAAATATATACAGACATCAAGAGTTTTAAAATTATGTTCATCAAAAATATATTTCTATTTGCATGTAAACATTTCCCTGCCATGCTCAGTGTGAGCTGTTGCAGTGTTGTGCCAGTACACAACACCCGGGAAGCAAAGCAGGAGGGGGTTCTGCTTTACTTTGCTGCACATCATTAGCCACACTGAGGAACACAAACAGCACAAAAGGGTGCAGAGCAGCAGCTTTCCCAGCCTCCCTGCATCAGCCGTCTCTAAGGAGAATGGCTTTGAAGATGATTCCTCACAGATGGGATCCCTTGAAGTGCAGGCTTCTTCCGCAGACAAAATGGCAAGTGTTTCAGCATTTTTTAAAGCATTAAATATTTAAAGTCAGCTTGGAGGAAATACTGACAAAGACAACGAAATACCACATTTCCCACTCAGCAGTACAAAAGCCGAGTCCCACTTCCCCCCTTTGGTTAAAGCAGCACCCTCTGCCCCCTCCCAGCTCCGTGCACCCCAGCAGGGTGGTGATGTGCTCTGGATACAGCTTCTGCAGAGGAAAACCACCACAGCCACTGTCTTGCAGCTGAGGTCTGAGAACATCCCAACACCTCAGCCAGGTTGCTGGCCATGCAAGAGCCCATTTCACCACCTTCTGAGACCTGTTCTCCCAGGAGCCCAGCAGAGCTGCCACAGGAGCAGCAAGACCAGGCTCCAGAATGGGCACTAAGGGCTCCTCTCTGCCTCCCCAGCCCTGCTGATACCCCAGCTGCTGAGCCAAGCTCCAGATCCCTCTCCCCAGGGCATGAAAGGACACAGGTGAGGCTTTGTCTTGACATTCACACTAGGCCGAGCTCCTTCACAGCGCCTGCACCCGCAGACACCACCCCACACTCTTGCCATCACTGCTCTGCATCACCTCTGGCACATTTGTAACGCAGGAGAAGAGCTCCCATAGCACAGCTATGCTGCACAGCTCCAGCCGGCATGGCAGAAAGAGGAAGCAGGGAGCTCTTTTCCAAATCTGCCATGAAAAGCCACTCCTGGCTTAGCTCCTGTTGCTTCCACCCCAAGAGAGGAACATTTCTCAAGAGTCAGAATCTGCCATTCCCCGAGCCCATCCCCATGCTCTACAGCCATTGCACTGTTCGTTCTTCCCCTGCTCCCACATGTGCCAGAGGCCAGATGACTTAGCCCACCTGCAATTAAGCATTGGCTGGGCATCAGTGCAGGCTCATTTCCTGACACATTTCCTCTAGCTGAGTCTCAGCTGGATTTGCATCCTCCCCCTTGACCAGTTACTCAAAGTCCTCCATGATTCACAGCTCTGGCTCACAATTGCTAGAATACTAATGAGAGAACTGTTGATTTATTGAAGCCCTGATATTTCACCACTGGATTAAACAGTCTATAAAGTATATTTGGACACATTACAGGATTAGAAGAATCCACCTGGGAAGTTCATTTCTTCCTTCCTTCACTCTCTTGTAAAGAGACTTTATTTCAAGGGCACAACACAAAGACACAGCTGAGATGACTGGGCGTCACTGAAACCCAACATACCATTAGGGAGACTGCACGGGCCCTTGCAACCATCTCTTCAGTCCCACCTTTTAGTAATGGTACACTTTAATTTGTCTGTTTTCATCTAGTCCTAGCTGAAGTAGGTTGGGGCTGCTGGCAGGGGGCTTCTGTGCACCTGGGAAGAGAGGTCTGGCAGCTAGGTGAAGGAAAAGTCTGGCTTAGACAAGGAATTAGCACACATGAGCACAGCCAGCAGACAGGACAGGTACTGAGGGACAGGAGCCAGCCTTGCACACACATGCTGTATTTAGCCTGCTGCATCCAAGTCAAATGGAATTAAAGGGGGATTAGGGAATTCAAAGGAGCACCGTGCTCAGGACAGCATGCGCTATCGGAGGCCTGAGGGATTTGCTGCTAATATCAGTGCGCGCTGCAGAGAAGACACTGACAGCCCCAACATAATGCTGCTACAACACAAGCCTGGAAACATGCCTGCTAATAGCACAGAGACATCTCACTCATTTGATCCAACTGCGTGCTATGATGTGCCTAAAAATGGAGCTGGGGGAGAGCTCCACTGGGGAGCCCTCCCTGACCGGTCACAGGGCCACCCCACACATCACCTCACAGAGACACTACTCCCTCATTCCAGGCTGCTCAGCAGGGACTGCCTGTGGCAAAATCCCCAATGTGGCTGGAGCTGTCTCAATGGCACCAAAAGCAGGCCTGCAAGACTAGGCCCCCTGCTTCCTTGCTGCCTCCTCCATTCTGCACTTTTTGGTTAATTTTTAACTTCTCACATTACCAGCTCCAACTGCTGCATATCATGGCACTAAAGAGCATCACAGTGGAAATAGGGAAAGGGAAGAGACTCTCAGACAAGTACGGCTCAAAGAAGAGCAAACAGGTCACTCGTGTTCTAACTGCTAAACACCATATTCCTTTGCAGAACCAGACGCTAAATTAGAGGCTAAGGCTTCGAAATTGCTGTTCAACACTTTAGTGCTCCTGATTTGCTCACCTCCTGCCTCCTCCTACCTGCTGCAGAAAGCTGGAGTGCAATTAAAGACCAGACCCAGGCAAAGGATACACTTTTGAATCCCTCTTGAAGTCTTCTAGCCATTTCTTGTTAGTCTCAATCATTCCTTGAATACTCATCTTGTCCGACTCACAGCTCTGGAACTGGGAGTGCTGGAACAGCCGTATTTGCTCACTGTTGCACATGAGAGAGAAAGAGACAGCACAAATGGGAAGAGAGGTCTAGGCAGAAACAATCCCAGAACTGAGAAAGTGATGGGCTTCTACAGAAAGAGCCACAGTTAACAAAAAGCAACCTTCTCTTAGCTCAAAGTCCTCTGCCCAACCACATCATCGAGAAAAGCTGCAGCAGCCACTCACTGTCAGGCTGCTGTCCTCCTTTCCATCTGTATGGGATCAGAAAGGTTCAGGTGGCAGCCTCCACTTCATCTACCCACACAGCATCACCCATCATGGCAGAGCCAGTGCAGCCCAATGCCAGCACCCTTGGACCTGGTCCTGGATCAAGGGTTATCAGCACAACTATGATAGCAGCTTTACTGTAGAAGCTACAAGGTAGTCTTGAGCACATGGCAGGGAATAACTAATAGTATCTAACTGGTCTACTTAAAATCATAAGCGACCTATTATCTACTTTTTATTTGATACATGACCTGGAAATCATTCCAGAGAAGTAAAAGCAGCACAATGAAACAACAACTCAAGGAACAAGACCCTTACTTTGCAGGTACATATCCCAGCTTGTTGTCAAGAGGCCTGGAGCTTCCACTGAGCGATGGAAACCCACCTGGAAAACAGACATAAAATACGGGGGGCCCCAAATCAATAGTCTTTACATCTGGGTGCATTTGCTTTCTCGTATGATGGACACACTGTCCCTACAAGCTGAGCCACCTGCTGAGGACATAGTGGTGTTAAGGAAACAGAGATGGTGAACCCCCTATCTGCAATTCACAGGAGGCTTCCAGTGAAGCAGGGCTGTCTCCTCTTTTGCTCTTTTTTAGTAAAAACTGCTTTCTCGGGTGCCTATCAGAGGCTGAACTGCTCCAGAAGCAGGATAACAAGATCAGCCATATGCTGTACTTCCTGGAACAAGAGTCTCATTCCTTATCTCATTAGCACCATTCCTATCAGCAGCACCAGTGGATCTGGCCTCACCAGCACTGGAAGGCTGAGCTGGTTAGAACTTGCAGGGCTGTGAAATCAAATGTTGCATGCAAGCAAGCAGATAGATTAAGGATAAGAGACTTACCTGGGAAATACTTGTGCCATTTCTCTGCCAGCATGCTATCCACTGACTGTCCAGCTGCGAAAGAGCAGCTAGAGGTCAGCCCAGTGCTCCAGGCCCACTGGTCCACCAGTGACACCCCGGTGGGGGGCGCCAGGGAACCACCTGCCTGAAGTCCTGCCAAGGAGGCATAGGTAGACAGAGGGACGCTGTCACAGGGCATCGAGGTGAAGAGTGGAGACTGGCGATTGTTCAGAGAGCCCAAGATGCCGAGGACCCCATTCAGCTCACTAGTAATACGCTGCAGAGAGTCTGTCAAGTATTTGATCTTGTCCAGCTGGGGGGCAGGCCATAAATCAGTTGTCAAATCCACTGGCAGAAGAGGGGGGAGAAAAAGAGATCACTGGGAAGGCAAGGGAGGCACTGCCTCCCTGGCAGGAGACCCGCTTTCCACCGTGGGTTACACTCCAAGCTGAGTCTGATCAATCTGTGCCAAGTGGGATACAGAGGCAAAAACCTCGCTTTGCAGCCAGAGGAAACCCTCAAGTTTCACATAGAAACCCTTAAGTTTCATGTTTCTTGACCAACATGCAGATTGTTTACTGATCAGGGTCAGGGAGATGATCCCAGACCAGACAGCTTGTCCATCTGTTGCCATAGGAAAGCCTTCTCTAAGTTTTCTTTAAGCTTCAGCCTTACCAGCTTTTCTGCAAGCAATACAACCCTCCTGCCTTCCTGACTGTTTATGGGGAGCCCTTCTTCCCATCTGCACAACTCCAGTTACATGCAACTGAAGGCAAACAAAAAAGCACAAGCAGGAGAGGGAATTGCAGTAGCCTCTCCTGCCACAGATGTAAGGAAGAGGAAGCCTGGACACCTGTAGAAGAGCAATACAGATCTGCAAGAGCAGAGAGAGAAGTACTGAAGCCCTATTTTATAATCCACTTTAAACACAAAGGTAGAGACTCAAAAGGCAAGTTCACGTACAGATTCCATCCCTCTTACCTGCCAGTACAGGCAGGAAATAAGTTTTTCAAATAGGTGTTATATGCAGAGCAGTCTCAGTCACAAATAGCAGACCTGCCTTAGACACTAACGAGCCCAAGTAAGAACAATAGAAGGTACATCAGAGGCACGAGAGGGAAAGCCAGAACTAGGTCTAAAGCATTATATGTTGGGCACAGTGTATCAAGCCAGTAAGGCACTTACATTTAGGCTGATGTATATTTACACTGGATGTGCTGTTTGTGTCCTCAGAGTTGCTGAGATCAAAAGTCACCATCTTCTTGCATGCAGCACTCTTCAGCGTATCTTCATCTGATAGCTGGTCAAAAGAAGGAAAACAATGCAAATAAAACCTGCTCTTCTGTCCTCAAAACATAAAAGTCTGGAATACTGCCTACAGCTAGTCTGCACAGACATGCATAGGCCAAGTGAAGGCAGACTCATCTTCAGTCCCTGACAGCAAAATCTGAAAGTCAAGAAGACTGCTCAGTCTCTGGAAGCAGCACAGGCAGGCACTGGCAGCCAACTCTTAACAGCCATGTGAATGGGCCCTTCCAGGCAGAAGTAAAAGCGTTTTGTGCTTTAAATAAGCCTCAGAACTCTTGTGTGGGCTGGGTTCTCTCTTTGCACCATGGAGAAGTGCTTGACCATCAAAGGTCTCATGGTCTCTTATCTGCTGCTGCCCTGCCTAAGGCCATGTGCTCCCAGGCAGAGCTGAACAGATTCCAAGGCTTGCATTGGTCAGGAAAGCAGACTCAATCCTAGCTCACACAAGGTGATCTGCCCTTGTCTAGGCTCAAATCATGCAGCTCTTTCAGGCTGCTTTCTGTATCTGCTCTGCAGCCACAGCCTTAACAGCAAGTCCAGATGTTATCAGCAAAGGGAAGGCACAGTGTTTGCCACTTTGACCAAGATACAGATAGTTAAGATGACATCTAACTGATGTGAGGGTTTAGTTTACATTGTAGGATACTGCAGCATATCAGTATTAACAATGATTCATTTCCAACCTAGCAAGCAAGCTTCTCACAAGCCAGTGCACTCAGCTGGTTTTCTCCACCCAAGTCCATTGCTGCCACCAGCAGCCTTGTGTGGCAAGCTGCCACTGTGGAGGAAAGTCTCCATCCCAAACCCCAGCCCACATTTGTCCTGTGGGCTGCAGACCTAGTGAATCACAGGGGTCCTAGTCAAATTAGGTTTGTCATTCTCTCCAACTTTGTGATGAGCCTTCTCTCCCACCATTCTCAGACGGACACACCATTCTGCTCTCAGAGAATGTGTTTCTAAAATCCAGCTCTGTTGGCAAACGTCCGTCTTTGGGCACCAGCTAAAAGCCCTCTCAGGGACCAAAAGCTCTAAAGAGACTCCAGCCTAGGGGAGGAAGCCAAGAGCTCTGGGCAGGGTGGAGTACAGCTGGGCAGGCCCAAGCAACAACAATGCTGGTGGTTACCTCCTCCAGCAGTGAGGACTCCAGCTGGCTTAGTTTCTCTTCTTTCTTCTTCAGCAGCACCTGTCCTTTCCGCATAGTCGACTTCATCGTGTCCAACTGCTTTGCTTCCTGCAGTGGATCAACAGCCAAGCCAAGGAGGAAAACAAAACAAGAATGACAGGATATTAACGTATGTTATTGGTTATCATGACTTTCATTATCTCAATTCTACTCAGCACAGAAATCATGCTGCTGGAGTAAAGTTGCTCCCAAGTCTTCAAGAGCACAGGAAGCAGAGCATACAGAGGGCAGAGCACATGCGTCTAAGCAAGTTCACCCAAAAAAAAAAGGAGGCTTCACTTCCAAACCCTGCATGCAACAGGGTCAACAGCTTTGGTTCTGCAAATATGAATGCTCCCTATAATCCATGGAGGATGTTATGACCTTCCCTGTCTTTGGCTGGCATATCAGCAGAGCTGATGAATACTCAAGAACCCCTTTCCAAGCAAGAGTGAAATCACTTTAGGGATACAAGCATAAACTTGTACCTACTGATGGGATGGATACCTGTTGCTTCCTTTACTATGAGGAGAAAAGGTTATGGGAATTGCATGATAGACAAATCCCTTTTTTCCCCTACCTATACTTTCTCCATTTTTAAGGTCCCAAGAGCTCCATCTAACAATCAAGTTCCTGCAGTCTAGCAAGCTACTGAATGCTGGCTGCACTGCAGCAACTGCTTTGTAGAGCCTTCCTAGTCCAAAGCACACACAGCAAAACAGAACTGGAACTATTCTACCATGCAGTGCTCCGTTAGCTGTGGGCTATATGTGCACACATAGGCACTTTTGGTCACTCATCTGATGTGCAGTAACATCACTGTGATCCAAAGCCTAAGTCAGGTTCTTATTAAGCCTGTTCCTCAGACACTGCATTTGCACCATGTTCCTGAAGAGCTCTCTCAGCCTTCCTGGAGTAATTCAGGTACCCTGAGAGGGGAAGGACTCTGACCCTTGTGTTCTGATGAGGAAGACACAAGCAGGGACAAATGCTGCATCTATCATAAAAGATGTGCAAGATCTGATTTCCAGGAGGATGGAACACCCACAGCTGCTTGTCACTGCAGTTGCAGAGCCAGGAATCTGAATCCCAGGGCCGTGGATTCATTTGTGCAGCCACAATGCCCAACATCTGAAAGCAGGCAGCGCTCAGGAGCTCACCTCTTCCAAGTTCTTGCGCACCCCCTCCAGGAGCTGGGAGCTGTTGGGATCCTGTACCACCTCCTGGGCTTTCTGCATATCTTGGCGCCACTGCTGCTTTGCAGCTTTCAGTGCTGTGTGCCTCTTCCTCATGGAGTGGGTGTGGCGCACCAGGAACTCCTTGGCATTCCTGATGGAGATCCCTTCTGCAGATATGTAGCTCCTGACTCTACACAAAAAGAGACAGGCATGCTGCTGGCTTTCTGTGCTGACTGTGCCATCCTGCAAGCCTCATGCAGCACCCTCCCCAAAAGCAGATTATCAGTGCAATGCACATAAACCCAAGCAAAAAAATTTGCTTGTAAAACCAGAGCAAGAATGCTTTCCAGCAGCAGCTGGCATACAGATACTCACTGATCAAACTGGAAGTCACTGTCCTTGTGGCTTTGAGAGGGTGGGGAAGCAGGCTCTCTGGATGAGTGCTGAGGAGTTGAAATATTTAAAAAATTAAGAAACATGGATTCTTATGGGGTCCTGGGGTTCTGTTTCCCATACAATTAGGAGCAAATATTCAGAACGACATCACCATGGTATCGCTCAGATCCAAAACCAGTGCTGGGGATGTTCTTTGTGACTTCAAAAGTAAAAAAGTTGTTTCTATCCCTGACTCGAGCACTGCTTTCGACTCCAAGGGCACTCAAGTATCCCGCACTCCTTTGCCACCCCCCGAATAATAATAGACAGAAATCAACAAATATTACTAAACATATTGATGTCCCCAACAAAGAAAAATGCATCACTGCATCTCAAACAAGTTCACCCAGAAGGAAAAAAAGCTGGGATTTTCAAGGGAGTTACAGCCTCAGATCTCACAAGGCAAACACCTTTACAGTCTACTTTACTCACAGCTTGAATAGTTTCTCTCAGGTCTTCAACGTGGAGCTCAGCTTTCCTTCTTGGAGATTGTACACTTTTGTCTGCCTCCAGTTCTTTCAAAGTCTCATGTTTGCTCCTGACAGCTGCTTCCAGCTCACTGCCACAAGAAAAGGCAACAGTGGCAGCACCTGATGAGACAGTAGGTCTGTCTAGCCCAGTAATCTGTCTGCAATGGTGTCCAAAGTGACTTCCAGTTTCTAGGAGGGAAAGGGCCACAGATGTGCAAGAACACCAGCATCGAGTCTGTGGTGTGATGTCATTTTCCCAGCCAGAGGTTCACTGCTTCACACCCTTACCCAGAAGCTCAGGCAGCTTATGAAAATCTTTCCTTTGGATTTCAATGCCCTGCTCAAAGCATCTTATTAACCTCTTAAGACAGATGCAGACAAGATAAACAAATGAGCCTGACAAGCAGAGGCAAAGGGACAAATTCACACAGCAAGTTATTCATAGATCTAGAAACAGATTGGATCTCCATGCCCTCAACATGAATAAAACCACCACCAGGATTCTGAAGGATGTGGCCCAACATACAAAAAGCTCAGAGGTAAGGGAAAAGTCCAGGTTAAGTTAGAGAGAGGTTTCTGTTAGGGGTATAGGGTACTTTTTTTTTATTCAAGGAAATTTGTCATACACACACCTGATACGTTTCTGCAGCCTCTGGCTCCGGGTCTGCAACAAGTCCACCTGGGCCTCCAGCTCAGCTTTCTGGTCCTGGAGTTCTTCAAGAGACCTACGCAGTTGCCGGATGGACTCAAGGAGGCTGGTGTGCTCCTTCCTGTTCTCCTCCCAGCGGAGCTGAGAAGCTAAAGCAGCTTCCTACAAGAAAACCAAAACCTCTCATAGCAATTTCCCCAACACCAAAATAAAAGGCCCACAACACGCAAGAGCTTGCTACTTGCACAGTTCACAGTAAGTCCCAGAGCTACAAATGCACACCCCACACACCAATCCTGTGAGGACTATCTCTTCTTTTTAGGAAATAGCTCAGAGCTAATCAAACTCCCAGCAGGATGGCACTCCAGGCTGAGGCAGGGAGGCATTTTCAGACTCACAGTTTAGAAGTAACAGTTTAAGTTAAAAGCCATAGTTCTAGCATGCTGTCCTTGCCCCCAAACAAAAAGCAGCACAGCACCTCCAGCACCTCTCCAGAGTTAAGACATACATACATCTCTTTCTAGCTCAGTCTGTCTGTCTTCATCCAGCAGCTGCTGCCTTTTCTTCCTCAGAGACTCCTCCTATATACAAATGAGAGAGTAGGTGAGTGTCAGAGCAAAGAGACTGCTCCTGCCAAGCAGTACTTGAAGTATAGAGGTCAGGCCTAAGTCTCAAGACCATTTCAAAATACCTGAGGATTGTTGTCAGTTTTGCTTTATTCCCTACACACACACACACAGGCAAGTTCCCTTCCCTTTAGCTGACTGTCGTAGTTTAGTGCCAGTGAGCAACTAAACACGCAGCCACTCACCCCTTCCCCCCCCAAGCGGGATGGGGGAGAAAATCAGGAAAAAGTAAAACTCGTGGGTTGAGATAAGAACAGTTTAATAGAACAGGAAAGAAGTAATTATAATAACACTAATAAAATGACAATGGTAATAGTAAAAGGATTGGAATATACAAATAGTGCACAGAGTAATTGCTCACCACCCACCGATCGACACCCAGTTAGCACCCGAGCGGCGATCCCAACTCCCCCACCAACCAATTATTTCCTGAATGTGACGTCCCATGGTATGGAATACCTCGTTGGCCAGTTTGGGTCATCTGCCCTGCCTGTGTTTCCTCCCCACTTCTTGTGCCCCTCCAGCCTTCTCGCTGGCTGGGCATGAGAAGTTTATACTAAGAAACTTAGTATAAACACCACCCAGCAGCAACCGAAAACATCAGTGTTATCAACATTCTTCTCATACTAAACTCAAAACACAGCACTGTACCAGCTACTAGGAAGACCCTTAACTCTATCCCAGCTGAAACCAGGACACTGACATCAAGTAAGAAGCTGGGAATATTTGTATTCCTGTGGGAAGAACACCCGTTCCTGCTCAGCTGTGAAAGTATTCAAGGCACATGGTCATTTCTGCAGGATCTCACTTTTATGTAGCCTCCGGTTGTCTCTGGCATTTCTCCACCTTTTTACTTCCTCACTCCTGTGCTGCTTGGAAAAGAAGGGCTGACAGAAGCAAGGTCATCCGCAGCCCTTGGCACAACCAGGACTTAAGAGATCTGGCAGACAAGAGCATCAGCCAGCAGTTTTTGCCAGCTCCACCGGAGCATTCAGAGTGCTTCATTCTCCCACTCTGCTCCCCAAGATCCAGAAACCCTCACTCCCTTTTCATGGCAGCAGGGAGAAAAGGAGGTAAATCAGGAAGGGATCAACTAAAATCTGAAGCAATGCTGACCAGGACTTGCCACCTTGAAAGACCCCTCTGCCACTCTCACAGCCACTTACTGTTTCCCAAAGCACTGAGCAAACCCAGAGCACTGACTTCCACTGCAAACATCAGCCATGAGGCTGTACCACTAGGAATGCTTAGCTCTGCTCTGAATTGCGATGGAAGTTTTACCTGTAACTTGGAAGACAGCAAAAGCCCTGGCTGAGCACTTCTCAGAAGTCCCCCACAAGGAAGCAGCCAGAGGAGCAGCACAGGCTAGGAAACCTCTGCAAGCCGAGGAAACCTCCACAAGCCCAACAGGGCTGACTCACCTGGCTATGGAGCTGCAATGATCTAGCTTTGATGTTCTTTGTGCGCATTTCAAGCTCATTTTCAGAATCCTGGAGTTTTCTTTCCTGCACAAAGATGTTGAGTTAAAGAGAGGATGGCACAAGTTCCTCACTCACCAGGCAGAGCTCTGCCACCAAGAACAACAACAAAAACTGGGAAACATGACCTACCACTTGTGACACCCTGGGCTGTAGAGGGTGACAGGTGCACTGAGGTGTCTTGGTACCCAGGCTGCTCTTAAGCAGCCAAATTACAACAGCCTGCTAGGCAAAGCATTCTCCTCACCTTCTCCCTGTGCCTGTGCTGCAGTGCAGTAAGCCGCTCATCCAGCTCTGCCTGCAGAGCTTTCACCTCTGCTTCATGAAGGTGTCGGAGGCGTACCATCTCACTTCTGAGGCCTTCAAACAGCTCTGCTCTTTGCTTTCTCTCCTGTTTGTTGCAAAATACAAACAAGAAAAGCAGCTGAGTGAAGCACACTGTTCTCCACCAAGTCAACATGAACACACAGGACACACCCTCTGGAAAGCCAGCCCATCACACAGCAGCTCCTGAGCAAACACTAAATTCAGCAGATTAAAACCTCTTGCTTAGAGGGACAACATTGTTAAGGGAATGGCTCACAAAAGAAGAAACAATCCATGAAACTAAGGTTTTGTCACACACTGCTGACTGTAGAGTCAAAAATTGGAGGCAGAAGGCTTTCTGGAATAGGCACCTGGAAAAACATGAACAATCTTCTCTTGTACAGAAGTCCACAAATGCACATGGAAGTTGCCTGCACAGAGAATATTTTGACAGCTTATCCTTATACGCCCAGCCTAAATTCACTTTACATCATGGCAACAATGCGCAGTTCTCCTGAAGAAAGGAGATTTCCAATTCTAGGAGTAGCTGAGAGGCAGGTCCGGCAAGCAGCAGTGTCAGTCCAGGTACAGCCCAGCTGAGCAAGCCACTAGTCACTTCCCAAATTCACTGCTCTCCCCCAGCAGTACCTCCTCCTCATACTGATCCTGAATCCGTGCAAGGACCTCCTGGTGCTCTTCCTTCATCCTCTCCATTTTCCTCTCATGGTCTTTTTCCACTTTGTGGCGTTTCTCTCTCATAAGCTCACTGAGCTGCAAGCATGACAAAATCCTTGTGGTCAGAAAAATGTTTCTCTGAACTACAGTGTTGCACTACAGTGGCCCCCCAAACGAGCAACCACTCACATGAGCAGAAGGACTGAAATTCAGAGTACCTTGCAAGTAGCATCAGGCTTTGGCCTGGGTAGCACAAGACAAGCACCATGGTGAGGTGAGATGCTGCAGGGGTGTCCTTTCCCCTAAGGCACCACTATCACCCCGGGCAGGGGTCGTGGCCTCTCAGAACTCACCACACATCCAAGGAAAGAGAGTGAAGAACCTTCAGCAATCCAAGATGAATACTTGCCTCGTGTTCATATTCAGTTACATGATATGCTTTTTGCTGCACTTTCTGCTCTGCTCTCTGCAAGTCTTCACGCAGCTGAGCCTCCTCGTTCCTCTGTGCCTCTGCTATCTGGGTTTGCAGGCTGGAAATGACCTGCCATGAAAGCCACCCACAGAAACTTGTCACCCTTTTGACAAGATCCATTTAGTGCCCTCCTACAGAGAGCAAGCAGGGTGGCAAAGACCAGTGTGTGTATTATCACCACCCCCTACTTGAAGCATGTCCAAATGCTGAGCCAGACCAGAACCACATATAGGAAGTGGAAGAAAATTAATGCCACCTTTGGCAACAATGTGGAAAAAAACCAATTTGCATTCTAAGGACACCATCTTTTACCTTAAGATGCTTCTCTTCTGCTGCAGACTTCAGCTGCTGGAGTTCAGTTGCAAACTGTTTCTCTAGCTCTTCTACTGCCTACAGGAAGACAAGCAAGACAGTCTGTTGGAAAGCCTTTATGTGTGGGGATGTGCTGTACAAGATGCATTTGCAATTAACATCCATCCGTAAGCATCAAAAAAGCACAATGGTAACCCCCTTTCAAACCGGATTAGGTACAAGGTGCCTTTACTTTCCATGTGCTTTCCCTCCCAGGAGATCTCAGTCACGCTGTGCTGGAAGGACTACAAACTGCCTCCATTCAAGAACTCCCCAGGCTCTCTGGAAGACTAAAACAGCAGCCAGAGTGGTATTCTGGTCTGATAAAATCACTTGGTTTTGCTTGGCAGAGACACACAGTGATTCTTCTCTTTTCTTCAGATGCCATGTGGCCACTTAAAGAGTTGTTATTTAATCACCACTGCAATAAAAGTTGTGGGAGTACTCCTCCCCACCTCAGTCATGCATCTAACAGCATCTTTCCTTTATGTTTTAAGTGAGTCATTACTAAAGCACATGCAGGTGTTATTTCACCTCAACACTTTAGCATTGCAATGCAAGCCAGGTCAGCATGAACAGTATGGGTCTGACCCTAGCAGGCCATAAAGATCTCACCTTCTTCTTTTCCCTGTCTAATCTCTCCTTGAGCTCACTCAGGAATTGTTCCTTCTCTTGTTCCAGCTCAGTCATCTCTTTTTGCTGAGCTTCCTCCATTTCCAGCTTCATTTTCTCCAAAACAAGCTGCTGCTTCCTCTCCAGGCTCTGTTTCTCCATTACCCACTGGGATTCCCGCTCCTCTCGTAGTTTCTGCAGCATGACCTCTTGCTCTGCCCTGGTAGGTTTGCAACAAGAACACAGACAGAAGCAAGTCAGAATTTGGTACTTTACCACTGGACTCCATTTAGGAACCAGAGCCAAGAGAAGACACTGCAATAGGGTAAGACATGCAAGCCAGAAGAAACTGAGAACCACAGCACACAGGTTCACAAGCATATCAACTAAGGCCTTGGAAATAAAGAGCAAAGTAGTCAGGTGGAGACCTATCTGTCGACTAAGTAAAAAAGAAATAAAATAAATAATTAAAAAAAAAAAATCTAAGTTCTCCAGTGTCTGCCTCCTCCAATTCTTTTCACAGGTCTTAAGAGCCATTAGAGACATCCACTCAAACCAAGCTATGCTGCCAAGTGCAGCCATCCTTGTAGATGCCATTTCTGTCATTTACATGCCCCAGAGCTGTGCCTGGTCCAACATTACAGCAACACTTCTCTTCAGAATACTTAAGTACTCTGTGTATTTAGCAAAATTTCATCAGCTCCAAGGCAGCACAGCTGTTACCATTAAGGTCCACCAGTTTTCCCTTCCGTCATTCCACAGCTTCCCTGCACATACAGCATCATGGTTAGGGCCTTGTACTTGCTACTAAGGCAGGGTACCAGCTATCAGAGGCTCAGGAGGGCCAGTACCTCCACTTTGAGCAGTTGCTGGTGGTATGCCAGCTGCTTCCCTCCCAGACCTGCAGAGTTTATGTACCCAGTGTTGGTAGCAAAACTTTTCACCTTATCTTCTCCTCCACCTCAGTCTCTGAGGTGATTTTGGCACCCAGGTTTGAGAGTCTCTCAGTTTCTTCTATTTGGACATGCAACTCTTCCTCCTCAGAAACCTTTGCCAAATCTTCTTTTAGAGTCCTGAAATATGAGCAGCCAGGAAAGAAAAGAAAAAAAGAGGGTTCATGAAGCTTTAATATCTTCCAATCACCTCCCCGAGGCCTACAGATCAGCTACTGCTCCCACTAGCTGGGCCTGCACAAGCAATGCATTCTCGGGGCTCCAGACCATTAATTTTCCTCCATACCTTCAGAACCTGACTGCTGGCACAGGAGTCACAGCCCCCACACATTAAACTTCTGTGACATATTTTTAAAATGCACCATATCATCATAGGTGGTACTTGTTTGGTGTGTGTCCCATCCCTCCCCCAGTAAATGAAATCAGCTCCTATTAAACAAAAGCAGGCTCCCAGCCAAGGTACCTGGATGCATTAGAACATCTGTAAGCTTTGTATTTTCATATGACACCTTTTACTACTGCTTTATTACTGCATAGACACGTTTCCCTTCAGGTGCAATTTCTATGTCTTCCTTCACACCCAAGACAGCATTCCCATGACATTTCATGTCAAGATACTGTTTCTGGTTGGCTCGGTACGCTAAGAACACGACTATCAAGGCCACCTGAAATAAAATACAGGCCTCAAGAGAAAAACCCACCCAGGGAAAGGACACAGCTCCTAGTGCTGTTCCACTCCCTGGATTGCTATTGGACCTTCACACACTAGCTGGGTTTCACACAGACATCCATGCCCTATTCCCTAAAGCCTTGTTTGGAAGTCCCTCTGTAAAACATATAGTACCAGAGTTTCAGATACTTCCTCTGGGGTAACCTCATCTCCTCTAATGCTCCAATTCTGAGTCCTGTTACTACCGTTTAGCCCAGGATTTGAATGTCTGCCAGGCGGTAAAGCTCCAAGCGCTGAAGTGGAAACTTTTCCCAGGTTAACCATCAGAGACAGGTTCAGAGCTCTGAAAGCTGCATATGTACTGAACCAGAACTAGTCTTACAGGAGATGGGACGATGCTCTCTTGCCGGTATTGGCGAGTGCTTTCCTGAGGTAGACTGCTCTCTACATACAACAGTGACAGCAGGTTGCTAGTCATTTCAAGATGTGCGGATCCTCACACACAGGATTCTCTGTGCCAGGCAAAGAGTTCTGTACTCCTCCTCCCCAAAAGCCTTGTTCTTGCCTCATTTGCCCACAACTCTGCAAAGTAGCACCGCTTTCAAGGTGGTGGTCTATAGCAGCACAAGCCTATGGCCACCGGCAAGAAAAGTCACAGCTAGGAAAAGCTCAGAGGAGAAATAGTGGGGAGAGGGAGTAAGAAGGGGGAAGTACCTGAGGGACTTTTCTTTTTGCTGATGAAGCTTCTCAGCTTCTTCCTCCTCCTGCTGCCTCATCTCCTCCTGGAACTGCTGAATTTTCTCCTTCTTTGCTTGCAACAAATGCATTTTCTCTTGCTCGAGCTCCATCTCCATCTTCTTGGCTATTTCCTCCAAGGATTCTTCACTAGGCTGGTTCAACAACTGCTCATGTTTGATTTCCTCCTCAGGTTGCCTACCAAAAAGAGAAAGTTCCTTTGGCAAAAGGGTGACAGAAAAAACAAGTAACACAAAAGGGGCGGCAACATCCCCCTAAACAGTATCAACTCCAAACAAAAAAAAAACCAGAGCCACCTACACTAGAAGCTTCACTGTCGACAAAGGACATGCAGAATCCCCACTAAACTGCAGCTGCTTGTGGGCTGCTGTGGAGCCCTCACTGTTTAGTTCACAGGAGGTGAGAAACAGCAGTGTAGGTGGATGGAGGGCACAGAGGCAGAAGAGAAGCTCACTACAGGAAAGCACTCTTTATAAGGCTGTTGGGAAACATGCAGCACACGCTCAGGGTTTTGAGTAGCATGTTATCTCAGGTAACAGCTTGGGGATGTCCCCACACACAGTTGTGGGCCCTCTCCTTGACTCCCAGAGAAACTCTAACTGATAAAGTATTAAACCCAGCCCTAGCAGCACTCAGGTCCTGAGTAACTCATATTTTGGCCCACTAGAGCTCCCCTCACAAGGGCAACATGGGCTCACTTCACAAAGGATCAAGTAGCTATGAAACCCTGGCTTGGGCTGCCAGGCACAAAAGCAGATCCAATCAGTACCTGTTTTCAGCGCAGGGATTGGCAGTGCACTTCTGACGGACCAGGTATTTTTCTGCAATTGCAATCTAAGTGTGCTGGGAGTTTGCCAGCTCTAGGCAACAGGAAGCCCTAAGCACTCCAAAAATTCAAACCCAATCTGTTTCTAATTAAGTTTTTTCAGACAGAGAGCAGCAAAATTACAAGGTCTGAGAGAGGTTGAAGGGGAAGGAGGGGAAAATGAAGATTAGTCTAGGAAAAAAATTCTATTCATTGCTGGTGGAAGCTGGAGCAGCAAGGTCTCGTTGTGCTCCGAGACTGCTAGCATAAGGCACAAGGACTTCTGTTTTGCCAGGAGTGAGAAAAATAACAGCCCTGGTAATAGAGCCTTGAGTCAAAAGAGAAAAGGTCACTTATGCAGCCATTAGCAAAAAGAACAAGACAGAAAAAAGAATAGTTGGGTTCCGGAAAAATCCCGCTTCACTAGAGCTCCCCCATAACACTACATGCTCTGGGCCAACTGCAGAGATGCCTACAGAAGGTGTCATTTATCAGGCTGCTCTGCAAAGCAATTCAGCCACATCCACCTTTTTATCTTCTTCCTTTTGCCCCAGTTATTGCTTAAAAAGAGATCCAGCCAACAGACACACACTTACACAACTCAACACAATTCCTAATAGAAAAAGGGAGATACTGTGCTGGTCTCCACATGAAAGATTGCTTCTCCACCACTTTGTCCCAAGAGATGCGCTGCCTATTTTTTCCCATTGCATCTGCTGATCTGTCATTTGACATAGAAAGCAAAGTCAGCACAATCATTTCTACCTAGATCTTCTATCGCAGTGGTACGCATCTACAAAGACCATCAATTTAGTACAGCAATAGTCCATTGGCTTTTGCAGGGAGCCTGAGCTCCACCATCCTGCTCTCTGACCTTATTCTCTCAAAGCAACCAATGCTCCCGGTGACTGTAAAAACAGGGTGATTTGTTGGGTTTTTGTTGTTGTGGGGGGGGGG
>JANZLQ010000086.1:7109468-7124598 GCA_026212715.1 Elanus axillaris
CCACCCCAGAACACCCTGCTGATCAGGAAGGCTCTTACACTGACTTACAGAAAATGAGTAAGTGCTCAAAAAGCTTTCCTGAATCAGGGGCCTTACAAAGCAAGAGAAACAGCTACAGCAGCTTCCACACCAAACCCAACCCATGCAGGCAGGTCTCTTACTTTGCCAGCATCCAGCCTGCTGTCTGTTTTCAGATCAGCTGCTGCTTCTTCCCTCATTTCATTCACTATCTTTTCACCAACAGACACGGTGGCAGTGGCAGCCAGGCTTGCCAGCTGATCTGCCTCAGCAGGTTCAGCAGCTGGAGATGCAACTCTAGGTTGCCCAGCACCACTGGGCACATCTGTCCCTGCTGTGCTCCTTTCCCCCAGAGACCGGGACAGCTCATCAGCTGCAGAGATGTCACCTTCCACCTCAGCATCTTGCTTGCCCAGTAGTTCATTCCCAGTGAGTTTCCCATCGGACTCCTCCTTGTTCTGGCCAGACAGGCTACTGTCAGCATCTCCGGTAAGGACTTGAACTGGAGTTGGAGGGCATGCAGCATCAGAATCCAGTGAACACTCTTGCCCTTCTTCAGCGTGTCTTGATTTTAAAGACTCCTTCTAGGCAGCAAGTCAAACACAATTATAGCTACAATGTCCTTTTCCTCCTCTCTGGGAGGATGCAGGGGTCAGAAATAGCATGGGGTCTCCTACAGCAAGCAGCAAAATCGCAAAGCTTTGGGTGACTTCAAGACCACTTTGATTTCTTTTCATACAGTCCCTTTCAAAGAGAAGGAACTTCATTAAGGTAAATACACTCACTTCTTGGGCTCAGACTTTTTTTTTTAATCTGTTGCTTTTTTATTCACAGAGTCTCAGTGGATAAGAGTTAGCAGTGGCTGCTGCAAAGCCCATCAGCCCCTGGGAGCACCCTATGTGCTCTGCATTAGGCCCATTTATGCTTCCACATTGGATCTGTTCCATGAGAGAAGGAAATTTGCAAGAGACTAATACTGGACATTTAACTTCTGCCTGAAATTATAAGCAGAGGCGAGTAGGCAGGATGCAATCATCCACATTCCAGCGGGACGAACTTGAGGGCGGGCCCCAATTTAAGCCACCGCTCTGAGTTCAGAACAGGACGGTGACTAGCTAACACACTAGACTGAGAAATGGCAGAACCCACTGGCCTTGGGAAAAAAAACAATCCCAAAATAAAGCTTAGTCACCCAAAGGTTCAGCTGCCTCTCCCAGCAGTGGGGAGGCCCACAAAACTCACAATAAAAAGTGCAATAGCCAGGAGGAAGCAGGAAAAGGTTCCCTCATCAGTATGCAAACAAAACTGCTAGCACGTCCTACTTTCTCACTGTTTTATTAATGCTGTGGTGTCTTGTCAAACATTAGCTGCATCCTGTGTACAGCATGTACCATACACAGACTGCATATTTTAACGATGTATTTTTATCAAAGTGCAACTGGAATGCTGTCAGCTTTAAACCCAGAGCCGTGGCAAACTGAAAGAACATCTCCTAGCACGTCATTTGTCCGAGAGACCTTCTCAGGGCTGAGAGAGCCATCCATCAGACTAGAGAGGAGGATAGAGAAATTTAATCACTGGGTACTTTCCAAAAAAACATGCAGTTCAGAGCCTCACCTGCAATTTGCTGAGTAATAAATGAAAGCTTATGGCCCCTTTCCAGTTCAGTGCCTGGTTAGCAGAGGTTTACAAACATGCCGCTGAATCACTAGCCAGCCACAAGGCTCTGCAAAGGCCTTGATAACACCTTTATTCCAGAACCCAGAAAAATGTGTGCAAGTACCATTTCTGTAGTGTTACTCCAGTGGAGGAGTCCTCATTATGCTTCCTTTTTTCTGGGACTAGGGTGTCTGGAAAGTTGTGTGTCCTTTTGGACATGCTTGCTTTAGAGTTTTCCTGAGGACCTCTCTCCAGGACATCTGACAGTGCCCAAGAAAATACATGCCAAATGAGACCAATCGGGATTCTTATGCTTGGAAAGAGCACACAGGTATTTCCCTTCAAGGAGCAGACACACCACAACAGAATATACCAATGTATCCAATAATACTGTGCACACAAAAAGATTTCTCTCCAGGCAAGTTTACCTCAGTTACTAGAATATCCTAGAAGAATTTCTTTAGCTGGTAGAATCATATTTTAAGGACAGATACAGACAAAACTTCTGTTAACTTTACACCTTCACAATCTCAAGTGCAACTGTCCAGAAGAGGAAACTATGCCAATCAGACACACAGGCGGAAGAGGAGGGAGGTTTTCCTTGTGCAAAAACAGGCTATGGATCTTGCTATGGATTTCAGAGCTAGGACAATTCAGTCAGGTTATAATTGGCTTTAGCTGAACTTTTCACAAGCTGTAACATATTTTACCTGCAGCTGAACAACACTAACTGATGTGAAACATCTGCCTATCAAATCATTACTTCCAGACTTCTGGCAATCAGAATAAGGCTGGAGAAAAGCATATTGATAGCAACAGGATCAGGTTTTGGAAAGGCATTTCATCCAGAGATGAACAATCAGGATGAACAGCAGCCACCAAAACTGAATACTACTCATCTTAAGAAACAGGATGACTACATCACCTCTTTGGACTTCAACATGTTGAACATGAGAGATGACAACAAGAAAATTCACATTCTTCCTACCTCTAAAAGGAAAAAAAAAGTCTCATACTGCATACAGAATGCCTTTGAAAGGTGACATACTCCCCTCTGGCTCCCTGATTTCAGGCTCTTCTCAGGCACAGAAGTACAGAGAGAGGTTAGGTTTGCCAGACCTCATCTGCATAGCATTTGCCCTTGGCTTTTAAGTTTACACCGCTCTCCACACATGCAATACTTTAACGAGCAAAAGAAACAAACCAAGCAACTATCAGAGACACACCACAACACTAGAAGCTGCCTACCGCATGCAAAGCTTCAGTGACACCATGCAAGCAGGACTGTGATGTCAGAGCACCACTCATCACCTCTCGCAGGCTGCCAGCTTCCTCTGCAGGACTCCTTCGATGCTCAAGGTCAGCTTCAGCAACATCAGCTAACTGGCTGCCACAGTTTTTCTCCTCTGCTTTGCTCTTTTCCTAGCAGGTGGGGTAACACATCCACTAGCAAAAGTCATCATACCACCTCTGCAAGCTGGTAGGGTCACCTGCCTGTGACAGGTCACCACCCTGCATATCACCCACCACAGGCACCCCTGGAGCAGAAAGCTTTCCAGCCTCTGCTCAGGAGCACACAGGCCCACATTCCCAAACATCAAACTGTTTCTGCTTGGCATGCCTTACTGCTGCTGCTTTTCCTGCTGGTCAGCTCAATGAACTTGCTGTTCTACCAGACTCTTCCTAGCTCAGGGCTCCCTATAGCACTCCTCAGCCATGCTGCCCCAGCATGGGAGCAAGCAAGGCTATGACCACAGCAACCATTCCTCCCCTTTTACCAGTCATCTCTGAACTGCTATTTCATAGATGTCTTTGTTTCTTGGGAACCTGCAGCACTGCTTCCTGCACAGACATCTCCACAATAACACACAAGCTCTATTGCGCAATGTTTATTTACAGAGGCAGCTCCCTTTCACACATCTCCATCTGGTAAAGAAGCCTTGCATGGTAATTTCCCACCACACAAAAGACCCCCTTGACTCCCAGTGTTTACCCAGAGATTGACCTGGACAGGAGGCAGAGTACTAAAACTCCCAAGCTGCATATGCTGCATCAGGGAATCACTTCTGCTGCCATGGGACGCTCTCCCAGAGATGCTTCCAGACCTTTTCTTCTTCTTGCCCCTTCCAGCAGTATCCCAAAGCCCTTTTGTATTTTAGGACAGTCTTACATGCCTGCAGCAACTATACTGCCACAGGAATTCAGAAGGCAGGAAAGCTGGGTTCAGGTGAGAGCTAACCACACAAGCAGCCAAGCAAACGAAGCTGCCTAGAAGAGGCCCTCTTTCCAAGAGTACATTCTGACTACCACACATAAACCTCACACCTCAACTTCTCCAGCATCTGACTTGAGTTCTGTTTTCAGTGCCTTTTCCCCAGTTAACTTGCTCCTTGCTCCAGAAAAGCCCACTAAGGGGGGGTAGCCTTTCTTTCCATCTCTCCTCCCTCTTTCCTAGATGCTCGTGCCATCTTCGATGTAGCCTCTGCTCTCACCCAACAACCTTGCATCTCAGCAAGTCACTAAAACCCCAAGCTGATTTTCCTTGAATATAGGTATTAAACCCTGATCCACAGGCTACCTGAAGCCAGTTTTTTCAGCACTTCACTCCATTACTGCTTAGGTTTCCCCTGTAGGGCTTGCTGTACAAATTCTTTCCTCCTCTCTGTTCTGTAAGGAAGCTGGAGAAATGGCTTGGACTGCAGCTCACTCATAGGAGTGCTTTTCTACTGCCATCTCATGGAACTACAAAAGAATTATGTTTTCCAGTGGGGCACTAATATCTTATCAGGACTAAGATATCACCCAACTAGGTTAACAGAACCTGGCTGTTGGGCAGCAATTACCATTTCATAATGGAAATGATAATAGATTCCCGAAGCCCTGCCACAGCACTGAAATGCCAAGACAGCTCTTTGTTCTGGGACACATTAACATTTCAGTGACGAATTGGGCCCCAACAGGCCGCTTGTTGTTTGGAGATGAGAGTCAGGCCTTTCTTTTCCACATCCACTTTAGCAATAAGCCTTTGCAGTTTCTGCCCAGCACTGTGAATGGGTTCTCCAGCAAAGTACTTTACAGCTTAATTTTCATATGCTGTGAAAAGGATAAGGGAAATACTGTAAAACACTTTAAAAAGAAATTAATTTGCCTTTCAAATACTGGAACAGAATTTTCAAAGCAGTAAGAAAGGATTAATGTCAGCACAGTCGGGCCAAATCACCAGAGCTGCTTGCAACACACTTCCCATTGTGCCCTTGTCATCTTAAGCCTGATCACTGCTAAGAAAGCGCTGGCCAAGAGCACACACCCACACGGAAAGCAAAATGTCTGCACAAAGCCACGCATGTACTGAACTCATTGCTGATGCTTCACATCAGAGCCATGGAATTTATCAGCAGTGCAAGACAAAATAATACACGTTTTAGGTGACCATGTGCAGTCCACATGGAAGCTTCTAAGATTCTTGTGGAACTGCATGACAGTGCAAGAATGGCATTTCCAGAGTACATTTCCCTCTCCTCTCCCCAGTGCCACCATCACAACTTCAGCTGAGAAAGAGCCTTCTTTCCACAGTCGCTGAAAAAAGTAACGCAGAAGCAAATGGTGCCTCTTCCTCAACAATCCTTCCTCCCACAGCAAGCATGGTGGCACCTCTCTGATCTGAGACCAAGACCTCCTTTCTGCTGCTCCTTGGAGGAGCTGACTTCCAGCTTGCCTGTCATACCTACATGGCTTTTGGTTTCTCTGCTTTAGAATGAAACAAAGCTCTACTCTGTGCAAAGATGCCGTCTCCTCCAATCCCATCTACCAAACACCAAGCATTCCTCAAGCGCAAACTTGCCTTCGATATCCACACCACTGTCCCCTGTGGACCACATCTGACTTCTCAGACACTGCCCCCAGCCCTTCCTCTCCATCAGTCTGCTCCAGGCTGTTCCTACTTATCAGTGACACATTAAACTCGCCCCTTGGGCGCATCTCCTGCAGTCTCACTCCCCAGCCCAGGCACTGGCTGGACAGTGCCACAGCTCCTCTTCTGCCCGTCTCACATCACCCACATTCTTACCTCAGAGTCAAAGCTGCCTCCCAGGGCACTGACATCCATGTGCAGGTTTTTGAACAGTCTTGCTGTCCCGTGGAGACTCTAAAGGTATTAAAAAAAAAAAGAATGGCCAACACTGAGTTCTGACCCCTGCAATCACACAGGCCACACAGGAGGAACTAGGGGGTCCAAATCAGTGAAATAGGGCAGCAGACCCATAGCAATATGCCAAGGCAACAAGCCTACAGCAAATTTGTTTTGGAAATACATCCTGGCAGATGATTTATAGGGAGTACAAGGAAAAAACAGGATTAGATACTTTTTGGTGACCAAAAAACACACAGAGGAGTGCAGCACAAATTAAGGCCCAGAGTCAAATGGAACAGCCACAGTCTATCAGCTGTTACCAAGGGAGCATCACAGTTTTTCATTCCTTGAGGCTTCATGCACTATGGTTACCAACACGCATTAAGAGCCAAGGCACACAAACTACCTCATTCTCGCTTTCTTCCTCTTCATTTCTCCCTTTATCTGGAGCCACCATGTTCAAGGAACTCTTCTCTTTGCAGACCAAGCCCAGCAACTTCTTGGTCTGGCTGGTGGGCTTACAGGTCTCTGCAGGCTGTCAAGTCAGAAAGAAAGGGAAGCAAGAGAACAGCTGAAGCGAAAGGGGAGATACAAAGCCACCAAGACACTGGCCAGCAGCAGAAAAGCTGCTGAGTTCTGAGAAGGTACTCAGGATTATGCTGCTACCCTTGTTCTGCTAGAGCCATGTCCAGGTGGGAGATGATGTACTCTTTATGAAGCACACTTTCCCTTACACCAAAGAGACTCCTGTCCTAGAGAAGCACATCTGCAAGACCTGCCTATGCCTAAACATTGATTCAGCCAAGACCATAATAAAACAAGATGTCTGAAATGGCCAGTGACAAGACTTAACTTGGCAAGAAGAAAACCTTCAGTGGAGGCGTTGACTTGTATAACATTTTGCACATATATTGTTTTGTTTTCCTTTAAAAGATCAATTTGTTACCACTTAACATATCTGTTTTGTTGACCCTATATTTTTTATTCTCAGCATATAGTTGGGTGAAAACATTATTTATTAGACTACATTATCCGTACTGTATGTCATGCTTCATTTGGACACAAAGTTCTACTAAAATGAACTTAACAGACTTCTTCCCTCAACAGTAATTGAAACAATTCTTTCTGTAAATCTGCTAAACATAGCAGAAGAAAGCTCACCACAAAGTTTAGTACTGGGCTCCCTAGAAATAGCAAAAGAAAAGAAATAAAGTGAAAGGCAGAGTAGGAAAGTGGGTTTTTTTAACAAACAAAAGTATTTCAAAACTGATGAGAGGTTTTAGTTTTTAAGTATCACCATGCCTGTGACCTTTTTCAGAGTGTGCTTGCCAGGGCATGTTCCCAGAGAAGACAGAGCCTTACCTGCGTCCCTGCTTTGGCCACAAGGCTGGAGTCCACCAAGCTTCCCACCTCCAAGTTCAGCGACCCACGAAGGATGCCAGCTGGAGATGCCGCAAGGCCACGCAGTGGAGCAAGGTTCCCCAGGGGGGCCTGGACAGGTGTTAGCAGAGTGCCTGAGGACTGGAGCATGCAGAAGGGACTCACTGACAGGACAGCATAGGTGCACAATTTATACTCCATATCTCAGAAAGGGAGAAAGCATTCCCCTGTGCAAACACTGGCCACTGATACTAAACCCACCACCACTGAAAAACTGCTTGTGAGACCCCACACCCAGCCATCACCAGCACGAGACACATAAGGAGTAGCTGTTTGATTTACTCGCACACATTGCCTTCCAAAGACCCATCTGAATACGGCAATTTACAGCAGCGAGGCAATTCAGAAAATAAATGGGTATTACTCCAAAACTGAGGCGAGAGAACAACAACCACACTAGCTCACATGTGCACATACCCACACTCGGTACCCTCTAGGAAAGGCTCCTACCCAACATCACACACACGAGGCGAACTGGGCAATTTTGCTTCTGTTTGTCCTGCTACTCTGTGCAGCATGAAACAAGTGAAGTAGAAACCACTCTGCTGGCAAGCCTCCTACTCTTCACAAGCTGCAGCTACCACCTCTTTTTAGACCAAAACCCAGGCTGCTTCCTCACCTTACACCAGTGGAAACATTATGGGCTGAGGAAAGCAGCTCTGCTGCAGCACATCTGTAAGAAGCTCCTGAAAGCACCTCTCAAAGCACCACAAGAGCCCTAGGAACCATCCAACATCCTCACCCCTGAGCAACACACATGTGACATCTCAAGTTATCTGCACCCAGCAATGTGACCATTCCCTTTGACTTTGTGGAATTCCCCACCCAAGTAGTCTCACCCTGTGATACACTGCACAGGTGAAGCTAGAAGGAAAACATGCTAGGATTTCCTCTGTAGTGTGCCAGTACAGCCAAGTGCTGCTGCTTCAGGAGAGCACGTGTGCATTCAGAAATCACAGTTCCTGTACTCTGTACCCATACAGGATTACAGACCAAGAACAGAGTTAATTCACTCACACGCTGAGGGATGGGAAGAGGGAAGCAAATACGCACTAATCCTTCTTCCACCTAGTCACTGCCACAGCAACAGTAACAAAATAAGTCACACATCCTCAACTTAACTAATTGTTTTCTACAGATGGCCATTAGCTACATGTATGGAACAAAAGATGTGAGCTGTCCTTCAGCAAAGACAAACTCACTTCCATGGGGCTAATTAAAACTTTCAGGATAATCTGCAGTTTATCTGATATTTATAGTCATAGTTCTTATCAGCTAACTGAGCACTACCACATGCTGGCAATTAGAAGCCTGAGCCAGCTATTTGGTGGAGCCACAGCTGGGTACCAGCAACAGTAGAGCCAAGCAATTCATTAACATTACACACAGTGACATTTCAGCTCTTTTTTTGTCCAGAACAGGACATTTGGTAAGTTCTTATTAAACTGAGGCAATTACTCATGGATGAATACAAGCCAACCTGGAACATTCTTCCCAGTGAAGGGCAGGATCCTGCTACAGGCAACAGAAAGAGACTTTGGGCAAAACAGAGCAAAATGGTCCAGCTATTCACAGGAGAAAGAGGACAAAGTCCCATTTATAGATGGGCCCATCACACCTGTAAGCTACCTCAGTGTCCCAAGACCACAGTGGCAGCAGTCTGAGGGCCAAATTGTGCTGACACAAGTCATTAACTGCACCCGCCTGCAAAACACCAGTCCATAACCAGGAGGAATAATCTTTCTTGTTTGAGAAAGCAAATTCATTCAAACTTTTCCTGTTTTTCTTTCATTTAAGAGGGAAGACAGTCTATTTCTCAAGCTACCAGACATGGATGCAGCAGAGCTGGCTGTGACTTATGGTTTTTGTATCACCATAACCAACTCAATTACTCTGAGACTCAAGATTCAGCAAGCAAAATTAAGCTAAAAATAGCTGAATAAGCCATTGACCCTCAATTTAGATTGTGGGCTCTCCAGGGAAAAGACTGACTTTGTAGCTCGCTTACTACAAAGAGTCTTAGAGCCAAAATTAAAGATGATTTTGCATTTGATGTTGCCATCCCACTTGATTTACTGCCCATCACCTGTTTTTGAATTCAGAAGGCACTTCACATACTTGCAAAGCTAAAACAAAGCATGAGCTGTGCAGTGTTTGCCACACAAGGAAGACTATAAACAACGCCTTTTTCAAGCTAACCCCCGAGCTTCAGGAAAGCCACTATAACTAATGCCACATCTGCTTCTGTGACCTCCCACAGGAGGTTTTTTGCCCCTTTTCTCCTGAAAATTAGCTTGGAAGCAAGTTTTCACACTCCCAATCCTCCAGAAATGTTTAAAACAGAAGGGCCATCACAAAGGACTTAGTCCTACCTCATTCCTGCCTGCTCCTTCACCAACATGTATTTTGCTGCAACTCCCCACAGTTTCTCTGGTTTGGGTGACCTCCACTTTCACATGCTGACAGAGCCTGTTGCTCCCCTGGCACTCAACCCACACTCCAGGAGCTTGATCTGTCCTCCCATTTCCTCTCTTTGCTTGGCTTTGTACTCCAGCACCATTTGAGTTCTGGGCAGTGCACGTCCCACAGAAATCCACCGTAAGACTGATGTGGTCAGGTTCTGGTCTGTGGCACCATTTCATATCCTCAGAGCTACACTCCCTCTCTGGCTTCCAGGCAGGACTTGGTGAATGAGCCAAGGATGATCCCAGGAGGGAATGAGGCAGCAGAGGCTCTTCTGCAATGGAGCGCATGTCCTTCCGTCTCCCAGACTCATGGTGCGGACAGAAGTGGTGGCTCACTCCCAGTAACTGCAGTGCATGATTGTTATGAGAACAGTCTGAATCACTGCTAGCACACTCTGATATCAAACCACTGCCTTCGTCATTTCTCCAGCTATCTTTAGCAAAATGTGTCTTTTCAGCTGATGTGAGGTCCATTGCAGAATGAAGATCCACATCAATTCCTCTATTTGCATCTACCCCTTGGAAGCAGGGTAGTATATCTGTGGTATCTTGAGGGACTGTGGAGTTATGCTCTAACATACCATTGCTACTGGCTACTTCCATATCTGCTCCAACTTCCATCAGCTCCATCTGCTTTGAACCCTTTCTCTCAGGTCTGCTGATTGTCTCATTGCTCTTGTACACATTGATGACTTGATCCAAAGCCTCATCTTGAGCTTTCCTTTTGCTTCCACTCTCAGATAACTTGCTGGGGGATCTTAGCTCTTCCTGAGCATGTGGAACATGAACTGTCTCCTGAAAAACCCAGTCATCTGCAAGACTGGCATGAAAAAGAGTCATTTCATTGTTCCAGTGGTAAAAGCTTTCTTCTTCTCTGGCTTGCAGTATGCCTGGGCTTCTTTCCACACCCCCATCTGGTCCTGTAGATTTCTCTCTGACTAAGAGGTTATGATCAGGCTTATGGACACACTCACCCATCACATCTTTCATCTTCTGCTTTTCTTTCAGCTCTTCACCCTCAAAGAGTAGGGTTTTGTCTTCAAGGGCATCTAGCAGAGTTCTGACATTCTGAAAGTCTCGTGAATAGGATTTCTTTGACACACACAAAGGTGGCACTGGTGGCCTAACCTCTAAATCATCAGACAGTGAATCAGAGGAGTCAAGACAAAGCTTTTCTTGCATTTCTAAAGGCATATAGTGGTCCTGGTGGATGTCTACACCAAAGCTGCTAAAACAGGGGCCGCCTTCTAAAGTTTTCTCCACATCACACAAGGTCTGGCATGATCTGCTGAGCTTGGGAGCAAGCAAGGGATGCAGTTTGTTTGGCCACATGCCTGCAAATAGCCTCCTTGAATCACTTATGTCTGATGGTCTCCCTCTGCCTTTGTCAAGGCAGCCTTCATCCCCAATCTGGCTATCTGAATCTGGCTCAGGACTCTCCCGCCCACAGGGCAGGACAGCAGAGGGCATTTGACAACAGGATGTTGAAGGAAGAATCCCTGGCTCTTTTTCCTAAGTAGATAAATATTAGCAAATAACCAAGACATATCGCATATTACTATATACAGCCTTATCTATCTAAATTAGAGATATATACTTATTTAATACACAACTGATACATAAATAGGTGTGTACATTTTTGAGTACTTGCAAGTACATTTATACATACAAAAGAAAGTGCTCAAGTGAAGGCTTAAAGGCTTTCTGAGTTGAAGAGGTCTATGTCTTCAGCAACAACACAAGGCACCATCTTTCCCCTAGGAGACTGATCTCATTGTGAGCAAACAGAAGATGGGGATGATCTGCTGTCACTCGGGATATAAAGGGAATTCAGTTACACTTGGAGATATCAACAGCAAAGCAGACTAACCTCACACGTCTAAACCTGCATTTGCTGCCTGTATATCATAGCAACACGTGCACGGACGCCGCATAAACACCATTTGTTGTCCTCTCCAAGGAAATAAATCTTTCCAGCACTCCAAATATCTGCTGCCAAGAATAGCACCAGCATCCTTGCCTGGTACCATATCCTTCTCAGCAAGGCCATCACAGAGCTGTGGCAGCCCTGCTCCCAGTGGGTCCTTCTAAACCAAAACTTCCCAACTGTCATGTGTTTGTGCCCCCAGTTTTTGGCTTTTCATCAATCTCACAAACCTGCTGGACAGGATCCCTTGTAAGGGGACCGCTGTTCCAATCCCCAAGCAGCAATGGCACAGGATCACCCTCTAGATCACAGCCACTTGTTTATCCTCCACCTAGCCCTCCCCAGAAGCACCACAAGCAGAGCCTACTCACGGTGGGTTGCTTCAGTGACTGCTTCTCCTTCTTGTCTTTCTTCTCTTTCTTTTCTTTCTTCTTCTTCTTGTCTTTCTTTTTCACACCACCATGTGCCAGCAGTTTCTCTCGCTCCTGAATTACTAGCTCTCTGTAGTGATCATCGCAGGGGTGGTCCCACGTGGACTGTCCATTAGCAAAGTTGAAGTAATAGATGTCACCAGTAATATCTTGGCTGTATGGTAAAAACAGCATTAAAAGGTGAAAGATCACATACAAGTATAGCTGCATGTACCAGGACATCTTACTGGATCATGTGACCACCTTATGGTCAGCAAAGGGGAGTGCAACGTCTCCAAGAGTCCAAAGACGCATCTGTGTGAGGAAGCAGCTCTCCCAGAGATCGCTCACATCCTTATCCAACTTACCAAACACTCCTTCCCCTTCTTCTACTACCCCACAAAGAGCCAAGCTCCCCCATCCACAGGAAGTATCTCTGTTGTGGCACCTCCCCCCTGACCCCCCACCAACCGCTACCCTGCTCTGCCACCAATACAGGCGGCACCCAGCAGGGGAAGGGCAGGAGAGGCCAGGAAATCACAGAACAGCTGCCAACAGAGCTCTCACCAGGGCTTCCACTCAGGTGGTAATGGGGCCACAATGCCTTCCCTGGCCAGCCATATCAGCTCCGGCTCCTTCTCAGGGTCAATCCCGATCTCCCGCGCAAAATCCTGGATTTCTAAGAAAACAGAAGAGGAATCCATGGAGATGGTCTACACCACCAGGCACTATGCAATAAAGCCAACCTCCTCAGCTAAAGCAATGGGCACACCAGGAAATCCTGGTCCTGAAACAAAGCTGCTCAAAGCTGTCAGCATGGCCCCATGTGTCAGTGAGCACATCCTACCAGGCTGGTAAAGCTGGGAGACAGACTGCAAAACGTCATTTATCTTTGCAACCAGAAAGCTAATTTTTCAGCTCCGTCTTCTATGAAATCCCATTTATTCTAGCCTCTGCACCCATGCTCTCCCAAATTCCTGTTTTCTTAAAACAACTCAGCCTGACTTGCATGCTCGAATCCCTTATCACCACTCCTGGGAGGAGGACAGGCATCAGTTACCTTGCTCGCTGGGAATGTACGTCTCGTCATAATCTTCTTCCAGGATGAGCTGGTCACCAATGCGCACCATAGCTCCTGCCATGGCTCCCTGCACCTGGCAGTATGAAGGAAGCAACACAAAAATCACAATGATGAACCACACTCGGAAATAAAGCTCATCATGCAGCGTGGGGCTGAGCCCTGCAGGAAACGCGGCACCAGGGCTGTGGAGAGGAATAAGGTACATGGGGCTGCCCAGCATGGTGCGGACAGGAAGGGCAAAAAGCAAAAGCAGCCAGAACTGATGGATTCTGGTAAAGGCAGGAGGATACAGCTAAAAGCGCTGGGCAGCAGGCTGCAGCTCAAAGTGCAATAACAGCACAACGGGAGTGGAAGAAATACTACATTATTTACAAGCACATTTCCCCACCTCCCCTACAAAAGGTAGGGGCTGCTGGCACTTAGTTCTGTTGTACAATTTATTCATTCACAAAGAGACTGAGCCCAGCTGCTGACTGGGCACAGCTTGGACACACCATGCAGGGCACAGCTGGGAGCTCTCCACTTTACAGTCCAACACCTGCCCTGAGGCCAAGAGGGAAGAAGCTGCTCTGGTCTCAGCACCTACAACCCAAGCCACCCCAAAGAAAGTAAAAAGTGCAACAAGGTGGAGTTCTCCATTCTTACAGGACTCTTTCACTGCAGCACACACAGCAAAACCGAGTCCAAGACCTTCCACACACACTTCACAGAGGCTACAGAAACAGAGAGCAGAGCTGAAGCAGCACAGAAGTTGCAAACAGACCCCCAGCACAGCCTTTCAAGCTTCTACAGAGAAGGTGAGCACTCCCTTGAGGCACTTTTTCAACAGGCAAAAAAAAAAAGCTGAAATGAGAACAGGAAGAAAGGGAAAGAAAGCAAGTGGTTTTCCCAGAGCACAGCACAGCTTTTCAGGAGGAGTCCCTGGGCTGAATCAGCACTGCCTAAGGACAAGGCAGCTTCTCACCTTCCCAGAGGACATTTCAGAAGCTGTATAAGGATGATACTATAACATGTCCCACCCCTGGAGCATTGCTTCACTATTTAACTCGGAGACTCCAGGCAGCCATTTAGTCCCACCACAGCTGGGCCCTTAAGACCCATCCACCACAGTGGGGCAGTTCTAAGTTACTTTCCCCACACCAAACATCCCCAGCTGTGGCTCTGCATGACCACAGTTGGCCAGCATTAGCCTCACACAGCTGCACGGGGCACCAGGCCAGGTCAGGCAGCCGAGCAGGCTCCCTGCAGCTGCCCACATGCCAGCATCAACACAAGCAGAAGGGCGGCCATGAAGCCAAGGCAGGATTGAGGACAGGAGAGTCCCTTCCAGCCCCACCACTCGATCCCAGAGGGAAACAACAAGGTCAGACCAGCTTTTACCCCAAAAGCCCCAACATGCCGAGTACATAAAACATGCCCCTGCTTTCCTCATGAGATGCAAGGGCTGAGGTGCCTGCCAGGGGACAGGAGCCATCCCAGCAGCACGACCACACTAAAGATGATCGCCTGGAGCGGGATCACCACACCGCTGCCTGCGGCTGAGCTTTCCCTGCCCTCCTCACCTTCCCCTGTCCTCAGCCTGCTCCCTATTTATAACACTGACGTAAAATGAGCCTCCGAAGCAGCTTTGCAGGCAAAGACGCCCTCGGGCCGCTCCCCCTCCCCACCCAAGCAGCTGGACGCGGACAACCGACCCGAGGCCTTCCCCTCTTATTTCCCACTGCCACAGCCTTACTTCAAGCCCTCGGCCTCGCCCCGGGGACGAACGGCCCCCGCTCGCTCTTCTCCCCACCCCCCCCACAGGCACCAAGGCGGGCTCGGGCCCTTGACCCAGGCCGACGGAGCTGCGCCGCACAGCTCACCCCACAACCCGGCTCCCCCGTGGCGGGGGCAGTGGCCCCGGGGCCCGCTCGCCGCTTCCACCGACGCCCGCGGGTTGCCCGGAGCCGCGCACGTCGCTTCCGGGTTCCGGCCGCCCTAGCAACGACGTTAGTCCCTACC
>JANZLQ010000086.1:7125075-7143264 GCA_026212715.1 Elanus axillaris
CCTGGCTGCTGCTGTGGCTGGGGGCGGCCACCCTGCGCGCCCGCCCGACCCCGCCGCGTATCCGGCTGCCGCTACGGGGAGGCGCCGGCCCGCCGCCGAGTCCCCGGGCCCGCCGGGCACCGGAGGAGGCCGAGCGGGCCGGCAGCTTCGTGGAGATGATCGACAACCTGCGCGGCAAGTCCGGGCAGGGCTACTACGTGGAGATGACGGTGGGCAGCCCCCCGCAGAAGGTAGGGACCCGCGGAGCTGGGGGGTGCGGAGAACCAGGGCTGCCGGCTTGCTCCTGCCCACCCGGCATCCCCGTCCCTCTCCCAGTCATGGCCACGCTCTCGCCGCTGGCTGTTGCCGGAAAGGGGGTGCCGAGCTGCGTGTGCCCCCCGAGCCGAAAGCTGCCACCCCACAGGAGCTGGCGTCGAGGCAGCGTTCCCGCCTGGAGCTGGCACGTGCCAGCGCCGAGGAAGGCACACAGCGGGTGCCAATCCTGGTTTCAGGCAGCCGGCACCCACGCAGAGCCCCGAAAGGAAAGGCCGGCTTTTCCCCCACAGCGAGCTGGCTCCAGCCAGGGCACCCGGCATGGCCCAGCACATGCTGGTGGCCGAGAACGACGCCAGCGGCAGAGTCACGGCACTGCTGTCACACACACCGGATCTCCGGGTTGTGCACACACCTCCCCCCCCACGTTGGGGGTTGATTCTCCACACCAGCAGGGAAAGAGGGAGATCTGGTCTGAAACCTAGTTTTGCCTGGGATTTCATCATCTTTGGCCCAGGACCTGCCACGTGTTGCAGCTGCCGGATGATTTCCGTGTGGACCACCTGTTCCCAGGCGCTCATGCGTTTCCAAAGTCGTCACCCTTTCGGGCAGCGCCTTCCAGCCTTGGACTCCTTCCAAGTGCGAACGTGGTGCGTGCGCGCGCGCGCTGGAGCAAAATCCCTCCGGGTGTTGTAATGGAATTAAATGATTCACGCGAAAGAGCACGGCCGTGCGCGTGCAGGAGATTGGGGAGCAGGGAGGATGTTTACCTGTGGGGATGCCTGCTTCTCAAAGGCATGCGTGCCACCTGGGCACCCCGCTCTGCCCTGCTGCTCCAGCTCTTGCCTTGCCTTGCCTTTCCCCTCACCTTCCCAGCGCTGGCAAGGAAGTTTCTTCCTCTATTGAGCTTTAATTTCAGGTCTGAGCCGTGCTGCACCGTGTAGTCACCATCAGTGGTTAATTGCTCTCGCGCACCATGTCTCTTAGCGTGTTGGTCACGCTGCGTGCTTGCGCCAGGCTCCCCAGGACTGGCTGATTCATAAATAGGCGGGGAGGAGGGCAGGAGCCGAGCATCGGGAGCCGGCGTTTTGGGACAGATAGCAAAGGCTCGGTGCCTCTGTGTGCAGGTTGGGGCTCACAACATGAGGGCAGGAGCTGCGGCTGCCACCAAGGTGCCTGCAGGGGCCATTGCTTCCAGGGAGCAGTCAACCGCTTTCAGACAGCGTCCCCACTGCACATCTCTCAGCCTCGCCGGTTCACATGTCATGTCCTGGCCTGAATCAGCAGCCAGACTGAGTCTCAAGGATGCGAGTCCTCTGCCTGACCCCTGTCAGCAGGACGGAGCCTGTGGGGCATGAGTCCCCGCCGCTCATGTAGGCACGTAGCACCCGCCAGCCTGGTGGGGACTGGCCGGGGTGGTTGCATGTGGGGCCCCAGTAGCAGCGGCTTGCCTTGCCAGCCTGGCATAACAGCTGCTTTCGGCTGGGCAAGAGCAAAAAGCCTCCCTGCCACCTGCGTCCTTGCTTGGCAGCATCAGCTCAGCATGTCTTCCTCCAAGGAATCCCGTCTCCTCTCCCCAGGGATGGGGAAAGACGAGCTGTGTGGAGCAGATGGACTCGGATGGCCGATCAAACAGACACGGCCCGGGCACCGTGGCAGAGGCTGCAGGTGCCCGGTTGCCAGGGCAAGGTTGGGCTGCACGGCAGGCGCTTACCCAGCAGAGGATGCTGGAAGGGTGGACATGCCACTCTGTTCTTTACCTGTGGCCTGAAATGGTGCCCTAGGTGCGAAGCCAGTCTGGGGTCATGGGAGACCTGTCCCCCAGCAGAGTGGTGGGACTAGGGCCAGGGGTGCCAAGGATGTGCTGCCTGTGGCTAGCCCAAGACAACCCTGGCACGATTGGCATGAACATGTTAACCACCTTCCTCTCCCCTCTAACTCTGCGGATTAAATTCCAAAGCCCTGGCATGCTGCTGACTGGTGCGGTGCTGGCAAAGTCGTCCACCCCCCAGCTCACCCCCCAGCTCTGCTGCCCAGCATGGCTGGGAGCCCCGTGGAGTCCTGCGGAGCCCTGCTTCTGCTCTGGCAACCCCTACTGCGGTCCTCGCAGAGTGGAAGGCGCTGCAGGCAGGGTTCAGCTGGGGGCAGGATCTGGCCGGCCTGCTCCCGGCCCCATCAGCGGGATGTCTGCCAAACTCTGCCTGTGAGCTGGTAATCCAGGGCACAGGCAGGAATGAAGCGGGAGCAGAGCTCAGCATACGGATGACCGATTAACAAACCCAGCAACCTATGGTGGCTTGTGTACCGTCGATCCTTCCAAGCAGCTTTGTGAGCCCGTTAGGTTTCCCAGCAAGGGGAGCCCAGACACCCCATCTTGCTGATGCTCTCTCTGGCCCCATGACACCCTGCCAGGCACTCACCAAATCCTGCCTGTGGATTCCAGCACCAGGTGCAGGGGCCGACACTGAGCTGTGCTGCAAGAAGCGCTCATGCTCTGTTTGCATAGCACCTGACAACATTTGCTCTCTGTGCAATGCCCTGATGTTGCCAACTAGCCTGCTCTGCTGCTGCATTCTGTCACGCAGCATCTCCAAGCCGTCCCTGGGCATGGCAAAAGAGGGCCCCTGCTTAGCTCAGGGCTCAGCACCACTGCACAGCATCCCTCCTGCCACCCGGGGCCCCCTCCCCAGATGCAACAGGCTCCAGGGCAGCCTCCCTGCCCTGCCTGTGCCCATCCCTCTCCTGCTGCCAGGGCAAAGGGCCCTTCATAGCCATGTAGGGTGGGCTGAGCCCTGCGAACCCCAGGGTGGCAGCATGCAGGGCTGTGTCGGACAGCCTGAGCTCACGAGCTCACTAGCGGCTGCCCCCTGCCAACAGTGGGGCTGGCACTGAGCCCTATGGCTGGGCAGGGTCGAGCAGGGCATGCCCTGGCCTTGGTCGGGAGGATAGAGCCAGGCTTACTGCCCAGACAGAGACCCAGAGCTGTGGCTCCCTGGGAGGCAGGCAGTACAGTGGCCACTGTGTGCCAGGTATGGGGACGGGGCAAGTGTCACTCGCCTGTGGCGCCAGGCAGAACCAGGCAGGCAGTGCAGCAGGGTCTCCCACTGCAGTCCTGAGCCTCCCTGTCTCTCTTCCTTCTCCAGCTGAATATCCTGGTGGACACCGGAAGCAGTAACTTTGCTGTGGGAGCTGCACCTCACCCCTTCCTCCGACGATACTACCAGCGACAGCTGTGAGTATGCTGTGGGGAAAGAGAGCGCAGCCAGCACTCCGTGTGCCTGTGACGCAGCCCCAGCCCCAAGGAGGCATGCTGTCCTTTCTCGCTGGGGCTCCAGCCAGACCCTGCTGGGTACCACCAGCTTTTGGGACAGCTGGGTCCACACCACCCCTCCTGTGCCTGGAGAAGGAGGGACCCCTCAGCTGCCTGTCTTCCCACCCGCAACGTTTAGGACAGCGTCTGGGTGGCTAGCTGTTGCGCACAGCAAACAACTGCCAGGCTTGTCCCCTGCACACCCCATGACAGCCTTGGCCCAGGCTGCAAGGAGCCATCCTGGTGCTTCACTGAGCTGTGTGCGCTGGGGGTCCCTAACAGCCCCACGTGCAGAGACACACGCTGCCCTCACCCAGGCAAGCCGGCCTGCGGGACGGGCACGCTTCTAGGCTTGCAAATGCTCACCTGCACATGCATGTGCTCCCACCATCACCCAGTGCAAGGGCACCTGCTCCTTCTCCGCGCCAGTCTTACTCCAGCTCTTTGACACCACTGCAGGTCCAGCACCTACCGCGACCTGCGGAAGGGCGTGTACGTGCCCTACACCCAGGGCAAGTGGGAAGGGGAACTGGGCACCGACCTTGTCACCATCCCCCATGGCCCCAACGTCACCGTCAGAGCCAACATTGCTGCCATCACGGAGTCGGACAAATTCTTCATCAATGGCTCCAACTGGGAAGGGATCCTGGGGCTGGCATACGCTGAGATCGCCCGGGTGAGTCCTGGCTCGCAGCTGGCTGGGCTCTGGCTCTGCTGGGCCCTGCTGGCAGCTGTGGGCACCGTGACCCGGCAGGGTTCAATTGTCTCTTTCCTCAGCTCTGCTCAGCCCCCTGGGGCCCTGCTCACAGCTGTGCCAGTGACTGTGAGCCCTGCTCCAACAGCACGCAGAGCCAGGATCCCTGGGGGTGCAGCAGTCCCGGCGAGGGGAGCTCCCCTGGGCACGGAGAGCCCCTGGCAAAGGGATGGCGCTGACCCATCCCTGTCCTGCCTCTGCTTTTGTCCTCCCACCAGCCCGATGACAGCCTGGAGCCCTTCTTTGACTCCCTTGTGAAGCAGACCCGTGTGCCCAACATCTTCTCCCTCCAGCTTTGTGGGGCAGGCTTCTCTCCCAACGAGACAGAGGCCCTAGCGTCTGTGGGAGGCAGCATGGTGAGCACTTTGCAGGCAGCTGGCAGGCTGGGGGAGGCTGGTGGAGCTGCCTGTGGGGGACGCAGCCCAGCCAGAGATGGCAGCACCTTTCTGTCTCCACTGCAGATCATTGGTGGCATTGACCGCTCGCTGTATGTGGGTGACATCTGGTACACACCCATACGGAAGGAGTGGTACTACGAGGTCATCATCGTCAAGCTGGAAGTCAACGGGCAGGACCTCAACATGGACTGCAAAGAGGTGAGGGGGCCATGGGGGAACCTGCCTTACGGGGCATGCTGCTGCTGGAGGCGTCCGCCTTCGATCTGAGAGGGGAGCGGGAGGGGAGCAGTGCTGGGGTCTGGCACCTGGGTCACTACTCCTCTCCTGCCCCCAGTACAACTATGACAAGAGTATTGTGGACAGCGGGACCACCAACCTCAGGCTGCCAAAGAAGGTGTTTGAGGCTGCGGTGAAGTCCATCAAAACAGCTTCATCGGTCAGTGAAACCTGTCCCTCCCCCGTGGGCACGTGCCTGGGGCCAGCACGGGGCTGCAGGCAGCATGGCTGCCCCTCACCAGTCCGAGCATCTCTGCCATGGCCCTGCTCACCTCCCCTTCCCTTCTGGCAGACGGAGAAATTCCCGGACGGCTTCTGGCTGGGGGAGCAGCTGGTTTGCTGGCAGGTCGGCACCACCCCCTGGCACATCTTCCCTGTACTGTCCCTCTACCTGATGGGGGAAGCCACCAACCAGTCCTTCCGGATCACCATCCTGCCCCAGGTGAGCGCTGGCCTGGCCAGACCCTGCCCGGTGCTGCTGAGTGGGCTGGAGCTGGTCACATGGACCAGACCATGCCGGCTGGGTGCGCACAGCTGCCTGCCCCGGGATCCCTGCCCTGTCTCCTCTCCTGACAGCACCTCTCTTCCGGCAGCAATACCTGCGCCCGGTGGAGGACGTGGCCACCTCTCAGGATGACTGCTACAAGTTTGCCATCTCCCAGTCCTCCACAGGCACTGTCATGGGCGCCGTTATCATGGAGGGCTTCTACGTGGTCTTTGACCGTGCCCGCAAGCGCATTGGCTTCGCTGTCAGTGCCTGCCATGGTGAGGGCTAGGCCTGGAGGGAGGGAGAAGTGGGGGAGACATGGACGTGCAGGGGTTGCACAGTGGCTGGACCCCTGCCTTTTCCCACCTGCAGTGCACGACGAGTTTCGGACAGCTGCCGTGGAGGGACCCTACCTGCACTCCAACATGGAGGACTGCGGCTACAACATCCCACAGACGGACGAGTCCACCCTGATGACCATTGCCTACGTCATGGCAGCCATCTGTGCCCTCTTCATGCTGCCCCTCTGCCTCATGGTGTTCCAGTGGCGCTGCTTCCACTGCCTGCGGCGGGACCACGACGATTTCGCCGATGACATATCCTTGCTGAAGTGACAGCAGAGCGTGGGGGCAGCCCCGGGGGCCGCAGCTGAGGCAGCGGGGCAGGGAGAGGTAGGTCCTTTCTCCGGGGGCTGGAGCATGGAGGCAGGGCAGCAGCATGGGGTGCTCAGACCCTCAGCCCAGGCTCTCCTGGCCCTGGGGGACTCAGTGCCCAGTGGGGCCAGCGGGCCGGGAGCAGCCGTGGGAGCCCCGGGCCCCGGCTGTATTCATCCGGGACAGATAGAAAGAGCATGGCAGCTGGGGAGGTGGGTGAGGGTGCAGCAACCCTGTCCTGGGGGCTGAGGGTAGCATCTCTGCTCCAGCACCCAGCCTGTCCCAAGCTCTCCTGCCCAGCCCAGCCCTGCCAGGTGTGGTGGAGTCACACTGGTGAGCCATCCTCTACGTGTCCCCCGTCACTCTCCATCCCTGTGCAGCTGCCCCTCTCAGGACACCACCAGCCCAGGCTCTCCACGTAGGGAGCTGTGCGTGTGTGCCTTCCCCGTGTGGCTCCCTGCGTGGGACACCTGCCTGAGCTGAGCTCGAGAGTTCCCATCTCTAGAGCCTCCCATCCCCAGCCGCGGGCTTTTCAGAGACAGCCATGCAGGGCCAGCCTGGGGCTGCCTAGACAGGAGCAGCCAGAGGCAGGGGTTTTCCTCCTATCCTTCCGCTTCCCTCTATCCTTCCGCTTCCTTCATACACACCTCGCTCCAACGTTTCCCATGGCATTTCCCCTGCCCTCCCAAACCATCTTTCCACTGCTGCCAGCCCCAGGACTCCCTGCGCCCATGTTGCCCTCCCACCGGTCTCCCGGGACAGGCAGGAGCAGGCACCCATCCTCTCCCTGCTCCACTTTTGCTTGCCACATCCCCTTTGGGGACAGGAAACTGCCTCACCTCCCTTCCAGCAGCAGTGGCATGTGCCATGGAGAAGCCCGTGGCTGCTGCCCTCCTGTCCCAGGGAAAACAGCCTCCCAGCTCGGGGACATGGGTGCTTGCCCCCGCAGGCTGTGTGGGGAGGGAAAGAAGCAGCACGTCCCCCTTCTCAGCAGCAGGCAGCCCGCTACACACAGAAACTGTGTGCCAAGAGAGAGTGAAGTACCCAACCCTGGTGCCGGCCACTCCCCAGCCCACCTGCGCCCATTCGAAAGCCATAGGGGAGCCAGTGCTGGGCTTGGCCAGCTCCCGCCCGTAGCCCCTGCACTGCCTCACTGCTGGCAAGTTCCATGGCAAGTCCCATGGTGGATCCCTCTCCACTTGCTCCACAAGTCTGCGTGTCCCGGCCGGGCCCCGGCTCCTGCTCCCATGGTGTGAGACACCCTGGCAGCTCAGGGGCTGCAGGGACTGCAGCATTTCTTATTTTTTAAACACACAGTTGTATTTATTTCGGGTTTTGGGGGGTTTTTTTTATAATGCAAGTCACTCGTAGTGCAGCTGTGCAGAATCAGAGCGTGTATATAGCAGGTCCCACACCGTGCACGGGTGTACAAGTAACAGTCGCTTCTCACCTGTACAAGATACACATATATCTATATTTTTAATTCTAGCGCTGAAAGCCACTGTTTCAAACCCAAAATGAAGGGGTTTGGTCCTGTTTTGCTTTGGGGTTTTTTTAAATACTTTTAGTCCTCCACTCAGTCCTAGGGCCTGGGCCACAACCCAAGGCCAGGGCTCACTCAGCAGCGGTGTGCTCGGGTGGAAGCACTTTACAGATCAGGGGTGGCCTGAGTTGGTTTTGGAGGAGGTGGTGACAGTGACAGAGGGATGCAGGAGGAGGGCAGGACCGGAGCACACAGAGCAGTGGTTCACAAGCCGAAAGGACCTCAGCCACAGGCTCACTGCCTCCCTTCCCCTGGGCAGATGCCCTCGAGCTTGCAGGCAGTTGATCATGCTGTACTTCCTTACTTCTCTGCCTCCAACCTGGACAGGAAGGTCCTTCCTTTCAAACACCGAGATCTGCTAATTAAAAGGCAACGTTCCTCCACGAGCAAAAGAGGAGGCTGCCTGCAGCGTGGGGGCTGAGCTGGCAGCTGCCCAGTGGAGGCATGCACAAGAACGCAGCCACCGCTTCAGCGGGGGATAGGGTCTGGGGGCTAGAGCACTGCGGGTTTGCAGTAATCGCCAAGCCTAAAGCTTGTTAACTAAACCCTGTGGTTAAGTATTTATTTGAAAAAGCAGCAAGGGAACCAGTGTGCACAGCTGGAGGAGGAAACCCACGCCGTGTAGGAGAGGCAAGCCAGGCACCACCACAGCAGCCCAGTACATGCACCCCTCCGCTGTCCCACTTTGCTACTAGCACCCTCACAAGTAGTGGTCCCTTCCCCCTGCCTTGCTGTGAAATGGCAAGCACACAGCGATTCTGCTCTGGCGCAAGAGGGCAATGTTATGCAATTGCAGTGTGTGCGCAGACCTCCACACCTTCGTGCCTGCCCAGGACCGCCCCCCCCAGGATCCCGGAGACTGTTGTGGACCACTGCCTTAAAACGCTGGCAAGCGTGTGCGAGCATGCATGTAGAAAGATAGGGATGGTGGCCAAATTCAGGCGTGGTGCACCCCAGCAGCCCTTGCACTGACCAACACCAAGGGGTAGGTGCCTCTAGCAGTGCTGAATTCGTGCCACAGACTGCAAGCAAGGGGGGAATAATGTTCTAGAGAGTCAGCACAAGGTTTTAAGTGGGGCTGAGCACCTCGTAATCCCACCGAAATCCGTGGGGAAAACACTGGCACCTCAGCCCGTGCTTTAGAAGAAAGTACAGGAGAGGGGAAACTAGGAACTGCAACAAGTTGGTTGGTTATCCTGAGCTGCAGCGCAGCTGAATCTGTGTGCTCCTGGGCACTCCCTCCCCAGGGCCCAGAGTTACAGCAGGGAACACCGGATCAAGGCATGTGTGGAACTGTGCCCCACAGGAGGGGGACAGGGACGGTTACTGCAGGCTGTCGCTGTAGGCTCCAGTACTCTGTAACCCATTGTCTATGTAAGAACGATGAATGTTAACAAGGTAAATTATTATTACATTAAAAAAAGACCACAAAAAAATGCTCTTCATCTGCGACGTGTTCACTGCCAAGAGGGGAACTACTGGGCGAGCACCCACAGCACCAGACGCGGCAGGGGGATGGGCACAGGGCAGTGAGGTGTCCTGCCAAGGGGAATGGTTTACAGCAAGTGTGGAGCTGCTGGAAGCACTGGCCCTGGAGAAGGAGCCATGGGAAGCGGCAGTGACAGCAGCCACCAGCATCCTGGCGAGCAGGTTACGCTTTAACACTCATTCACAAGGAAGCCAGCAAGGCTGCAAAGAAATAAGGAGCAGCACCAGATCACTGCATAATATACACACTTTATTTATGAATTTGTATGTATACAGACTTTCTATACACACATTACCTATATAATAAAAATGTACATGTGTATACATGGTCGTATAAATATAGAACTGTAGAAATCTTAGAACCGATCCTGTCTATTCACAGCAACTCCTCCTGGGGGACCACTTTGTTCGAGCAGCCGTCATTTGAGACTTGGACAAAAGGGGCAAGTGTCATTTGTGTTGGTTTGTGCCCAGAATTTGATGCACTGGAAGAGAGAGAATTTGTCAAGAGCCACTGGCACAACTTGAAGGTGCTGTGAACAGTGTGGCACTGCTCTTCCAGAACAGGGCTGGTAAGGGGCACTTGTTTTAAGGGATGGTTTCTCTGGCTCCTTAGAGACAGTCTCCATCAAAAGGTCACCATGTGGAGAGAGCCCTCCTCAACATGTGGTTTTCCATTTCCTCAGCAGTTGCCAGAGGCCCCAGAGCCACTGGGACGAGGGGTTTGCCTACACAGGTGAACCACTGCCAGCACTGCAGGATGAGAAAGTCTCCTCCTCTTCCCAAGAGCTCCTGCAGGCAGGCCCACCACGCCCAGACACCTGGGCAGCAGTGGCAGCTCTCTCCCTCACCCTGTATTCTAGATCCTTCCAGACCATCCTGCTTCAGGAAGGCAAAAGGCTGGGATCTAACCCTCACGGCAAAGAGCACAGGCTCAGGGGCAGGAATAAGGACAGCCCAATCCTAAAGCCACCACCAAAAGGCCCCTCAGGGCAGTCCAGCCTAAGAGCATGGAGAGACAGGGCATGACAGGATGCAGAGAAGTTGCTTATTGATCACACTGTTCTCCTGGCAAGATCTCCGGACAAGAGGGACTCACTACATGCAACCAGGGCACCCAGAAGGGAATCGGCACTGGCCACCATTACTGAGCATCCAAGAGCAGCACGCAGCAGGGAAGCACACTCACCTCCTTGTGCAGCACGTGTGAGCAGGCCATGGGGTGAAGGTCACCAGGCTGCACAAGCTTCTGGCACATTAGACACAGCTTACAGGCAGCCGGGGTCTGGGATGGGCAGCGAGGGAACAGAAGGCAGACAGGCATGGAAGTCAGGCACCCCAGCTCAGGTCACATATCCCACCTTCCAGCTATTCCTCCCACCAGCTGCAGCCAGAGGCCACAGTTTGCCCAATTCCTGCCTCTGCCTGTGGCCATCACATGGCATCAGAGCCTCCAACACCTCTTTTATGGCCACTCCACTCCCTTCTACCTCACAAGCCCAAGTAGCTGCCTGAGGAGAGAGGTCCCAGCTTCACTGGCTCATCCTTTCAGCCACCTCTCAGAAGGGCTCCCTCCCTCCACTTTCCCTGGGGATGGCGAAGCACTCTAGGAAAGCCAAAAAGCCTTACGTGTGACGCTGTTCCAGGGTAAGCCACCTGGGCCGGGGGCAGGAACATGGGCGTGCTGATCTGAGGCAGCGGAGCAGAGAACATGGGGGCCCTGATTCGGCCGAGAGGCTGCAGCAAGGCAAACGAGGCACATTGGGAAAGCCCAGAAGGAAAGGACAGCCGAGTTACCCAAAGTCACCACAGCGAAAACCGCTCCCTCAAGTCAGCCGCAGTCAGCAGAAAGGGGAAACCAGGGGACATGCCTGATGCATGGCCCGAGCCCGAGCCCTGCGCAGTCCCAGCAGCGGGCCATGTGTGGCTCAGTCTGCCGGGAGCCGGGAAGCAGGCACGGCTTCTCCCCACTACCCAGGCTCCCCTTCCCAGCAGCCCCCCGCAAGGAGTCTGGTGGGCCCCCACCAGCCTCTTGCTGCTCTCCCACCTGAGCCCCGGCCACTGCCCGCTCCTGCTGCTCCGCCAGCTTGGCCGCCACCAGCTGGTTCAGCTCCTCCATGGTCAGGCCTGCCATGGTCCTCCGAGCCGTCTTGATCTGCTGCAGTATGTTGGTGAGCTGGGCCCTGCATGGACAGCAGCCTGCTGAGAGCTCCCAGCCACCACCAGCAAGCTGAGCAGCCCCCACAGATGGGGCCTCCATCGAAGGCACCTGCAACACTGCTCCAGGCGAGCCAGTCACCCCAGCCAAGGAGGAAGCCCATATCGCAGCAAAGGAGCATGTGCTCTCTACCATCTACCCTCTCAGTGAGGCGAATCGCATGCTGAATGAGCTTCTCTACCCAAAACGCTGGGGAAAGAGCGGGGAAACTCCAGCTGGAGTGAGAGATGGCACCCACCCATCGTGCAGCCAGAATGCAGCACCGTGGAGGCTGAAAGACTCGCCCGAGGTGGTGCTGGGCATAGGAGGCTCTTGGCTGAGCTCAGGTATGGCTGCTGTCCTTCAGACAAAGCTCCCACTATTTCTGATTCCCAGAGCTATGGAAATCCTGACAGAAAGCACCCAGCCTTTGCTCCTCACTTTCAGGCTTCCCTCCCTTCCTCCAGGCCCTGCCAGCAGCAGGAGGAGCTCCATTTCCCCTTACCCTAGCTCGCATCCCATATGCCAGTCTTCACTCAGCAGGAAGGACAATGCAAGACACTTACTTGTTGCACTGCGGAAACCGAGTCAACAACTTCTCCAGCAGCTTTTCCAGCTTATCAGCCGGCTGCAGCCTGTGAAACTCTGGAGTGATGTTAACTCCTCCCAGGCCTGGTGGAGGAGGGATGGAGGCAGCGGGAGTCACGTGAGGGCTGTGCGTCCCAATAAGCGATGCCACTACTGGGCTGTTTCTTCCCTGGGAAGCAGGCAGCGGCGGGGAAGGCTGGTTGGGCCTCGATATAGCAGGGTTCAGGAGAGGAAAGGAGAGCGCCCGTGGATCAGCACTCGGCATGACCATGGGAACGGGAACTGGTCCGATGGGAAAGGGGAGCCTGGGAGTAAGGGATGGGTTGGGCTGGAATGCCGTCAGCATGAAATCTGTCTGAGAAAGAAAAACCAGGGGAGAAGAAAAGGCTGGTTAGAATAAGCCCGTCTAAAAGCAGAGCCAAGCGCCTTCCTCCCCAGCCAGCCACAAGGCAGGCTGAACCACAGGCACTGGCACCTCTACTCCTTGTGGTGAGGGAAAGACACACTTCCCCTCCTCTCCAGGGATGGCCAGTAAGCCCCAACAGACAGGGGACAAGCACAGGACCCCTGGAAACGCAATCCCTCCTTCAACACACATGGCGCAGGCAGTGCCAGTTACAGGCCGGCAGGCAGGCCATTCCCCAGAGCCCCGCAGCAACTTCCCAGCAGTGAAAGCTTGTATTTGCGAGGCTGGAGAGGCACTCACTTCTGAGGGTGGAGGTGGCAGCGTCGGGGTTGGGATCTGCGGGAGGCTGCTCAGCTTTGTTCCATTTCTCACCATCTGAATGTGGTCGTTGAACTGATCCTAGCAGAGAGGGAAGAAAACAGACACATTTATCAAAGCCTCTGCCTACAGAAGTTCTGAGCACTGTGTCCCTAGAACGGGCAGATTCCCCTGCCTGGGCAGAGCATTCTCAGCCTCACAATGGTTGCAGGACCTAAAGCAGACACTGTTTGGCTCCACAGGAGTTCAGAGAATGCAAAAGAAGCTGGAGGGTGAAACAGCATAACTGGCTCTGCGATTAACCCAACACACTGCCTTCACATCCATGTGGCTTGTCCACACATGCGAGCCCCAAGAGGCAGGCAGAAGATCTCTGCAGCCACTGGCAAAGGCAGACCGACTGTGCTGTGCTTTTGGGCACACAGCTGCTTCTGGGCCTTGGTGGTCTCCCAAAGAGGGTTGAAACTAAGCATGCCAAGCAGCATCAATGTGTAGAGCTGCTCAGTGTTAGGCAGGGAGCCGTTTGGCGGGAACTTACTCGGACGCTTTCCTTGGTCATTCGTATCCTGTTCAGCCTCATCTCCCACTCCTGCTTTGGCCTCATGGTCTCCAGTGTAGGTGGCGCAGACCTGCAAGCGCAACTAAACTTTCCCACTTGCAACTGTGCTCTCACTGGCAGCAAAGTGGGAGAAACCAACACCCCACACCCTCCAGCCTTCCCTCATCAGAATGGGAGGAAGGGCTCACAGCTGGGCAAGGAACCCTGCAAGAAGAGAGCGTGTACTGATTTGGTGGACAGACATGCAGACACCACAGTCAGTGCCGTGCCTACAGCATTCAGTCTAGAGTATGGCATATGTTCAGCAGACAAACAGTAACAGAGAGTAAGTGCAGCCTCATATACCTTTGTTTTGCAACATTATTGAAGCACATTACTTTAGTCAGAAAGACCTGGGAAACCTTGAACTGCTTCAGTCAATCCTCCAGCCTAAGTAGAGGAAGAGGGGATAGGCCTGCAGGGACACCTTACCGCTTCCAAGGCCGCACAAACTTACTTGAGGTAGGTGAGGTGCAGCTCTGCTTCTTTTTCTGCTTCTTCTAGTTTCAACACCAGCAACTCCTTCCGGCTCTCCAGGGACAGGATCTAGCGGAGAGAGGCCCCACATGAAGGGCAGTTTTTCTGCTCCCATTTCTTGCTGCCAGACTGCCACAGTAATCTCTTCACTAAGCACCATGCTAAGTGCACCAGGGCACCGGTCCCAACTAAAGTTTACTGATGCTCGTTTGTCCCTTCTTTTGTCCCACAAAGAGGGGTACTTAGCCATCTCCTCCTCTACTGCTCTGAATTTCACACAATTATTTGTTAAGCCCCAGAATCTTAAAAAGACTCTCTTCAACAACTGCTTTGCAGGAAAGGCATCACCTACTAACCTCTGCTTTCCAGGCCCGTTCTGTCTCCTCGAGAATGTTCCTATTGATTTCATTGTGCTGGTTCTTCAGCTTATCGAGCTCCATCTCCCATAGCTGCCTGCAGACAGAAACAGAACCAGTTAGCTTCAGCACTGGAATGGTCTGGAACGGGAGAGCTGACAAACTCCCACAAAACCGATTGATCCTTGCAGCTCTGGATGGGGTGCAACCGTGGATGACCAGCAACTTCCACACCATGACACCAGCCACTGTTCCCAAGGCTGCGTGAGTCACCGTCCCAAGAGTGAGCTGCTCCAGAGCATGCAAACAACCAGTAGCAAACACACTGGGCAAACTGAGGAGAGGGGAAGTCCTCTCGGCAAAATTCATCCAACTCCAGGGACGGGTGCGCTGGTCTGAACCAGGAAGCCACCCGAAGCAGCACACAGAACTAAGCCGTTCTGATCCTGCAGAAGTTTCAAGCTGTCCCTTTCCACCTGCATTACGTCCGCATCTATGCCTGGACCTGGAGTGTCTCCACCCAGCTTGAAAACAGCAAAGTGTGCCAGAGTTTAGAGTAACTGGGCGCTGTGGGGAACAGAGAAATAGGTTTGCCCTAATTCTGGGAAGTGGAAATTCAGTCAGAGGTAGCAGTTACAAGCCAAGTCAATCCACTGAGCATAAAATCTAATCTTACAGGATCTTTGTGTCACAAGTATCTAGGAGCCTGCTTGTGACCAGGATCAAAGAGGATTTAAGCCAGAGACTGGGGGCACCAGCCCGCTGGAAGAGAGAAAACCTTCAGAGTGCATAACTGGACAGCACTGTTAGACCGCTCTCTCTAGCCCACCCCGCCAGAAGCATCAGATTCACTCCAAGGCAAAATGACTGGAAAGAAAAGAGTATTCAACAGCATTCATCCCGTAACAGAGAAGAACCTTACTTTTCATCGGACTGCTCTGCAATCAGAGAAGCGATCTTGTTTTCCTTCTCCTCCTGCTCCTTCAGCAACCTGCACAGGAGAGAAAGGACAGATGGGAGTCGTCTACTGCAAAGGTGTTACTGCCCAGCCACCGCAGGTCCCAAGTTTAAACAACGTACTGGCACAGCTGTGCGCCCAATGTGACAACACACTCTGAAGACTGCACCATTCAGTAAATGGTTGAGCGCAACCGCTAACATCCTCCAGAGCAAAAATTTTGCTGTATCATGATACTGCACAAAGACTGTGGCACAGAACCAGAATCTGCCACGGGGAGCCGTGCTGCTCTGACAACACATGCTTCGCAGCCATTCCCTCAGGGAAAACAGGGGCCGAGTCCTTGGAACCGTTACCAAAGGAGCTTTATCCAAAAGCATCACTGAGCCCTCAGAAAAAAAAAACAAACAAAAAAAACCCACCAGACCTCTACAATGTGACAGAATGGCTCCGTAAAAGTGCAAATTCACCATCCAAAGGAACGTTTGGATCTTCACAAACAACTCACACCTTACTTGCATTAGACACCACCCCATCCCACACCGCAGCTAGTGAGATTCTTTGCACAGAGCAGGCAACCTCGCTTACAGCGAAGCCTGAGGGCAGCCATCAGCCTTTCAAACTGTTTGGTGTGAGACACAGTCAAGCAGCCTACCGAAGAAGGAGATTTTGAGGAGAACAACTTGGAAAGGCCAAGGAGACCCTACCCCTAGGACTGCAACAGAACACTCCTGCCTCCTGTGGAAAGGCTCTGGATTCCAAAAGATGGCAGTGCGCAGAGCCGAGCTGCACATTATCCTTGCCAAGTGCTGTCCACGCATACACCTAACAGGCAAAGCCATAACCTGCTACCCAAAAATTTGTTTGAGATCTACTGTAAACAAAAGGTGCTCTGCCTGCTGTAGATGCCTTCAAATCAACATGAAACCTAAGCTGATCCTGGAAACACTGCTTCCCAAATGTTTAAAGGGATCGTCTTCTGCTTCATCAGGTATACATGAGGGTTAAGCAATCCCCTCCCCCCACCTCACCCCAAATAAAAGCTTTCTTTTCCATATTCATACCTTCTGCCTTTCTCACAGAGTTTCTCAATTTCTGCTTTCAGATCCTGCTCTTTCTGCAAGAATTCTTTCTTTTCTTTCTCCATCTTCTTCTTTGTCTCTTCTCGCTTGATTGTAACATCCTGAATTGCTTTCAGGATTTCCTAGAGTAAAACAAGCATCGTGCAATTCAAGACCAAAATTCCCAAGTAACTGTTTGGGGTTTAAATCCGTTATTATTTTAGATTAATTGAATAGAGATTATGACATTACACACATCATCAAAATCTTTCTTTTTAATAGTAGATCCAGACAAGATATATAGTGATTATTACAAGGAGACCCAGGATACAGACAGACAGTCTGAACTGAAGGTTCTCCTACCCCTTTAGAGGGATTTTAAGGAGCAGCGAGTTCTGCTCTGTTCTCAGTCTAGCCGACAGGACACTGACGGCTCCTTTTGTCTTAAGGTCCCCTGCAAGTCACTCCTTTAACCTAGAATAACCTTGAGCAATGGACACAGAGATCTAAATAATCACACAGAGCTAATTCTCCTCACTCCACACCAGCTTTCATTTGGAAAAAATGCCGTGCTTGTTGAAGACACGTTGTGAGAGCACCATCAGGAGCGGACGTGCGTGCAGGATGCTGCGTCAGGAATTAGTTCTGAAATGCTCAGCACCCTGATGTGGGCAGGGACCAGTCCTTAGTGCTGTAAAATAGCGGGGTCTGCAAGGGAAACTGCCACGCGGCACGTCGCTGCCGCTTCTCACGGCCTGCTTTGCTCCCTGCCGCACCCCTCCAAACGAAGCCAAAGCAGCCTGCCTCAATCGTGTGGGCAGCAGCGCTAACGGTCAGGTTAAACAATGAGAGGACTTTGCCTAATACCTGGTGGTTCTTCATCTCTTCTTCCCTCCGCTGCTGGAGCTGCTTAAGCTGTACCTGCAGCTGATTCTCCACCTGCCTCTGTTTGTCCAACACCTCCTGGTAGCGCTCCTTCAACAGAGCCCTCTCAGACATCATTTTGTCCTGCAGCAGAAAGCAGCAACTTAGGGAGAACCCTCCCCTTCCCTCATGCTAAAGAGAGCATGGACAGGGGCAGGAAAGCTCAGCGGCATGTAAAAGCCCAGCGGGCAGCGCTGTCAAGAACCACAGTTTAACGGCTTCCACTTTCAAAGCTCAGGCTCCCTTGGTTGGAAAGGATGAAAGGAGGCACCGCAGGCAGCGACAGCCAGTGCCGCATATCCTTCTTTAAAGAGGACAGCTTCAGAACGCCAAGGCTGGTATTGAGAAAGGTAAAAAAACACCCCGTGGAAAGAGCAGCGCTCCAGCTCCTTTGCCCGGGGAGGACAGTGTGGGAGCATGAGCAGCAGAGCCCGGATCCAATCGCAGGGCTTTGATACCCACCAAATTCTTCTCGATATCCTGATCGGTGTTCACATCCATGTCAGCTGTCTTGAAATCAGTCTGCGAAGGGAAACGATTGCTGCTGGACCCCCCCAACCCCTCCGCAGCCTCAACAAGTGCCCACAGCCACAACAGCCAGTCCAGTGCCTTCGGGACCAGGCAGCACCCACGCCCACACTTCACCACCCGGTCTCCACTTGCTCGGGTCACGACTGACACCTCTCACCACCCCCCCAAAGCAACCGGGTCCCGAATCGCCCCTTGCAACCAGCCTGGCCCCACACCCGGTAAAAAACCCCGCCGCCCCACGGGCCCGGCAGCGGCGCTCCCCACTGGGGCGGACACCCACCTGCACGGCGATGTTCTGCGAGGGCCGGGCGGGGGCCGCCTCCGGGTCGGGCTCCTCCTCCGCCGCCGCCGCCGCCGCCTCCGCGCCGCCGGGCCCGGGCTCCCCCTCACCACCGGTCGCCGCCGGGGCCTGGCCGAGAACAACCGTGGGCTCCCCCTCGCCGCCGGGGCCGGCCGGCACCGCCGGGCTGGGGCTCTCCGCGGCGGAGAGGACGCTCCCGCTGTGCGAAACAAAGAGGCCGCTCGGTCGGTCGGTCACTCGCTCCGCCCCGGCCCCGGCCCGGCCCGCCGGGCCTACCTACCTGCCGGGCGGCGCGGCGGGGCCGGGCTCGCAG
>JANZLQ010000086.1:7147039-7166220 GCA_026212715.1 Elanus axillaris
AGGTCAGCTGTCCCGGCTATGCCCCTTCCCAGGTTCCTGTGAAAATTAACTCTATCCCAGCTGAACCCAGGACACAGATGCACATCCATACCATGTGGCTGAAGCCAGGCAAACGTGTGACCACATGCAGCACTGCAGGCTGCATTGGGAGGCCCTGGGGAAGCCAATGTTTGCCAGTCCCCTGTGTTCCCCTAGCCCTTGGTCTTGGCTCTGCCTTGTGCGGATGGACAGGTGGTGAAGGTCTGGCTGCACATCTCTCTTCTTCAAAGCCAGGGAGTGTGCCGCTGCAGCGTCAGCTATCTCCAGAGCTCTTGTGCTCCTTCATGGGTTGGGGGGTGGTGAGATCTCTGTGCCAGGCAGGATGCATCCCTGGCAGAGCAGAGGATGGTGCTGCTGTGCTGTGGCCTGGGACGTGATTCTCTCTGTACCCGGCAGATGGTGCCATGTTTCCTGGCTTCGACGGCAGGCTGGGGAGTGGGTGGGCCTTGGGGTGCCAGGGGGGTGCTGGGGGGTCCGGAGTTTGCCCAAGGGCACTGCAGGTGGCTCTGCACCCCTGCCCTGCACTCTGCTCTGTCCCTACCTCACCTCGACGTGGCGCTCCCTGAGCAGCCATCCTGATCACAACACAGGAGGGTCTCTGGGCTCCAGCCGGCCTGGGAGGCTGCGGGCAGATGCTGCTGGCAAAGCCCAGCTGGCAGAAGGAAAGATGAGCTCACGGTTTTAACTGCAGTGTGGGGAATAGGGAGGGTTTAAAGCCGGGTCGCTCAGGCGGGACCTGGCACTTCTTCGGGCTTCAGCTCTCCACAGCTGTGCCTGGCCTTGCAGGGTGAGCGCATCGGGGCAGCCTCAAGCTCTGGGGGGGAGCAGGGGGACTGCCCTGGCAGGGTAGAACTGCTGGAGCCAATGCGATGACAGCCGGGGCAGGGAGAGCCAGGGTGAGCCAGCACATCTCTAGCTGGGCTGCTCCACTCCTCCACAGGAACAGCTTAGGTAGGACAGTAACGTTGCCTGTGGTGTGTCAGGCAAGAGCTGAGAAGGGTGGGCAGTTGCAGTTTATAAATAGGGTTAATTGAGATGAGTGTCTGCTTTCCATCTGTAACATCTTTTGCCAGGCTAAACTGTGATGCAGAGCTGTAATTATCAATGATTTGGGCCACTGAAAACTCAGCATTGAGCCTTCCTTGGCTTTGTTGGAGCAGTGGCCTCACCCTCCTGGTCTGAACACAGTTGCTGGAGTGTCCTGCAACTCTTGAGCCCTTCCCTCAGCAGGCAAGTGTGCTGTCCATCCCAAAGTGATGGCTGGTTCGCTGGCAACTTGGAAGGGGATGCAATCACTCCAGGCAGGGACTAGCCCTGAAAAGCAATGGAATAATTGAGGGTAGGGTGTGAGGAAGCCCCTGGGGAGCAGTGCTCTGGGTAGGGGGCGCAGGGGCACATGGGAGCAAGCCCAGCTGGTGTTTGATTGTGCTGTCACCATCACCAGCTTGGTTCTGGCAGTGGGGCTGGAGGACTCACTTGGCAGAAAAGCCATGCCCAGCAGAGGATGTGGAGCTGCACATGAGGGTGTACCTACAGTCCTTCATGCACATCTAGCTCCTGCAGACTGATCTGCAGGGCTATGGCTCCAGGAGATATGGTTCTGTCAGGCTGGGAGAGTGAGTGTCCCCAGTGTGAACCTGCCAAAGCGTTTGTTTGCACTGCTTATACAGCTTATCTGGATCCACTTCGGTCACGTTTGTTGTCCTTTGTCCTGCAGGCATCCGAGTGCTGGATGGGCCCCTCACCGACAGCATGGAGGCCATTGCCTTCAACAAGCACTATCAGATCAATGATATCTACAGCTGCAGGTGAGCACCAAGAGGACCCTGAGCCAGGCTGCGCCAACACCCAGTGAAAGGCCATGGCCCTCGCTCTGCCTGGGGAGGGGGGGTCACAGGTCATGGCTGAACGATTATGCCAGCTCCTCTCCTCCTGTGGCTCCAGCTAGACTTGAGGGACCGAAACCAGTACCGCCGGTCCTGTGGGGTCCTGTGAGCATGCCTGGCAGGCAGACAACTGGGGTCCAAAGTGGTGGGTCTGTCCCACAGTGGGAACACCCACCTGTGCTCCTGGACTTGGTGCCCACCTGTGCCCTGCTGTCAGGGGCTCTGCGCAGGTGCACCTCAAGGGGGTCTGCAGCCAGGCACGTAAGGTGCTGCTCTTTGTTACTGCTGTTAAGAGTAACAGTGGTAATGCTGTTACTAGAGAGCTGGCCCAGGCTGTGTATGGCACCTACGGTTCTGAGGCTGCCTTCTGAGCACTGCTTCAGCATCTGCCACAGGCTGGCTGAGCTGGAGGGGCACTGTGCCCCCCGCTGTGGTCAGGGAGCCCCTGCTGAGCCATGTGATGGGGACTGGAATGTGTGAGAAGCTGGTTGTTCAATAAAAAATCAAACATTTCGTCCACTGGAATCTGACCCAGGGGCACAGTGCAAACATGAGAGTGATATCCCAGCAGTGAGGGGCCAGCCTTTCGGATGGGAAAGTACAGCACCCTCCGATCCCAGTCGTGGTGCTGGGAATAGCTGGGGGGCTGCTCATAGCTCACTGTGGTGGCAAACTGTAATGGGAGGAAGAGTTGCTGTCTGCGACTCCTGGGGCGGTCTCTTCATGGTGTCTCTGTTTGCAGCTGGGGTCCAGATGACGATGGGAAAACTGTGGATGGCCCCCATCAACTGGGAAAGGTAAAAAACAGTCCCAGCAGCACGGGTCACCCCTGGGCTGGCCCTCCGGTGCTTGTGGTGTCTCACCTGCCTGGACAGGCAAGGAGAGATGTTGCTGTGGCACAGTGCACGTTTGTTTGCTTCCCTCGCTGCCAGCAGAGGTGTTGCATGTTACTGTGTGGTGGGGAGAGGTGATATTGCTGCAGGAGGGCAGCATTCTGGCAGTAGGAGATGAGCTTTCTGAGGAGAGGCTGGCTCCAGCAGGAAAATGCTCTTTCGCAACCCATAGTATTCTTCTGACATCTTTTGAAACCCAAGGGACACTCTGCTTGGGGCACCGAGCACTCCCAGTGCTAAGGGTGGTTCTCAAGGCAGGGAGCGTGCCTTTGAACGCTAGCAGTAAATAAGGGGCTGGGGCGATGGTTCCATTTGCTCTCAGTGGGACCGCAGTGGGGGGTAGTGTTGGAGCGGAAGCTGCTCCTTCCTGGACCATTAAGGCATTCTCATGGCACCCATGCTGCAGAGCTGCTGCAAAATGCAGCTGGCCTGCCTGTGCCTGGCTCCCGCTGCCCAGGTATGGCAGTGAGGAGTCGCTGAGGGGGCCTCAAAACCAGCACTGCATTGCTCCTGGGATGTGGTTCTGCTTAATTTCTCTTTTGCTCAGCAGCATTTTGCTGTACTTTTCTAACCACAAGATAGCAGTTACTGTGCTCTTCAGCGCAATGCTGACAGCTGAGCTATCAGTTTGCAATGACGAATGGTTTCCAGTTCTGCAAGTTCATTTATTCTCTTCCTGCATGCAGAGACAGCTGTAACAAGCTCTGGGGCACAGAGCGCAAGCAAAGCCTGCTTTACTGCAGCGGAGCATCCGGAGGGTGTTCTGGCCAATGCAGTATGTGCCTTCACCTGCTGAAGGGCAGGCAGAGGAGGAGGGTTGGTTTCCAGCAGGACTGCTTTCTTGCTTGTCCATCAGAGGCATATCTTTTTTCTAGGCGGGAATGACTTCTGTGCAAGGTGTCAGCCTGGAAGTGTGCTTCCTAAATGGGGCTGGTGTAGTTGTGTTTCTCAGCAAAGGCAAAGCCCAGGCGTATGTGCGAGCTGGAGCCTCTCAAAAGGGCAGCAGCCCTGTGTGGGTAGTCTCTGTCGGCAGAAAAGCCTCAATGCTCCAGAAAAGCCAGCTCTGGAGTGAGCCCTGCTGAAGTTGGGCAGGCTCAGGCTGCTATGTTTTCTCTGGAGTTCGAATGCTGGTCAGTCTTTGTGCTGTGATTGCCTGGAAGGTTGCTTTTCCTTTATTTATTTTTAACACAGAATCCACTTAAAATCATAGAAAGCTGTAGATCAGCCGTTCCCAGAGGTTGGCCACATCACTGCCTTTGTAACACACTCGGTCTGGAATCTCAGCATCTGGTTGGGCCTCTAACAGACACAACTGTCTGACTCTGCTAGCTGGGTGAAATACACCCCAGAGGGGTTGTGGCTGGCCCTGATATCACCCCAAGTACTTGGCAGGGCTGGTTGTTGAAATCTCAGAGTGTGGACTTTGGTTGTCGGATGGGGACACTGGGACACAGCTTTCTAGCACGTCCTGTGCCTGCGAGCAGCAGCCTGCAGGGCAAATGCTTCCCCAGCCTGGGGCACACATGTCCGTCTGCTCTGGGATTAGCAGCGAGGGGCACTGCGAGGTCAGGGAGAGCCCTGCGCCCCCACAGCTCACTGCCATGTGTGCCAGCCGTGGCTGCTAGCAGAAACCCTCCGGGGTTACCGGGGTAGGGCCTGCCTGCCTACATGCCCTGACCAGTGACAGTTCCTTCTCCACAGGCCGCCCTGCAGCATGGCGTGATAGCGGGTCGCAGGGGCTTTGGGAGCATTTTTGTTGTGGCCAGTGGCAACGGCGGGCAACACAGTGACAACTGCAACTATGATGGTTATGCCAACTCCATCTACACTGTCACAATAGGTGAGTGCATGCATCTTCTGTCTCGTTCCTTCCCAGTGTGGAAAGATTCGATCATCCCAAAAGCGCAAAACCTGCCCAGCCGGAAGCTGGCTGGATAGGGGGAATCCATGGGAAACCGTCTGTCCTCTGGGAATGAACGTGGCAGTGTGTAGAGGTGTTCTGGGCTTCAGCCCTCAAGCCTGCAGTTTTCTTTTGACCTACAGAGCTAGAGGAGGCCAAACAAGCTCTTGCCTGTGTTCAGGCCTCCATCGCTGGGCCTCTGACAGACATGCCGCCACATTGAGGGTGACCTGAAAGGCAGCGTTCCCATCATTATGTGTTGGAAAAGAGATGTCTAATCTGTTTTCTCAATGGCAGAAGCTACGTGAGGGCTAGAAGATCTGTACAATACTAAGCACAGTGAAAGGTCATTTGTTGTGGCTGCCTTTCCTGTAGATCTTCCAGCAGTGAAAAATACAGGCTTGGGTCTGGTTTCCCGGCCCAGCTCCCAGCCTGTGAAAAAGCACAGCTTGCAGGAGAGGTTCTCAGGGGCTCGTCACCTTGCAATTTGATAGTTAAAGTGAAACAGGCTTCATACGGTCAATGCCTTTCACTTTTTCCCAGGTGCGGTGGATGAGACGGGCTCCATGCCATTCTATGCTGAGGAGTGTGCCTCCATGCTAGCGGTGACCTTCAGCGGTGGGGACAAGATGATGAGGAGCATTGTGAGTACCACACAAGGCACATGTCTTGCCCCCATGCTCTGCTGGCTGCCTTTGGCTGTGGGGCTGAAACAGCCCAGTGTGGGGAAGGGACGAAGATCCGTCCTTTCCAATTGCTACACGTTTGCCTTAGGCTGATAGTTGGGTTCCTCTGTGAGGCAGGGAATTAACGTGTTTTTTTATCTAGGTCCTACATAAGCAGTGCTCTGAGAGGGAGGTTCCTATTTCTAGTTGTTCCCCATGTCGTCACTGTCAGCCTGCAACTTGCAGTGTGGTGACCCTCTCTCCACACGGCTGTTGGCAAGTACACTGAGTTCCTGGCCCCAAATGCGGATCCTGCGCATGTCATGTTTGTCACCTCAAGTGCAGGCAGGATGTCAGACTGAAAGGCACAGTGACTGCGCTCCCTTATCTCCCTGTTTTGCACTGCTGGGAACTGCAGGCAGACACCTTTTGGGATGGGGGCCCCTTGGGTGACCCCTAAGAAATTCCTCTGCACTGTGTCCCTGGGAACATCATCTGGGGATCCGGCAGAAGACAAGCTTTATCCTGGCTGCACATGTGCCCCCTTTGTGCAGCGAGGAGGGAGCCTGGAGCAAGACTCCCATGCCACTGCGAGCTTTCCTGAAGACAAAGGGGCAGGGGTGGTGGCGGCTCAGGTCTGTGGGGGCTGTGGCACACCCCAGCCAGCCAGTCCCCCCTTGCTTCTGCTTTGAAGGGATGCAGGAGCACGGACAAGCATGGAGGGTTGGGAGCAGCATTGTGCTCTTTAAGCTGCTTGGCCCCAGTTCCTTTTGTGTTCTGGCACGTGTGCCTCTCCCAGCTGAATTTTTTGGAATATTTTTATCAGCTTTTCCTTTTTTTGCCAAAAAACGACTTCTTGTCAACAAAACGTCCTTTTTGCCCGAGCCAAGTGGCCAGACCTGTTTTCCCCAGCCCCGACCCAGCATGTTCCTCCCTTGGTGCTGGTGCACTCTGGGGGCTGTCAGGCTAACCATCCCATATGGCTGTGGCCCGTTCCTGTCCTGTGGTGCCAGTGGGGACTGCAGAGCCCAGGCCACGCTGTGGCAGCCTGGGGTAAATGCTACTGGCTCCCAGGCCCAAATGTTAGGGTTGTCGCTGGCTTGGCAGGCACCAGTAGGGACTCCCATCAGGACGGGCAGTTCCCAGAAGCATTTTCCTGGCAAAGCTGTTGAGGCAGCAAAATCCCAGTGCACATCAGCACCAGCACTGTGTGCTGGGGGGGGCACGTCTTGGAGCACCTGACGGATGAGGGACGGTACCCAGGGTGCTCCTGCGAGCAGGGACATGCAGCTGTGGCTCTGTGCCTGCCAGAGAGGAGCTGAATCCAGGCTCGCCAAACAGGCTTCCCCACATGCTGGGTAAACCAGGGGAACAGGGAGAGCCTGGGTTCCTCAGCCACCTGGTTGGGACTCAACAAGCTCCTTTTGCAGTCTAGAGCCAGGGCAGGAACCCATGCCTAACTAGAGCACGGCCCTCGAACGGCCCTTCACTTCGAATACTGGCCTTATGGGACACTGATGCAGGAGCTGGTATTCCGCTGGGGAGCCAGGACAAGATGCTGCACATAGCCTAGGCATGGCATGTGCCAGAGAGCCATCCTGTTTCTTTGCAGTACTGCAATCGCTCCTTCAGCGAGCCAGTGCCATGTTAAAATTTACATGACTCTTTCTCTGGAGGATAGTCTCCTCCTAAATGCCCTTTAACTGTGCTTCAGTGATCTCAGAGTTAACTTCTCAGCAGCTATCTGCTAGGTTTTTTTCTTTTACCAGACTATAAACTTTGTGTGGTTTCCTTAGTGGGAAGAATGTGATATGGCTTCTGGCAGTAGCTGCATTTCCTACTGAAAGTTTATGCTGCTCAGGGTGTTCTTTGTAGGACGTGCAGTGTCCAAGCGCAAGCTGGAGTTGTTAACAGCTGGCAGAACATTAGAGTCAAGCATAGAAGGCAGCAAAACCTACAGCTTTTGGCAGTGCTGGCTGTCTCCCCATGGAGAGCACAGGGAGACATTCAGTTTGCAGTGAGGTGTCATAATTTGGGGACCTTCCGATGCCTCCTTAGAGGCTCTGTGCAGTCTGCACAGTCCCGTATGATCCCTCTGCAAAGGCCCGCTTGTGCTGGAGTGATGCTGTGGTCAGCAGTGAAGACGAGGAAGGTGCCAAACTGTAATTGCCCTGAGTTTCCCCCAAAGTTATCTAGTTCAGGCCCAGTTCCTCTCTTTCTTTGAAGGAAACTAACTGTGTTCATCGCCTTGCAACTGGGATGCCTTGTCCCTGAAGCGAGGGTCTCCCAGGACTCTATGGTGAGCTTGAGGTCCCAACGAGTAGCGGCTGTCTCAAGCAGCAGCAGCTCATTCTAACTGGTATTTTGGTCCTAAGGCAGCACAGTTCTGTACACATGTCCAGAATCCCCTGGAGAACATTCATGGTGTTCGAATTGGAGTAGAGTATGCCTCTTCCTGAACTGGTGCTGGTTTTCACATGCAGGGAGCAGAGCTGTCACCTCCAAAGGCCCCAGGGATGTTGACTGAAATCACAGGCTTCTTGCAAGAGCTGGTCCAGCCTCTGTAGCTGAGCTGGCTGCAAGCAGGAGCGAGGGGAGCAGTGCCTGTGTGGGACCCTCCTGTGCCTTGGCTATGGCTCCCACAGGCCAGAGCAACCATCCGTGGTCCAGAGCAGTGTAAAGCTGCCATTCCCTATCCTTAGCCAACCACTGTGCTAACAGTGGCTGCAAAGGCACTTTCCTGCCCTTGCCCTGGGGAGAAGCTGCCTGAGCCACTCTGCTCAGCTCTGCACCGGGCTGTTTGTATCCCAGCTCCCAGCACAGGGCTGTGTCTCTCGACTGGGGAACTGTGGCATTTTCCTTTCCACCTTGCGCTGTTTTTTGCTGGGTACCCATGTCCTGGCCAGGAATCATCTGGGAAAGGTTTCCAGGCTTTTCAGCAGCTAATCCCTGACCCTCTCCCCCTGCTGCTGCCCTGCTCTTGTTGTTGTTCTGGTCTTGAGTCAGGAAGGATGATGGGATCTCTGGCTGCCCCTCCTGTCTCCCAGCCTGACCTCAGCAACCACAGAGAGAAAGAAAGCTCATGTGCTGCAAATTCCTCCCTCCTGTCTGGGGGGAGGCTGCCTGTCGGGAAGAGATGGCTGGGAGACAGACAGATTAGATGTGGCTCATGCAAGCAGGGTTCATGCACCGCCCTGTATCTTTGCTCTGGAGGGGGAATCCTTGGGCATCCAGAGAGCTCAAAGCTGGGTTGGACGGGGCTTTGAGCAGCCTGGGCTAGTGCAAAGTGTCTCTGCCCATGGCAGGGGGATTGGAACTAGATGATCTTTAAGGTTCCTTCCAACCCAATGCATTTTACAATTCCATAAATTTCTCATTTTTTCTCGTCTGAAAGCCTTGTACAGAGGGGTCAGGCTGTGGATGCTGGCCTTGGCATGCTGTATTGGGACTGCGTGCTGCCCTGCTGCCCCAGCTCACCTTTCCCTGCCCATGTTTCCCTGCAGTCACAAGGAGGCAGGAGGAGGTGTCCCTGGGGGAGGGACCGTGGACACTCGGCCGCAGTCCCTCCTTTTCCTTCTGACATAGCAAATCTCTTTGGAAGGGGCATGAAGGTGCTGTGTGCGTCTCTGTGGTTCCCTTAAAGGGAACCTTTAAAGCCTTTAAAAGGCTGCTGCATGCCCCGGCACAGTACAGACAAGGCCAGCTCTTTGGCCCAACAGTGCACACGGCAGTGCTCTCCCCTGCTGGGGCTGTCATGCTCTGATTCCTGCTCTATGCCAAACCTTGCACCCCTCTCCCTGCTCAAAGGCTTTCCCATCTGTTCACCTGGGGTAGACTGCATTTAGACAGACTTGCCTGGCTGGGCTGGCTGCCTGGCAGAGCGGGGAAAGGCACTGCTGGCCCCACAGAGTGCCCTTGTAATTGCTGTAGCAGCACTGCAGCAGGGGCTGTGTTAGCTTCTCTCTCCCCCAGGATGGTCAGCTCAGCCTGGCCAAAGGCCTCCTGAGGTGGAGAAGGTTTTTGCTGTCCTCAGCAGATAATAATCAGGCGCCCCAGAGGACCCTTGGCATGGAAGGAGAGGGCCAAACAGGGGGACCCACACTGCTGGGTAGGAGAGCTGCTGACTCCATCTTTTCTCACCTCTCGCTCCCAGTTTTCCAAGCCTCCCCTTCATCTGTCCAGCCAGCCCCTGGGGCATCTTTTCCTCCTCATCGGGCTTGTGGTAGAGCAGCAGCAATTAAGAGAGCATTGCTGATGGAAACGTGCAAGCAGTAGATCAGCACTTGCAGGGCTGTCAAGAAAACACACCAGCTTGTCTGCCACCCTGCACACCGTTGTGGTGCAGTAAGTGAGGACACCGGCCTCCACGCAGGGTGCCCAGACTGCCCTTGCTCGCAAGCTTTCCACCATCTGCCTTGCTCTCTGCCAGGAGCACGGCTGCTGGCCCTCTTTCTGCCTGCATGTTCAAGCATTGATCGTTTCTTAGCTGTGTCCAGGATTACGGTGGGGAGCCTCAGAGTCCCCATCTCCCGCACCCTTTGCATAGTGCGGGGGGCACGCTATGCTGTGTCCCTGGGGCTTTTTCCAGCAGTTGTGTCACAGGCTAAGCTTGCACTGCTGGTGGAGCTGGTGTGATGAGGCCATGGCTTGGGGCTTGGGACTGTGTGCTTGGTTGCTCGAGCACCAATCCCATCCACCCCAGCATGGCAAACGGTGGCCTGACAGGAAGTATCACTTCTCTTTCTTGGAAGGTGACAACAGACTGGGATTTGCAGAAGGGCACAGGCTGCACGGAGGGGCACACGGGGACATCAGCTGCCGCCCCTCTTGCAGCTGGGATGATCGCGCTGATGCTGCAGGTGCGGCCATGTCTCACCTGGCGAGATGTCCAGCACATCATTGTCTTCACCTCCACCAAGGTGAGCAGCCCTTCCTCTTTCCCTTTCTTCCTTCCTCCCTCCCTCCCTCCCTCTGTCCTGCAGCTGCCCTTCAGGGATGCTGCAGGATGGCCAAGGTCCTGCTGTGCACATCCTTGTTTATGTTTGCCTGCCCCTCTATAAATCTCTCGGTTGTCTGGCTCCCAGCAAAGAGATTGCATTTTCCCCTTGCCCCTTGTTCCTTCCAGGAATGTGGCTGAGGCATTTTCCTCTGTCATGATAATAAATAGGGTATCTGCTCCAGGAATGCTTCCATCTACCAGCATACAGATCTTCCAGGGGCTTGCCACGCCTCCCCCACAGGCACCAGGACCAAATGTGTGTGTGCGGTATGGCTGGCCCAGCCAGAGGGCCAGCACACATCTCTGTAGTGCCACCACACCATCTGTGCAGTGGCAAAGCAAGGAGCTCTGCTTCTGGCCTTTCCTCGGGATCTCCAGAGAGTCGGGCTCTTGGAAACAGACATAACACCAAACTCAGCAGCAAACACAGCCCTTCCTTGCGCTCTGCCTCGACTCCAATGCATCTTCACTGCAAAGTGGGAACTGACTGGAGCTGCCTGATTCGGCTTAGGGACAGGGTTTCTTTCACACCCCTCTGGGGAGCAGGGGTCCGTGTCCAGCTAATGCCGTACTCACTTTGGCACAGGGCTGTGTTTTCCACAGCTGGCAGCCAGCATTGCTGGAGCACTACAACCTGATAAATGATGGGACCCAGATCTGTCCTGGCCCAGCTCTTGTTGATTTAAAGGACTTGGTTCCTTCTCCCCAAGGCTTCTGCTATCCCACAGGCTGGGGCTTGGGGAGCAGGGAGCAGCTGGGATGTTTCAGAGCAGAGGTATTTGTGCCCTTTTGTGCTGCTTGATTTCCTTTCTGAGGTGCTGGGAAGCCTGTTTGTCCTGGGACTTGTTTCAAACAAAGGTCAACCTGTTTCTTTATAATAAGGCCATGTGGGTTTGCTTCCCCCCTGCTGCGGGATGTTTCTGAACCTCCTCTTCAGGCCTGGTTCCCTTTCCTCTGGGTTTGCCGGGCTGCCAGTGTCCCCTAAGGTAACAGGAGTGCCCTGCATTTCTTTTTAGTACGAGGATCGCCACGCGAAGTGGGACGTCAACCAGGCCGGCTTCAGCCATAGCCATCAGCATGGCTTTGGCTTGCTGAATGCCTGGAGGCTGGTGAACGCTGCCAAGGTAATTCCCCTCCCTGTCCCAGGCATGCCCCATGGGCAGGTAGAGCCAACACAGCCCAGTGGCGGGGACAGGTCCTGTACTGGCAACGCCATGGGGTGACCCTCTTGCTGTTCAGGGCCAGCACTTTGGCCATCATCCTGCCGGCCCTCGCTATAAGGCTGCTTTTGGTATGAAGTAATGAGGCTTTCAGCAATGCCTGAAACCTGCCCCCAAGCTGCTGCTCTCTCAGCACTATATATAGCCATGGGCGAGAGCCCTCACTGGTGGGAGACGACAGCTCTGATTCATGGCTTGGGGAGTTCCGTCAGCAGCCCCAGCACCTTCCTCCCTATGCAGTGGGCTCCAGGGAGGGCGTCATGCCCCATCTCTTCTTCCCTGTGCCTCCAGTTGCGTGGAGACCAGGGCACATCCCTTTGGCACTTGGTCCTCAGTCGTGCGTAGAGCACTGTGCCGCTGTGCTGGGTCACTGCCAGCTGCCAGCAATGCCCCGTTTCACAGGGATTTTCAGGCTGCTCTCTCTTCCTGCAGGCCTTTGGGTTCTGCTAAGTTTCATGCCCCACTGCCCCTAGGGTTGAAAGTGGATGGCTTCGAGTAACACTCAAAGCTGCTCAGGTGGTGGCAGTACCGAACCCAGAGCTGGGCAGTCCCGAGTCTCGATCGGCCCCTCTAGCCTGCAGGCAGTCACTTTCCTTCCACTCCTAGGCTTGTGTGGGGGCACTGCCCTGCAGCTCGCTGCGGCCCACGTGTGCTGCCTGGGTTTGCATGCCCCAGAGCAGCATCGGGAGAGGCCCCTTGGCCTCAAGCATTAGGTGTGCTAGTGACAGGAGCAGCTTCAAACAGTGGTGGGAGATTGAGAGATGGATGCACAGGGAGGGTGCAACCTCGTGCTGAATCCTCTCACCTTTCTCCTGACAGATCTGGGAGTCTGTCCCATACCTCGCCTCATACGTGAGCCCTGTACTGAAGGAGAGCAGGAGCATCCCGTTACTCCCGCAGGAGCTGGAGGTTGCCTGGAATGGTAAGAGCAGGTGTGCCACATGAGAGCATGTGCTCATACACACCGAGGCCAGGGATGCAGCCTGCTCCTGCTGGCATGGGGCACAGCTGGGCATGCAGACAGCCTGGCAGGGCAAGCCCTGGGCTGTGTGAGGCCACGAAGGGGTTAAGTGTTGGGCTGTCTGGGCTTTTTCCTCTCTCTACTGTTCCTGCTGCCCTCCCTCCCCCAGGGGATCTGTGTCTGTCGAAGTGGTCCCCTCCCCATAACTCCATCCCCTAGATTGATGTCTTTGAGGAGCCAGACAGGCATTAGCGAGCATGGCCAGGCTGGGCAGCAGCCAGACCTGCTCCTCTGGCTTTGACCATTTTAGGTAATGCTCCAGCTCCCGACTTGGCCAGCCTCTGTCCACATAAACAAGGCGCTTCTCCGGCTGCTACCAGTGGGAAGGAGAGCTCAGCCCCAAGGCTTTCCCAGCCCCCTCAGCAGGGCCAGGCTCTTTCGCTGGGCATCGCTTCTTGCACCGAGGCTGGTCCCCTCCCTGTCCCATGGGGAATGCTGTCCCAGGGGGCCTGGCCCTGCACACCTCACTGTTCCAGCTGCAGCCTCTGCAGAGGTGCTGGGGGTTGGCAGTGCCTGGAGGCTGTTCCCCAGGACAGAGGACGCCTAGAAAGAGTGTAGAGCTCAGCAGGTGGGCACCCCCCTTGCAGGTAGTCCAGTCCCTTCCCTCTTTGCTGCAGGCTGAGGAGATGCCGGGCAGGTGCTGGTCATGTGCTCTCCCTCTCTCCTGTTCCTGCCCGGCTGGGCTGGTGCAGCTCTTCAGGTCACTGTTCCCTTGCAGGTACCAGCACTGCAGAGCTGCAGGGAGGCAGAGGGGTGACACCCTGCTCCTCAGTCTGGCAGCCAGGTTAGCCCTGCTCTACCTCTGAGCAGAGGGTTGGGGGTGAAGCAGCTCCTGCTGCCCTAAAAGGAGTTGTGAGCTGAAAATCAGGCAGTAAGCAGAGTTTGGAAGAGGCAAAAAAGAGGCACTCTGGAGAAGTACAGCAGAGGAATGTGTGGCAGAGGAATGTGTAGCAGAGAGGAATGGGGGGGTGGCACTACTATCCCCCAGGTAACACAGGCTGATGCTGAGTTAACCCTTTCCCCAGGTGGCCCTGGGGTGCTGGGCTGGCCGGCCACCGCAGGCAGGCAGCCTGGTCCTGGGGTGCGCCTGCCTCCCCTCTTACAAGAGGCTGGGGAGCACCCATCTGCCGCTCAGCCAGGGCTGCTGGGAGGAGGCCGAGCCATGGCCTGAAATCTGCTCTGAAGCAGGCCAGGGTTTCCTGCGCTATAATTAGCAGTGCTGGGGCTGGGAGCGTCAGTGGAGCTGTGAATGGTTTGAGATGGGATCCGGGAGCCTGGACACCAGGCTTCTTATCCCAGTGCTCTTTCCAAACCTGGTGCCTGTATAACTGGGTTCAAAGCAGCCTCCGGGGCTGCCAAAAGCTGCCACAAATCCAGGGCAGGGAGGGTTTGATGAAGGACGAGGTATTATTTCATTGCAGTGGCCAAAGCGCTCTGGGTGGGCTCCTGAACCAACACGCCATGAGTCAGGGCCAGGGGAGAGTTGGATGTCGGGGAGCCTGCAGGGCAGCAGCACATGCTGTGTAGGCAGCAGTTGCGCCCCGCTTGTTAAATGAGGATTTGGGTGCAGGCAAGAGGCTGCCAGTAAACGACAGGGCAGGGAGGCGTGCCTGGGCCCTGTCCTTGTGAGCAGAGGAAAGCGTGGGTTCCTATCGTCTTCCTGCTCTGGGACGTGCTGGGAGGTGCCCGGGAGGCAGCTTTCCCACTGCTGCGCAGTTGCCTTCCACCCCTCCTTCCTCACTGCCTACTTCTCACCCCTTTCTCACCATCCTTTCCATCCTGCCTGGTCCCAGCTGAACTCGAGCAGGCAGGGGACAGCCACTACCAGGTGCCTCCTGCACCTCTGGTCCAGGAGGACCTGACAGCCCCTGACCCATGTCAAGCAGCCCAAGCACGACATGGTGTGCCTGGGAGGGAGAGTGCCAGGACAGCTTTCCCTGTGCTCGCCAGAGAGGTGTGTGGGTGGGTCTGCTTGGACAGACAAGGAGGCTCCTCGCAGAGCATGGGGCAGGGCCAGGCCGCTGAGAGCAGCGCAGCTTCATTGGCAGAGAGAGCCTCCTTGCGTGGAATGTGGCTGCCCTGGCTCCTGCCTCTTGCTGTGGGGGCACAGACACAGGGAGGCAGCTGTGAGGAGGCAAGGACAAGCGCCTGTGTCCTCTTGAGCACAGCTCCATCCTGGCCACCAGCCTCAGCAAACCCTGCCTTCCCTTTCCCAGTCACCACTGCCGACCTGGAGCTCTCCGGCATGAGAACCCTGGAGCACGTGGCAGTCACCGTCACCATAACCCACCCTCGCCGTGGCAACCTGGAGATCAGGCTCTTCTGCCCCAGTGGAATGATGTCCCTGATAGGGACCACCAGGAGCATGGACTCGTAAGCACCGAGGGGGTCAGGGTGTGGAGGCTCCCACTGCAGGGCAGGACACCCAGCCCAGCTGGCCCCGAGCAGGAGAGCCAGGGCCCACGTCCAGCCTCGCGGCTCAGGCGACGTTACCCTCTCATGGGTTGTTTCTCCTCACCCTTTGGCAGGGACCCCAATGGCTTTGCTGACTGGACCTTCTCCACGGTCCGCTGTTGGGGCGAGGAAGCACAGGGCACGTATAGACTTGTCATCAGGGACATCGGTGAGTCCTGCCCTCCAGAGGTCCTTCATGGGGTGGTGGCAGCAGCTCTGTGCCATGACTTGGGGAGCTGCCAGCTCAGCGCCTGGGCAGCTGTGGGTTAGCTCTGTGCAGTGCCACCTGGCCAGGTGGGAGAGTTCCCCACTGGACCAACCTGTTTCTTCTCCAGGTGATGAGAGCCTAAGGCCTGGGACCTTGAAGCAGTGGCAGCTGACCCTGTACGGCTCCTCCTGGTCCCCAGCAGAGATGAAGGAGCGGCAGAGGTAGGACGTCACAACCCTGTCTCGGTGGGGAGACAGGAGGTGGAGTGCTAAGGGATGTGATCGGAAGTCTCTGAGCAGGTCCTGCTTGGCTGGAGCAGCATTGCTGCGAGGTGTGTGGCAGGGTGAGGCTGCAGAACTGGCTGTTGGCCCCTGGCACAGGACCCTGGGGCTGCCCACAGTGCACTTCACAGGGGAGCTGTGGGCTGTAGGAGACAGCTCTGTTGGCCAGGACTGACCCAGGAGGGCAACCCTCAGTGGTGGAAGAGGCTCTCCGGACCCTTTGTGGGCATTTGGGCCCCTCCCTGGAGCAGCCCTGCCTGCAGGACCCTCACGGGGTGCCTCTGTCCCCCAGGCTGCTGGAGGAAGCCATGAGCGGGCAGTACCTGAGCAGCGACTTCTCCCTGCCCTGCCCTCCGGGGCTGGAGATCCCCGAGGAGCAGCACTACACAATCACAGCCAACACCCTCAAGGTAAGCCTGCCTGTGGGGTGGGGAGACTGCCAGCTGGCACCAAGCAGGGAGACCCCATCCTTTACAGGAGGGACTGTGAGTCCCTCAGGAATGGGAACAGGAGTGGGAACCTGCCTCGCTGATCCTCCTGGCACTGTGCCCTCTGCTGGGCAACGGGGCAGGGCTCCGATGTGGTTGAGAGCTTTGTTTCTTAAAGGGTTCCCTCCTCTGCAGACCCTCCTGCTGTTGGGCTGCTTTGCCGTGTTCTGGACCTTCTACTACATGCTGGAGGTTTGCCTGACCAGGAACAACGTGGGGCTTGACCTGACCTGCAACGGCTCCACTGCATGCAAATGGTACCAGCAGGGAGGGAAGCACAGAGCCCTGGAGAGCAGCCTGGAGATGGAATCTGTGCCGCTCTACCGGGAGAAGGACATCGAGGATGTTGAGATGGAGTGTGAGCACCCAGAGCCTGCCCAGGAGGGCGAGGAGGGTGAGGGATCCTGGACCCCAACCCACCCCAGACTTCCCAGCAGCAGCAGAGCTGCCAGCTTTCATGAGGTGGCCACCGCCAGAGCAGGGTACCTTGGCCGGGAGGTGACAGCCGAGCTCCTCTTGGAGGACAGAGAGCGCCAGACATGCTAGCTGGGGCTGGGGGTTCAGGTTGTGTCCCTCCCTCTCGCTATGTCCTTCCCGAGCACGGGCAGCGGCAACTTCCTGAGCCACCAGGGACGCTTGCCTTTGTGTCCTGCAGAAGGTGGTGTTGGAAGTGGCTCAGAAACAAGGAGAAAGAGTGCTGGCAGCGGAAGGGGAGCTTCCCTTTCCCTCGCTCTGGAAAACAAAGCAAGCCTTAAACCCATACTGAACGGAGCCTGCCCTGCAGTGACACTCAGGGCTTCCCTTTGTGCATGGAGCAAGACCCCATGAAGATGCCTCCTGGGCGTGTGGTGGCCATGGTGGGGCCCCACACAGAGCCCCGTGCCTGCCAGGGCCCCCACAGCCTTGCAGCATGGGGAAGAAGTGTCGCTTTCTCCCTGATTTCTGCAGAGTGAGCCTGGAAAATGTGGCAGGGCCTCTGGCAGCTGCCTCTGCAGGCAGGGACCCCACAGCACTGTGTCATTTGCCTGCCCCGCTAGGCTAGCAGCTGGCCAGTACCCACCAGTTATGCCCAGCTTCAAAGCGGGGAGCCATTGTGCCAATCTCCGACCCACGCTTGCTCCCTGTCCCCTGTGCTCTGACCCCACCACCTTCTCCTCCTCTCCCGCCAGCACGCGAGCAGCCCTGCAGTCAGGGAGGCAAAAGGCAGCGGGGCTTTCTTGACCATCCTGCTCAGGGAGGCAGGACAGGGCTGCCCCTGCTGCAGTGGGCGCAAAAGGTGGTAACACAAGCTTGCTGCAGGTATCATGGCAGTGCGAGCTCACTGCGACCGCTTCCCCGGGTCTGCCTCCCCAATACTCGCTGGGGCTTTGGTTGGTGCCCAGGAGGGATGAGGCTGTGGGTGATGCCGGGTTTGGGCCGGGCAGGGGAGGTTGAGTTGCTCTGGCAGCGGCTCATCTGTGAGCAGGGTTGGCTTGTTCATGTGTCCTTGGGTTCGTTGGTTTATTTTTTTAAAGCTGGGGTTTGTTTTTTAATCGGCAAAGCCCTTTTGTGTAGCTTTCCAAATAAAGTCTTAAAAAGCCTCCTCTCCCCCCTCCATTACTCCTCTGCCCTCCCAGCACTTTCTCGCTGTGGAAACATGAGTCACCCAGCACCTCCCAGCCGTGGGGCCTGGGGGATGCAGTGCCAGGGTGCTGGGTCCACTCGTGGCCCCTCGCAGCCCTCCGCGCCTTCCTCCCTGGCAGTGGGAATAACCGGGGCAGCTTCAGGCCGGGGGAGAGCAGTTGGAAGGAGCGAGGAGGAAGGTGAGCACTGTGGCTCGGGCAGGAGAGGGCAGAGCCACCCCGCAGAGCTGTCCAAAGCGGGCAGGGAGAGCCTGATCCCCAGCTCTGGTTTTCCCAGGTTGGGAGCTGGAAGCAGGAGCAGATGCAGCTGAGGGGACCTGAGCAGCTTTTATGGAGGGTGGCTTTGGCTTTCCTGGCACCACAGGCCCAGGGGCGACAGGGCAGGTGGGAGGAAACCTCGTCAGGCCACACTAGATGAATAACCTTTTAATTTTGACAAAAAACAAAGTACAAAACCAAGGCCAATTTTCTTTTCTCCCCCATGCGCAAGGATCTCTGCGGCGGTGGTGCTGGGCTCGTGCGGGGCTACAGGCAGGCAGGATGGCTTCCCACCTGCCATCCCAGGGAGGGCGGCGGGGCACCCATGGGTGCTGGCGAGCACAGCGGGGACAGGACCGGCTGGCAGCAGGGACTCACAGGGGTGCAGCAGGAGTGTGCGAAGCCGGAGGGGAGAGGCTGCCCGGGGCATGGCTGCCCCAAGGTCCCCAAGGCTGGGTGCATCGCTGCAGCTGGGCATGTGCTGCCGTTGGTTGCGCTGAAGGGTCGTTTGGGCTGGCTGGCGTTTTCTTGTCAATAAATACCAATCAGTGAGGGGCGGTGGCAGCCACCAGTGCTGGGGCGGCTGTGGCACGCTGGGCCGAGGGGAGCGAAGACAGAGGTCCTGGCTGGGGCTGCTCTCCCGGCGGCGGGAGGGCTGGGGGTGGCAAGGGGGGCTGCTTAGCTGATGATCTGCCGGGGCCGGCCGTAGCTCATCCCCGCCTGTGATGCCCCCTTGTTGCTCCCCATCTGTAAGCCGATGACGTTCTTGCCCTCCTTCAGCTGGCTCTCGGTGAATTCCCGCTTGTGCTCCTGCGCTTTCCTGCAGGGTGTAGGGAGAGACCATGTGGCACCCACCCCCCTCCCTGGGGCAGCCTGATCCTGGTCCCTGGGGTGCCCAGCAGCCCCTGCTGCCCAGGGGTGGCCTAGCCACCCCCCTTCCCAGCTGAAAGCTCGGCATCCTGCATCCATGTGCTCTGGAGTGCTGTGGGGCAGTGGAAAGAGCCCACTCCAGGCAGCTGTGGGGCAGGGGGGGTCACCCACACCTGGGATCACATTCTCCCCACTTACTTCATGAACCAGTTGGGGTCCCCGTGGTAGTGCCCATCATTCTTGGTGACTGCCAGGCTTCCCAGAGCCATCAGAGTCCTCTGCACTGCCGCCATGTCCTTGGCTGCCGAGGAACAGAGGGTCATGAGGACGGGCATGGTGCGGCAGCCCTGGCCCCCGCCCCAACCCCAGCTGTCCCC
>JANZLQ010000086.1:7171863-7186794 GCA_026212715.1 Elanus axillaris
GGGGAAAACTGACCGACTGCCCCCCACCCCCCCACTGGCTCCCCCAGTACTCACCACACCGACGACGGAGAAGAAGATGACAAGGGCCAGGCAGGCATAGGCGCTGTAGGCACTGGCGTTGATGTCCGGGTGACGCTTCTGGTAGAGCTTCAGCATGCAGAGCCCCGCGATCATGTACATGAAGGAGGTATCTGCAGGAGGAGAGGGACAGTGGTGAGTGGGGCGGCCCCGGTGCGGGCGGTGGTGGAGGCGGGCCTGGTGGGGGCACTCACCGAACTGGAAGTTGGTATAGTTGGGGCAGACATGGTAGCAAGCGCTGAGCAGCCCCTCCATCATCAGGGCAGTGCCCATGGCATAGAAGAGACCAAAGTGCTTGGGAATGCCGCACTCCTGGAGGGTGGGAGAGGAGGGAGGAGAAGCGGGAGGGTCCTGGGTGGCTGAGACCCCCCCCCCGGGCATGCCACCTGCCCCTTACCAGGGCGTGGGTGTCATTGCGCATGAGCGCCCGGTTGTAGTTGATCTCCCGCTGCAGGATGATGAGCAGGAAGAGCAAGCCCAGCAGGACGTAGCCCAGGTTGCTGAGGATGTTGTTGAAGGCGCTGCCAGGGACAGTCTGGATGTGGATGCCGCAGATCCCTCTCCATCCCCGGGGCCCCATCGCCCCATCTGACCCCCAGCCACCCACCATTCCCTGGCCTCACCCCACCTGAGGTTCCCCAGCGGGTGGGCGCACAGAAAATTGTAGTAGCAGATGTCCTGGTTGCCGGTGACGTTCACCACCTGCACATGGGTGGGCATGGTTAGAGTGGTGGCGGTGGGGCCTGGGAACATAGGGGATGCCCAGGGACATCCCCATGGTGACGGTGGCTAGGGACTGCAGCCCCTTGGGTTCCTGCAAGCCCCGAGTGCTGCCGTGGCCCCACTTACTGTCTGGTAGGTGATGACAAGCTGGATGACGGGGAGGGCGTAGAAGACGGCAATGGTGGCGATGTTCCTGGGAGAGGCAGGGGGGGTGTCAGGGGTACCCCCACCACCTGCCCCAGGTTGGGACACGGCTCTGCCCCACTGCCCCCCACTCACCAGAAGTAGATCTGGTACTTCTTACGCAGCACCCGCTTGTCCTTGCGGGCCAGGTCTGCCACGCAGAGGTATTGCTGGAATGAGAGGCAGGTGGAGGAGCTCGCCCTGGCCGGTGGGCAGCAGCTGGCGGGGGGGCAGGGGGCACGGGGTGGCACACACACCTTGGTGCGGATGACGTTCTTGTCGTAGTCGATGTCGGCCAGCGTGTCGTAGTCATCCTCCTCGACGGAGCTGAGTGAGTCCAGGCGTGGCCGGCCAGCCACATTCTCCAGCGACCGCTCCCCTGCAGCCGAGCGGGGCGCCATCAGCAGAGCCCACCCTGGCCAAGCCCCCCTTGGCGCCCGCCCCGCAGGACCCCAATCACCCCCAATTAACCACTCGGCCACCTCCTCGCCAACTCACGCAGGGGATGGGCTCCAGCTCCACGTGGACCCCTGCGCTGCCCTGGGGACACGCACTGGCTGTACCAGCACGGGCGAGCATCACCCCGCGCCCTTGACCCCCAGGGCTCTGCTGGCCTGGGGACAGCCAGGGGCCAGGAGGATGATGTCCTCCCCCTGCCCCGCAGCCCCTTGGGCACTGTCCTGCCCGCAGGAGGGGGCTGCCAGGCCACTCTGAGCAGGGGGAGGAGGGTGCAGAGGTCATCAGCGCCCCGTGTGCCAGCTTGGGGCAGGGCAGATTTTGGCTTGATTGGCCCGTCCCTGCCCAGTACCAGCATCTACCCATGGCAATGCTCAGCGGCCTCATTGGGGTGGAGGACGTGCGCCGCTTGAACTGCTCCTGCCCTTCAAAGGAAAGCAAGAGTTATTGGAGCAGGAGCGGGGCCGAGGCCCCAGGTGGGGGTCCCCTGGCATGTGTCCGCCCTGCCGGCATTGACAGAGACCTCACCGCGGGCTGGCATGGAGAGGCTGGCAACCCGGGGACCCTTCCCAAGAGACGGAGAGAGGCCGAGCTGGGACGGTGCTGGCAGCTCAGCTCCGTTGGGGCATGTTGGCGCTGCCCAGACACGCTGGCTCTGCAGGGCTGCGGCCATGCCAGCCACCATACTGCTGCCCCGGGACTCACCCACGTAGCTGTAGGGGACTTCAGCTGAGCCCATGCTGTTCGCGATGCCCTCGGTGCTGCTGGAGGAGCCATTCCCTGCAAGGATGGTCAGATGGGGTGGGTGGCACAGCTGCCTGCTGACAGGCAAGGAGGCGAGGGATGGCACGCGACACTCACCGAAGGAGCCGTAACCATAGCTGTCATAGGGAGCATGGCCCAGGAAGGAGTCGGGGATGCTGCGGGCATGCCCTGCAAGACAGGAGGCTCCCTGTCAGCTGCCGGCAGCCTCTCGTGGCACCCCTGGGCCAGGGCTGCCTGGCCATTTGGCACAGAGTAGCGCCTGCACGGGCACGGGAGTGAGCTCATAGGCAAGGATGGAGCTGAAGCTGGCACCTACCCAGTAGAGATGCTGGGAGTCCCCAGAAAGCCGTGGAAGGGAAGAGACAGAGTTGGTGAGACGCCCAAGCCCCAGCGCAGCCCTGCCAGCCCCAGAGCCATGAAGCCCAAGCCCCAGGACATCCCTGTCCCCCCCGACATCGGGGTTTGTTCCAATGGGCACTGTCCTCTGGGGCACTGGGGGACAAGCGGGGCTCAGGGGGGCGGTGGGGATCTCCCGCAGAACCAAGGGGTTTGCCACAGCCTCAAGAGGGCAAAGTAACCAGGAAGCCCCTAGGCAGACACCCCCGCGCTGTGTGCCGCTACTGCCGACTGCTGCCTCCAGCCCCTCACCTGTGTCCAGGCTGGGCGAGTCCATGGCTGCCAGAAGCCCCTTCCTCTTCTGCTGCCTGCCAAGGGAAGCGGCTGTAAGCAGCGCTGTGCCAGCAGCTGGGGTGGGGGGGCCACAGCACACCCGAGGACCCCCACCATGCTGGGGACAGGATAGGGTGTCTGGAGTGGACGGGGTGGCTAGGGCAGAGACACCCGGGAACTCACCGGCAGCTCTCCCAGCAGGCGATGAGCAGCGTGAGGAGGTAGAAGGAGAGGAAGATGCCCAGGCAGAAGAGCATGCTGCTGACATAGGCCTCCGCTGCGCAGAGCCGGGATGAGCCCTCAGGGAGAGCGGCAGCCCTGGGGAGCTGCCGCAGGACCCACTGTGGAGCCCAGCACCCCCCAGCCCCTCCCAGGCTTACAGGTTATGGCGGGTGACACCATCACCTCCAGCATCTTCTGCCGGTTGTGCTGATCCACGGGTTCATCTGGAAGAAGGCATGGGCTGGGGGCTCAGCCCTCTGCGGATGCTGCTCTCCAGTCTGTGACCCACAGCTTCCCGCAGCCCCCCCGCCCCAGCGTACCTGGTGAGGCATTTTTGGAGAGGGGGTAGTAGGGCAGAGCCCCCCCACATGCCTCATCCTCCGTCTTCACCACCACCACCACATAGAAGCTGTTGCTGGGGAAATCCTTCTTCTGCAGTGGTCGTCCCGAGGTAGGGGGGAGAGACAGGGGTCAGCAGTGTCCAACTGGGGGGTCTCCCACACTGCCCTGCGCAGCTGGGGCTCCCTGGGGGGCTCGGGGCCATGCCAGAGCAGTAACCTCTGCAAGCTCTGCTATCTGGCATTACCTGCCAGGGCCAGAACAGGGCCTGCACCCACCTGCACTGTGATGGCCGCCTTCTTCGTCATGGTCTGGTACATCCCGATGAAGGCTACGTTGTTGTCCAAGTCGTAGACGGGGCACTGCGGGGGCAGAGGGGCCATCAGCCATGCCGGGCATCAGGCATCACCCAGATGGAAGGCCCTGGCACCCAAACTTACCAGGATGTCCTGGATGGAGATGACGGAGCAGGGGAAGGCCATGGCTGAGGTCACCTTCACGATCACCGAGTCCACTCCCTCGGGGAACTCGTACTTGAAATACTGGGCAGGGGAAGGGCCCGTCACTGCCATGGTGGCCGCGCTTTCCTCCCCGGGCACAGACCCCATCCCATGCCGTGCCATGTCAGCTCCTCCTCACCTGTGGCTGGGCGGCCGTGGCATTGAAGCCGAACCTTTCGTTCGTCCTGCAGAGAACACGGGCGAGATGATGGCTGGTGAGGGGAGCCCTGGCAGGCAGCAGGCAGGGAGGGGGACCAGGGTGCGGGGCTCCCCTCACCGCAGCACGAAGTTCTCCACGCGGGTGACGCGCAGTTGGTAGGAGGCGTTGAGGGAGAGCGTGGAGACGTCGACATAGAAGTGCTGGTTCTCCACCTCCGCCTTGGTCTGGGGCTGGCAGAGCGTGCGGCTCACCTCCTGGTACGCGTACTTCCGCTGGTACCTGGCCAGGCAGAGTGCCCGCCGAGCTGTGCCGTGCCGTGCCGTGCCATGCCCACTGGCCCCCCAGCACCCCTGCCTGCCCGCCGGTCCTCCCCTGTACTCACAGGCCCCGGAGGATGAGCGGCACCTGGAAGGAGACCACGGCCTCCTTCTGCCTCACCACGAAGAGGACGGGCAGATCCTTGTGGTCGGAGAGGACGTTCACTGACACCCGTACCCCCTCCGTCTGCGGGGAGAGCGGGAAGGCGAGGCGTTGGCCGGGCGGGACCAGCCACGACGGGCTGGGCCCCGTCGGCCGGACTTTGCTCGGCCCTCGTGGCGGACGACGTGTCCCCACCACCTGCCCCGAAGCCCCGGCTGTGGGGGGGACCCCGGGGGGAAGGGAAGCCCGCGGAGGCAGCGGGCCTCTCCGGCCACCCCGCCGGCTCACCCGGTTCCGCCGGACGCTGTGGTTGAAGGCGTAGATGTTGAGCAGGTCGGCGCCCACCCAGTCGGCGTAGGTGGTGTCGAAGTGGGCCTCCTTCTCCGTCACCCACCGGCGCCCGCTGGGCTGGGGCTGGGGCTGGGGCTGGGCCAGGCCGGGCAGCAGGGCCAGCAGCACCCAGGCCGGCAGCACCCAGGCCGGCAGCACCCAGGCCGCCCCGGTGCCCGGCATCCCGCCAGCATCCCCGGCAGTGCCGTGCCGCGCCGTTCCCCTCCCGGGCCGGCCAAGGTCCGCCGGGGCGGGACGGGTCGGGTCGGGTCGAGACGGGACGTCAGTCAGCCGGGGCGCGGCCGGGGACGCTGCCCCATGGCGAACCTCGGCGTCGGTGCGGGTGCCCGGTCCTGGATCCCGGCGGTGCCGCCGCTGCCTGCTGTCGGTACTTCCTATCTCCTCGGTCGGCAGGCAGCTGTAAACACGGGCCGGCGGTGACGTCACGCACCGTCACACGTTAAAGGGCCAGGCCGGGGAAGTGACGCGGCGGCGGCGGGCGGCGCCCGGGCGTCCCCTTCCCCGCGGTGACGGGGAGCGCGGCCCTTCGCAGCAGCGTCCCGCCGGGGAACCCCCGCTCCGTGGGGGACCCCACGGGGGAATCCCCTGCTCCATAGGGGAGCCCCTGCCCTCTACAGGGCCCCATAGAGGGAGGCCCCCAGCCCACAGGGGCAGCCGCCCCCCACCCCGAGCAGCCCCTCAGGTCGCACAGGGGCTGCCCGAGCCCCTCGGATGGGATAAGGAACCATCCCACCAGCCGAGCCCCCGGCGTGGGGAGGGGGCCGGGAGCGAGCGAGGTCGCCCCAGCGCTGCGTTCGCCGCTGTGGCGGCGGCAGGCGTCGAACGCTGCCGGCGGCCTTGGTCACAGCCTTCTTGTGTTCCGGCACATGGCAGCAACTACACGCCACCAACTGCCCCCGCTGGCAACCCGAGCTGGCCCTGGCACCAACGGGTGCTGCAGGGGTGCTGCCGACCCCCCGGCTCCCAGCAGCGGGCTCGGACAGCTCGCTGCAGCCGCCTGGTCCGGATGGACGAGCTGCCGCAGTAATGGCGGGGCATGCAATGCAGGAGCCGTAACCAGCCCCAGCTTAGGGACTCCTCCCTGGCCGGGGTCCTGCGCTGGCGATGCCAGGCGGGTCTCTGGCTGCCCGCTCCAGCCACTCACCTGGCGGGCCGGCCACCACTGTCCTCAAGCATGGGGGCATGGCAAAACTCATTGCCAGGCGAGGCACCACGACCGCAGGGATGCCTCTCCTTTTCCTACCCTCTCCTCCAGCCTTCTGTGCGGGGGGGCCCCGCAGCCTCCCCTCGCCTTCGTGGCACCCTCCGTCACCAGGGATTGCAGCAATTCGAAGTAATTTGAAGTTTTTCCATTGCGGAAGCGATGTCATGCTGTGTTTTAGCACACATCTCCTGCAAAGACCCTCCCCATCCCAGCTGCTGACGAGCTTCCCACATAGAGGCCCCCTCTCAACAGGCTCCGTGGCCAGCATGTCATGCTTTACATGCCTGTGATGGCGTTTCTGGGTTTTAAGTGCTCTGCCGAAACAGCTCGGCCCTACGTCATGCTGCAGAAAGCCACTTTCTAGGCTGGAAGTGACAGCCAACACCCTGCCACCAGTTTCCCTCTGCTCTCTGTGGGACAAATGTAGAGACGAGCACTGCTGCTATTGTGCACTTTATTTCTATAGGTCCTCTCGGTGAGGATCCCAAAGCACTTTTCGGACAGTCTGCGCGTTGTTTCCAGGTTATGGGTGGTGACGCTGACAGCAGATGGAACGACTTGCTTGGGGACAGACAGACGCCCATGCAGGAGCTGGAAGCAGAACTCCAAGCGACTCCCAAGCTGCTGCTCAAACTCGAGTCAAGCCTCTGCTGGGATGACTGTAAGCCAGGTTGCGTGGCAATGTCCATTCCCTGCTCATGTCAGGGCTATTAAAAAGAAATCGCTGCGTCATCAAAGACAAGCCGACGTCTCATCAAGGGCCAAAGTACCAGTTACCTTCACCAGCAGAACCTTGCTTACAGCTTTGGGTACAGCACCTGAGCTCCGCACAGCACAAGGAGAGGGAAAACAAAGAAAGAAAAGCCCCCCAGCCGAGCAGGGAAAAGAACAGAGAGCAAGAGAGGATCGAGCTGAGCGTGACTCCCAAGCCCTCCAGGGAGGGAACGCTGTGAGTGCAGCCGGAGGGAGGTTGGTTTGGCAGCTCTATGAGGGGCAGCACCTCCCCAGCCCGCGCAGACACCAAACAGAACGAGTCACCGACACAGAGAGGGAAGAAAGGCGAGACGCGGGTGCCTAGGCACGCGCACGCACACACACACACACACACACGCTGCAACATGGTGGGCTGAAACATTGACATTTATATCGAAATATGCACTAACAGAGTGAGCTCTACCAGCCGATGCATTTTTGCAAAAGCAGAATGACAATTTTTTTTGTCCCGGGGAAGGACAGTGCAGCGAGAGGGCAGTGCCTGTGGACAGGTGGCACAGAGGGAGGGCATGGCCTCCTTTCATCCAAGGTAAGGGCTTTCCTCCACACAGGTTCCATCCTGCAGTCGTTCTCCCATCCCCCCGGCAAGACACCAGAGACTCTTTCTGTCCTTTCACACCTTTTGTTTTTTTTCTCACTGCTGCAATAAGCCTGCAACTGGCAACACTCACACAGAGAAGATGGCCAGCTCCAGCACAGAGCTGTCAAATGCAGTCGGGTTGTTGATGGCAGGAGAAGCCCTGCAGGGCCAGCCAGCTCCTTCCCAGCCAACCCTTAACAACGACAAGGGTTCCCGCTGGCCAGCTGGTGGGAGCCCAGCCTCAACCCCAGGGGATATCAGTTGCCAGAGCTGGAACTGAAACGTTTCTACGCCTCCTGCGACAAGGCGCTCGGTTTTTAGTATGAAATCGGCAAGGAGGGAGAACCCCAAAACCTCTCAGCTGTGATTGGGGCAGCTTCTTACTAGGCGACAATGAGCAGAGCGAAAGTCTGAGTGGAGGGGAAGCCATCCCCGCTTTTGATAGATAGTGCCAGCAGTCCCTGAGCAGGTTAGAAGAGCAGAGAAGGGCCATGAGCACTGAACCAAGCATAGAGCGCGGCACCTCAGCAAACCAAGCCTAAGCATAGCCGGCCCGAGTCATGCTGCTGAAGGCTCGGGAACCTGCCAAACCTCCCGGTCCACTCGGCACCCCACCAAGAGGGGCTGACTCACAGCTAAGTGCAGCCTCGGCTGCTGCATTGAGAAGGCAGAGCTTTTTACTGGAGAGTACGTTCCTGGTTAGCATCTCTTGAGCCAAACGCAGCGACAGCAGGGAGGGAAGCAGGGATGATGCATAGATGAAACTAGCACGCTGCCTTTTTGCACAAGCCTAGAAACCTGAAAAACTCAGAGGCAGCAGAACATGTTCTATCCCGTCTCCCTAAGGGGTGCCTAGGGGGTGGGAGAAGCCCTTTCCCCAGGAATCCTCCGCTGCAGCGTATTTTTAACACTTGATTTTCCCACTCTCCCTTGCCCCAGCTTCTCCAGCCAGCGTCTTATCGGCAGCGCAAGCAACCCTCCCTTAAAGCCCATCCTGCAAGGCAGTGGAGCTCCAGAGCAAGCCTCAGGGAGCAGTGTGTCCCTAGTCAGGTTCGTGGGGGCAGGACTGTACTCTCTCCTCTATCACAGCACTCCGAAGCTTCCTACTTCTGATCCTGGCAAGCAGAACGCTTTATCTTTCCTTCATCTGTGCGTAGATCACATATACTGGAAACAAAACACACACTATGCATGCAATCCAGGCAGAAATCCTGCTAAGATCAAGTCTACAGGAAGAGGGGAACGTAGCGGGGACAGTAAAGTATTCCTTAATGCTAGGTTATAGACTGCATTCAACACCAGCACCCTTCATTACAAAAAAGGGCAGACAGAGTATATACAGTACCTATGTACTTTGTTGCAGCAGGGCACAGCAAGCAGCCCGGACACCTAAACACCCCTTGTTTGGAACATGGTATATAGTGCCCACTAAGAAGCTATCCGTTCCTCTCCAGTTTACCAGTCAGGGTGAGTGCGCCTGACCGCAGAGCCCGCTTTGGTGGGAAGAAGGGCAGAGTGCTGTACTGGCAGCTCTCAGCCAGCTACTGGGGTGCAAACCACAGTGAGGTCTGCACAGCACCGCTGTGCTCCGACGCCGCCAGGTAAGCCAAGGAGGAACAGACTTTCTTTAGAAGTGTTTTCTTTGCAAGTAGAGTTATCTACTCATCTAGGGCTCTGCCTTTTGGGTCCAAACCAGTTTCTTTCTGAACAAGAGAACCTTTCCCTTCTAAATGAAAGGCTGTTTTCCTACCATGGTTAGTAGACTACAACTGGCCCTTATAACAAAAAAAAACCCCAAACCAAACCCGCTCCTAGTCTCAGCCCCTCAGGTAGGAGGGCACCTGCCCCTCTGGCTCCCTTGGCTAGAGGCAAGGAGCAGTGTCTGGGGCAGGAAAAGCTATGCCTTGCCTTCACTTTTTACTCTAAGAGGCCATAGTTGCTCAAATAAAATGTTTATACATGTAAAAGAGAAGTGGTAAAGAAATATACACCTTGGAATCTGTAAAACTTCAGACTGATTTAGGCCTTTCAGACAGGGGCTATTCATATGAACTTCCTTTAGGAAAAAAAGGAGATTAACAGTCATACTTAAAAAAAACCCACAAAACAACCAAGAACAACGAACGGCACCGCAAAGAGCCCTGTGGCACAGGCATCTCAGAAGAATGAAACGTCGGTTCTATACTAGCAAGAACGCAACTGCCTTGTGTGGCATTTACTGGGCAATTAAAATCCTAAACTGAGCAACTGTTAAAAGCCAGCAACAAGACACACAGACAGGAGCAGAGAACAGGACAGCCAGCAGCACTGGAACGAGACTGCCCCCAGGGAAAGCTAAGTAGGAGGAAGAAAGGTGCCCCAGCTAGCAGGCATGGTGAAAGAAGCACAAGAACCAGGACCTGGGAGTGGTACAGGAGTTCAGTTAACCATTTGTTTCTTTACATTTCTGAATTCCAGTTTCATGCTGCTTCAGAAAGAAGGAGTGAGAAAGCAACATGTGTCACTTAACGCCCCCCACCCCAAAAAGAAAGTAACAATTCCCAAAACTTTCAATGGTGAGACCGAGTTTTGAAAAATGCATCTGTTCTGGCTTTTGCAAGTGGAATGTGATTCTTGTTCGCAGGCTAATACACAGAGCACAATCCCTACAGCCAGGACTGGTGAGGCAGGGGGTGTGCACGGGCTGTCAGAGACAGGCTACGAGGGTTCTAGGACAACCACAGAGCAACAAGACATGAGAGGGGCACAGAGTGACAGTCCTGTTCTCGGTTTAAATGAGGAATGGTTTAAAAGTAAAACTCTTCTTCAGCTAATTTCCTCCTGCAATAAAACCAACCAAGCCGGCCCTCATATGTACAAGACCAGTTAAACATTAGCCTTCCCCCTCAAAACACTAGGTACGAACATCCGGTAACATTCTACAATGGAAAGTGCTTTAAGAAAGAAGGATTCTGTAGTGCCAGTGACAGAACTGATCTGATGGGCTGGATGATGCTGTTAACACTGACGTCAGGTACTCAGGCCAGGGCAGCTCGTTTCTCCTCGGGGGTCTCCTCCAGCAGCTGCATGATCAGTTCATGGAGGGGTTTGCAGATCTTTGCATATCCCCCTCCTGTCAGGTGCAGGAAATCAAACATGTCGTGGTACGAGATGGTGCCGTCCGAGTGCACAAAGCCGACGTCCACGTCCAGAAGCTGGACGTTGGGCAGTTTGGGGAGCGAGGCTTTTAGCAGATGGTTCACCTTGGCATTCTTCTGCCGCAGCGGGTTTGGCTTCTCTCCACGAGGTAGCAGGCCCTGGCACAAGGAGGCAGAAAGAGAGCTTCATATGACTGCGATGGCCTAACAATGCCTGCCTCCCCTTCTCATTCAGGTGGCCTTTCAAGACTTAGATGTCTGTGTCAAGGGGAGCTCGCCCCTTGAATCAGACTTTGTCTGTTCAGACCTAATCTGAAATGCAACTGAAGGCACCAGATGAGCTGTAAAGCACAGCTGGCAAAGCACCAAGGCACCCGCTTTCTTTTGTCTTTTTTTTTAAATGTATCACTTTGTGCTCTTTCTGTGCGCTTTCAGCGCCATACTGAACGCCCAGTTTCTCAACAAGAGACGCACCAGCTAAGCTGCCAAGGCAAGAAAACCAACTAGGATTTCCAGTGCCGGCTCTGATCCAGGCACCTATGTTCCCCTCACAGGACTTTTTCCACGCCATTTCTAAGTGGGACAGCAATGCCGCTAACGGGAACAATCACAGCCACCTCTGGAGGGGCCGAAAGGACGACTTCTACAAAGCCAGGTGAACAAGGGGAGGCACGCAGAAAGCAGAAGCTAGATAAAGTGCCTGCCCTCCCCGCTAACGATCAGTAACTCCCAGTAGTGCAGAGGCATGGTACAGAGAACACAGGGCTTCCTCCGACCAGTTGGTTTTCCCAGTGCTCCAAGAAACGTACCAGTACAATAACTTTGGCCTGTGGCTGCTGGCTGTTTATCAGGCGCACGATCGCCTCGATGCCACCTGCTACTTCTTCTGCTGTGTTTTCATGATTATTTGTTCCAACCCAAACAACAATGACCTACAAGGAGAAGAAAATGTTGGCAACTTTGTCACAAGTTGTAATAGGCTTGCTGACCCTGAAAACCCTCTGTACACATCACCTGTGACCAGCAAGCTATGTGAAGAGTCAGGCTTAAGGCCAAACTCAAGACTGCAGAAGGTCTTCAGCTGTCAGCTGTGCTGATTTCTGCAGAGCACCACACTGGTCAAAAACAGGGTAATGTAGAGTTATACAGTATAGCGTAAGCTCCTTTGGTGCAGGGACAACAGTATGGCTCCACTTTTTACTTGAAAAGATTCTAAGCTCAAGTACGAGCTCTGCCACCTCCCTCCCTGGGGTGTACGTGCGGCGTAACAGCACCTTGTTGTACCATCCGCCACTTTCAGTATGGCCGCTCGCAATTGGGCTGCAACTGTAGGTGCAGGCTGGGAAGCTGCTCATCACCACACATCCTGAACACCTTTGCTCCTGCTTATCAAATACTTCCCCATCCCCTTCTAGAGGCCGAGAAAACACCTCAGGCCTGAGAGACAGACTGCAACTCCAAAGTACTCCTAGCTATGGTAACTTGTAGGCCAGATCAACGTTTTCGCTAGGACTGGGAGGTCGCCTCTATTTACTGATTACATCCTCCGATTTGCACATTCAGCAGCATAAAGCCCTCCTAGGAAACATGCAGCTATGTTCCCAAACACTTCTGGGTCAGCCACATACATTTCTACACCTGACACACACTCAACCAATGTCTGCTCAAACAAAAAACTCTGCTAAGTAACGGCTCACTCAGTCCTGCACTGCTTGAGCGCTAAAGTCTCCTGTAAGTCAGCGCAAGGCTGCTGGACTCGGTTTTCTGCTTATACCTTCGGTTTAATGTTCTCCAGTTCACCGTTCTTCAGTCTCCATAGAACATGTCCCGTGGTGTCTCCACCAATCCCAAAATTCAGTGCATGAAGTGGTGAGAAGAGCTCTCGCCATATCTGCAATCAGAAATCAATTTGCTATTTCAAAGCAGCATCCTGACGGTGAATGAAAGATACTACACAGACAAGTGATGTCTTCAAGGACACTAAAAGTATCCAGGAGACTTTCTTCAAAAACTCTCTTCCATAAAGGGCATTTAAACACAGGACGGGGCTTTACTCGGAGGTCCCGAAGAGACAGAGCTGCTGATGTTCAAGCACTCGGTCCCGGCACAAAGGAAGGGGAAGTTCCCTCGAGCAGTTATTTGCCCAACTCCTCAGAGACACAGAGGGTGCTGGATCTGTTGCAGAGCCCTGTGTCCCCAGCTTCCCAAAGTACAGGGCAGCTGAAGAAGGTGTCTGTGACCTGAAGGAATCCTATTCATCAGCAGGGAACAAAACTAGAAAAAACGGAAGCAGCTCTTGCAGAATAAAGCCGCTCTGTCACCACCACAGCATAGCAGCAGAACTCTGCTTTGCCCCAATGGAGTTTTAGAGAAAAGCCAGCATGCTGATGCCTGTAGCACCCCAGGCGCTAAGGGGTTAAACGTGTTCTGACCACACAAGGTACACCCACAGAGATGTCGAAGTGGGTTTGGAAATCAGAAGTTGGGAGGCAGTCAGTAACGGCTTCAGAGAAAGACAGCGCATGGCTTGGCAAATACAAGCACTGGGAACTTAAGGAAGCGGGGCAGAATAAACTGGAAGGGATGGCAGAAAAATTGGAACAGCAGAAATTGTCAGTGTTACACATCACCATCGGTTACCTGATTAGGGAGAGAACCAATCTAATCCCTATAACCCCACCGTCCTCCTTTCTTTAACGTTACCTCATACTGCTGTAGCAACTGCACCATGGAGTCACCCACGAAGAGCACGTCAGGCTCCTTGTCTTTGCAGTCCAAGACAAACCTATTGTGCTGGTAAAAGAAAGCAGCAAGGTAAGCTCCACCTGACAGTTCCTCGTTGGTGTGGCTGCTGCAGGACGGAAAGAGACAGTTGCCTGGCCGGTTTCCCCTGCTGCTGAACTGTGCCGTTCCATTCAACACCCTTCAGTGCATTAAGCTGTCAACCCCCGGACACTCCTCCCGACTACCCCAAACCCCACAACAGCCTCAGTTCTGGCAGGACCAGCATTGCGTCTAGCCTACACACTACACACACGTCAGCTGTGAGCCTGTCAGACGCCCGTTAGATTCAGCGACTAGCAAAAAGAAAAATGAACGGTTAGTTGCTGCAGCAAGTGTCCTCCGGCTATTTCTCCCGGTCTAGGAGGAAGTGCCACAGCAAAGGACAGGCACGCCAGTCACTGGGCCACTGCTAGTTTTAGCTTCGCCACTCCCTGGCGTAGTGACAGGCTGGAAAGCACTGCTCCGCACGCACTCTGTTTGACAAAGGAGTTGGCGATTTCTGCCTGCTAAGGGCCCGACAGGGGGTATTTTCTGAAACAGTTTTACAGGGCAGCTTTTGGGTCATGCAATGAGGCTGCTCTTCACCTTGATTCATCATTACAAAACAGACACATACCGGCAGCCTGCCGGCAGGGCTGCCACCCCCTCAGGGTCAGCACTTGCCCGTTGGACCCCTCCCAAACAAGAAGCCTTACCTGTGACATCCACCTGTCATCTCCCTGAATATCTTCGGCAGCGTGCGGCACTGCTGCCGGGTTGCCATTCGCCTGGCTCATTCTGTTCCTGTGGAGAGAACATGTCAGATGAGCTCCTTGCAGCAGCCTAGCTGGCTGGCTGGCTGGGAGCCGCTGCACTTCCCGACATTCCCCACGGACAACTGACGCCCGTTCCTATGCATGGTGACTTCTGGCCAACAACGGAAAGCGTTTTCCTCCATGCCAGACCCGCTCCATAGCCTTCTACCGACTGGGCAGTGGAGGCAGGCAAGTGCGACATACCATAAAAACCCACAGAAAGAGCTCATTTCCAAGGACGCTCTGCAGAAGTGCACCTCCGCTACGCAGGGCTTTGCCAGCGTGATCCTAACGGCTCACGGCCAGAGGATTAGCCCCTCTTAGTATCGAGATTGGCAGCTTACGGCCACTGAGCTCCGCGGTTCAGCAGGATTAGCTGCCTTCGGGGGAGAGCGCATCGCGCCGGCCTCGATCCCGAAGGATCTACACCAGGAAAGGAACGGGGGCTGATGCCTCCGGCTACGGCCCCGGGCAAGCCCCAGGTCCGGCCCTCCCTCCCGAAGCCGGTCCGTGGCGGCCAGGAGCGGAGGCCTCGGGCCGAACGAGGAGGGGCGGGGAGAGGGGGAGGCCGGGGCCCAGCTCCTCCTCGGCGGGAGCCGCAGACTGGGAGGCAGCGTCCGCGCCCAGGTGCCAATCATGGCGAGGCCCAGTTTTTAAGGACGGCTTCCCGCCGCCGCTCTCCTAGGGGGGCTGCTACTCCTCCTCCTTCTCTCCCCTAGCCCGCTCCCCGACGCTTCGGGCGGTCTTTCCCCGCTGCCGGAGGCGACCCGGCTCCCTCCTCCCACCACCAGA
>JANZLQ010000086.1:7188136-7208264 GCA_026212715.1 Elanus axillaris
CCCCCCGGAGCCCCCGGTTCTCACCGGCGGGGCCCGCCGTGAACTCTGTCGCTTTGCTCTTGCCCGGCTCAATATGGAGGTGGAACGACCGGCTGCTTTGTGAGCCCGGGGATGCCATCTGACGTAAAGGGCAACAGCGGCGGCCCCGGCGGGCGGGCGGAGGGTTTTCGGCACCCGATTCTCCCCCAGCCGCCGGGGGCCGTGCAGCAGACCGCAAGGAGCAAGGGCGAGAAAGGGGCTGCCCCGGGGAGCGGTTCCAGAGCACAGGCATCCCCGGGTATGGCCTGCCTTCCTGGGCCAGTGGCCTTGCCTGCTCCCTGAGCCCGTGGAAGATACGTGAGGAAGAGAGAGATTGCTGCCACAGTCGCAATTTTGCCTGTTATACCGTTCTCTCTGAGGGGGTTTGTCTTGCTGCATATGCCAGCACAGGCTGCTGGTGGCAATACCGAAGTATTCTCCAGAAACTGTTGCAGGATGAAAACGGGGATGGAAGCAGAAGCGGGGACGGGAAGGCAGCAGGGAGCGGGGACAAGCCCTGGCTAAGCCCCACTCACCCATGCGGCCACCCTGCCCTCGGCCACTGTAGTAGCACCTCGGACACGCTGCTGATGGAGGCCATGAAGACGTTTTCAGCCCTGTGCTTTAGCTGTCCTCCTGGACGTTATGAGAATCGTGTTCCATTGAAGCACCAGTAGAAATCCAAACTTACAGTCATCTGCTGAAACTCCAGCTTTTTGGCTTAGGTAACTGAGTAAAATTTAAGTCAGGGGCTATGTAAACATCGGTTGCTTAACACCTCCTGGACAGTTCTTTTCAGAATTGGGTTGTATTTGCCTGTCTTGTAAAAGCTGACGTCTGTTCCTGTGCCTTCAAGTGCTAGATGCTGCAGCTTAACCTGCACTTCAGCTGCTGTGGTTCCATGCAGGGCTTGGCTGTTGGTTTCCCCATTAGGAAGCTGAACTTGGCTGATAGAAGCAGGAGCAATAAGTTCAGGTGCTTCAAATGCAGGAGACTGATCCTCCTGAGTGGAGATTGCTCCTGCAGCTAGAAGTTGTGTTCCTGTTTTCAGCCTTCCTCATTGAGCCCAGGTTTCTTTTGAGCGGTGCTGACTCTGAGGTCTGCAAAACAGTGAGGCAGAGGGACTGTCTTTTGCGTGGGAATAGTCGATGTCTCTGAAGGATGGCAAAATGCAGGCATGCTTTGTCTGGAAATCCTGTTCAACATTGGCAGGGCCAAGGCTGGCTTTTACGTGTTGCTGACGGATGATGGAAGAGGATGCGAAGCTTGATAAAACTCCTGCTTTGCTAAATAGCACTTGACGTTCGTCTCTACTGCTGTGAGGTGGCTGAGGGTAGTTTGTTGGCTTTAGGGAGCTCTTTTCTGAGAGGATGATGGTGGGTTTAGTAGTTGCCTCCACCACAGAGCCTAGGTGAAGTGTGTGTGAGTTACTACAGTTGTGGGTTTGGCGCATTGCTGCGTGGAGGAGATGCAATCCCTCTGAAGTCCGAGCACTCTCTGAGGCTGGGGAAATACCTGTGCTGGAACAACTGTCATCTGTTCAGCTGTGCTGCTCGGTGCCTGGAAGGCTGAGCTGGAATGGCTTGGAGCTGAAACTTGACCTGGAAGCTTTCTCAGCTCTGAGGTCAGGTTTCCTTTCAAATCCCAGCCCATGACAGCGTTTGCCTGCAAACCCTGGGCGCTGTTGTTTCAGTACTTTTCCTTCACTGATGGGACCATGGCTACTGACTTGTGGAGAGGAGCTACTTGTGTTGAGATCTGGGACTCAGGAGGTTAGAGGGGAGGTATCAATGTAAAATGTGTTGGAAAGGGTGAACCTGAATGGGAAGGCTTTTCTGAACGGCAGCGGGGGTGCAAACTAATGCTACTGAGAGCTTGTTTTCGTCATGGTAATACTTTTAAGTCATTTCCACTAAGTTGAACTGTTAAAAGAAAGGAAAGTCTTGGCAAAAGTGGCCCCATCAGGTGATCTGAACAAATTCTTTGATCATGAAATGCAACCGTTGTCCAGTTGCTGAGTGTGCTGGCAGCCCCTTCCAGAGGTGATCTCTTCTAGTAGTAGCTGCGTGGAAGAATGGGGCAGCGTTCAAATATAGCCACCAAATCCCTGCACAAACTTGACCCCATGTCACATTCTCTTAGAGAAAAGCTGGTTTGCGCGTCACAGCCCCTCCTTGGGAACCGCGTGTGTCCGACGTCTCGAAAGGAATTCCAGTGCGAACATCTGCATAAGCTGGAAAATGTATTGTACCCTGTCTGCTTAGACCTTTTCGCGAAGGTGGAGTTTGTAACTATGTAGGCTGGTGTTCGTTGCTGCACCTGCATTTAAAGGGGGTCTGTTGGTGGGGTGCTAGAGTCTGTTTTCCTTTCGTGTGGACATTTACCAGGTCAAGCGGACTTTGACACGACATTGGATGATAACAGCTTGAGCGTCCCTGGCTTGCATCCCCTTTTCCCTAAAAAAGAAAAGCAGGGAACAGTTTGGTGCCTGTTCTCATGTAGAAGGACCACGATTTCTCTAGCCATTTTGAAATCAAGGACTGCGTTTATTTACAGAGAGGAGGAGAGCATGTGCTGTGTGCGCCTGGCTCTAATGGTCCGGCACATATTGCTGACGCAGAACATTGCCGTTTACATATAACTGAATTTCACAAGTTGAATGTGGGTCAGCAGTGTTGGGGACACTAATGAAAGGGAATGTTAATCACCCTAAAGGGCAGGAGGCCTGTATTCATAATTTTCTCTGCTGGAACTGATGAAATAGAAGGGAACAGTTGACAGTTTACATGTTGACCAAGCCAGCAATTTACATTCAGTCCCTGGCTATGCAAAGTTGGAATCTTGTGCTCTGTAAGAGAGTGCCATTCTGATGGCTGGGCAGGAACTGGAGCTGCTTCTCTGACTTGGATTAATGGGGCACCTGCAGGATATCTTGCTGCATCTCTCTCCCTTTCTGTTTCCTGCCTTCTGTCCCCCTTTCTTTTGTCTCTCACCTGTCACAGGTAACCCTGCCTTTTTGCAGTGCTAAGAATCTTCCGAGTGACCTAACAAATGAATTGTTTTCCATGTAATTGCCATTTCTAAATCCTCCACTTCATTAGAATTCCAGCTTGGTTCAGACATGGGAGTTGTTTTTAATGCCACCTTTTTTCATAAGGGTTGGTCAGTGAGTGTTGACAGAGAGGACTTTGCAAATGCACCATGGAGCACGTGCCTTGTGCTTCTGTGCTCTTTGCATGTTGCATTTCAGTCTTCAGGAGCTGTTGGGGATGAGGAGGGAGGAGAGGGACTGCTATGGCTGCTGTGCCATGCTGAAAGCTCGCTCTGCCCTTCTGCCCGTCCACTAGCTAGAGCGCGGTGGGAGACCCATCCAGACTGCAGAGCGTACCTGCCACGGTTGAGCCATCCCTCTGATGTTGTTGCAAGTAATATGTTACTGTAAACGTTAAGCCTTCCCTTATTCTGTGTTGTGCTGCAAGTACCAAGCGTTGTGTTGGGAGATGAGCATTAATTTTTGACTCAATTTTTCTCGTAAAGTGGAGATCAGAATTCACAGTCCTGGGAGAAGATGGCAACCTCACAAGTCGAGGCATCTTGCTGCTGTGCTGTCTTGATGTCTTCCAGGCCAGTTGTCTGCTTAGTTTTGAGCTCCTGAGGGTTTTACGTAACAGCTAGGTAACGGGCAAAACTAGGAGCCAGTCTGACTAATTGCATGTAATGGTGTGCTCTTCTAGGGGCTACCTGGCTTTCTTTTATTGGATAGTAACCCAAAGCTACAGTGTTTTAATTCCTGGCAGAATGTAGCCCTCCTCCTACCATCACAAGCACAACTGGAGAAAGGCTAGAATTAGGCCAACTTTTTTTTTTTTTTTTTTAGGTTTTTAGGGAGCTGAGCCTTTTCTGGAGAACAGGAGGCATCTCTGCTTTTGCTTAGAGAGGATATTTCCTTCCACGAGGGAACCGGCTTAGTATCTGTGGTTTGTCTTTGGGCAAGTTGGAGTCAGCAGCAGCACACATTTTGTGCTGGAATTCTTCGAGGTGGGCACTGTGGCACTTAAAACCAAGATAAAACTCCAGGTGGTAGACTTTACCGGTAATTGGGCTTTGCTGCTCTGGAAGGAATTGGGCTCGATTTGGCATGCTTCAGTTGCTGAATGCGGGGGGGCTCAAGAAGCTGTGACGACTTGCCTGGACTTCTCTCTCCTCGAATTGAAGCGCTCTCAGCCCAGCGGGTGCAAAAGTCTTGGCATCCACTTGGTCCCACTCTTCCCTACCTCCGATGTGCAGCAACAAGGTGTGTGGCTGCGGGATGATCACAGATCGCTTCCTCCAGTCAGCGCACCGAATACGATAATCTCCGAGTAGGCTGCATGCCGGTATGCCGTGATTCATCGTCCTCGTGTCAAATGGAAGTTGTTTGATACTGGTGCTGCGTGTTTTGTGATGACCTGTGTGAGGGTCACGCATGGTCACCTTGTTTTAATTGTTTTCCTTTTCCATGTTTGTTGTCACTTCACCTGTCCTGCTTCTTATTTCTCTGAGCTGTAAGAAAGGCTGATGGTCATGGGTCACTAATTCCTCAGGTATCTATTATACCACTGCTCACATGGCCTCTGTTCTCACCATTTGTGTGCTGCAGAAGAGCTGTATTTTAGTTCTCGTTTAGTGGGGAGATTTAGTAAAAGACTAAAAGCTAGAAATGGACGTTGGCTAAGCATAGTTGCCACGGTGGGGATAAGAGGGAATATTTCTTGAAACCTCACAGAGGCATTACCTGTATCAACTGCAGGCTGAGGTACTGACATTATATGTTTCATGACAACATTTTTCCTGCTGCAGCAAGTAACTTACAATTACCAAGAGATTAATGCAAGAGCACGATTAAATTTAAGACAAGGCTGCTTCTGGATGAATCTTAAGAGTGCAAACAGGTAGAAACAGGGCCAGGAGAGCCAGCTGATGGGCCACGGTCTTGCAGGGGCAGGTTGAATGAATGGGCCTATGGCACCTATCCTGCATTGAGCCTTTTCGGGCTGGGGGAGTAGTCTAAAAGAGCCAAGATAATTAGTACCTATTTCTTGTCTGTGTTGCCATTAGCTTAATTGGGGAGTGAGGCGGGTACCTCTTGTACCTCTCCAACCTGGCTGCCTCCTGACCAGTATCCCTTCCTCCCAAGTGTTTGCTGTGCCGGAGCTTTGGGGCTGCTACGGCAGGAGATGAGGCAAAGCTGTGGGAGCAAAACAAATGCCAGTCAACAGGGTGATGGTGTCTTTGGGCAGGTTACAGAAATTGCCCCAGTGGGGAAAAGTAGTCGCTACTGACAGGAGCGGGAAGAGGAATGGCTGTGATGTAAGAAGGGATCGGTTTCTCTTTTCTTGGTAGACACCTTGCAAAGGTTTTGTGAATGCTGTGGAGGCTTAATTAGGGTTCCTAAAGCCTCTATTCTCATTTGTGTTTGAAGGAGGAATTGCGTTAGAAGGAAACAAGGAAATAGCAGTATGTTGCTGGGAGACTGGGCTCCTTGGCTATTAGTTATTTTTACAGAGAAGCAGCAGCTAAACTCCTTTTTCCCTGCTGTGCTCTCTCACTGGGTCATGTGCCAGCCTTGTGCAATTGCTATATAAATCTGCTAGCCTGAGCAGCTTGCCCCTTCTTGCTCTTGTCAAGATGATTGCATAATGATGGTACGTTTTTCCCCCGTGAAAGCAAAGCTTTAGGACATTGCTCCAGTGTTGTCAGCCGAGCAGAGGTTACAGTTTGTAGTGGAAGTTCTCCCTGGCTGAAGAGATTCTTATGTGAATAGCGACTTCCCCTCATGAGTGTGATGGGCACTGTTATCTGTTGGTCCCACTGTCCGCATGGCGTGAGCAAAATGCTGCCTTTGGCTGAACATACGTGAGCAAGGGTTAAACTGACTCAAGTGTCTCCCTTCGGAGCTTTCACGGGTTTAAGTAGAGCAATTTGGAAATTCTCTAGTTAAGCCATTGTACTCACTTATTACAGACAGGGCCTTTCTGCTGATTCCAGTCCAGGGGTTTAATACGCTGCATTAACACTTAAATGAAGAAACCGCTGAAGGCTGATTCATTATTAGTCATTATGTGTCTTTTTCTAGTAACTCTGACCCCAAGCCTCTATCATTGAGGCTAAACCTCGCCCTCTCTGTTAAATGGCCATCAAAGGGGTTCCATAAAAAGGGAATTATGCGGCTTCAGCCAAGTTTCAAAGTAGTCGAATCATACTAACCCACACAAACAAACTCCCACACCCAGTGCAACTGACACGCTGTGCTCAAAAATAGCAAGGCGTTTGCGGGGGGAGCCAAGCTGAGCTTTGCTCTGCTCATCAGCAGCATTCAGAGGATGGGCAGGAGGTCCTGGGGCAGCCTGAGCATCTGCCACTGAGGTGGATCTCACTGGGAGCCTGTGGCTTTCCTGTGGGGTTCGGTGGCATACCTTGCTGGACGTTACCTTAAAGCATTTTATTCTTGCAGAGTGCGTGTCTTGATAATGCTGAAATGTTGCTGTTGCTTCTGGTTATCCCAGTGGCCTCTGCATCTGGTGTTGGGGACAATGACCAGCCTGGGCAGCTGCCGTTTGGTATGGGGTTCTCGTAACATCGAAGAACCGTGGAAAAGATGTGGTCCTTGCATAGGATAGGTGCGTGCAGAGTGACTCCAGCCTCCCTCCATGTGAGGTGTGGAACTTCACTGTGGGGAAGCGGGCTCAAGCCTGTAGTTTGTGGCCGTGGTAGCTTTGATTATTGATATAACTTGGCTACTGTATGTGGGTGGTGGGAGTGCACATACTCTTCCTGAAAGTGTTTTGGTCATTAAAGGTTCGAAAAGAAATCAGAGGTATAAATAAAAATGTTGGTTTTGTGCCCTGTAGCTGAGCTGTGTAAAGGTATTCACACTCGGTGTCATGTGGAGTGGCTGGTGTGTGGGCAAGTTTGTGAAGGCTGTCATAGGGGAACGCTTTGGTGGGAGAACCTCCCCACAGGAGTCGGGCAGTTGGAGTTCCCAAGAATCCATATGAAGGAACTGGCGGGCGGGCGCCGTGGGAGAATAAAGTGGGGAGGTGGATGTCCCTACAAAATGTTCTGGCACGGTGGAAGGTGCAGCTGAAGTGGGATGTGTTTCACCTGGCTGTGGATATGAAAGCCTGGGGTCGGCTGGTGGTAGCAGGAGGCTTGTCAGGAGGGTGACTTGGCACACCCTAAAACAGGTCAGCTAAGCTGCAGAGCGAAACTGCCTGTTCCTTTCCAGTGACCGGAGTGGGAGCCTGGCACGCCTGACTTCCCAAAGCAAGCCAGCTGAATACTGCCTCTGCCGTCTAAATAGGGCCTGCTCACAGAAGCAATCTGTGTGCATTGAGTTGTTGTCTTGATTTGCAGATAGACAAAGTGACTGGCCTAAATTTTGGTATTGTGTAATGCAGAAGATGACTGTGTTATTGACAGTCCAATTTAGAGTTTTCACCCTAGCGCACTATCTCCTCCACATCTGCTGCTTTCATGTATGGTTTGGCAATTGGAAGCTCTGCCTTCAACTTCTTAAAGTATCTGATGCAGTTACAGTACATTAATTATCGAGTTTTGAAGATCGTTTAGAAGAAAAGGAGTCTCTGTAGGGTATCAGCATGCAACTGCGGGCCCGGAGCTGGAGGCTAGAGTGGTTTGACAGAGAGCCAGGCACAGGATGACTGTCAGAGCTCCATTAGGAGAATGCACGCCTTGGTGCTACTGGGAATAAAAGAGAATGTGGGGCTGCAGCAGCAGATTAAAGTATTTCAATTAAAGTCTGGATTTGGAGGCTGTGTATGTCTGCTGCCTTTCAGCAAACAGATGGATGTTTCATGTCTCCTTCCAATAACTTTTAAAATACTGTTAGTCCTATTGGACGTAGTTTTGAATGAGACTGACCCAGTGAAGTGCTTTCAAGGCTGAGAAAGTGCACATGGATTTCTGCGACAGAAGGGGAGACAAACCTTTTTTTAAGGTTTTTCCTTAGCTGAACAAGTCTCTCACGGCATGTGCTCGCTCCTCAGCTGATGTGGACTTCCAGCTCTATTGCTTCCTGGGTAGCCTCTTCACGTGCATAGACCGTATGTGTGGAAATGTGTGTAACGTGTATACAGGTGTAACGGTGATGGGCATGCAAAAGAACCGTGGCCATTGCTCTGCGGGCACAGGGGGCTTTTTAAGGCTTGGGGATCTACTGTTGTTTAGCCTGAAGTGTTTCTGATTTTTTTTTTGTCTGTGTTCAGGCTCATCAGGTAGTTCCAGGTGTGTTTCTAGCTCCTCTCAGGGGACAGTGTCTTTGGAGCCCTAAGGCTTCTTGTTGATGGGCAAAGGCAGCTGTGTTGAAGCTGATGAGGCTTCACCTAAAAACTAACTGTAGCATCTCACAACATCCAAGTTGTCTTAGTGGAAGGAATAAGCTGACAAGCTATATGTAATAGTGAGTGAAGTTTGATCAGATAACATGCTGAATTGCAGCTGTGAGCCAAATTTGAAGCCAGTTCCCATCTGTGGGATGGAAGGATACAGTCTGTTGAGGTATTGTGCTGCTGTTGAAGGCTCACAGGAGTCTGGAGTGGTGTGGGTGTGCAGGTTACCCTTGCTAGGGTGGTGTGTGTGTGTCCAAGGGGAGGTAGGCTTAGCTGGTTAGATCTTCCAGGACACGGGCTGTGTTATAATGAAAGTGGAGAAATTAGGTGGAAAAATGCCTCTTATAATTTGTGCATCTAAACTCTCACAGAGACGCTCGTCTGTGCTTTCCTTTAGCTAGCAATGCTTTCACTGCGTGTTTGTTCATCTCTCCTCTTCGCTGTCTCTTCAGGAAAGCTTTCACGCATACCTTTGCTGCGAGGCCTGGGATTGCTACTGTCTTTTAGGTAGAACAGTCCGGGCAGTTGCCAGCTAAACTACCAAGCTACATTACCAGCCAGTCTGTCAGCTGTCTAAATCTTTAAATGTCTGCTCAGAGTTTGTGCACTACCTGGTGTCTAACCTGGTCCATATTTACCTTTGCGCTGAAATAATCACTGCCATAGAAAGGTGTTTGCCTTTTGGTCAGTTACTGTGACAGTGTGACTGTGTATCTGCGCTTCCTAGATTTTAGTTCCAAGCTCAGTAGCACTGGCAGCAACTGAAGATGAAAACTATTTGTTGTTATACTTAGTCTTTCCTCTCTAGATGTGCTTGTAGGAAATCCTTGGACTATAATCTTGCAAGTGGCTCTGTCAAGGTTATCAGCTGGAGTGGAGTGCCACTGATGGATAGGGCTCCTGGCAGTATGCACGTCATCTCCTGGCTGAGGCTGCTCCTGACTGCAGCTAAAGTGAATGCTGCCTGCTTTTGCTGGCCCTGCTACTCACCAGAGCCCTGCAGGTTACTGCAGGGAATTGTCTGGGCCTCTCCACTGCCTTGGAACATGGAAAGGATAACGTGCCGCTTGATTTACAGCAGGTTTTCTCATTACCAGGTGGCCAGAAGACAATAGGGTTCTTTTGTGGGAAGCTTCTATTGTATCTGATATCTCCTGCATCCCTGAGGCTGGTAACAGCTGTAGCTGGTTTCAGCAGTTTTTGAGGTCGTAGGACTTCCCCCCTGCTCCCCCCAGTAAGACTGATTATTATATAGCTTAGCTTGTACTACTATTTTTTTTGTATGTGCAAACGTACCGTTAAACAAATAGAATCGTTACCCAGTAGCCATTAAGGAATATGTTCTTAGGCTGTACAAAGCCCATCTATGTTCTTGCATCTCAAGCATTTTGACGCAGTAAGATGGTTGTCAGTCATAGAGCCACTGTTTGTTTTCAAGCACAATCTCATTGGAAACCAATAAAAATAATTCTGTTTCATTCTGTGTGCAAGGGTTTTACTATTTGGCTTATAGTTTTTCATCTGAGCTGCTTTGAAAAGTGTAAGATAAAAAAACCCAAAGGCTTTTCCTTTCTGCTGGTTGGTTCAGCTGTTTTATATTGGAAACAAAATACAGAGTTGGTGGAGGAGAAGGAAATCACGGTAGCTACATCCATAAGTTTGCTGTGGTGTGGGTGGTGTGTGCCCGCTGCCCTGGCAGAGTTGGAGGGGATGTGCATTTCCCACAGCAGCTGAGGTGCATGGGGAAACCTATGCTTAGTCAGAACAAAATACTAATATTTTTTCAGCCAAGATGAGACTCCCATTACACAGTAAAAAGACAAGTGAAGACTGACTATAGGTATTTTCCCACTCAGTAGGCGCTTCTGCACTTTGAGTCATTTGCTAGACAATGTGGGCCTTAATTGCTACTTTCTGTTGTTTGTGTGTGTGCATGCATGCAGTTGGTCCCAGTTTGGTACCCCAGACAGAACTGGATTGTCATTTTCACTTACCATGGAGATAGTTGGGTATGAAGTTAGTTCCTTCATGTGAGCTCAAAGGAAAACATGGTGGTTCAGGAACTGCAGTATAGGATTTGAGGCTCTACCACCTCTTTTTAGGACAAGGGTGGCATGCAGCCCCTAATTATGAGGGTCATTCAATTGTCTAGTTCCTTTTGATAAATTTTCAGAGACCTGGAAAACCCGTGTGTTGTCCTGTACTGGTGACTTTCCTGGAGAAACACGCACCTTTAGTCCATCTTCTTTGGTGGCAGTGGTCACTCTTGCGTGCTCTGCTCCAGATCTGATGACAGCAAGACAAGCAGTTCTGAAAAGATGTTTCAGAAGATGTGCTGGTAGAGCCCATGGAACAACCTCAGGTTTGTACCAAGTATTGTCTTTGGGAAAACTTCAGCTGAGAATCTTAGAGCTGCTTGAGAACATAGGGAAACTAATCATCCTTTGTGTGCAAATACTGTTTGTTTGTTTTTCTTAGGACACGAGGTTGGTGGGTGACTCTTGCAAGACATGGTGGAAACATAAGGGATTTACTGGCTGTGCTTTGATGTCTCCGGAAGGATAGGGAAGCAGCTATTAGTATTTTTTTCTAAAACATGTTGTGGGAAATGGCAGGCCTAAAATTCATGTTTGGTTTGAGGATGTCGACATGCTTTGCTCTGTGAGCAGAATTGCATATTCTGTGTTGCAGATCAAGGTTTAGAAAAATCCCGCATTGTTTCAGCAATCAGAACCCTTGCATCTTGCCAGTCAGTGGATGAGTGGAAGCTAATGTGAGAGCATGTGTGACAGCAGGGACTTGGTGCTCCAAGGTTGGCTGTCAGGTTGTCCTAAAACTGGGATTATCCGTTTTTGCAATCCAAATTAGGATAGGCATGCATATTTCTCTTCTAGAGCAGCACTTTTGGATGATGATCAAATTTCTTGAATTTTTGTAGGGCTTGATGACGCAAGATAAACTTGTAGGATGCAGGATAAACTCTGCAAAAATATATCAAATCTTGCATGTCCTGAGAAAACACGAATGGAGTACCTAAACCATCCTGATATGGGTGAGGCAGGAGAGATTTTAGTTAATAGAGGTTCAACTAAAGTTGCCTTGAAAAACACTGTTGGCAGAGTGACTGGGCAAGGGCAGCACGTAGCTGAATTTCATTTGTGTGGCTGGTGGTGGTGGGGTTCCTTGTTGCCATACTGATGAGCAGCGAGGTGCAAAGCATCAGTAGTTTGTAGTGCAGCAGGAAATTAGTGGGAAAACTAAATGTGTCAGAGCTCTCACCATGGCAACAAAGCCCAGCTCGCAGCGGTGAGACAAAAGCAGGTCAGGTCTGTGCAGAGCAAGGTGGGAGCCTTCTCAAGGCTGTATGCCTGCATGTCTCCAAAACCTGCCCATTAATTCCTGGGCAAGAAAAGCTGCCTTTGCTGTAAAGGGCTGGTAAGGTGACGATGAACTTCAGGATTTGGCATTGGGGATTGGAAGTGAGTTCTGCTGATCTCATTCTTGCTTCAGCAAAGTGTCTGACATGCTTTTTACAGGCTGCAGAGGATGGGAATGTTTTATAAACTCCAAACAGTCATTCAGATTGTTTACCTTTCCTTGATAATTGTTTGTAAATAACAGAGCAGTTGTAACACTACTTTGTACAACAGCACCCAATTTAGTTGCCTAACTCTTGGGCTCTTTGTCTTGGATTTGTAAACAGTCCACAGGTTGCACTAGCACCCAGTTGCATTCTGATGGCATGCTATCAGTTTGTTCATGTGTCTTCTCATTCCCTGCGTTGCAGCATTTTGAGCTCTTCAGTGAGGGCAGCAAGAAGAGGGTTGAGTAGCTCTGATGTCATCAGTGACACATGGAAAAGCTGTCCCTGCTTCTGTCCTCCCTGACAGTGTTTCCTGACACAACTTCTCCCCGTGTGGTTTGGCCATCCCTAGGCAGGCCGCAGGTTGAGGTAGAATAAATGGCAGCGGGCTCTGAACGATGCTGCTGTGGTGCTGCTGCTCAGAAGTTATTTTCCGCATAATTGAGCGGGATATTAAAAGGTTTATGGTTTACAGTTACAGGCGTTGCTCTGGCCGGAGAAGCGTCGAAATTGATACGGCAGTTACTGCCGGGCTCGTCACGGGTTGTGACTCTCACATGCTTCATGAGACAAAAGTGGAAGTCACTGGAGGAGTGCCACCAGCAAGGCAAGCGGGGCGGGCGCGTGCTTGCATCTGAGCCAGGCTCTTCTGCGGCTCTAGAGGAGCAGGGGATGAGATGCAGGGCAGGCAGTCCTGCACCCGCCTGTCGCGAGCCCTTCAGAGGGTGAACAAAGAAATTGTAGTTGGGCTGTCGGTTTTGCAGAGCACAAATGTTGAAAGGAAAAAAAGCAACTTCAGAAGTACAATGAGAGCAAGAATGTTTTATAAAATTTGCTTTTTCCTGTTGTCTTCTCTTTGAATTTGTCCTCAAGGCAAGAACTGCAGCTGAAGTAGGGTTTGTCTCTATAGCGCCGCATTTTACCAGTCTGCTTTACATTTTCTACTCTTTGGCCTCATAGCATTAGAATTGACTTAACTGTCTCATTGTAGACGAAAGATACAGTCTTTCCCCAATCATTATTTACAGGCAAATTTAATAAATATATATGCCTATACTTGGCCAAAAGCTTCTCTTTCAGCAAAGGCTTGGAGCCGTGCAAGGAGCGCTGCCTTGTGCTGTGCCCGGAGCAGCCTGGCTGTAATGGCGTGTCCTGCTGCGACGTGCAGCAGTGACCAATTCTGGGTGTCTCGGCCCTCGGCGGGGAAATGCTGCTTCCTGGCGGATTTGCATCCCAAGCCCTAAGTCAGCAGTTTGGGGTTTTGTGTGGTAGGGTGCCCTGGCTTGTTCGAGTGAGTCATCATTCAAATAGTCACTGGAGCAAACGTGCTTGTCCAAACAAGAGGAGCTCCACAGAGGCACCCAAGAAGGCTCTTTTACAGCCAGCTATGTCTCTCACTCAGGTAAACAGCAGAATGCTTTTTGTTTTACCACATGTAGGTCTCCAAACTCAAAAACCTGATGGATTAGTCTGGGTGATAAGACCACCTTTCTTGCTGCCTGAAACAAAGCTTGCTTCCTGTAGTTTGAATTCAGATCCTATCAAGTTGGAGGGAAAAGTGATTTGGCCTGAGCAGATGTATTTTCTTTGCTGGGTCCCAGAACAAAGGCTGCTCTGCAGAGACTCTCCCATTGTGCTGCTTCCTTTGCACAGGCAGAAGCCTCAGCTGTGCCACCCGAGTTGTTCGTGGCAAAATTCAGTGCCTGGGATGCTCCAGTTGTTAATTAGACTAGGAAGATCAACTCTGGATTAAGATTGCTTGTTATTTTTTGCTAGGCTTTCTTTTCCTTCTGTTAAAAGCGTTTCAAGATCTTGAACAGCAATTCCAGTCTTCCGGTTTTACCCTTTGGTTTCAGTCTCTTTTGCACAGAAAAGGACGCAAGTGGCTCTGTGAGAATGGCGTGTGTTTTTAGGAGGGTTGTTTGTACTGAGCTGTGTCTACAGCTCTGCGTTTTCAGACTCCTGCGCTGCCAATTCATGGCTTGGGTAAGAACAGTTTATGATGTGTGACTTCAGTGAGTCACCTGATAGGAAGTTGGAGGCAGCTGTCAGCCACGCCAACCTGCAGATGTTCCAAGCCTCTGCACACACCAGAGTGCAATACACCTGGCCAAGGTTATCCCAAGCAAGGGCATCTCTGTCAAGCGCCTGGCAAGAGCTCCAGTCTATGAGCAGTCTTTCTGTCAAATGGGAAACTGTAACACCTGTGTGGGAAAAGCACTTGCATCTCAGCTGTGGTCTGCCTCCTGCTGTGGTCTTACCCTGTTGTCTTTTATAGGATTTTTCCCCAAAACACCCTTCTGGGCTGCGGAGGAACTGACTGACAACCACCGCTTTTCTGGTTCTCTTGCCGTTGTTTCTCTGTTGAGTGAGTAAGCCTTAACAAGCCGCCTGTCCTCTGGCTCCACCACTGAGTAGAAAGCGTTGCAGTGACACTGTTTTGGCTTTGGATGATGTTTTTCTCTGTCATGGACTCCTCTGTCCTTGGGCTTCATGCGTTTGTGTCTCTGGCTATTGGAGTGTTCACCTTGGCAGTTGGAGGGCAGACACAGCATTAGGGCAGGTCCAGCCCAAGCACAAGGCTGCTGTATCTTGTTGGGTCTGTCTAGAGTTGCTCTGAAAACTCAGGGTCAAATGGGCTGCAGCTGCATTGCTGGTGCAGTGACACATGGGACCCGCAAGGCAGCAGGGGCTATGTGATTGCGTGGCTGATGGAAGGTCCTACAGCTTATGAGAGGCCGGGAAGAGAATTCTGCCCTGCTTTTATGCCAAGGTGCAAATAAACTCTTGCTGGCAAGGTCCTGCTGCTCTGGCCCTGGAAAGTAGAGCCCGGGTGTTGGTGACTGCCTGGCCCTTGGCACCACTGGGTCCAGATGTACAAGGGCCCATGCTGCATTTGACTGAGAACCATGCCGCTTGAAAGTCAGATCAAGCGTGTCTGGATGCAGGCTGGGCCACCGCAGTAAAAACTATCCCTCTGCAATGCAGTGTCTATTTTGGGTGACGTTCCCCTTTGTATTTGTGGTGTGACCTCTGCAGTTTTTAATACTGAGCTCATGTTATGGGAATCCTTCCGTGTAGTTAATTTGCCTTGTTGCCGACAAATTTGAGGCAAGCATGTGCACAGCTTAGTGTGACAACTTCCTATTGACAACGCTTTCAGAGTAGCTGTTGTTTATAAAGTGAGGGATCTCCAGCTTTGTTTTTCATCTTTCTCCAGTGCAGAGTAAACTCTTGGAACTGAATTTCTCATTTTCCAACTGCTTGATAATAGTGGTTTGATTCTGTTGCTGTTGGTTCAGACCCATGGGCCAAAGGGAAGACTGAGCTCTGTGTATTTTAAATGTTTCTAAACCTCTTTGGGGTGCAAGTCCTCTGAGGATGGATGGAATATGGGTGACAAAAGGTGAGTGAATGGGAAACACTGGGATCTCAGGCTGAACACTTGCAGCTTGGCTCTGTGTGCGATACTCGCGATAGTGGGAAGGTCTTGACACAGGCTCTGCTTGTATTCTAGCTGGAAGAGAAATGTAGGTGAGATATGGGAACAAGAGGAATAAAGGAGCAAAAATAAATATATTTTTGCTGTTTGGTCTGTGCATGTTGTACTGCAGACTGTATGGCATAAATTGCGTGAGCAATGCCATACTGCTGTCCTGTGTGCTCGGACTCATGTCTTGGTTTCTTAATTCAGATGCTGCAAGAGCATTGCAAAATGCTTTTTGGAGAATGAAGGACTTTGGGATTCATTTAGCTCCTATCAAGCTGATGTGTACAAAGTACCTTTTCATAACACTGCCAAGCCAGTTCTGTCTGGGTCGATGACGATGAGGACCTCTTTTCACACAGTTGGGCTTCATTCCAAAGTATTCCAATCTCATGCGCATATATGAGACTGTTTTAAAAAAAAAATCCCTGAGCCTCTTCTGGTGATACTACTGTTATTAGTCTGCTAGTAGTTTTTAGGAGTTACAGTTTAAGTAGTTTCCCTAATTCTGTCCTCTCCTGTCATGTGTCTAAAAACGCCCCTAGAATTAATGCCAAACACAGTGGTTGGAAGTCAGGTTGACTGACACCTTCAGCAACCAGCTCAAGATCGGCAGGAGTAGATAGAAGGTACTCAGTTGCTGTTCAAGCTGATAGTGCCAGAGAAATATTTAGCACATAGGTGACACTTCTAATCTTTAAAGCACTTGATAAACATTGGCTAATCCCACACTGCAGTTCTTGGTTGGCAACCTATCTGTCTTCCCTGGTTAGAACAAACGGCTGAAGGACTGTGTGAAGTTGCAGCACAAGGCTGTGATAGAGCTTGAATTTCAATTGGATTTTTTTTTAAAGTATAATTCAAGTGACTAGATCCACTCCTCCTGTAACCCGAAGCACGTGAACTGCATGCCTTTCACTTGTACCTGGAGTGGGGATTCCTGTCCTCATTCATGGGACGCTGGACCAAGCTGCGCAGCCAGGCGAGGGAAGATCAGGATAGCTGTTTTTAATTCTGTGGGCAACCTTGTGCTCTGCTCCTTGTTAGCTCTTCCTCTGCCTTTCCTGAGGGCCCCCAGCTTGGCTCTGGGGCCTTTGCCAGCTGCAAGGGTGATGTTCGTTTCGCTGCTGCTTCTGGACAGCACTTCTCTCCCCTTCACCATACACTGGGGTGTGACTGGGCAGAGGCGGATGAGGGGCTATGCGTGTACCAGCCATGCACAAGAGTCACGAGTTGGTAGAGTGGGAGTCCTGAAAAGCAAACTAGCTATGGCAAGCAAAAGCCGCTGTCTTCCCAAGACCATAGAAGGCTCCCCCATCCATGTGCCGGCACCATTTGTGTTTCCTCTTCACTTATGATTTTTAGTGGACTACAAAGGGTTCAGTGGGATTATCCCTTGCATTCTCTGTCTCGGCCTAGCCCGCAGGAAGGGATGTGCTTTCATCCTTTCACAGGCTGCAGGCCTGTCAGCACAGGCTTCTGATTAATGCAGCACAAGCAAGATGGGAGAAAGAGCTTGTTAATAGAGACCATGGCAATAAAGGTGTGGGAACAGTGGAAGTGACCTAGGAATTGCAAGATCAGCCTGACTTTTCCAGTTTTCCTTTCTGGAGTTTCTGAGATGTGTGAAGATGAAGGAAAACAAACTGCTGAAGACAGCTCAGCCCCAGGAAATGCAATCGGAAAGACAGTAGCTATACATGCAAATCTTCAGCTGTGTGGTCACTACTGGCTGATGGAGCAGAAGAAATGTGGAGCAGTGCAGAAGGTCATAGGTTCTCACAATGTTAGTGTGAGTACAGACGGCCAATAAAATAACTCCAGACATCAGCAATTTGTTTTCTAGGAGGCAGTTAGCTGCCAGCTTTTGATCAACTCTTTAGAAGAAGGTGCATAACGTGAGAGTGAACTCGTTTGTTGGCATGGACACAAGTCAGCCTTTTATCTACTGACTCCACAATGGAAGCTTTCTAGGACCTTTGGTGTCAGACTGCCCCACGTGTCCCTTCCTTCTCAGCCTTGGAAGGTTTCTGGTTGTCCAGGGCTGCATGTGTGACCACAAGACCTGTTGAGAGTCTTGGCCTGAGATTTTGATTTAGTAAGAATTATAGCCAAAGTTTCTGTAAGCCCTTACTCACTCTGCAGCTGTGATCTATGTGCTTTATACATTCATCTAGGTTGGAATTTTGTCTTTCGGCAAGCTGCCTTGTGCACCTGTGACGCGCTTGTGATCCACATTTGATAAAAAGCAAATTAGAAGTCAGAAGTCTAATTGGAAGTCATTGGGCAAACATTCTGAAACCACTAACTTAGATTTGGAAAACTTGTCCTTCATTTCATGTCTGTGGAACAGACTTTCTCCAGTGAATCGTTACTGTATGCAGTACAAAGGATGGGTGAGTGCCTGAGATCACAGGAAACTTCTTTTTACACAGGTAGCAGCTACGAGCTGGGCCAAGCCATGGCAATGTGCTTTGCTGTAGCTCTGGAAACAGTTGTAGAGGATTGCTGGTTTTGGGGGCAGTTTCGATCTCTGCAGTGGGTTTTGGTTGTCTGCATCTCTTCAAATTGCCAACTGGCGAGGTCCAATAATTGTGTAGAAGTGTTGCATTACTACTTCAAGGTAAACTTCATTCAGAAAATACCAATTTCCTTTCCATCACCTTTCTTTCCTTCCCTGCATTTGGTAGTAAGAAATGGTAGTAAAAACACTAAAACATGAATTTATTTCAAACCTTCCAAACTTAGGTATTTTGGGGCTTAAAGCTAACCTATCCTTACAGCACTACTTCATTTTCATCTTCCTTTGAAAGAGTCAAGGTTCCTTGGGTGGTGTCAAACTTGCTTCTGTTTCAAAGGACTTCAATGACAAAGGTTACATTTTGCAGAGACCTGGTGTCAAGAATGGGTGTCGCAAGTGGAAACAATTTTGAGTGTGTAGCTTCTAAGTATACTTGGAGTGAGATGAGTTCAGTGTAACAGTTTGACTTCTGTCTAAAGTTTATGATTTTTTTCATACAGATAGAATATGTAGGCAAGGAGAGCTCTAGGGCAGCGTTGTCAAAGCTGGTTGGTGTTCAGGTCTCGGAAGTGATGTTAACTTTTGTAAATGAAATTTTGTAAGCTCTTAGTTGAAACTGATGATTTCCAATAGCAGGCAACCTTGCTTGTACCTGTACCACTCTCTCTGTATGCATGTTCCCTCCCTATGACTTGTACTGTTTTGATGAAGGTGTTAATGGGTGACTTGCTGGTGATCCCTGTAAGGTAGTAGTGCTACATCGATACCAGGCTGTGGCAGTGGCCACGAGGGAGACAATTCAACAGGATGGCTGGGAAGATGCTTATTGCAGTGATGAATACTGTGTGAAGGCAGTGGCTCAGCAGTAGATGTCCAAGCTGATGAGTCTTGTGCTTGATTTTTCCAGAGAGCCTGAGATTATCCGAAGAACCTACTGTTGTGTGGGAAATGATGTGCCTGTATAGCTGCTGTGTCTGAGGAGCCCAGCTGTCATGGCTGGCCAAGAAAGAAGATTCATTTAGTGAGGTGGCTCTGTTTTGTCCTAATGCTTTGGATGGCAGTGTTGACCTGACAGTGGGAGCAGGCGGGCAGAAGGGAGCCTGCACGGAGACTGTGTGTCTGCTGGTTTTCTGCTGATCCCACCTGAATATGAGGGCATGTTGAGTTGCTGTTGATCTGCTACTTCTTTTTGTGGCTAAGTAATGACTTATTTTCAGTTCAGTTTCTTTGGTCTATAATGTATAAAATTTTCCGTAGATAGTGGAGCTATAGGTTTTAAAACATTGAAAGGGAAAACTAATTACTGTTTAATAAGCTCCTAAATCCCCAAGGTTTTTGTTGTATGCACCTTGCCGATTTTGTGTTATCTTAATTTCCTCCCTTTTAAGCTAGACTGAAGGAAATCTGCTGAAAAAATATCTCATCCTGATAGAATGAACGAATCTGGTGGCCAGCTTGGCAGATGATTTCATTGAAGTCGTAGCCATGGGGCAATTAGCTTAGTGGTAGCTTTGAGTGCTGACAGCATGCTGCACAGTTAACTCTAAGATTGGTGGCTTCCTCCAAAGTGAATGGAGACCTGAGTGGTTCCAAATTTTGTCAGCCACTGAAATGGTCTCCTGTAGCTTGAAAAGCTGCAGTGTTGTTATCTCATTTTTGGGTGATCATCAGTGAGATGCTCTAAAAACCCAAGTTACTACTGCCTGGGCTGAAGCTGTGGAGGCAGCACCTCTGGGTTCATTGTGCTTGGATTGAAAAAGTAACTGGTGAAACCTTCTGCCCTGCTTTTGACACTGGGGGAAACGGCAAAGCAGCTGTGTAGGGTCTCTAAGTGTAGGAGTGTTGTTAACTGCAAGGGTGGAAAAAGTGAAGGGTATCTTTGACTTCCAGATTTTTAGAGAGCAAAGTCAGTATTTCAGAAATTATTTGGAAATCTGATTATTAGATACTTGCCTTAAAAGTGGAGAAATAGCTGACTTTTTGCCAAATGATTGAGCTGCAGGACATGTGGAGGAAGTAGGCATTCGACAGCAGAAACTTGAGTGATACCTGCTGTGGTGGGTTGACCATGGCTGAATGCCAGGTGCCCACCAAAGCCTTTCTATCATTCCCCCCTCCTTCGCTGGACA
>JANZLQ010000086.1:7222304-7261561 GCA_026212715.1 Elanus axillaris
GGGTGGGGGGTGAAGAGGATGAGTAGTCCAGAGGAAAAATGAGATCTAACATCTGGCATAGAAGGTAAGAAATGCTTAGCCTTCATGGTGCTTTTTATCTTCAAATTGCTGTACCTTTCCCAGATGTGGGCATCTTCTCTCGGCTGGTCTACGCTACTTTGGTTGTGGCACTAGCACTCCACCACTGCCTGCATTTTTCACTAAGAAAAGGACTGCTTCCAGAAGGAACGTTTATACAGGCAGGAGAAGTTGCCCAAATTAAAGCAGATGTTGAATGGGTTGGCTGCCACTGAGAATACATTAATCCAGACGGCTAGTATAGTCTTGCAGAGCAGTGGATATTCATCATAATGCACATGTACACTGCCCTCAGCATTTAAAACATTCATGCTGAGGAGCCTCGGAGCCTACATCTCCAGATGTACTGAGTGGATGGTGCATTTCATGCTAAGCCGTAAGAAAGTGCCATTTACAAGACATCTTATGACGAGGCCGCTGCCTATTTGTTCCCATAGAAACTGCTATCTAATCATGGCAAACTGTATAAAGGCTGTTGCTGGAAACATAGCGTCTAAAAATTTCTGAATACATCATCTAGATCTGGCATTTTGCTTCATCCTTCACTTTCCTGTCAAACTCTTGGTCTCTCCCTGCTCGGTATACTCCAGATCCTGTAGTATTAATGCATTTGCCAACTTTAAAAATAGTGGCAGAAATAAAGGGGATACTATCAGCTTCTAGCTGTGATCTTGGAGGTACTGGGTGAGGGAGCAGTGTTTACTTACATACAGAAACTGAATGGGAACAAGCTCATGCTGTGAAAGAGCCTCTCACCCTACCCATACCCCCCATAGAGTAATGAAGGGCACGTCCAGTGTCAGCAGGCTCTGCAGCTGGGCAGTCTGTCTGTCTCCGTGCAGCCAGGCTGCAGGGCCAGGTTGCAGGGCCCTTGTGCTCTCCAGCGTGCCTCCAGTCACAGCTGTACTGCAGGTGCGGTCCCTGCAAACGGCATACTGTTGGTGCACACAGGAACATTTTCTGCATCTGAAATCTTTAACTTCGATGGGCTGTACACAAAACCTTGATGTGCTGATAGCTAACGGCTGCCTTGGGACATTGCCTATCAGATGAGATTTTTTTATAGCTCTGCTTTCATTGTCTTTCTGATTGTTTTACAGCCTTTATAAACGGTGACGTGGATATTTGTACTTGTGGAAGAAGTTGACAATCAGTAGGTGCCAGTTCCCCAGTGCAGAGTGTTCAGCATTCTCGCTGGCATGATGGGAGCAGATTAGCTGCAGACCCTTTGAGAAGTGCTCGTGATTCACTGGGGGTACCCTGGGCACAGGACTTCGGTGTTTGGCAGTCACTGAGTTGTAGCAATGTTATAGCGTAACTCCCTTATCTGCAAGTGCACGCTGTAGTGTTGGCTATTGCTTTTGGTTTATTTTGAATATCCAAGTAGATTCTCTTCAGTATAGAAAAGACCTAACGCTTACAGGCTTAAGAAAATATCTGTACAGGTTTGCATTTCAGAGCCCTGAATACCATATTCCCAAACGGACTTGATGGCATATGAAGTGGAACAGTGATTCATTCTGTCTTATCTGTTGCTTTCAATTTTCTCTGATGCTGTGATCCTAATGTGATATTTAATGTTCTTAGAGCCTTCTTCTTTAACCAGGAGCTATTATGCTTCTGAATATAACTGCACATAATGTAACTCCATATTAAAAATATTGTGGATGCTGGCGTTGCTGCAGAACCTGGCCTCCTCCCTGGAATGTGGGCATAATTCGGTGTAATAGCTCAGCACGGAGCCACCGCCGCTTAGGCTGTGGTGAAGCAAGGGGAACAGGCCATTGAGGTTGAGTGAAAGGGATTGTTATATGGGATGACAGATTTCTCTGGAGGTTGTTGCTGTTTGCAGAAGGCAAGCCAAAACATCAGTGCTTAATATCTTCCAGAAGTCCTCTGCTTTAACCCTTAAGGAGCCTCAAGAAATAATTTGGAAGCTGGTGCAAAGGCTCCTTGTGGTTCTGCTGCACATCCTGGTGCAGTTATTCTTCCTGATTGCAGATTACGGCCATAGGATTTCTTGTGTTGCATGGAAGACTGGTGAGCCAAACCGGAGATGTTGTTGCTGTGTGCATGTTGCTCTTGTCGTTAAAAAATAGCCAGCCACTCTTGACTTGTTGAGAGAGAGACCTGTTGCAGTGCACCAGTGCGCTGCTCAGTATGTTTCTGACATGAGCAAGGTTAAGGTTTTCCCACTTCTCATTGGAGACCTCTCAATCCAAGTAGTGATCTCTGCATTATAAGTATTGCTTAACAATATTCAAACCCCAAAGTACAGTATGTTTCTTGACACTTCATGCACACTGTCTACTAACTTTCCTTGCTTCTGAGCTGTTGGTTTTTAATAATCCAATCCACTTGCATTCAAACCTGAATCTAATTTTAAGTTGCATACCTGGGATGTACTGGTTTTCCTTGTGCCTTGCATTTTTAGGTCATGGCTGAATGAGAGCAAAATAGCAGTCCAGGGGAACTTTCAGTAACACTTCCAAAACTTGCTTGCTCTAATATCCTAGCAGTTTTGTGAAGACTTCCTATTGATATTTGAGATGGGTCTTTCCTGAAAAACCTGGAAGGTAGACTGTGAGTCTCGTTCCTCATCTGCCCTCAAACCAGTTCTCTGTGTTGCAGCAAGTACAGCTTAGTTTCACAGCAGGCAGACCCGTGGCTGCTGCCGTACAGCATTCTTGGTGTGTAGCCTGCTGTGACAGATTTCTTCCTGCATGCAACTACATTTCCAAAACTCTGCTGCTAAGCAACTCGGTCCAAGAGTCTAGTGTTGCTCTAACACAGTGCCAGTGAGTAACAGTCTCGTATGATTTCCTCCAGCTCTGCTGGCTGCAGGCAAGAGCATTAGCAATGTAAGAAAGGGTCTTGTTGGAGTACAGGTGATCTTGCAAGCAGGTCTTGACTCTGGCCCCTGAAATGAGCTGTGGATATATTGGTTGGTGTGCTTGCTGCTTCAACTGTCACATGGTTCTGGGCAAAGCAACAGTAAAGCTTAAGAGTTTGCACCTGTGCTCCTGCAAGGTGCTCTTACTTTGGTGTGGTACATGGTAATGAAGCTTTGCTGATTGGACACTGATGGGCTTTTTAGTTTTAGCAACACGGGCCCTTTGACAGCCCCTCTAAATCGTAAACTGGCGATCTCAAGAGAGGTTAGGAGTTGTGTGTCTGAAGGGTGGTCAGTTACTATGTACAACTAACATGTCCTGTCCCAATAATGACAAATGGGTATTAAAGGTGTCGGTAAGCAGATTCTTGTTTTTATTGAATGCTTAGCCTGCCATGCAACCCTGAAGCTGACCCACTGGGCTGGGGGCTGTGCTCTGTCCTCATCTGCTAGCTGGTGGTGGCTGTGAGAGGGGTGGGAGTGGAGGGGATGGAGGGAAGGGAAGGAGTAACCGTGGAAGGTGTTCATGTGTGGAAGTGCCCAAAAGAGGCAGTTGATGGCATTAGTCATAGATGATCCAACACACTTCTCCATATGGATTTTATCTGCTTATTCTTTTGCTGGGCTTTTCAGAGAGGCTGTGAGATACACAACACCGCATTTGAAGAAAGACCATACCAGCATTGAGTGGAAGCGTGGAAGTCGTGCTTTCAACCTAGTGCCAGTCAGTATCATTCCCAGTGTAATTCCTGCAAGTCAGGGAGACCCCAGCACTTAATAACAGCAAGCTTTTATCAGAAGTGGTCTAATTTTCCTGATACTGTTATGGCCTGCTGCATTATGTTGGATATCACTGTGGGTGTCTGACATGTCAGACTGATACTGTAAATGAATTCACTGTAGTCTCCTCCCCTCTCCTGTCTTTGCAAACAAAAGAACTATGGTAAACCCAGGGCATAAATGCCTTCTGAGGTTAACTGACATGCCTTTGGTATCACCTGGTTACAGTCAGGCATTTTGTAGTGGTCTGGGGGACTGTGCCGTCTGCTGAGCTGTAATGCAGCACTGGAATTTCTTTTAGTTGTTAGAAGCTGTGAAATAAGGGGGGGGAAATCTAATATACATTTGAGCTTGCTAAAAACTTTACATTAAATACAAATGACAATGTGAAATGCTTTGGCAGAGTCACACATGCATTTTCTGGAAGAAACCTGGAACAACCACGGCAGCGTTGGGTGATGGCAGTGTCCTTTCTGAATAAGTACCCCTCGGTGACCACATGCCAGGGCATGGGATTGAACTCTGCTTGGGAAAAGCATTTCAACTTTCTTCTCAGCAGTGGCTTTGCGTCTTCTTCTATGCCAGCTCTGTCTCCCAGGCAGCCTGGACCCCATGGGATCCCGCCCCATGGCGTCCTGCTGCCTGTCCCCATCCTTTCCCTCTCTCCCCCTCAGGCGCTCAGCTCTTGCCATCGCTTCTGAGGTGTGGGGAGCAAGAGTCTAGTCAGGCCTAAGCAGAAATGCTGCTTTCCCAACTGCTGGCCAGAGTGACTGCATCTGAGCCTCCTCTACAGAACAGTCAAGCTTACGTGACCAGGATCTGCTTTTTCACATCACATTTGACTAGTTAACCGGTTTACATCAATTTAAATGTACCTCCATAAAGTTCTGCACTAGTTTAACTAAGCTCATTCAAAAACCGGTTTTAATTAGCAAGTGCAGTCTTTGTGTAGTAAGTGCCAAGATTCCTTTTAATTTGCATAGAACCCATGGAGGTAGCACTGCAGACTGTCAGCAGATCGTACGGCTGAACCACAGCACTGTTCATTGCTGAATTTTCATTCCTTTCACTCCAGCAAACCCACACAGTACTTGCATTGCCTCGGCAGATCCCCCTGTAATTACTGTAGGGCCACTGCAGATGCTACGAGCAAAAGCTGCTTTCTCATTAAATGTCTGTATTATGTGTTTTACATCTGCATCTCAGGTTAGATGTGACCAGATAGTGGCCTAATTTGCAACTTGAGTTTTGTGAACCGATTACAGCCTGCACTGGTTTGGGAGATCTCAATCTCTGCTGTAGAAAGACTCTTGTTAAATCAAAGATCCTGAGGCAAAAATAAGACATAAAGAAGTTGGGGAAGAGCTGTGCTGGGGTGTCCAACACTGGTGGGGAGAGGGGTCTTTATTTGGCTTTTACCTGAGCTGCTTTTCCTTAGGCTTAAGGCTAACTACTAATACCAGTTCTTAGACATTCTGCATTTATAGTCAAGGAATGAAGGAGTTCAATTAAATCACATAACCAGGCATTCAGTTCTTTGTGCCTGCTATCTGTGGATGGACATGTGGACATATTTAAGCGTAGTAGTGCAAGCCATCACTGTAGGCTGCCATTTGTGGGTGTGGTTTGCTTTTTTCCTTGACTAGGATAAATAAATAATTTTCCATACCACCTCTAATTCATGGTTCTGACTCCTGTGAAGTTCTTAGACTTGCATCTGTTAAGCATTATAGTAATTTTATAAGGCTTCTGAACTAAAAACAAATTACTGGCACAGATGTCAGCTGAAGCTGTGGAGCTGGAGAGTTTTTCTCCTCTTGTAACAGTGCTAAATGAAAAGATGGAGAGGTCGGTCATAATGTAAACATGGTACAATGGGAACCTGCTGGAAGTTAGGAGAGACAGGAATTGTGTGCATATACCATACTTTTGTTTAAATTCCTTAGGTGTGGTTACCTACAATCTGGTTTGCTAAGGCTTGCTCTGCCTTTGGCTCAGTCCAGTGTAGTCTCTTGCTGTAGCTGAAGAAGAAAAGGCAGTAGTGGCCAGGACCAGGAGATTCAGCATCTGACCAGAAGTTAGAAAAGATTCTGGAAATCTTGCCTTTAAGGAGGATAAAGGCTGGAGGTATATGTGGTGTAGCTTAAGGGATTCCTGTGCTTAAGCTGCAGATGGCTGACCTCCTTGCTCACAGTTTGGTTTTCCGAAGTTCTGATCAGCTTGAAGACCAGGTAACTGAGCTGCCGTCAGGTTTTGTAGTATTATGTAGTAATACTGTACAACCTAGATGTGATCTTCGCAACAAACCAGTAGCTGATAGCTGGGGCAGTTCTGTGCAAAGCACTGCAGCCTGTCCCTTTGCACTGCCTCTTCTCAAGTCTGATGTTTGTAGTCGGAGGTGATGCTTCATGATGTGTCCCTGCTGCAAGCTGAAGAACTTGGGCTTGCAGCACATCTGACTTGCAGAAGGAGCTTCTTCATGCACTGAAATAGTTTGTTTATCTAATTGGCATCTCTGGTTACATTTCCCTTGCCTTTCTCTACAATCTTAATGCCCTTAATGCTGTTCAGCAAGCCTGTGATGTAGCTCAGGTTAGCATGTTCTGCAGCCGGTGAAGGTAACTTAGAATCTCTCTATTGTTTCCTCCTGTTACCTCAGGTGATGAAATAATTAGGAGAAGCTCTACAGAACCACACTGTTGCTGACCTGTGATGCAAGGTAACTGACAAGCAGAGGAGGAATATGGTTCCTGGAAGCCAGCTTTAGCAATGCAATCAAGCTTACTCGTTGCTTGCAGAACACCGTTGCTGTGGCTGAATGTGCAAGAGTATACCTGTCATCCCTTGCACCTTTTAGGAAAGGAAAGAATTTGCATTCGGGATTAAGTCACCATTTGACACTGAAGTTCATGCTGTGAAGCAGTGTGTTTTGGGTGGGGGGCATTCACCTCTTGTGTTTGATAGTTTCTTTTTGAAAAGAGAAGCTGCAGCTGCTAGCGTAGTGTTAACACAAGACTGGAAAATGAGGAGTTGGTATTTTGGTAGTCAGAACAGGTAAAGGCTGGGCTCCTAGGGGACGGCATAAATGAGTTTCCCCTGGCTGCAACAGTTCCAACCACATTTGTAGGCTGTTGTGCATGTGCTGAAATGATGACATTTTCTTAGCTGGGTTTAGCTGGTATGCTGAGCTGTAGATGTGAATGTGGGGTTTGTGTTTCTGTCATTGAAATCCCAGTTCTGTTCCCCTGGGGAGAAGGAAAGGTCACAGCAGAGTACAGCGTTCACACAAGCAGGGTATTAACATTGCAGCAGGCCAAGAGGATTTGGACTTATTGACTTTACTCAAAACGCTGTCAGTATTTTCTTCACCTTGTGCAAGACACAAGTCACTGCATTGATTCTGAAGAGGGATGTGGACAAGGTGATAACTTCCTTCCTGAGCAAATGCAACTTTTCTGTACGTGTCTCGGTCCACAGTTTCCTGCTTTCAGTTGCTGCCAATATTTGTGCCACCTCCAAAAGCCACTGATTTTGCTGCAGAATGCTCTATCTGCTACATCACTTTTAGTTATCTGGATTCTGCTAGTTAGTTAATTCTGAAGAGGAGATGCCTCTGTTTTGCTCATGAGCTTGTCAAGAGAAGTCTTGCTGGTTCAGCAACAAGCTATTGTCTGGGTATCTAGAATGTCAGTTGGAGTGCATCTTTTTTTGTCAAGCGTTTTCTTATGACTATAAACTGTACAAATTGCTTATTTGCATCTAGAGAGATCACTTTTAGTGACCCTAAACACACAAGCAGACTTGTGATGACAGCTTGCCTGAAAAACATGTGCCTCTGCCATCCAACTGTCCATACGGAAATGTGGTGTTGCTGTAGAGTGACATCTATCAAACTGAGCTCCCAAAAAGGGATATGACCGGCAGTAGCCTAGAGTTCAAGTTTTGTTTTTATCACAGCCATGTGTCCATATGCCAGTTACGTGCCTCCACATGTAGCCAATATGCATATCATCTTCTGTATATACTTGCTTGCTTATCTGGTCTGCAGAGCTCTTCTGACTATGTGGCTCTAATACGGGGAAAAAGGCAGTGGCAGAGCCTCATCTGCCCTATGGGATACATGATAACACTGGAGTGTGTAGTGTGGTGCAGGTCAGCTGGAGAGAGTAAACAGCCGAGTTTCAGCCCCGTGGTAGGTGCATTGCAGCCACTCGGTGCTCACCATCCTGCTTGCAGCAAAGAGAAGGTATGGAGAATGCTGTATTTAACATCCAAATTTGACTGTACTGTAGACCCCTAGAGGTTTCCTTGTGCTGTCAGCACTGGGACGGGACTGCCATGCTTTGCAGTTTGCATCCGCTGCTGATGTCAGGTTTTTCACTTCTTTTCTTTTCTTTTTTTTTCCCCTCTTTCTTAATTCTGGTCTCTGCTACTGGAGTTCTCCTGAAGGTCCTGTGCAGCTTCGGTATCTGATTACGGGAGTGATTTCTACCCTTCCAGCAGCTGCTTAATCCAAACAGGCCATGTTCCCAAGCTTCCAAAGTATTTCTGGCAGGCAGGAGCCACTGGAAGAAGTTCTTCTCTGTCCATCCCTCATCTTGTCAGCCTAGTAAGACTGTAGCTCTAGCTGATGGAAAGGATAGGGCTTCTTAGCTGACATAACTTGCAAACACAGAGGGAACCCAAGTGCCTGCCTTTGCATTTAGATTGGCCTTCTCCAGGCTTACTCATTCATTAGTCCAAACACCCACGCTGGTGGCAGCTTTTCATTCAGTTGTACTGTGCCATGTGCCCTCACAGAGAGAACAACATGGGAACCAAGTTGCATGGACAGGTTCATCTACAGCAGAATACACGCAGTGAATGTTTATTGAGGGTTTTCCAGGAGGAATTTGGAGCAGGAGGGCTCCTTGGAACAATTCTAGGAAATGTGGTTCTCCCAAATAAACACGTTGACTTTTTTTGATGCAATTTGTCGGTGCCATCTGTTGGCTCTTGTTACACTGAGGAGATCAATTGCTGACTTATGGGAACACTTACTGGCGTAATTATACTTTTATAAAGAGTACTGATTAGACTGATCACATGGTCACATTCTGAAAGAAGTTGGTTTTTTCCTGTTTTTTAATGTAGGCTGCTATAGAAATAACTGACCCAAAATGGAAAAGGTGGTTTCTTTATGGAATGATCATCCATGCAGGAAATCTCAATTACAGTTTAATTAGAGGTATAATTAGATCTAAGCAAATGTGTGGCATGAAGTAATAGGTGTTAGCCCAGGACAGGGTCTTTAGCTTTTTCCTTTGTTCACTGCGCAGAAGAAAAAGGAAACGTTTGCTGTTTCATGGCTTCCTTCCACTGAAAACAGACCTTTGGTCCTGCCTTTTTTCCACCTCTCATCTACTTTCCAAGGAGTTGGAGCAGTTAAGAGCCTGGTGGCTGTCCTCTCCCTGCCTGTGTGCCACCCTGTCTTCATCCTGCCCATCTGCCTGGACACTCAGTAATTTATTTCCCTTCTTGTTGGCAGGGCAGTATTGATTCAAGGAAGTCTGTGTGAATATTAGCCACACTTAGCTGATAAACAGGATGTCTATATAATTTTAAATCCTGCAAGTAGGTATTCTCTCTTACACCAAGACTTGTGCCTCATTTAGGAGACTCTCACCCTTGGCATTGTCTTCTAGTTCTAGTAGCTACCAGATTTTAAAATCTGCTCTCTCAATGCAAAATAGGAACTTAAAATTTTGGGGTGCAGTGAAAGCAACTTGCTGGTTTGGCCTGAAATATAGTTTCTGGCCCTCTTGACTTCCCATGTGATTCAGGGGGACATGTTGATATTGGGGATAACTGCTTGTGCCCTTTTGGCCTTCCAGCGTTTCAGTTCCTCTCCTTTAGTTCCCTAACCACTCCTTTTGCTTTCATGCTGTCGTGGTTTAGCCCCAGCCAGCAACTAAGCACCATGCGGATGCTCACTCACTCCTCCCCCCACAGTGGGATGGGGAGGAGAATTGAAACCAAGTAAAACTCGTGGTTGGGTAAGAACAGTTTAATAATTGAAATAAAAATGAAAATAATAATAGTAATGAAAAGGAAGATAACACAAAGAGAGTGAAATATAATCCAAGAAGGACAAGTGATGCATGATGCAGTTGCTCACCACTTGCCAACTGATGCCCAGTTAGTTCCTGAGCAGCAATCTTCCCCCCAAGCCAACTCCTCCCAGTTTATATACTGGATATGCCATGCCATGTGATGTCATGTCTCTTTGGCCAGTTTGGGCCAGCTGTCCTGGCTGTGTCCACTCCCAACTTCTTGTGCCCCTCCAGCCTTCTTGCTGGGGGGGGCATGAAAGGCTGAAAAATCCTTGACTTGGTATGAACACTACTTAGCAACAACTGAAACCATCGGTGTGTTATCAACATCCTTCTCATACTAAATCCAAAACACAACATTATACCAGCTACTAGGAAGAAAATGAACTCTATTCCAGCCAAAACCAGGATGCATGCTAATCTGTGGTTGAAATTTCCACTACTTCTTACAAGGCTTTTGCCTGGCATGCACACATACTCAGCACAGCTTTAGAATCAGAAGAGTACACAGCAGTGTTCAGCTGAAGTGCACCAGAAGAAAAATCTGGAAATACAATGGATGATCCTTCTGGCTCTGAAGAGCAAGACCTCTGTAATGTCTTGCAGGCGTCAGTTTGAACACCTTACCTTCTCTCTACTAACTGTTGTTTTTAGCAATTTACCTTTTCTTCCAAATAATGATTTCTTCCTTAAATTACTGGTGTAAGTTTTACTTGGATCCAAGAAGGAAAAAATGAAATGTTTAGAAATGGAGGGAACACTTTGTTAATTGGTAGCAGCATGTATGCTCCAGAGTTGGCATATATTGTACTGCCTGTAAGCTTCATTAACTTTTGATAAAAGAACAGTTAATTTTTCAGATTCCTTTTTTATGGGTATTTCATTGTTTAAGAAATTAGATCATGGTTTTCTTCCACTTCTACTTGTATCCAAATTTGTGCTTTATTTAATGACATTTAGTCTTGCTCGCTCCTCTCTATTTTATGGGTATTTGCAAGCATGATTGATTGCATTTGATTTTGGGTTTGGGATTTTAGTGTTTCATGAGACTACCTGAAATGGATTCTTTTTGCATAAATAATACTAAAGAGCACTAGTTCTAGTGGTGCCATAAACGTTAGTGTTCCCTTCAGTTGGAGCAGGAAGCCTATTTGCCTGTACTTTCTCGATACTTTCTCTGGGGGTGAGGTGGTTTTGTGATGGCAGCAGCAAGTTACTGCTAGCAGGAAGAACTGCAACCAAAAACTGCAAACTTGTATGCATCAAGAGCTTGAAGGCTGGAGCAAAATCCAGGAGGAGGAGGAGGGTGCGCAGTTGCAGGGGCTTTTTCCTGGTCAGGAGGCTTAGGCAGGGCAGACTTTCCCAGCGGAAGGAAAGCGTGCACTTATCGGGGCAGAATCCATTGTGGTTGTTTCCCTGCGACCAAGTTTTAGATGAAGTCAGTCTGGCTGATGTGACCAGAGGACTTCAGCTAATCTTTCTTTCTGTTGAAATCCTGAATCATCTTTCAAGGGAAGGGAGAATATTAGCCAGCTGGGAAATGCGGGAATGGAGAAACCAACTCGGTCTGTTCTGGAAAGCCTTGAAACCACTACTTCCCACTGGAAAAAAGCAATCCTCTGAAACAAACCAAAGAGGAAGCCTCTGAAACAAACCAAGTAAAGTACCTCTGCAAAGCCACAGGTAAAACGCAAGCCCCTTGCCCCTGAAATTCCCTGTGCTTTCCCTTCTGTGTTGAGCACAGAGGGGTTTTCCTACTTCTACCTTCACATGTTCGCGAGGAAGCTCTTAATTTCCTGAAACTGGAGCACAAGGTGGTTTCCCCAAGCTTTTTCAGGAGACTTTTACCCTTTATGTTACGTGAGTTGCAGGAGGTATTTGAATGCAATGAAAAGGTTTTTGAAGAACCCCACTTAAAAATGCCAGGTATCTCCTCCTCGTAACTTTTGAGGATGGGTTTAGGTTTGCTGAAGGGCCACCTGTTTGGCCAAACTCACAGTAAGATCTGCACAAGAAGACATTTTCTGGCTAGAGTTTGTGTTCCTTTGCTACCGATTCAGGTATTGTGTGTCTTTTGGGTGTGGAGTTTCAGGGCACCACATGTAAAGCCTGCAGCATAGCGAGGTCACAAGCATGGGGCAGGCAAGCAGATGAGGTGGCAGCCTGGTTCTCCTTGCCCTGTGTTATCAGAAAGAAAACCAGAGTAATTCAGTTCTTCTGTTTTGTCTGGCCCTACTGACCACGTTGTATTCAATCAGGTGCTCTTATATACCTTCAGCTTGGACAAGAGTGTCAACTGAAGCCATATAATTAAGCTGGGAAATGAGATTTCCTTAGAGCAAGTATAGAGCTGGGAAATGAGTAAGGAGTTTAGGAATACTCCAGATCTGTGGATTGTCATTTACATATTTGTGCCTGAAAATGACTCATGTTTCTTGGTAGACATCTTGGCTTCACTCTTTAAGGAAGCTTCCCTTAGCTTTATATATATATATATATATATATAAACATATATATATATGTATGTTTAAGCTTTCTAAAAGCTCATTCTTGCAGGGAAAATGCTTGGTGAAAAGCATGTACTGAGTGGTTTCCAATCCCCCTCTGGCTCTCAACTTTCCCAGTCTGGTCCTGAGCATTGTCCTTGAAACTATGTGGTGCAGATCTACCAAAACCCTGGCTAATGAAACACGTGCTTGTTGCCTGTCTGCTGCTCAGCAGAGGATGAGCTGCAGCCCAGAATGCTGCCAGCCCAGAACAGGACAGCAGCGGCTCATCACCCTGTTAATCACTGCCGGTTAGTGCTTGGCAGCATCACAGAACGGGGTCCCATTCTGCCATTTCACCTTGTGTCTCGGCTCTAGCCCTGTTCCTGCCAGCAGCTTCTAGTGCTGAGTGCCAGACCTGGCTGCCTTTCAGCTTCTGTTCTTGCTGTAGGAAGCATGCTCAGTGACTTAGAAGTCTGGAATCATTCCTGTCCTCTGAATTAAAGGTTTCAAATGAAAGAAACAGCTTATTGTACTTGGTGCCTTTTCGGGATTCTGCTGCATTCTGCTTACATGCAGGGCACTTATTCCTCTGGCAGGGATTTTATCATAAAATATGAAGCTTAATTTTCATGTGCTTCAGATTGTTCTCTTAAAGATCGTAAAGATCCTTTTTTGTTTGTTTGTTTTTCTCCAAACAGCACCATGCCTGTTAGAACATCATTTAGCATTGCACTTGGGGTTTGGCATGAGAGGAGAAGTACATGTGTTTTGGATCGTGTGCTGCTGTGGTTTTTTGGCCATGGACATGGGATGCCTTTGTGTGTGGAGCACTTGTCCTCGTCCCTAGTGAATGCTGGAGCCTGTTACAAGCTAAGCATTTATGTAATTGGGCTTTGGGCTCCTGTGTCAAATCTTTCTGGTTGTGCATCATCAGCGTTTTTTACCGCAGTGCTGCTTTGCATGCCCTTCCCCATGTCTTTGCATGATTCTGCAGTCTTCCTCGACAGAAGTTTTGTAAATTATGCTTTAGCAAGGCAACCAGGAGAAGATTTCTAAAAGCGGTTCTTTTCCCAGGGAGAGTGCCATCTCTAAGCGAGAAAACCTGCTGGTGGATGTTAATTCAGCCCACAAATCTTGAACGAGGCTGGCATACTATAGCTGCTTGCTTGCTCTGATGTTTCTTGGTGGGGAGGAAGGCACTTCTTAACTCAAGGCTGAAATCTGATGTAGGAGCAGCAGAGCAAATGTTCCTCTGCCAGTAAGAGCAGCCTTTTCTTTCAGCTGTTTGCTCTGGCAAGGTATCACACTGGCAGTTGCCTTTTCTCCCCTCCTAACCTGGCCTTCTGGAAAAGATTCCTTTCCTTACTCTCTGTGTGTGGATGAAACAAAATACTTTAGAATGGACTTGAGGGGAGGTACTTTTTAGCACAGAATTGTTTCCCTGTTTGGAGTCTGATGGCTTTACTGTCTGTGCCCAAAAAATCTGGGAGTTGCCAGTGCTGGGGAAGGATGCTCAGAGAATTTGGAGGGAGAAGAAGCAAGAGAGTCTTCAAGACTGAAGAGCAGCTGACTGGAAGCACTTAGACTTGTTTAAACTACATTAGTGTAGCTTTATAGAGCACTTCTGCCTCAAAATAGGTAAATAAATACCTCAATTGTTAGAAGCCTGAATGCCCCCATTTCCATTCCTGCTCATATTTATCAGCCCTGTTGCAGTGAGGTGTTGTGTGGATAACGCAATAGGGTCCTTTCCACTTGCATCCAAATTTCAGTGCCTGAAAGCTGTTCTCCCACTGTGTGGCTAGCTGGCAACTTCTCCATCTGTCTCACTGCTTTTATGCCAAAGCAGTGCAGCTCTCAGGCTGGTGTTTGGGCACAACCTCCAGCCAGTGGTAAGTTAATGCGACAGTGGCAAGGCTGAAGAGCAGAGCTGGGTGGTGAGATCGGAAACTGGTTCCTTTGAGCAAACAACAAATGTTTGGACTCGCTTGAAAAATATGCAGGAGTTCAGAAGTAACTTGTTTTTCGGCACAGTGTTGGGTGCCTCTGTGAGCATGCTGTGCTGCTGTAATGGGCAACAGCCTAAAAATCCCACTGCCTTCTGCAATGCTGTTCTTAAAGAATTACCCTCTGTAGGGAAAATACACTGAGGGTTAGGAAGCAAAGCTTCTTCCTGCCCAATTTGTAGTAAGCTGGCTGGATTCTGGGAGGCTGCTCAGATCTCAGGCCCTCTGAGGCAGGGACAACCTCTTCTGTTTTCATACAGTGTTCAGCCTGACAGGTTCTTATGTACAGTGTTTGTTTTTAAAAATGCTTTTCCGAATATGCAATGAGGTCATTAATCTCTCTTTTGTTTTCCCCTTCCACTAGGTTGCTATAAAGATAATTGATAAGACACAGCTGGATGAAGAGAACCTGAAGAAGATATTTAGAGAAGTTCAGATCATGAAGATGCTTTGCCACCCACATATCATCAGGTTATACCAGGTAGGAGCACTCTGCATTGGGTTCTCCATCCCTCTGCACAATAGCTTTATGCTGACTGTGTAGTATTGCTTTCTCTAGGGTTATTCCTCCATTTCTCCTACGTGAAATACTAGGAAAGTCCTTTATGTTTTCAAGGTCTCAGGGAACTTTGATTAGAGGGGTGGGGGGAAAGTGTGGCTAATCCTTCTCTTTTCTGGGAGATCACACTTCCGCTGTGGGCTGGCCTCTTGCCATTTGTTTATGGCTATTGTGTGCTTTTCAGTTTCCCAGTTGAAACCGGATGCGGGCTCCCCTTCTCAATTTAAGGGAGAGAGTAAGTCTCACCCACTAGCAGGACTGAAAGCATGCAACTCCTTGGCTCTCCTCTCTCTGCCCAGTTGCCCTGTGGCCCCGAGGACTTGCTGAAAGCCCTTCCCAGGAAGATCCTTAGAAGGTGATCAATAGCAGCAGCAGACCTGCTTTTGAATATTGTTTGCAGACTTCCTCCAGCTTGTTTGGCATTTTTACTCTGCAAACAAAACCACCAGAGACAGAATCCATATGTGTTGCCTTTTACACGCATATTCAGTGGTGCCCCTCTGACCACATGATCGAATAGAACAGCAAGGAAGTTGCAACAGGCTAGAGACAAGCAGGCAGCAGAGTGATGGGAACGGAGGAACAAAGGAGACCAACACCTTGGTGAAATGTTAAAAGCTGTTTCGGAAGCTGTTGGACAGATGAATGACTCCTGCCCTGGGCCGTTCTGATACAAGGGCTCAAGCAGTGACTTACAACCAGAGCCAGAGTGCTAAAAAGCTCTATGCAAACTCTCATCTCTCTTGCTTGCAGTCCCAGTTCTGGGGAGCTGTGGGACAGAGGCTCCTTCCCAGGATCCTGCCAGAGCTGACGACTGACTGTCAGGTTCAGGCAGAACTGCCTGCCCCTTTGATGGAGTGGTGCACTTGCCAGAGGGCTCACAGTCATAGGCTGTTTTGGGAATGGAGGAGACTTCCATCCAAGCTGTGGATGGAAGGTTAGGTCTTTGGGCTGGTATGGAAAGTGGAGAAAGGGCTGTCTGCAGCCCTTCATCCTGGGGAAGTGTTCAGGTGCAAGAGACTAATTAAAGATGAGTGATCTCCTGTTTGTGGCTGCCTGACTTGGATGGCAGCATTGGAATGTGAAAAACTTGGAATCCTGGGGGAATTATGCTGGGGTTATTTCATTTTGTAATGTATGTTCGTGTGCGCATTTTAAGGGAGAAGTTGTGGTAACCCGCAATACAAGTTGCCATTCTCTACTACCAGCTATTGTCTGTTCAAGCCCAGTCTGCTTCTCATCTGTGCCTGACAGATAGGTGTATATACTGGGACTCCAAAGAGTTAAAACTGAGTAGAAGTGACAGAGGTTAATGTTTAGCTGTTTTGGCCAAACTCTCAAGTGTGAGATGCTTACAGCAGACACTGCAGAATTGTGGCACTTTTAAGGTATTTAGGGAGTCCTTGTTTGCAAACTGACTCCTTAAACCTTTTTTTTTTTTCCTGAGCAAAAAAAAAAATCTTTTTCAACCTGTTTTAGTCCATTTAAAGCTTTTCATATGATACTGAACAGGTGACATTTGTGGCTCAGCTTTGCTAAGGTGAGAAAAGAGTACCCACTGTGGAGCATGTTTCATCTGGCTGTTCTTTCTGGGTACTTTCAGTGGCATTTATTTTTAGATAAAAACTACTAAAACCTGGAGTTGAGAATTCAGAGCCTTTCACAGCTTTTCGTCAGGAATCTGACTTCAAAAATCATGTTTCCTTGAGCTTATAGAATTTAAAAGGTGTAAGTGAAAAATGAGAAAGTGTCTATAATGATAGTAGTCTATAATATAAGAGATTCTGTCTGGAAACAGAAACATGCTTGAAAATATCTACCAAAGGCTTCTCTGGACATGTAGTATCACCATTAAGTGGGAGCTGTACATCACGCCCTGTGACACTCGGGCAGAACTGAGGTTCATCTTTGTTATACTCTTAACATTCAGCATAATAGTGATCCAACTGTTAAAGCAGCTGCCGTTGTCTAGATCAGGCAGGTATTTTTTAAAACACAAAGTCTGCGTGTTCAAGTCCTAATTCTTAGTAAGAGCAAGCAGTGTGGGGCTCCAAGTACCGAGCTTCTCTGTTGGGATAATAGTCCATTTTGTGTCAAAGGGGGAACTTTCACTTGTCTTTGAAACAGAGAAAAGCCAACATGAAACCAAAATGTTTCCAGGCCTTTTCTAAACACCCTGGAGTATCCAAATGGACCTCTCAAACCTGGCACTGGAGGTTCAGCCCTGCAGTGCTGGAAGTGAAACACAGTGGGTTTTTTCCATTGACAAAGCCACAAAGCCTGCTAAATAAATGGCATCGAATTTTGGAAGACTCCCCAAGTGCATACTTTCCTGAAGGCAGGTCACAAAACATAATCCGATCACAAAACAGCACTTGGAGCCACAGTTACCAAATCTGCAGGCAGGAAGGCGTTATTTGCTGCTTTTTGTATGCTCAGTGCGATTGTATGCCCACATCCACTGTTAAGCATTAAAAATGTAGTTGAGGCCTGTCTTTAGCATATAGTGCCTTGCCCTATGCTTTCCTTCTCTTCTGTATCCTGATAGGGCCTTTCCTAGAAGTCGTTCAGGACTCTGAGGTCACTTTAGAGTGTAGGTTTCACTAAGGGTGATAGAACTGTGCTCAGAAATGTCATACGCTTCCAAGAGTCCTGTGCAGCGGCCTTGCTGTGGTGCAGAGCGTGGCATCGCTCTCCATCAGCCCCTTGCTGCCTTTTGTCTGCCCTTTACAGAAATCCCACCTAATATATTGCCAGCCTTGTGTGTTGGACTGCTAAGGCTCCAAAATCCTAACTGAGTCTGAAAAACTGTGTGTTAAGAACTATGAAAAATGTGGCATTACCTGGCTGAACTGTGCAGCCTCCCTAAAGCAAAGCCCGCACTGTGGTTTATGTCTAATAGGTCTTGGCTTATTTGAAAGTCGCTTATCAATTCAGCGAATATTCCTCCCTTTGGCAAAATTGTGTTGGTTATTTTGGTGCCTGCAATGGACTGATTAATTGAAAGGGTGAACTAAGTTTGGTTGTAGGAGCCCTGAAAAGTCTCACAGGCGGCTGGAATGAGACAAAACTGGGGAGCAAATGGTAAAGGGAGGGGAAATAGAAGAGGAGGAAGGTGAAGTATTGTGTTTAATTACAGATTTAGTGTTTAAAACTTGCTGTTTGATTCTTACTTTACCCAGTTCCTGTCCATTCCTTTGCATAGCTCTGTAAAGCATGGGAAAATAATATTTTTTATTTAATGAGAGCAGTTACATGTATTATAGAAAGAATAATTTTTTTTTAGTTACGTTTCTGTTTGCACATGGCAGTCTCCTTATCTGTTGCTTTTCTGTCCTTGCATCCAGGTTATGGAGACGGAGAGGATGATTTATCTAGTGACAGAGTATGCTAGTGGAGGGGAAATATTTGGTAAGTACATTTATTGCATTCTTTAATCAGATAATGCACTTGGTCGACTACAGTAAACTGAAAATAGCTGCCGCACTCTCTTGTTTCAGTTGAGAGATGCCGTTCAGCCTGAAAACTTTCCATTGACAAGAGGAGTAAAGAAATAAATGCTACCAACTTGATGGAAAAATAACTTCCATAACCTCTGTTTCTTCTTTGGGTTTCATTGACAGGTGCTGCTGCTACTTTTTTTATGCTGACTTTGGGATTAAAGACGTTGGAAATAGTAATCCAGTTGGATTTTAAAGTATTGCTGAATACTTTGCCTCCCAGAAAGTTATTTGAAACTTGTTGACGATAGCGGAAATGTTGCTGTTTGTTGGTAGTTTTCAAAGAAACAGGCAGTCCTGTGGTTCTGTAGTATTTTGTTCTCAAACCCATGTATTTTCTTATCTTCTTGATATCTGATGTTGTCTTAGCCTGTATTAGTTACATCCATTTTAAACTCCATTGTCTGCTAAGAATGTTTTGGCTGAGCTTTCTTGACCACAGAAGCTATTCTTTAAAAGGGAAAAAAGTATCTGTGTAGCATAATTGCAAGAACTGTTCACTGATTTATTAATCTGTTTTATTGCCATGACCAATAAGAAACTTGTAGAAATAGAGGTTTACTTACACACTGGAATTTTGCACCGGGTGGCAGAGTCAGAATTTTGCAAGATTGGTCTTTACTAACTTAGCCAACATGAGCCTCAGAAAAGGGGGAAAATCCTTTGTGCTTGAAGTGAGCTGGCTTAAATCTGCTTCCAGGCAGTGTCCTTGTGAGGACAGTCACATACAGCCTGTCAGCTAAATGGAAATGCTCTCCTTTTTGTCCTGTTAAGTCATTGCAGCAGATTCACTTCTGATGTCAGAGGCTCTCACTCTGCTGGAACTAAGGCCAAGTTGTAATAAAAGATTAACCTCTTCGAGAAGCAAGACAAGCTCCAAATTAAGGAAAAGGAAGACAACCTGAGCTGAAAAATGCTGGTTTCCGGTGAATGTAATCTAATACCAGTTCCTCAGTACCTTTGTAGATGGCTGTCATGCCACCTTCTTGACATTGTCCTTGTCCTTTGGATTTCTTCTCTGAGAAGGTGACAGCTGAAGGAAGAAGCAAGTAGTAGCTGATGTTTGGAAAGTGTGGATTGCCTGGTGAAAAACCCGACTTCCTCCAGCTGAGTCTTCCAGTTGTTTCCTCAAACATGAATCACGGTGCTAGACACCCAGCGGTTCTGGAAGCTTGTGAAATTCATCTTACCTTGGGGGGCAAGCCGTAATTGCAACAGAATCACTTGAATGTGTATTAGAGTTCACATGTGTGTGGATTACTGCAGAAAAGTATAAATGACTTTTTGCTTTCTCCCTCTTCTGGTGAATTTGGCAGAGATGTGCTCATCATTTTTTAAATCCAGAACTATGTGCAAGCTCATATACGAACTTGGAATGAATTCTCTTAGTTACAAAAATAGTCTTCTACATGAGTCAAAGTGAAAATCTCGTTGCTTTCTGAAATATTTTATGCTGTAGTAAATTCAGCTCATTAACATGGCTGATTTCCATTACACTGCCCAGCATTTTATCCTCCTGGATAGCTGGGAGCAGCCAGTTATGCAATAGCCGTGATGTTTTTCCAGACCAAAGCCGGAGATTGTACCCCCACTAGCCAGTTTTGAGCATTTTCAGGTGCTGTGCGAGGCCCCATGCGCCCTCGGTGTTAGAGCAGAGAGGGAAAAACTAAAGTCTCAGCTTTTTGTAACTGGAGTTTCCTGAGGAGCTATGAAGACTTTGTTCTAACAGCGGAAGCAATTTACAGGGAGGAAACAGCAACCCATTTTGGGAAGGCTTCCTTGCAGTCATTAGCATCTCCAGTACTGAAAAATCTCACGTCCTCATGTTGTTGAGAGAAAGTCTATCGCAGCGCAGGCTGGCTTCGCACCCGTTCTGGCTCTTCCGTACTGTCATGCAGCGTGTGGAAGCTGGGACTTACCTATTACTAAGGATAAAACATTGCTTGCACGTTACTTCAACTCAATGCCCGTCCCTCTTATGGTAGGCTGGTTAGGAATTGCTGGACAAGCTGCCAGGATAGCTGTGTTAGGTGCGTATGGACGGTGCAGTCACTATGTCCATTACTGGGCACTGGGGAATCCTCTGTTAAACATGCCTGTGCTGAGTCTTTATCTCTTTTTTTTCTTGATTGTCTCCTAACATCTGCATGACCTAGGTTTTGAAGTGTAGTGTTGAGCTGCAGAAGTGGGGGGTGCTGGCAGCCATGGCTTTCTGGATGCTAGATGCTCAGTGTAAGGTTGAGTGCCTCATATAATCTGAGTTACAGCATCACGCTTTTGTGAACTGCAAGTTTTTGTTAGAAGCAAATCTAAGTTGTTTCCCTTGGTGTTTTAAAAAGACTTTCACAGTCTTAAACTGTACCATACAACTGTAAATATTGCATGGGCTGCAATATAGGTTGGAATTTTTAGCTGAAAGAATGGTAGTTTCTCTAAATGGCCACGGTTTAAGTCAGTCAGTGTTGGGTGCTTGTCTGTCTTGTCCCTTGTTGGTCTGAGCTCTGCAGGCTGTCCTGGGTTAGCACCTGGGAGAGCTTTACAACCTGTTTATCTGAATTTCCAGTAAAAGGGCTGATAGCTCCTTCAGTGGCCAAGCTGTGCTGTAACTGTCTTTGGTTCATCCGTTACTGGAAACGTTTTGATAATTTGCTTTGTTTGCATAGCACTGCATGGGGATCGGGCGAAAGACTTTCCTTCGGTGTGGGCTTAAGCAACAAAATGTAAATTGTTATTTTTGTCCCTATGCATGTTTTGCGTGTGGTTGAGTTGCTGGTTTGACATCATGAACAAATGAATGTCTCCTTTTAAACACAGGGTGCTCTTTGTTCCAGGTCCCTCGAGTGTCCTTTTTTGAGGTCAAACAGAATACAGTCTAAAAGTCTGGTTTGATTTCAGCTGTTTACTATGAATAGTGTAAATAATCTGCAGTGCTCATTAACAAGTATATGAGTACTTGGTTGATTAACAAAAATTCTCAGAAAGCTTGACAAAAGTCTTGCCTGGTTAATGTGGTTAGCACATCTGCTGTCTCTGCCCTGTCTCCCTATCTCCTGCCTGCTTGTCCTGAGCTTTCTGAGCATGAACTGGATAGAGGCATTAAACAACATGGTGCCAGTCTCTAGAAGGTCAGGCTGCTTCTGAGATCACAAGGTCACCAAATACTCTGGAAATGTGACTTAATGCATCAGACAGAGGAGATGTGAAGCTTAAGCAGCGTTTGCATTCCAGACAGAAAGCAACTTAAAAGCACGAGGAGTCTGTCCTGAGGTGAAAAGTGGAAACTTGCGTATCAGTCCTGTCTCTTAAACAGAAGATACCTTTTCCTCAGAGTAGGATTTTACTGGGTTTTTTAATGCAGAGAGCAGCATCAGGTGCTTCATATAAGTACAGAGAACAGTCACTGATGTTTTCAAGGGCTGCAAAATGAAATCGTGCATTCCTTCCTCTCTAGAAAACACTCAAAGGAGCAACACGGTATGCATCTTCAGCTCCCGCAGAGCACACTGGTGTGTGTATGACCCAGCAGCGAGTCTGTGCTTCTGGACTTGGTGCACTCAAGATCAGTGTGCTGGCTCCTAGCTGAACATTCAGGTCATCTCTGTAACCTCTGTTGCACGAGAGGTTTATGCAGACTAAGCCTGCAATGGTTAATTTTGGCATACAGTTGCCCTTGGTGGTATGTGAAGTATTCTGTAGCTTCATTGTTTCTGTCCTTCCTCTGGAGCTTGTGCAGAAATGTCAGCGGTCTCCAAGTGCTGTGCCTACGTGCAGAGCTTGGGGACTGGCCTCCGCTCACATTTCTTCATGAAAAGTGAAATTTCACGCTTAACCTAAGAAGATTTTTTTCACAGCCTAAGCAGGACTGACTAATAAAAGGGGCAGCAGAGTTTTCTGCATGAGCAGATGTCTGGCAGGTCAGCCCCTGAAAGCAAGACTCTGTGAAGTGCATGGGACCTGATGGCATGTGTCACTGTCTGTGCAGGGGGACAGGTGACCCTTGTCTGGGCAAAAATATACTTAGGAGAGCCCTGTAGGAAGACACCTGCTGCAGTAGGTGGATTTGATTTCTTGTCTGCAGGAGAATCTCTAAAATATTTTTTTAAATATTGAGAGGTTGGAGCCTTGCACTTTGGTTTAAGAGTGCTTGCTATATTGGCAGGCTCTGCTCCCAAATTAAAGCAGTGTAAAAGATGTGAATGACTTTGACTTGTTTAGGAGCTGAGCTACTATCTGTTGATCAGTGGTAATGCTTAAATTGGAGCGGGCCCTTGCTTAACTCTGCTTGCCAGTCTCCCAACTCTAAAGAGTAAAGAATTTATGACCATGCGAATGACTTAATGAAATATGATGGGGCTATTTGAGATAGTAAATTTTGCTTTTCCTAGCAAGTGACTTGAAGGTCACACTGGAATTGGTGATGGATTTCCTTCCCCAGCCCTGGCTCAGATTTGTTCATGGAATAAGTTCATCCGATGAATAAAATTTAATTGACAAGTTCTCTGAAAAACAACTTCACTCTGTTGCACAACACGAGTAGTCAAACGTAGAGAAGTAGGTTGCTGTGCAGTCAGAAGCCAGCAGAACTGCTTTGATGGATCTTGGTAATTAGTATTTACTGCAAGTCAATTATGTCGCAGGTATTTTAATTAATGGGTGACTGGGAAAAATACAACCACCTGATGAGAAACCTTCAGAAGTGATTTATTTTTATTATTTTCAAGAACAGATATCTCTGTCGAGCCTTCCAGTTTAATGGAGTTTATGGAGCGAAATGAATCATTTCAACCTATTTTTGGCCAGAAGTCTTTTGAGGCCAACTCGATGGCCCAGCTGAGAAGTAATAGACTCTTGAAATGGGCAAGGAGATAATAAGCCCCCTGGATTTGGCTTGCTAGTGCCTTGGCTCACCCTCTCTGTGGCCCACGCTCGAGGGGAGAGGGCATGTGGAAACCTCTCCAAAGCCTTTCCCATGAGTTGGGGAAACTCAGGAACCCTCCTGGTTCTGCGTGTAGTCAGGGAATGTGGTTGGTTACTGGGGGCTCTCCAGGATGCTTCTCGGGTTTCTCCTGGCTTTTTGTAGCACTGTCCTCAATTCTGTAGTCTTGCCAACTACTATTCCTACCCGTATCTCTTACCATGCCACATCAATTTTAGCTAGATTTGCTTATAGGGTAGAGACATATTAGGGAAGGGTAATAATTGTATTTCATTATTCAACTGCCACTTACTTCGGCTTTTACACCTTTCCTGGCAGAGTTTTGTTGCCAGTTCTGCTGATACTTCAGGTGAGGGGGATGCTTTTTCTCCTTTCTCTGCCATTTCTACTGCTGGTCTTCTGCCTGTCTGTCCTCACTTGCAGGATGGTGTGATGAGTGGCTTCTGTAAGTCTGGTTTTAAGTGGATTAATTTAAGTTGGGTTGCTGCTGTATGTCTGCCTTTGTGATCTCTTTGAGAGACTGTCCCTGCCTGTGTGTGCAATGCTAGCTTCCAAGGAAAGCTGAGCTGGCAACAAATACTACCTTTGAGTGAGAGTGTAAAAACGGAGCTTGCCTCTACTATGGAAACCCGAGTACGCTAAAATACTTTATTGAAAATGTACAATGAAATGCATTGTTGAATACTGCAAGTCTGGTTTTGCAGCAAAACAGTAGCAAGTATGCCAAGACTGGTTATGAGCGTCAGGAACACCTGCACATGTTTTGAAGTGTGTGTGATGACTTTCTTTTGTTGCATTGCAGAAGTAAAACGGTTCCTGAAGTTGTGCTTCAGGAGTGTTCAGACTGGCTCTCAGCCAAGGTGTACCTTGAGGAGTGCCCTGTGTCCAGCCCAAGCAAGGAGAGTGTGGGTCAGAGGCAGATGTACAGCTAGGTGGAGTGGAGCTGGCATAAACTGCGGAGCACAGCAGGGTTTTGTTCCGATCTGGTCACAAGTGGCTTTCCCTTTGAAGAGAGATGATGTTAAATACTTTCTGCAGCTGGTAGATGTGTTGGCTAGAAAATTGAAGTGTCTCTGTAACTAGCTGGGACTTCACTGGTTTCAGCAAGAGTTATCTTTGGTGAGGCTTGTTAGACCGAAGACAAATTTGCTGTGAAAAACTAGAGGGAAGGAGGGATGGCATGTGGCCATGAACCTGCACCTCTCACTGTCAAGATAATATGATATGAGAGAGGCTTGGTATTTGACTGAAGGAAAAGGTTGAAAAAGTTTTATTTTGATGTTGAAAAACATTTAAAAACCTTTACCCTTTTCACAAAACAGTTCTGATTTTCCAGCCAGCCCCGTCAGCTGTGTTCTAAATAGAGGAAAGTTTGTAATTTTAAAGCCTTTCACTTGGAGACAGCCCAGGTAAGGGCTGGTGTGACAGTGGCATGCCAGAGTCCCTTCCCATGTAGCTTCAGTGGTGACCCCATCTGGTGTTTGAATCTGGAAAACACACTGGTGCCCACGTTGTTCCCCATCTCCATCCTCTGCATCGCTTGCCGCAAGCATGCGAGAAGCCCCTGTCTGGGTTGTGCTCCCTGGGTGAATAACCACTTCGTTCTTCGCTTCTTCCCTTACAGATCACTTGGTGGCCCATGGACGTATGGCTGAGAAGGAAGCCCGGAGAAAGTTCAAGCAAATAGTGGCTGCTGTCAACTTTTGTCACTGTCGTAATATAGTCCACAGAGATCTGAAGGCAGAAAATCTACTTCTGGATGCTAACCTTAACATCAAAATAGCAGGTGAGCTAAGACTAGCAGTGTGGGAGGAAGGCAGCTGCTTTCAGAAGTTAATAAATGTAGGCATTGGCTGCTTCCAGGTATTCAGAAAGAAGGAAATGCAGTGCAGCTAAAGGAAGCTTTGGATTTCAGTGTGGCCTGCTGCCCAGAGCTGAAACTGCCAGGTTGTAGCTGGGAGATTTATATGTCCCTTTAAGTAGCGCAAAATAAAAGACGGTGAAAAAAAAGCAGGTTTGGCTTCATAGGCAGATAGGCGGCTGTAGATACTGCGGTGTTCCAATACGCTGGCTAGTGGGTGAGACTAATATTAAAAAAATTGACCTTGCTTTGAGTCCTACTGCTGGTTTAGGACTTCTTTAAAGCAGGTCAGACTGGGTGAGAGAGAAAGAATGGAAAAGGAGGAATCACAATGTTTATGGTAGAGCAGTGAAGGGGAAACAGCACTCTTGGAATCATTTCACTATGCTGTCTGACAGAGCAAGAGAAGTAGCCCCAGTGCTTTGGGTATTTTATTCATTGCAGGGAGAGAAGCTGAAGTTACTAAATAAACAGGCCCTTACAGTCTGTTCCCGGTGTTTTGCTGGGCAGTGGGGTTTTTCACTAGTAACTGCCCTTCCAGAGAGCTTGCTTCTCAGGCGGTTTCTAGACTGACCTAACACAGGCCTGCATGTCTGTGATCCTCTTGTACATGAGATTGAGCCTTGGGTGCTGAGCTCTGTAATGCACTGACTAGACTTGACTTTAGCTTTGTGGGATTATGTAGCAACCGATTGAAACAAGAGGATTTAATACCACCCTACTCATCTCACTTCATGGCCTTTTGAATTGGAAGAGCTCATACTTACTATTTAATTCTACTAGAACCTAATGCATAGCAGAGCATTTTTGGAAAGCACTTTGTTGCCCCCTCTCTTAATAGGCTTTCTTGGAGACCTTGTTGTCTTTTACAAGGTTTTGTAACTTGATTTAAAAAAAAAAAGTGCTCAGGGCTATGAAACTTTTCGGTCTGCGAGCAATTTTAATACTGGGAGTTGGGGAATACTCTTCTAGCTTGATACCATCTTGGAGAGAGGAGCCAGTCTTGTTCCTCGTGTTACTGTTCTCTTATGTACCATCCGTAGGTGTTAGATTAGAGTTTAACATTTGATTTGTAGTAAAATGATTAGTAATTTCTTTGGTTTATCTCATCCTCACTTTGTGAGGAGGGAATGGGGAAGGAATAGAAAGGAGTGAAGGACTTCATGAAACTTCCTCTGGACACTTAATGGTATGAACCCTGTCCTCCTTAGCACAAGGATGATAACCTGCTCTTTGCTGTTCTGGGAGCAGAAGATGAGCAAGAGACATGTCGCTGATGAAGTATAAGTGGTTCGTAGTGTTTCCTATGTGTTAAGCTAATCTGTGCTGCCCTGTGCTGTGCAGCGTTTCATGGCCAACTGAAAGCCTGCTAGCTTATGCTTCCCTGGGACTGCGCTGTGTGCAGTCACCAAGAGAAACATACTGACAATGTTGGTAAAATGGCTCGGTTTTGCCAGTCAGACAGACTCATTTTCTGCTGAAGGAGGGCAGCCTGTTGGTAGCTGCTGCAGTGGGCAGTGGAAGGAGTTGGTAGCAGGTAGTGGAGCTCTGACCAGAAAGGCTGTTCTGGAGGTCTTTATGAGCAGCACTTTCTGGTATCTGTTTTATGCGAACAGATGCACTAATGATTTGAGGCCATCTTGTGTTCGTGGGGTAAAATCTAATCTGTGTGTAGGGGGGGAGATTGCCTAGCAAATAAAAAGAAAGAAAGAAGTTAAAAACTAATCCAGGTAGAGACTGGAATATGGCTGGATTTCCTACAGAAATGTCCACATAAGCATGCTGACAAGCTCTGTGAATGTCTGAAAATTGTGGAAACTTTTTATTTTTTTAATCTAATGGAGTTGGAAACTATTTTCCTTCCAAATCTCTGCTCCCAGAATGGACTCTAGAAGATAGTTCCCACCCTGGTGGTGGTAGTGTTTTACTTGGCAGGAAGATGTGGCAGTGATTTGAAAAGTAGCCTGGAAAAGCTGATTTATGGTATAGGATTTTCCAAGTATTAATTTTTGTCCCTATAACTCATCAATTACAACTTGACACCGGTTCTTCCATTGTTTCAAGAGCAACAAAGAAGTGATAGCAACTGATCTCTTTCACCCAAGACCTCCCAGAATAAACACTACAGAAATGCTCAAAGCCCTGTTATGCAGGGTGGAGGATCGGCTAAACCTTCACTGCCAAACCCGTTAACTGCGTCTAACTCAAACCTCTTCAATAATCCATTTAATGTTCAGCTGATGGAAGTTAGACATATATCTCAAGTGTCTTCTGAAGGCTCTGCTCAGTAACTGTGGTCGCTTTTTATCTGCCAAGTAGCAGCAACACAGATAGCCTGAAGGTTGGACACAGTGAGCTAGCGTGTCTTCTCTGACACTCATAGCTGAGACTGGGACTAGAGCTTTGTGGTTCTTCTGGTACCCATACGCGCAGCCTTTAGTAATGTGCATAATTCCGTCAGCTTTTGGAGTTTTTCAGACTCTCACTGGTGCAGATTTTCTAGCACATTACTACTGACCTCTATTTGCAGCTTTGCATCCCTTACTTGGCGTTAGTTAAGTAATTGACACTGCAAGATAGTATAGCACTCTCAAAGTGGGTTAACGCTGCTAATCTCAGTGGTGACTACAAGTGTGCTTTTGGGGTTTGGGTTTAGGTTCAGGGTTTTTTGGGTTTTTTTGTTTGATTGCAACTGTACTATTTTTCCGTAAACAATGAGATAGATACAAAAACTGTTACCCTCGTGCTCATTTTTCCCATGGATGCTTTTTCTCCAGCATACCTTCTCAAAGTCTGAGTCAGTAGCTTCTGGCACTATGTTCACTTGTGCTCCCAGTCAGAGGGTTCAGCCAGGAGTTGAGATTATTGCTAAATACCCAGGCCTTCCTGGGGTATGGTTTCAGAGAGGAATCTGATCTATGCATTGCTTCGCATTCGTTTGCAAGAGCCTGCTTGCTCTTTTACCTTCTGAGAATAAAAGTTCCTGTTGTGCAGATACTAAAGGCTCTTGCTCTGAGGAATCATGAGGGACTGGGCCCACCTTTTTATAGCATAGAAATGTTTCTTTTAAATATTTTTTGTATTATCACATCATTTTGACTTTCACCTTGCTCTTTAAAAATGCCCCTCTTCCCTCTGTATCTGTTTGTGGAACGAGACCTGGTTGCTCCCTGGGATTTGGATTTGCATGTCTCCTTGGACTGGGGTGACTTGTCATAGTTTTTAAGAAAGTTTATTTAAGTTGTAGTTTGGGGTTTTTTGTTTGGTTTAGATTTTGTTTTGTTGTTGTTTGTTGCTTTGGGGTTTTCAAATCCCATGCTGAACTTTCAGGGGGGCTTTTAAAAAGCCTGCTGTTTTCACCAGCCTTGACCTCAGTTGATGCAGCACAGGTGGGTTCTGGAAGCTGTTTCCAGCCTTTGAGCAGTGCTTCGTGTAAGATGGAGCCGTCTGGCTCCAGCTCCCTGCAGAGACAAGCAGCATGACTCACCCGGAGCCTGGAAAGTGCTGGGTAGAGCAGCAGCTCTCCACAGGGAGAGGTTTTTCATCCTGAAATCTGGGGCAGCCAGGGGGTGAGCGCAGGAGCTCCAGAACCTGCTGGGTGAACACTGACATGCTGGTGGCAGCATCTCTGCCCTTGTAGCCTGGTCCTCTAAGGAGAGGCTTTGTGGGACTGCTCTCTCTGCCTACCTCCTCTCCGCTGTCAAAAAGAGCTGTGAACCCATGGGCTAATTTCAACCTGATGTGGAAGAGGGGTAAAGTTTCAAAGACGGCCAATCTCCTGCAGCTCTTACAAAGCAGAGAAGGTTGCGGGAGGCAGCTGTTGCATGTCTGTTCAGAGATAGCAGCGGCTGCCAGCTGGCATGGGAAGGCACAGCTCTGCCCTCGCTGCAGAATGCGCTGATGCTTGCTTGCATCGCCGCTGTCGAACAGGGCTCGTTGGCGTGACTGGTTAGCAGGCCAGTGCAGCAGTGTGGGGAACACCTCGGTCCTCTGTCCTGTGCAGAGCTGGAGCTGGTGCCGGGCTGCATAGGGTGGCATTCGCTGCTTTGAAAATACAGTTGGTTCCCACAGTGCCACAAAGCCCACTCGAGTACATACAAGGATAAATAAAAGTAACTAAACCCAAATAATTTGCTCAATATATGTGAAGTACCAAAATTCTAGCATGTTCTTGCACAGTTCAAAAGAGTTTATATCTAAACTTGACTACAAATACTTTATTGTGAGGAGATGGAAATACATTTAGTGCTCTAGATTTTATTGCTTGCTCTGGTAGCTGTAATTCAGGCACTTGTTACACATTGTGCTTTAAACATGAGGCAGAACAGCTCAAAAGCTTGCAGAGGTGGAAAAGACAATTGTGTGGCTGTGTACTATTTCCCTGAAATAGTCCTCCAAAGGCTGGCTGCTCTTGTGTTTTGGAAGTTTAGATGAGTTCATGTCCAACAGTAAAAATCCAAAGGGTGTTTAACTGCTTCGTTTTGATACTGTGGTGCTTTTAAAGAACATTTACCATCTCTGTGCTCTGTTTTGAGGTAGGGTTTGAGCAGTGTTGTCTATACTCCAGGTATTTCCATAGGAACATGCCATGCTTTAGGTATTCTTCACAAGTGCAAACCATCTCCACACAGAATTTTGCTGCCGTGAAGGGATGGGAGGAGGGGAAGTTGGCTGTACCCTCCTGGCGCTGAGCTAGCAGGAGTCGTGCCGTCTGCGCCTGCTGTGCCGAGCTATGCTAGGTGGTCTGCTGAGCTTTGCAGAAGCTGTTTGAAGGAGGAGAGGAAAGTCACCTGAAATTAGGTCATGGAAAATGCTGTGAGGAAAGTGGCGATGTCGAGCGGGAGCATGGACTCACCAGTTAGTTCATTGTCTGTGGAGTACTCGTGGCGTTTTCTATGCCTCCTGCACAGAGGTGTTGGCCATCGCTGGCCTCGCTGGTGGCTCGCTCTTGGAAGTTGGTGTGAAACTCTGGGCACTGGTGTTAAGGGGATTTTGTTTAGAAGATGTCAACCGTTTTCCTTTCCACAGGGTGATACTGGATATGTTGGGGCAAACCTGTAGTTTTACATGATTTAGGAAAACAAACATTTCTTGATGGCTAAAGAAGGCATGCCAAAGTCCTTACCTTTTAAAGCATGGGTAAAAGACTGTAAAGAGAAATAAACAGATAAAATCGAAGATGAGTTTTCAAAATGAATGTGTATTTATTTAAAGAAATGGGAAAAAAAAATTTGTGCTTTTGCATCTCAAGTATTCTTTACCGTTTGTATACATGTAGTGAAGTATGCATTTTCAGTCCAGTTTTCCTGGCACAACATGAGGATCTTGTGTTTCACTGACAGGTAGGCAGTCAGCTGTGCATTATTCCACATACTCTGCAGTTCTGACCACTGATGGAGTCAAAATTGATCTTAAGCTCTTTATAAGAGATTTTCACTTTCTGCAGCTGTACTGCGTATTTTTGCCTCGATGCTTTTTTGGTTTAATCAGTTAGAATTTGCAAACTGAGTTCTGGCCCTCCTTGTTTTTTCCAGTGTTTCTCAACAAGCCTGCCGTGAGGATCTGCTGCTGGTGCAAATGCCATGCAAAATGTCCTTGTTGCTGTAGGTCCCCGTCCACGTGCATTAATGTCACTCACCCTCCTGCTGGCACACTTCTAGCAGAAACACAGGCAGAGCAGTTTGCAGATAACCTTTGTGGCACCGCTCCTTCTGATGGAGCTTGCTTCAAAGGGCACCTCATTCATAGGACGTGGAGACGCCTCTTTCTGACTGTATATTTGCTTTTATTCAATGGACACAAATAATAAGGAAATTGTTAGTGAAGCTTCTTTCTTTTTGTAAGGAAAAGCTCACTTCTCTTGAATCCAGACTTTGGTTTCTTTATTTCTTCCAGTGCAAGTCCCAGCTGTGTGCCAGAGGGTGGCAGGTTAATTAGCAGAGAATGCCATTAGTGCCCATGTAAGCTAATGGTTGACTGCCTGTAAGGTTAAGACCTTTCTCTTAATTTCTCTTTCAGGATTTATTATTTGCTGTTGATGGATGATTTGACTTGGTTTGTAGAGCTGCCCACCATAACCAAAGTTTCCAGCTCACCTAGCGCTTTCTGGAAAATCAAAGTTTCCTGTTCTTTTTCCCTCTGTCTGCATTTTGTTCTCGCTGGTAGCTGCCCTGGCCCTAATGAAGTTGAGAAACTTGACATCAGAGAAACTGAAGGTTGGAAATTAACACGCAAGATTTATGTGGGATTTATAGGTGGAAGCCTCATTCCAAACCATCCATGTGACTTGCAGCAACCCTAGTTGGTCTGATGGCTGGTGTATTGACTCCAGCATGGAAATCACATGGGCGAAAAGTGAAGAGGAAACTTTTGGAGAGATTTTTGTGTTCTGCTAAGCACAAGCAGTATGGTTATAATATGTGAAGCAGGCCTAACTGAGTCTTGGTATTTTACAGCAGGTTGTTTAAATGGAGTGTGGTCTATACTGTATGAAGTGGATGTGCTGCTGTTAATACTTGGTCTTCTTTTGTCTCAGTATGGAGAGAAGTTGCACACTGTCCAGGTGGATTCAGCGTTGCTCTTACTCTTCTTGCCTCTTTTGCGCTCTTGTTTCTCTGTGTATCGGTTATCCATTCTGGGATTGTATGTGACTACTAGACTCAGCAAATTACTTAAATACCATTTGCTTAGGACAATTGGAGTGGATCATATCCCTCTAATCAGTTCTCTTTATTCTTTCAGATTTTGGGTTCAGTAACATCTTCACACCTGGTCAACTGCTTAAAACCTGGTGTGGGAGTCCTCCCTATGCTGCTCCAGAGCTCTTTGAAGGAAAGGAATATGATGGGCCAAAGGTTGACATTTGGGTAAGCGATGAACCTCCTTCTCTCTTTCATTTGATTTTTGCTCTGTTTGTTTCTCTTTGCTTCCTGAATACTTGGTATGTGTCTTGGAGAAAAACCCCTGCTATGGGAAACAATGTTTTTTCAAAGAAACGCTTACAAAATTTTGTTCTGGCTACTGTGTCACTTTTTTTTTTTTATTGGGAGGTATGGTGCCAAAACTATTAGTTGCCCAGAAACACATTTTTAATTTAGTTTTCCAAAGATATGGTTTGCTTCTCCACTGTTGAACAGCAGAGTGCTTGCTGCAGTAGGGCTTGATCTGGCAGAGCTGAAAGAGGAAAGGTCAGGTTTTGCTCTACAAGGTTTTTGCAGAGAGCACATTAGCGCAGAGACTTGGGACGGTCTTCTCTGTGGCACTAGCTGTGCAACACAAAGCCTGCTTTGCCCTGCAGCCCTGCCTTTCAACACTGTCCTGCCTCTTCTCCTCGTGGGGCTCTCCAAGCTCTGCCAGCCAAGCCAGATGAGTGCGAGAGAAGGGTGGCATAGCTGGGTTTGAAATGGCTGCGCTGGTCACAGTGGCATTTGGTCGGCTGAAGCGGTTTGGTCTGGGCATGCAGGTTGGCCAGAGCCTCCTGCTGTGGTGGTGCAGGGCTGCCTCAGGCAGGCTGGGGCTGTAGGCTTCTTTAACCATTGGCTTCTGAGGCTCCAAAGAAAGTCTAAATTAGGCTTGAAGTTTGCAGGAGGAATTAAGCTGGCCTGGGACTGAGATGTCAGCAAGGTCCATTCCAGTGGGATTTTCTTTTTCTTCTTTATTATTATTTTGTTTATTTTGTATTTAAACAACATTTACTGCAATTAACTGCAGTCTCCCGGTCTTTCCCTCTAACATTGCTGACACGACCTTTGTTTTGGATGCAGAGTCTTGGCGTGGTGCTGTATGTGCTGGTCTGCGGCGCTCTGCCCTTCGATGGGAGCACGCTGCAGAACCTGCGGGCGAGGGTGCTCAGTGGGAAATTTCGCATTCCATTTTTCATGTCCACAGGTAAGGGGTGTGCACACCCCAGCACGCCTGCAGTGCTGAGCAGGCACTGGTTGTGTCTCTGCTTACAGATTCTTTGGAGCACTTACATTATAGTATACCAATTGATTTATGTGCCAGTCAAGTGGTATGCCAGGAAGCTTATCCACTGGATGGTGGTTTGTAACATAAGCTAAAATGAGTTCTGAGTCTAGCATTTAGAAACCAAAATACTCTTATTTAAAATCTCAGCTTTCATGTATGTAACTATGCAAACTATAGCGAAATGTGAGCAAAGAGACACTCCTCCTAAATTTTGGGATATGTGAAAGCTAAAAATGGAAGAGGGATTTAGAAATATAGGGGCTCTCACTGTACCTGTTTTACACAAGAAGCTTTTTACAGCATTATGGTACATGAGTTTCCAGCAATACCACCATCAGAGATTAATGTCTCTGTCCTGTTTCTGCAAAAATGCTTCTGAATGCTTTAAAATAAATCTTGTTTTGGAAAAGTGTGATTAATTCTCAGATAAAACCAACTTCATTTCAGAATGAGTCACATGTAGGTTCTTGGTTGCCTGCTGTCAGATTAAGGAGTAATTTTGCACGGGCTGCATGGAGTTTCCCAGCTGAAAGCTTCCTTGCCTGATGCCTTACTTGTGGAAGAGGTTCTCTTCATGCAGAAAATGCTTGCAAAAATGTGGTGCTTTTAAAGCAAGCTTAGATCCCACCCCAAATGGGGGAGAGCCTTAGCAGTCCCCCACAGTGACAGCACACACGTAATTCAATGGAGAAATCATTCACAGTGAGCTGTTGCCAAGTGGGGAATGGTCAGGGGATACTTTGCCCTTCAAACACCCAAAGCCAGTTGTGTCCCCTGGCCAGTGCCAGCAAGTCGAGGAGGGACAGGGTGACAGCATGCCATCTAGGGGCTCCAGCAAACAGCACAGGGGCCCAGTGGTCTGGGTGGCTTGCTTCCTTCCTAGCCTGGGAAATCAAATGTCTGCAGCAAAGTGGCACGTTGGGGACTTAACAGGTGTGAAATGCAGAAGGAGAAGCAGTATTTTTGCTGTGTATGACTTCTTGCAGAGAAGCGCGTTGCTTTGAAAGAAAAAAGCGCTTTTGCCCTTGCAGCATGAGGCTGCCTCCTGCAGAAGTAATGTCCCTCCCTGCGGGTTACCCAGCCTCTCTCTTCCCCCACAGAATGTGAACATCTGATCCGCCACATGCTGGTCTTGGACCCAAGCAAGCGGCTCTCCATGGAGCAGATCTGCAAACACAAGTGGATGAAGCTTGGGGAGGCTGATGCAGAGTTTGACAGGGTGAGAAGCAGAAGTGAGCTGGTGTGTGAGTGGGGTCTGCTCGGTGCCTGCCCAGCTGCAAACGGGCTCCAGGCACGTAGTGCTGCAATGTTCATTTCAGCCATTTGAGACCTCTCACTGGGAGTGCTGGTGTGCTGCCTTTCAGCTTTCTGTGTCTCCTGGTCTTGCTTTCCACATCACTCCTCACCTCCATATATTTTTGTGTCTTTCCCTTTGGCACTGAGAGCTGAAGGGACTAGATTTTGAATTGGTGTGCCATCAGTCTTCAAAGCTCATGCCAGCTTGCAGCCAGAGCCTGGTGCATTTGTTCCTCAGAGCGCTATGACTCATCAGTGTGCCTTTGGGAATGTCAGCACTCAAGTCTGTGTTTGTGCTCTTATAGCTGATAGCAGAGTGTCAGCACCTGAAGACTGAGAGGCAAATGGAGCCACTGAACGAGGACGTGCTGCTGGCAATGGCGGACATGGGGCTGGACAAGGAGCGCACAATTCAGGTGAGACACCACAGCTGACGGTCATGTCTTGCCTGTTCCCATTGGAGATCAAATGGCCACGTTTGTTGCTTATCACCTCTGGTAACTGAGCACCCTAAGCATGGTATGGAGCATATTTTGTTGCTTGACGAAAGGCACTTGACTGCTTTTTCCTTTTCCTCTTTTAGTCATTAAGAGCCGATGCTTATGATCACTACAGTGCAATCTACAGCCTGCTCTGCGACCGCCTGAAGAGACACAAGAATTTGCGCATTGCAGCATCTCCAAGTATACCGCGGACCATGACCTTCCCCACCTCTGCTAACATCCAGGTAGACCCTGCTTGCACAGTGTTCTTCCAGCCCTGGAAGGCCAGCCAGTCCCTTACCTGCTAAACTCAGACTTGCTTGTGGATGTCCTCATCCTGGCAGGGGTGTCAAAACATTCCTCACCCAGGAACTTTGTGTGTATTTAGGGTGCCATAATCCTGAGATTAGGAACAGTTTGTTCATTGGCTGTGGGTTTAGCGAATACCTTTCAGACAAAGTCTTGTGTTAGCTTAGTGACAGAGGAGAAGGCAATGTGAGGGTTACTGTTTGGGAGCTAGAGTTTACAGACCACGACTGCTGTGCGATACTTCTTCCTCCATTTGTGCTGCTGTCCAAGAAATGAATATTTGCTTTACGAGAGGCCAGGTCATAAGGGAAGCAGAAGAGATGCTGGCCCTGCCTGAAGAGAAGGGAGGAGGGGAAATGAGGTGACCCCTCGAGAATTAAGAATAAACTGATCTTCACTGGCTCCAGGGTAACCTCCCTGTTCCCAAGTGCTTAGGTCTGTGTGCACTGGTGTTAGTTCAGCAGTGTTTATAAAGGGATTGTACAAGATGCTAGCTTCATGCCTCTGTTGTTGATCTCGCTGCTCTTGCAGACTGAACAGACAGGCAATACCATGAGCATCAATGTGCCACAAGTCCAGCTCATCAATCCTGAAAACCAAATTGTGGAGGTGAGGTACACTCCTTGATGGCCCCTGCAAGTTCTTTTCCTGTGCTTGCACTGAAGTCTTTTGCTTGACCCTCACACTCTGTTTCAACATCTCCAATGGTTTGCCTTCCCAGACTGACGGAACAATGAACTTGGACAGTGACGAAGGGGAAGAGCCATCACCTGAAGCTCTGGTCCGTTACCTCTCCATGAGAAGGCACACGGTTGGAGTAGCTGACCCACGGTTAGTATTGGACCCTAACTCCCTGAGGGAGGATTACGGGAACCTGAAGATTTACTCCTAGCACACTTTGGTCCTTGTGAGATGTCACAGATTTATTCATGTGCTACATTGGCAGATGAGAGGCTAATGCCTGAAGGGGACTTCTGGGCTCTTTGGTATATAAGACTTGATACATTTTGGACTGGCAATGGTCTCCAGTTTCTGGGCTGGCAAATACGCTTCACAGCATGCCCCTCAGTCCCAGGTCTCTGCTTCACTCTAGGCAGACCAGGTGGTGATGAGTGTGTGTATCCGTATCATAGCTGGTACCAAACCTTTGGTTTCCTGCTCCTGCTGCGAGTGGCTTGGAGTTATTTCTGCAAACTTGATTTTTGCTAGACTGAGAAAGAAATTCAAGGTGTCTCCTTACCAAAAGCATTCTTTTAAATGTCCTAGTCCTGTTGCGCAACTTGGTTAGTATTTCAGCTGAGGAGATGCTTTCCTCTTCTTCCTGATCGGGTCTGTGTAAGCTCTAGTGTTGTTCACTGGTGTGCAAGCCAGTTTCTCACCTAAGGTGCACTGCTGTTGTGTCCTAGGTGAAGTTTTTGTGATAAATGTGACCAAGGGTAATGCAAAGAGCTAGTTCTGGCAAATCTCAACTTTGAGGGGAGAGAGGAACAAATAAAAACCAAAGGGTGGCTTGGCTGCTCTCTGTGACCATTTTGGGGAGCAGTAAGAAGCCTTTTTGTGAAGGGAGGCAGAGTGTGCTGGGCCTATGGGTGGTGCTTTCCACATCACTGCTAATTCACCTGTCTGTAAATGTGATTGCACAGGACGGAAGTCATGGAAGATCTGCAGAAGCTCCTGCCTGGCTTCCCCCGTGTCACTCCTCAGGCTCCATTCCTGCAGGTGACTCCGAATGTGAACTTCATGCACAATGTGCTGCCTAGGCAGAACCTGCAGCCCACGGGTCAGCTGGAGTACAAGGTACTGACTGATGCGTGCACTGCCTGCTGCATTCTGTGCCCCACCAGCACGTGGGGGTGTGTTTGTGCTCACGCTTATTCTCTCTGTCTGCCAGTTCCTTAGACTCCATAAGTTTCAAGGTTTACCCTCTTGCTGTCTCTTTAGGTATGATTCTAGTTGGTTACTTAAAAAGCCAAAGAATGAAAGAACACTGCGATACGGAATTAATTAATGGGCTGGGGAGAAACAGGACTGCACTGCCTGGCTTTGGAGCTGCACTTTGCAGCCTGCCTGGCAGCTAAAGCAGAGTGCAGGGAAATGGTGAGTTAAACACCACTTTTCCACTGACACTGCCTCTCTCTGCCCCACATCAGCTCTGAGATATTGGTGATACTCCTTCATCTCTCCTGAAGCCCAGAAGGCTTGTTTTCTCTCACGCCAGTGTCTGGGTTTTTGACCTTGGGGCTCAGGTACCAGAAGGATCCAGTATGGGGTCGATAACTGCATTGTTTGTGCTTCCCAGGAGCAGTCCCTGCTGCAGCCCCCCACCCTGCAGCTGCTGAATGGCATGGGCCCTCTGGGGCGGAGAGCATCAGATGGCGGAGCTAACATCCAGTTACATGCACAGCAGCTGCTGAAACGTCCTCGAGGTCCATCTCCGCTTGTCACTATGACACCAGTAAGTAGCAAAAGGGAAGAAGAGAATTGATGGCATGCTTATAAATGTCTCCTCCCACAGGCAGAGGTGACTGCCTCCAAGACACAGCAGACAGGGTAGTAGCTCAGTCTGTAGCACTCCGGAAGCACTGCAGGGAGTGTGCCTGCTTGCTTCCAAAGGTTCCCCCGCTCTGGAGCAGCAGGGTACTCTATCCCCTGGTGGACAGTTGCTGTGCTCTCCTATAGCTAGCAGCTGAGACGGTATTCCTCTCTGGAATTGACCACGTGTTTGTGAACTTTTTTTAATGATTGCTTTTCTTCTCCTTTGCTGATCTAATAGAGAAAAGAAAATTGTCCATTTTGGGTGTTAATGCACATTCTTTCTTCCTTGATGCATCTGTAGCACCTGGTAGTACCAAAAGAAGCAGCACCTTGTACAGGCAGTTTTGATTGGGGAAGGAATGTTGGAAGAGGTCTTGGCTGAGTGGCCTTGGTACTGCTGAGGAGCTGACATATATCCTTGTGAAAGCTTGTTTGGGAAGGTCAGGTGTCCGCTGTGTGGATGGGAACCTGCCAACTGCTTTCTGGAACCCATGGCTTCTCTTCTCTCCACAGGCTGTCCCAGCTGTCACCCCTGTGGATGAGGAGAGCTCCGATGGGGAGCCAGATCAGGAAGCTGTGCAGAGGTAACTCCCAGTCTGTTAACGTTTGCCCTTACTACCTCCAAGAGGCTCACCCTGTGGGGTTCCACAGCTGAATTAAAACACCAGCAACCTCATCACAGGCAACAATGTTGATTACAGCGAAGGCTCAACATTTTCTCTTGTTCTTGTGGGTGTTGATTACTGTAGGCAATTACTCCTCTGATACTACTAGGTGCTTACAAAGCTGGATTCCCCCTGAAGTGGTTAGCTAATTGAGCAGTAGGTTCTCCAGAAACTCTGAAACTGCTAAATTCCTTTGCTTAGTGTGCACCAGCATGCAATCCACACTAACCTGCAAAATGAGTGCTAAGTGATTCACCCCTCCCTGCTGAGTGATGGAGGTAGGAAGATCTCATCTGTGGCCTTGGGTGTCAATGCAGCTTTTGTATCAAGACATGCAGTAAACATCCAACTCTGATGCCTTAAACAAAGTGAGCTTGCTGGAAATGCGGGTACCTCTAGCTTCTAATTTTAGCAGTAGGCCTTAAAATAGTCTGCTCCAATAAGGAAAGGATTGTTAGATACCAGGCTGGAAACTTCTGTTCTCTTTGTCTGCTCCAAACACATACTAGGAAGCGGGTAGAAGATGCTTGTACTTTCTCAGTCCATGAAAACACTAACCATGTCCTTGCTAACCATTTCTTAGTAGCTTTTGCCTAGTTTCTTCTCTGCTAACCAGCTGGTGCACTACATGTGGTAGATGTGGTTATGGAGTGCTCCTATTCTCTTACCTCAAACTTGAAACGTTTTCTGGATACCCCCTGAGTTTGTTCAGGCCAGCACCTTGAGTAAGGCAGTGTTTCCTCAGGGGCTGCACTCGGAAGAAGGATTCAAATTGGGGGTTGGTTGCAGGCAGAGGAACACGGCGGTG
>JANZLQ010000086.1:7261591-7290736 GCA_026212715.1 Elanus axillaris
GGCGGGTGGAGGTCATACGCCACAGCCTCTGCCAGCTCTTCTCCTCTCAGTGCTCCAGAGCAAAGGGGGGATTTTAACGGTGGGTGTGTGCAGTGACAGATTGTGCAGAGTGTGCGCTGAGACTCCTTTTGCCTACCTGAGCTTAGAAGAAAATCAAAGCTGGTACATGTGAAAGAACTTGCTTCCAGCCCTACCTTAGAGTTGACGCAGAGCACATCTTGTTTTCTGCCTAGCGTTAGACTCTAGTTCTCCACCACCCTCATCTTTGTGCTCGCTCTCACAGTATTTTCCAGCTTCATGAGCTGCTGTTCATCCACTGAGCCACGATACTGGGAAGGTACATGCTCATGACCTGTCCCAGCTGCAAGGCAACACAATGAAAGAATGGAGGCCAAGTCATAGTACTGAGCAGATGAAGAGCATGCACCTCCAGGCACTGCAGGCTGCATTCAGCCCCTGTTAAGCTGCTGTACCCTAACTGTGTGCTGTCCTCCCTAGCAGGGCTCAGGAACACAGGCTCTATACACAGCTGTACACAGATGTGCTGCCTAGATAGCTACTAAAAGTTGTAATTAAGGGCCCATAATGTCCACTGACAACACCTCAGGTGGTAGAGTCTTTCTGACTGTGCAAATTTGACAAATCTGACTCTTGGCAAGGGGATGCCTGGACATCTTACTGGGGCAGATTTTCACCTCTCCTAAAATCTAAGGTTTCAGATGAGTCTCTAAGTTAAAGCATTAGCTCAGCTGGAAACATTTTGAAATCCACATGCAGTATTTTGTAGATTGCAAGCCACTGAAATGTTCAGATCCCACTGAAAGGCAAGTCTCCTTAGACCCATAGGTCACTCTGCTGCTCTAAACAGTGCTGCCTTTAGTCCTTTCATACCACATGTTCTTCTTCCACCAGATGGCCCAGAAGAAGCCCCGTCCAGGTTGTGTGTTAACTTGCTCTCCACCCCCTTATGTTGCAACATGTCAGTAGTCATCAGAGGAGAAGGGTAAATAGCATTAACATCAGGGACAGATGCAAATATTTAGCTTCTCAGAACACTGCTCCGAACACTCTGTATGCAGCCACCAGTGAGCAGTTTTTGCCCTTCTTAATCTGACCTTGAAAACAGAGCATAGTCTTTTCTCTGTTCCAGGGAACAGTCACATCTCCTTTGAGCTTTGGGAAACTTTCTTCCACCCGAAACACTGTTACAGCTCATGATTGGATTGTTCCCTGGAGGTCTGAAATAAAATGATCTTAGCAAACCACAACTGTAAAGCTCTTTGGGAAACTTTCCCTGTCTGCATCAAATGGTTCTTAAACAGCTAATGGCACAGACTTTGGCAAGTTACCACAATGCTAAGTACTCTTCATTCTGTTAACTTGCTGTCTTCTGCTTAAGTGGCTTCAGTGGCTAGCAAAGAAAGGCTGGCTTTGGAGAAGGCAACGACTTTATTGCCTGCCGCTGTTCTGTGCTTCACCAATTGAAGTTGCAGGGAGCCCTAGCAGGGGAAAAGAGTGAAGGTGAGAATTCCCTTTTAATATCCCCAGTGTCGCTGACCAAGTGATCTTTGTCACAGTTACCACAGCTCCCTTGTTGCTGCTGGTTCACAAGAGCAGAAATAGTTGAGTTCATAAACAGGCATCCATCCCACCTGGCCTTGAGTGGGTAAAGTGGTAGGCCTCACACTCGTCACAAGCCAGAGTGTCCTGGGTAGGCACTTCATTCGTTATCTCTTCTGGCCCGGTGCCCTCAGCCACTCTGAGCATCACTGCAGCCAGAAACTAGCAGTTCAGAGCTGCGTGGCTCTTCGTCACATCCTTGCCAAAGCAGAGGCTCCTAGTTTTGCCCTGTGCACTCCCCCAGTCTTCAGCAGATTTGCAAAAGAACTGCAGTCTCTCAGTTCCAGTGCAGAGGGTGCTTTAGTTTAAGCTGCTGCCCCCCAGGCTCTGATGTGAGAGGTGAGCCCATCCTTAGTGCTGGTGGCTCCTGCTCTGGAGGAAGGGACCCTCTTCTTCTCATTTTTCCTTGCTGGTCTTCCCCTGCACATCACCGGGCAATTTGTGACTCCCTGGAGCGTGGAGCAGGGACTAGATGGCGCACACGGCTTGGGCTGGGCACCAGCCCTTCCTCAGCCGAACCCCTTCTCATCATGTTCCTCCGCAGCCGGAGGCTCTACCCACCCATAATCTCCGGCAGGGTGACCCTCGTGCGCCCTTCCCCTGCTCTGACAAGCCAGCCACTGCTCAAGGCTCGGCCCAGGGCAGGACTGAAGTGCAAAGGCCATCCTGTAAGGGTGCAGCTGAGCAGCAGCTCTGCTCTGCGCCCGTTCTCTGGCCAGCTCTCGCTAGGATTTTCTGTGACTCGTCTCTTGGCTCCATGCATGCAGCAGACTTCCCCGTGGCTCAGTGGGGCCTTGGGAGAGGGAGGCAGACCTGCTGTAGCAGAGTGAATCCACGTTAAGGCCAGGTAGTCATCCGGGTATTCCCAAAGGGATATACCGGCCTTCCCCTTGAGATGAAATGTGGCTTTCCTGCTGGGAAAGAGCAAAGAGCTACTTGTTCCTTCTGAGGCTTGCAGTAGCACACAAGGAGCTGAAACTACACTTGTCCCCTAAGCACTGAGGACCCAGTGACGTGACGGGCATAGGCAGCGTGTCCCTGGTGTGCCTCTCCCTAGTTGGTTCTGAGCACTGGAGCAAGCATTCTTCCTTCCCATTTACTCTGGATTATCTAACGCTCCCTGTTTTTGGAGTACTCCCATCAGTCTCTTATAAAATGTGCTCCTGCTTGTTGCAGATACTTGGCAAATAGGTCAAAAAGGCACACTCTGGCAATGACCAACCCTACAGCTGAAATCCCTCCAGACTTGCAGAGGCAGCTAGGACAGCAGTCCTTCCGACCCCGGGCTTGGGCTCCACACCTGGTACCCGATCAGCACCGGTGAGTAATGGCACCGGCCGTTCGGGCAGCTTTGCGCCAGGAAACCTGCTCAGATGTCGTCTGGAATGGAGCACTGAGGACATCCTGCTTGGCAGGGAGGGGTGAGGAGGAGGAACAGCTCCAAGAGCAGACCCACAGAGCAGAAGGTGTCTTGACCACACTGGGGACACTGGAGTTCTGCATTGGCATGGGCTCCATGCCTGCAAATACAGGCAACGCAAGGGCAGGAACCAGCTGGCTCTTCTCCTCCAGTCCTGTTTTTGGGGCTGGATATGATTTGCCAGAATGGCTGCTGGCACATAAGGGTTGGGAATAGGCTATTCATTTTAGAGGAAAGCTTTTTTCTGTTGTAATGGTAGGTGTCAAGCTAGCAGTAGACAGCAGATTTTCTACAGAACATTTTTGGAGGCAGATGCAGGCAAAAGCTGCACCAAGAGTCATCTACAACCAGAGCTTAAAAGCCTCACTGTTCTGCACCAGAGTTGTGTGTTTTGACTGCAAAGTCTCTTTGCAAAGCTCCTCAAGAGTCATTTTATTTCTGATCCAAACTCCTGCTGGGAATAATATGGGGAAAGGAAGCTGGGGTGGCAAGAAAATCACAATGTCTGGGAAGGAGGGAACAGATGCAGATTTGGATCTAAACACACTCAAAATGTGTGGGTGGGGCACTCCTGATGGAGAGAGGTGTTAATTTGACACGCAGTCCTTGGTTAGCAGCAGCAAACTAGAGACGCTAATGCCACAGAGGGAGCTTAAAACCTGTGCTCTGAACCTCTCGGCACTGAGAGCGCAAAGCAGCTGCAAACTGCAGAGTTTGCTGCCTGTTGGTCTTGACTGTTGAGAAAGCAGTCACCAAGCTGGGTTGGTGCTCATGTTCAATCTTTCAGCCAGCTCATGCTGGCAAGCTTGACAAAGCGCTTTTTATTGTAGCCAGATACCTGCTGAGCTGAGCACTGATGTAATCAGCAGAGACAGGTGAACTCTGAGCAGACTGAGACAGTGCTAGTGCCACGCTGGAACTCCGGAAAACCAAGATAAGCACCTCTCTCCCCTGAAGTTACTCCCTCACAAAGGTGCTCGGGGGATGGGAAGAGCAGGAGGGGAAAGATTTCTAGGGTCACAGAAAGGCTTGGTAGGAGGAGTGCAGCTTGCAAAACAACCAGAATGTGCTGTGTCCTGCTTTAACGATTGCTTGAAATTGGAAAGGTAAGCTGGGTCACTCACACACTGCAGGAATTGATTTTTTTACAAGATTGTTAAAACACACTTGCCCTGTAAATACGTTGGTGTCACCTCTGCCTCTTGGCTTTGGAGTCCTGAGGCTGTTTTGTTGCATCGCGGACAGGGTGGTATCTGCTCATTCCACCCTCAGTGTTGTAATGTGCTGTGAGCCTGCCTCATGTTTTACCCGGGAAATCATGGGCACTTCATCTGACCATGGCCTAAACAGATTGCCCCGTGTTATGCCCAAGACACGTATGATACAGAAACCATTAGCTGTCTTGTGTCATCACCTAAACAAACCTCAGTTATTGAGTGGTAGGTGGGTTTTATTTTAGCTCCTAATGTATTTTAAGCCATCTTCTTATGTAGCACCTGTTTTTGGTCCTGATAACATAGTATCTGAAAGCAGAATTTAAGTACAGCAATTGTACAAGGCAGTACAGTTGTTCAGCCCTGGCCCTGTGGGTTTGGGAACCTCAGCATAATTTTACCTGTAGCTTCTGCTTTCCATTAATACAACAGGAGATCAGGATAAGGATAATGCATGGGATGGCATCAAAAGGCAGGGGCATAGCTCTGTCCTTGGAAGAAAGTTGTGTGTAAGCTATAGAAACTGAAGTACGTCCCGCTAAGGCAGACCAAATGACATGAACTGAACCCAGCATGCTGGAAATGGTTCAGCATCAGTCACCTTCTGACAAGGGGGAGCCTCTCCAGGAGAAATTGTTTCACTCTGTGGAACAGGCTTCAGTAAAGACCTGCATTCAGAGTCGCTGTGGAGGTAACTTGCCTGCAGTAGTGTGGTTCAGACCCACACCAGTGTGCAGCTAGATGGGCTCCTGTTGGGTTTAGTGCCAGGATGCCAGAGGTGCTGCAAAGACCATGTCTCCATGACCTTCTCACAGACAAAGGCTGCTGTTGGAGCCTGTACTGTTACGTATTGTTTGCTGGGTTTTATAGATTGCATTTGCACAGAAACGGTTAGGGCAGGCAGAGAAACCTGATCCTATTTGTTATAAGGCACCTTGTGACATGTGTATGGAAAGTTAGCTTTGTTCACAATGATGCAGGTTGCACCGAATGGCAGGGCAAGAGCTTAGCACTTGACTTTGATAATGGGGAGCTCCAACTTGGGGATAAAACAGCTCCTGAAAAAAATCTGGCTCCCTCTGATGGTGAAGAAGAAACCTCATTGTGAAGGGAAAGTGTTTGTAGTGCCTTGGGCATAGTTGCCTCTATACTGGCTATGTCTGCTTTTCAAACACACTGGTTCTGATTGCCCAGTGTTGAGCATCCAGACAACTGGGAGACTCTGTATGTGAAGCGACAGCTTGGTTAATGCATTAGAAAGGTATCCCCTACTGTGCCGAATTACGTTCCTGCTCTCTTTTTTTTAATTCAGTGCATCTCTAAGCATAGGTGCCAGCCCTGCTTCCTCCTCAGAGGCTGCAGAACACATCAGGCTCCTTTCTCCATGTGCCCCTCCTGTTTTCCACAGGCATCAGATGTAGTCAGGAGCCCTGGGGAGCTGGAAGGCTCAGGAAGTGGCTACTGAAGAGGTGGATTTTAGATTTTTAGGATGCTGAATGGTTTCTGTAAACCTTTTCCCTCTAAGGGATAGATGCATCTGTATGGATGGACGATGAGTTGCTGCCCACCTGGAATCTGGTCTGTGGCTGAGTAGTCTCCAACCTTAAAAAAACATTTATCTGCCCAGGCACCAAGGATACTTGGTAATCCTGTTTCCTATTCACGGTGATGATGGCACTTTATTTCTTGATCTAAAGCATGGTTTATTCTGGGTGAGTAGGCAGGTAGAACTTGGCATGGCTGGTATAAATTAAATGTCTCTGTACCAGAGTTTGGTTTTTAGCTGGCATCACTAACCCACTTCCCCATGTGTTCAGTTCTATTTACAAGGACTCAAATACTCTGCACCTCCCCACTGAACGCTTCTCCCCGGTTCGGCGCTTTTCGGATGGTGCTGCCAGCATCCAGGCTTTCAAAGCCCACCTGGAGAAGATGGGCAATAACAGTAGCATCAAACAGCTTCAGCAGGTAAAAGAGAGGGGTGGGGGTCCTCAAAATAGCCTCTGCAAGGGCTTTTATTGTCTCAGCCTTGCTGCTTCAGGAAGCAAAAGGTGAAATCTGTATCGCTAATGGCTGTGCACATGCAGTGGTGGCTTTCTAGCCAAGGAGCTGTTCCCCCTCTGTCTGCAGCAACCCTGCTGGGTGTTCTCTAAACATTTGTGCTATTCATCTGTAGGCTGGGAACCTTGGGGGCTTCCACCCCCCTTTTTCTGGGAAGCAAACCACATGCTGTGCCTACACGTGGGCTGTTATGCCTGCCCTCACGGGTCCTACCAGCACTGTCAGGCTGCAGCTGCTGATCTTCTGCATTTCCTGCAGCAGCAAAGTTTTGGGGCTGTTCGAGGGTGTCCCAGGAAAAGGGCAGCTCCTACAGCTGGAGTTTGGAGTGTATTGCATACAGCTATTTCCTACACAGCCAGCACACGTCTTATCAATGGCTTGAGCAGGACTTGGCCCCAGGACAGGACTTTCACCTTGCAACATGATAGAAAAATGAGATGCTCTTTTCACCTTGAAGTTATCACTACTAGAGCTTTGTGCTTGCGTTTTTAAGGGAAGGCAACAGTACCAGCTTGGTGTCATGTGCAGCCATTTCTTTTCTGTTGTCTGAGGTTTGAGGTAGCCATGTTATTACACATCTGATTATGTCAAATTAAATGGATTAGGCTTTCTTTACTGGCTTTTTCAGATGGGTAGGCTTCAGAGAGTAGTTTTTTGCACAGCAAGTATGTCATGCCCAAAAAGGTCACTTACAGGGTGTGTTGGATTTGTTACAGGAGTGCGAGCAGCTTCAGAAGATGTATGGCGGGCACATGGACGAGAGGACGCTGGAAAAGACACAGCAGCAGCACATGTTGTACCAGCAGGAGCAGCACCATCAGATTCTTCATCAGCAGATTCAGGTACTGGAGCCTGAGCCAGACCTTCTGAAGTCTTCCCTGTGTTTTCCTGCATTGCTGCAGATACAACTACTGAGCAGGTCCCGGTGGGGTTGAGGAGGGTAGATTGCTCGGCCTGCAGTAACAAGCAGCAAGCCTGAAGGACTTCAGCAGTGATGTTTGCACAGCTGCTGTGATAGCCAGAGCTGCAGTCAGGGACTGAGTGTCTGGTGAATCTGCATATGTCCTACTTCACCAATCAATGTTTTCTAAATTTATTAGTTGAGACATTATTAAATGCAAACACTTCTTGTTTTCTCCCGGCGCCTGGTTCAGGACTGCATCCGGCCACCCCAGCCATCTCCACCCTTGCAAGCTCCATGTGAAAACCAGCCAGCTCTGCTCACTCACCAGCTTCAGAGGTAAAGAAATGGCTCAAGTAACACTCTGGGGAGTGGGTTTTACTCTTACTCAACCCTGGGGATGAGCTAACGCAGTTAGAGTCCAGGGCCAGGTTGAAAGTGTATAAAGTGAGAATGGTAGAGCAAATTCCCAGGTGAACATGCCCAGTCCTTTTAGGTGGATTCTGTCGGAAGGACTTTTAGAAGCAGAGAAACATGATTCAAAGGCACAAATCCGCTTTGAGCAGATAATTGACAGTTCTGCCTCTTCACCAGCTTGAAAATATATTACCTTCAGTAGCCAGTTTCTCTCCTGCTTTCTACTTAGAGCCGCTGCTGGACATCTGACACCTTTTCAGGCTTTTGGTTAGGTAGCTGTCCTTGGCTTCAGCACCCTGAGTTGTAGATGAGGCAGGCTGAATGATGGGCAAGGAGAAAGGAAGGTTTCTCACCAGCCCCAGTGGGTCAGGAGGCAAGCCTGCAGTGTCCTCATCCCCAGGTTTCTGTTGCAGCCACTGGGTTATGCTCGCTACATGTGTGACTGAGGCAAGTCAGGTGGCTCTCAGAAGGGAAGCCAAGCTCTAAAGAGCTTGGGATCCCAAACAAGGGCTTTATGGTGTTTATTGAACACAAGAGAAGCTCAGCATACGGCATCAGCTCTCACAGTTGAAAAGGCATCTTAATGAGGAGCAGGCATGACGAAAAGGTGCTTGTTTCCCTGTGTAGGTTACGGATTCAGCCATCCAGCCCGCCTCCGAACCACCCTAATAACCATCTCTTCAGGCAACCAAACAGCAGCCCACCTCCTGTGAGCAGCAGTGTGCTCCAGCCCCATGGTAAGCGCTGACAGTTTACTGAGCCATCTGCACTCCTCTGGGCGGGCCACTTGGAAGAACCGTATGGTCCTATCAAACCTCCAGGGAAAAGAGTGTGTAGGGGTGCCAGGGGCTTCAGTTCCCCCCTGTGGCCTCATCCTTGAGCCGTTTGCTGATGATGTAAAAGATTCTCCATCTGGCACCAAGAGCTGGTGTTATCGAGAGCTTGTGAGGAGCTGCCAGCTGGAATGTGCTGTTGGGTTTCTTGTCATAAGATCCTTACTTATCGCTCTCGGGAGTGGGGAGGAAGGGCTGATATTCTTGGATTTATGCAAATCACTGTCAACTCCGCTTTGTTTCTCTTTCTGTGCAAGGGGCTCTAGCTGTGACCTTTGCACACTGGCACAGTGTGACAGAGCAGTTGGGAGTAGTGCTCCTCTTGCCGCCCACAGACACGTACTGGGACTCCCAGTGTGGCCCAGAGAAGCAGCAGCTCCTGCATGGAGCAGATTACGCTCCCAAGCCTTGCCACAGGCTGGCACAGGTGCTGAGGGTCTTTGTTCCTTGTAGGTGCTGCCTCCCAGTCCCAGTTCCAAGGCATGCCGTCCCACAACACAATCTTCCCGCAGTCCGGTAACTGTTCCCCTCCCCCAAACATGGGGCTGACGTGCCTGGGCCTGCAGCAGCAGTCGCAGCCTCAGCCAGTCACTATCCAAGTGCAGGAGCCCGCCGAGCTGGTCAGCAACAACCTCCTGCAAGGGGCCTCTGTGGCTGGGCAGGGCATGTCCTCCCATGCACGGGGCATGCCCATCAGCCCCAGCGCCAACCAGATCCAGATGCAGCACCGCGCTAACCTGATGGCCTCCCTCACCTACGGCCACAGGCAGCTGTCCAAGCAGCTCAGTGCCGACAGCGCCGAGTCACACAGGTAAGGCTGCCGCCCTTCTCTGCACCACTTCCCTGAGCTGGGAGCAGGGAGGAAGAAGAAGGGGTGGGTATCTCTTGGGCCAAGACATGGTTTCCTCACCAGCCCGGGGCTGTGCTGCACTGGTTTAAGGGAGTGAGCCATCTCCCCACCCCTGGGCAGCAGCTTCTGAGCCAGGTCAGAGCTCTAAGAGTCTGCAGGGCTGCTGTATTGTGTGGCTTAGGGAGCACCTCCTGACCCAAGAGGGCAGCCCAGCATGCCTGGCCTAGCCAGAACGGCTGCAGTGCACTCACTTGTTCTTTTCTGTTCTTTGCAGTCTGAACGTGAACAGGTATCCCCCCACCAACTATGACCAGGTGCACTTACACCCCCACCTCTTCCCAGAGCAGCCTCGCGTTTCCCCCAGCAACTACAGCCCATCGGGAGGAGTTGGGTTTCCTCCAGCTCAGCAAGCTCTGAAAGTCCCGCAGCTTGACCAGTATCCCAGTTTTCCTCAAAACGCACATCAGCAACAGCAGCACTACACTGCATCGGCACTACAGCAAGCACTGTTGTCCCCAACACCCCCCGACTACAGCCGACACCAGCAGGTACCGCACATCCTCCAGGGACTGCTTTCTCCCCGGCACTCGCTCACGGGACACACGGACATGCGGCTGCCCCAGGCAGAATTTGCACAGCTCATCAAACGTCGGCAACAACAGCAGCAGCAGCAAGAATTTCAAGAGTTGTTCAGGCATATGAGCCAAGGGGATGCTGGGAACATTGGCACCAGTGTGGGACAGAACCTCTCGGAGCGCCAGTCGTTGTCTTTGCCTTATCAGAGTGCTGACACGTACCACCCACAGAACAGCCCCCAGCACCTCTTAAAAATCAGGGCGCAAGAATGTATCCAGCAGGTACCCACATCAGTGCCGCCACACGGATATGTACACCAGCCAGCCCTGTTCCATTCAGAGAGCATGGAGGAAGACTGTGCATGTGAGGGTGCCAGGGACAGCTTTCCAGACAGTAAGAGTTCAAACACATTGACCAAAGGTTGCCACGAGACCCCCCTGCTTGTAAATGCAGGAGGGCATGGGGACCCAGAATCTTTGCTAGGAACTGCTAATCACGCGCAGGAGTTGGGGACGCATCAATACAGACATCAGCCCGCTGCTGGATTCAGTAGGAATAAGGTGCCCAGCAGAGGTAAGGCTTCCTGCTGCTCGCGTGGACAAAACTTTCTTCCGTGCTGGCTGCATGCTGCTTGCCTTCCTGCCGGAGGACATCATCTCTACCTGGCACGGCAGGGGTTTCGTGACATACTTTGCATAGCACGGAATTACCTAGATTCTTTTTGGCTTTGGGGGCCTTAAGTAAATTGCAGGCATAGTCTCTCTCATCAACAGTGTTAAATAAGAAGGGGACCCAATCGGCTGCTTCTCTTTTGAATTTGACCTACTTCCACAGGCAGGTGAAGACCAGGTCCCAGAGTACTGCCATGTTTTCAGGGATGCTGTGTACTGTTGATGTTTTTATTGTCATTGGTGATGTTCCCCATCCTGTGTAAACAACAGGCTAGAAACAGTTAAGTTACTATTGCAGCCCCAAATGCAGCAATGTGTTCCTTCTCTTCAGAACAGACCCTGAATCCTGGCATTGCTAAAGCTTCCACAAAGGTGCACAGTAAGAGTGGTGGTAAATGTCTTGCGGCTAGGGCTGCCTTGTAAGAGCTCCTCTGGCACTTTGGGAAGCAGCAGCAAGATTCTAGCCCTGCTTGAACCAGAAGGGCTTGATTCTGAAGAAAGTGAGTTTAAACTTGAATCCAAAGACCTTTTCTGCTAGTTGGAAGCAGTTGTGCCTTTGCTCCTTGGTGGCTGCATTGGCAGCGGTGCTCTGTAAGTGAAATTCCTGCCTGAGCTGTAATTACAGGCCTTCTCTGTATGAAAAACACACCATCTTAGCCCCTTGCAAAGAGGGCTTTGAAGAGAGGGTTTCCAGGCTGAGCTGGGTGGATCAGTATTCAGTGCAGGACTGAGTTGTGCTGGTCCGAAGCCATCAGCTTGCCCTTGGCACAGAGGACCCTACTGCAGAGGAGCAGTGTCCCGGGCACAGGAGGCACAGCTTTGTTTAGGGACACAGCACGGGTTTGTTGGGAAAGTACTGAGTTGGAACAGACTGGCTCGGAGGGCAGAGCGGGCACACCAAGCCCTGGCCCCCCAGAGTGTGGGCAGGGGGTAGGGACAAGGCATGGCTTTTCTGAAGTTTTCTTAAGTTGTGGGTTAATGATGCATTTGCTCTCGGACTTCAATTCCCCTGCTGTGCTTGAAGCACAAAAGGGATGAATTGTCCCAGGTTAGGCAAAGTCTGGAAACACTAGAGGTGTGTTTTGTACCAAATCAAGAGTTTGCATCTTAGTATCACAGACCGTTAGATGACCAACAAGATTTCATGAAGTCGGAAGCTAAATTTCTGTCCCCGTACTGATGGTGCTAGAACCGGTTACACAAGGGAAAAGGACTTTAGACTACAAGACTTTGTAAATGAGTAAAAGCAAGTAAATGTTTACAAATAGAATTGTGTAAGCCCTTCTGACAGCACTGTTTGGATGCTCACATAGTAAACTATGTCCTGAGATACAACCACTTGCACCGCTTTCCTCCTGGCTTCGATAACCCACTTGGAATCAGGCCTGCGCTGCTTTGGTTCCAGGCAGAGTTGACATCTAAGCCACCTAGGTACCCTTTCCTGCAATTAAATCCTACAAAACTCCAGCAGACATGCCAGTAGCGCATTGGCGCTTTGCTCGCTTATGTGTAGTGCAGCCCCAGCATTCCCAAGTACACTGTGCAAGGCACAGAGGGCTGACCAGGGAGACTTGCCCCAGCCGAGCATGGCTCCTCTCCCTGAGCATTGGTGCTGACAGCTGGGCTTTCTCAGCCACATTCCTGAGTTTTACTGTTATTTTCCCTATACTGTGTTACGAGGCCGTAGCCTTTCTTGGCGCAGGGGCAGGAGGTGGTATCTTCTCTTCTGCCCCGGCTCACCAAACGTGTTCTCCCTAGAGTGGAGCGTACCTTTGCAGTGATTCAGGAGTATTTGTGCCTTCTGAGGGAGCGTGTTGACCCTGATCAGAAGGCCCTGGCTTGTATGTTGAGCATCTGCCGGAGGTGGCAGCTGGAGACTGTGAGACCGTCGACCAAATCTGTGTTTAGGATGTGACTAAACCGCCTTTGAACAGCTCTGCTCCAGTTTTGCTCCAGCCTAGCTGTCACAGGGCTGGGAATGCTGCCCATGGGAAACCTGCCTCGCCTCAGCACTGAAGGAGCCGAGCTGGCGGCCATGGCCCTGCCTGCAGTGCCAGCATCACATGCCGCACAGACACAAAGGCTGCCTGGCACAGGAGCCCCATCCCCTATGGATGCGGGGATGAAAAGCTCTCCTACTGTGGGTTCGGGCTGCTGGAGCAGGGTTGGGGCAAGGAAAAGAGTGTGAATGCAGGCCTGTCCCTCAGCCTGAGCTGCATCCCCAGAGGTGCTGTGTTGGCAATGGGAAGCGTGCAGTTGTCTTTTGGGTCCAGGCTATTCCAGGCTAAGGACACTCGGCCTGCCATTCCTTGTCACCTGCAGTGCAGGGGCTGGTGCCAGGGCTCGCCGCTGGGTCTGGCTGCAGGAGCACTTCGACACTGGGGCTGTTTGTGGAGCTGGAGAAGCGGGCTGCTGGCCCAAACAACCATTCCCACAGTTGGAGCAGCGTCCCGAGCAGTGTGTGGGTGGCACTGCTCCGCCAACATCTGTTACCTCATGTTTTCCTTCTCTCTTTTCCGGGAAAGCTGACTGTTAACCGCACATAACCCCACGATTGTGCAAAGGAAGGGGGAGGCCGGTTGCATCTCCGCCTGCCCTGGGATGGGGTTCCTGTGGGACTGCTGTGTCTCCAAGGGAGGGAGGAAGGGCCTTGGGGGAGTGGGATGCTAGCTGCCATGTGAGCAGCACGGAGAGCTCAGGTGGCAGACTGTGCCTGGGACAGGGTCTCGTTTGGGTCCTGGTAACTTTATGGCCAGATCTCATTGGGGAACATCTTTCTGGCATCTCACAGTTGCAGGCCTGGCCAGGAGGTGCAGTGTCCCGGCACAGTGGGAGATTGCTTCCCACTAGCCGAAGCCCTGCAAAAGCTGATAGCTTTGGCTGGGTGATCTACCTGCAGCTGTGTCATTTCAGGGCAGCTCCCTAGTGCTCGTGGCCACATCCACATGCTTGTGCTCAGCGGGAGTGCTTGCTGAGAGCGAGCTGTTTATGTGCATGAGACCCAATGATAGGCTTCTCCATACCTCAGGACTTTATTCAAAACATTGTGTACTTGATGATGAGAAGTTTTGCTTGATAGGAATGTAGCCTTTACCCCCGGTCATAAGAGTTTGCAGTGCAGATGGACTTTGCCAGGCAGAACACTCCTGTACTCCTACGGCTGGATTGTAGGAGGGCAGGGAGAAGTCATCTGATAAAAGCAAATATCCCAGTCAACTCTTCCAGCAAGATTATGTTGCTTGCGATTGCCGAGGGGCCCTGCTAGAACATCCTGTGTTGGAGGCTGGGGAGATGCTTCTCCCTCCACTCTTGTGTAATGATGTGGGCAACGCAGGGAGGAGGGCAGAGGACGAGCTCGGGCTTGAGGGGAAGGCAGCAGTGCTGGGAGGCAGGCAGAAAGGGTCTGGTCCCTGTGCTGTAGTGCTCCTGCCTTATCCCTGCAATTTCAGGCTGCTTTTGTAGACCCCATCAGAGGCAGCTAGCATTGGGATCTTTCAGGATCTCAATGCTAGTGGGGGAAGCCTGCCTGAGTGCCATCCTGGGGGGGGCCCTGGTGCTGCATTGCTTCAACAGGAGCAGCTGGGGGTCCCTTTCTGCCCAGCCAGCAGCATGCTGGTCTGCCAGCAATGAGTGTTTGCTCATGCTGTCAGAGCTCAGACCCGCAGTTTTGCAGTGGTGGACGTCGCTGAGACCTGCAGGTTCCTTGTACTAATCTGTCATTTTTCTGTCTTCTCTGACTTTCAAGAGTCCATCGTAGGGAACTGTATGGACAGGAGTTCCCCCAGCCAAGCGATGCAGGTGCCTGACCACAACGGACTGGGCTACCCTGCGCGACCCGCCTCCAGTGAGCACCCGCGGCCCAGGACCCTGCAGAGACATCACACCATTCAGAACAGTGATGATGCCTACGTAGGTTTGAAGAGGCCTGTGCCTGGTGGGGCTTAAGGCAGTGCAGAGCTTCCTTGACATGCGTGGGTTATGTACGAGGTGTCACATAGGCTAGGCAGCGCCCTGCTCTGTGGGGCTGCTGGGAACAAAAAGCTGCAAGGATGCTTCAGTTAGTATGTCCTGTTCGCTTAACATGGAAAACAGCTTAGCAGAGACTAGTATGGATGTGTTCCTCCTTTGCTCATGGTTTGCCCCAGGGCTGGCTGCTGTAGTCATGGCATCTCTTTTTCCTCCAAGGTCCTTCTGCTGAAATAGGCTGGGCTGCCCCAGGCCTGGTTCTGGCCGCAGAGGGCTTTGCAGACATGCCAAGCCCAGCTTTCAGTTCTGCAGTGCTGCTGAACGAGCTGGCCCTGGCAGCCCAGAACTTGATCGAGAGCACAGAGCAGCTGCTCCTTTTCCCCTAGGTTTCGGGCCACTGGAAACTGTCCTGCCCAAATCTTGACACGCTCTTTGCTGCAGCTCCCTTCTGGTATAAATGAGAAGGGCTCTTCCCTAGTTAGTTCAGTGTAGGTCTGGAAGGCACTTGGGCTGTCCAGTCCATTCTTGGTTTGAGGGGACATCAACTGCCCCTGAGCTGTACCTGTTGTGCAGTTTTTACTTAGAAGCCCTTGCTTGAAGGCTTGCAGAAGCTCCTCGGGCAGCCTGTCAGAGAGCTGCAGGAATGACAGGGTGCCTCATCCCGAGCCCTCTTTGACTTGTGTCCTGCTGTCTCCACAGGTGCAGTTAGATAACTTGCCTGGAATGAGTTTAATGGCAGGAAAAGCACTAAGCTCTGCTCGGATGTCTGATGCCGTTCTCAGCCAGTCATCGCTGATGGCCAGTCAGCAGCTGCGCGACAGGGAGAGTGAGGGTAAGGACCTGCCGAGCTGTGGCACGGAGGCTATGGGGTGCTGCTGGGGGTCTGGGTCAGGAACCAAGGGGACCAGCTTGCAATCTGCATGGCCGGCCATCTCTCCTCCAAGTGAGCAATGCCTTCAGGGACTGGGTGGGTGCATGGGCTGTGGGGGAGTGCATGCTGATGGAGGTCAGCTCCTTGGGTGCTGCTCTCGGTCGGAGCGTGGGCTGACGGGAGCAGTGATCTAGGCTTCCTGGAGAAACACAAGGCAGCTCTGCCTGTGGCATGACCCTTCATGCCCTGGTGGCCTCCTGGGCTGATCGCTGGAGCTGTAAGTCCTTAGCACTCCTTGTGCAAACTCTGATGTTGTTCTTTGACTTTACAGAATGTGGGGAGAGTTTGGAAGGTCAAGAGCATCCCAACCTAGGTGACGGCAACCAGCATCTAAACACCTCCTGTTACCCCTCAACATGTATTACAGATGTCCTCCTGAGCTACAAGCACCCGGAGGTGCCCTTTGGGATGGAGCAGGCAGGGGTGTAACCAGGAGGGAGTGAGTATTCAAAATGTCCTTCTCCTTCCAATGGCAGGCCTAGGGCCACCTCGATGGCAGACCCAGAGCCCTGTTGGCCTGGCTTGCATCCATGGCTCCCTCCTTGTCCCCTTGCTCTGAGGGGAGCAACCAGCAGCTCTGAGCTTCCGTGCTGGTGGCTGTCTGCTGTCCCCCCCGTTCATTCAGGGACAACACCCCTCCTTCCAGGCTGCTCTCCCAGAGCACAACAGCACCGGCATGGTCTCCCTCCTGGGGCAAAGCTCGCGGGTCTGGACTGGGAAGGCGGTGGAGGGCTGTGGAAGCCAAACTGCCATCCTCTGGTGTCTCCTGACATCTCTGCTTCTTCTCTCTCTTGCAGGTTTTATGTACAGCTTTGAAACGAAAAGGTCCATTTTAAACCAACAGTATCTAGCAGCATTGCGCCAAATTGCCGTAGTATTTCTGACTAACTGGAATACCATGGCCCCTTTCCTCATAATCAGTTCATCCAGTGTGTTGTTCCTTTTGGTTTCTTTAATTTTTGCCCTATTTGCCTGTAACTCCAGCTATCACGGAAATAACCAGAGAACCCGAGTCCTACACGTCGGCAGAGGATTCACAGAGCCTGAGCACTGAGTCTGGTTTGGAGGGTTTGGAGCCCCAGGAGGCTGCTCTGGCCCACCGCCGTCACCGCCACCACCGTGCTCGGCACAGCGCGCAGCCGGGACCGAAGCTTCCCTGGTGGGGCAGGGAGCAGGCGGGTGTGGAGCGGGGGTCTGATCCCTGGAGGCCCTGCTGTCCTTCCACTCTTTTGAACCCTTTGCACTGGGGAGGGGCCCAGCCTGACCCAAGCCCAGCAGCACTGGCAGGGGCGGGCAAGGACGGTGCCGGCCCGGCCGTGGCCCTGCCCATGTCCGGCAGCAGATCGCACATCGCGCTCTGGCAGGGACACCCACCGCTGGTGCAATACGCTGCTTGTCTCATCTTCGTCTGCTTTTGTCCCTTCTCTCCGTTTGTCAGCGTGCCGAAAGGATCACCTCTTCCCTGCCCCCTCCTCACCTTTTCTTTTCAAATCCTCATACGGCTTGGGCTTTTCTTTCTTTTTCCTGGCTTAATGTAGGGAAGACAGGTTTTTCTTTGTTTTCTTAGCTTTTCCTCCTGATCCTGTAGGAATTGTTTTTTGGTAAATGTTGTTTTATTATTATTGTTATTAATAAAAGGCAAAAGGAATTTCTGTTTGAGAGAAATTTTTAACTAGATTCTGTTCTATATGAATTGTGACTTGCACCTTTTGTTCAAAGTATTTTATTTCTTTTAATGACATTGTACTTGTGACTGGTTTTCTCTCTTGTGCCAGTGGTATTCTCCTTTATACAGTTCAGATGTGCTTAGATCTCTTCTTTGTCCTTTCCATCCTTTCCTTGACGGATAGAGCGCAAAGCCCCCTCCCCCAGCCGGGGCTCGGCAGCACTTGGAGTCATCATTGCCTTCAGGACGTTACAAGCTACAGCTCAAATTCTTCTTACTGACATTTTTCGGGAATAGTTTTTTAAAAAAGGAAAAAACCGACCCAGCCCTCCTGAATTTGCACAGAAGGAAGTGTGAAACCAGCACGGTGGAGGTGACTTTGCTATCCTTACCCGTGCCTCTTCCCGGCCTCCCCCTTCTCCCCTGCCCTGGGAAAAGTAATGCTGTCCGGCTCTGCCATCCCGAAACCCAGAGAAGAGATAAACTCAGTGGCTGCTGAGCAGCATCATCCAGGCTGGCACTTCTGCCGGTGTCCCAGTGCTGTGCAGCTTTGCTGGCCAGGCACGTTTCCTCAGCTGGCACCAGCGGGTTTGGGGGGCCATGGGGAGCCAGGTGGGGCCTGCCGGGCCGAGTGGGAAGGTAGTGGGAAACACTGAAAGCCTTTTGCTCTGTACCTTTGGTTTGTTTTCCTTTTGTTTACATGACACTGTATTTCTGGGAGAGTCGACAGCCACCCTACAGCAAGCATCCGAAACAGCAGGGACTCGCTTAACCGTGCCATTTCGCAGTATCACACTTTTTTTATCATTGCTTTGTATTGTAGTAATCAATACGCGCAGTATATGTTGAATGTATATTAATATACTTTGCTATTATTTCTGTTTTTTGGAAATGTCAGAAGTATTTTTTCTTCCTCATTTATGTTGGACTAAAACAAAGAAGTTTCAGCAAATCTTCAGTCCATTTTTTTGTGGGTCACTTGCAACTAGTCAATTAGTTGGACAGTGGGATCATGACAAATAAAACCATGACGATGATCTTCCCTGGTCTCCTGTTTGCCTTGTTGCTCAACGCCCTCCACGGAGGCGGAACAGCCTCGCGCCTCGGTGGCCGGGGGCGAAAGCTCAAGGTGCGGCAGCATGGCTGCTGGCTCTGGCAGCCTGTTTTGGTAGGGTTTCCCAAAGCCCCCAGCTGCTCTGCCTGGCCCCCACGCAGTGAGTGGTAGGGCCTCCAGCTCCACAGCTCGGCCAAGTCTGACTCGTGGTGCGGCGGACACATGGGCAGCTGCAGTGGGATTCACTCATGTCATCCTCTGCTAGATTTCCCGAGCTCCCCGCTGTGCTTGCCCAGGGAGATGGAGCCCTTTGCCAGCTCTGCCCACCCACGTCTGACACCACTGGATCTTGTTCACCCAGCTCCTTCTTAGCCATTGCAAGGCTGGGATTGCCGCTGCTTTCTTCCCTGCCTGGTTTCTTGCCTCCGAGTGCCTAGCCTGAGCCCTGAGGGGCCCTGGGAGCCTGCCTGGGCTGGCTGCAGGTTCTGCAGAGCTCCCTACCTGCCCAGCTCTATCCCTTCAGGAGGATGCAGCTTTGAACCAGCTGTGTCAGCTGCATCCTTCCCCGTCCCTCTGCAGGCAGGGAAACATGGCGTTGCAGATCAAACCCATGTTGTCAAGTGTGTCTTTCCAAGGCCGAGCTTTTCCAGGAGCAGGGCAGCTGCAGGGAGGAGAGGTGAGGGAAGGGGAGCCATGCCTCCTGCATGCTGCAGCACTGCAGGGAGGGGGTTGCTGATGTGGCACGCAGCGAGCCAGCCTGGGCTTGGGGCCACAGAGAGCTCCTCTAGAGCAGCGGGCAGCTTCCCTGGGGCATTAACCAGCCCCTCATGCAGCGCCGTCTGGGGGACATGGCCCCTTTCTCCCCTGTCCCCTCTTGCTAAGTTGGCAGCAGTGGGACTGGGCAGGACCTTGGTTTGGCTGCAGAGTGGCTTTGGGCCAAGGGGGGGGGTTAGGGTGGCCATGCCAGGGTGCTGGCTGTGGCCAGGCCGGTGTTGGCTCCAGGCTGAGCCTTTGCTTTGCTGTCCAGGTCCCCAGGGAGGGCTGGTGGGAGCATGCAGTGGGGGTGCAGCTCCTGGGACCTCTGCATGGGGGACGTGCCGGGAAAAGAGGGTGCTGTGAGCAGCATGGGTCTCACCGGCCTGGGGAAGGACGGGGCACAGACCCACAGTGGTGGTGAGTGGAGGACGAGGGGTCTGGATGCAGCAGGCCAAATCTCTGCGGGTATAAGCCTGGTCCCCGGGCTGGCGGCCAACCCCCGGGGGCTGCTGAGAGGCCCCGGCAAGGCCGCAGCGGCGAACGGGAATCTGGGTCACTGGGAGCGTAAACAGGCTCCTTGGCCAGCGAGGCGCGTCCCACAGGGATCTCCTGTTTGCTCGCCGCCCCTGCCAAGCCGGCGCTCCTCGGTGCTGGCCCACGCGCACGATCCTTGAACTCTACGCGCCACATCGCCCGCGCCGGGGAGCGATTTCTTGGGCTGCAGCGCTGGCTTATCTCCGGCGGGAACTGCCCCCTCCTGCATAAATAGCAGCGGTGGGGAAGCGGCCGGCTCAGACGGGACGACCGGCAGCACAGCAGCAGTGGGAGAGAGCTGGTAAGAAGAGCCTGGGCCACTCCAGGGGCTCCCGAGCTCTCGCAGCACCACGGGGGCCACTGCTCCTGGGGACCCCGCGTGCCAGGGTGGGGGGCTCAGTTCCCACTGGGGCTGGCTTTGCCCCGGGGCTCCCTGCACTCAACTGTCTTGCTCTGCCCTCCAGGTTCAGCGCCAAGATGAGAGCCGTGGTGGTGACCCTCGCCCTGCTCTGCCTGACAGGTAGGTCCGAACGGGGCCAGTGCCGGGGCTGGGGCAGGACAGAGCAGGACGGGGCAGCCGAGCCCAACAAAAGCACTGCTGGAAGCACCCGGCTTCCAACACGCTTCACAAGTCAGGCTGCAGTCAAGCGGCTCCCCGGTCGCCTCCCGAGCCGGGCAGGTCCCCGGGGCAGCGACAGGCAGAGTGGCGGGGCTGGAGCCGTCCCTGCCGCTATCCCACCAGGCAGTCTGTCCTGAGCACACCGGGCTCTCTCCGCAGGCACCCAGGCCCGCTACTTCTGGCAGCGTGATGAAGTCCAGACACCCCTGGATCGTCTCAGGGACATGGTGGAGGTGTACCTGGAGACAGTGAAGGGCAGTGGCAAGGATGCCATTGCCCAGTTCGAGTCCTCCGCCGTGGGCAAACAGCTGGAGTAAGTTGGGGGGGCATGTGGCAGCGGAGGAGGGTGTCGGAGGGGGGGCCACGGGTGCTGTGGATGACCTCCCTCCACTCTCTGTAGCCTGAAGCTGGCCGAAAACCTGGACATGCTGGGCGCAGCCGCCGCCAAGCTGCGGGAGGACATGGCCCCCTACTACAAGGAGGTGCGGGAGATGTGGCTGAAGGACACGGAGGCTCTGCGCCAGGAGCTGACCAAGGACCTGGAGGAGGTGAAGGAGAAGATCCGGCCCTTCCTCGACCAGTTCTCTGCCAAGTGGACGGAGGAGCTGGAGCAGTACCGCCAGCGCCTGGCACCCGTGGCCCAGGAGCTGAAGGAGCTTACCAAGCAGAAGGTGGAGCTGATGCAGGAGAAGCTGACCCCGGTGGCCGAGGAGGCACGGGACCGCCTGCGCGAGCACGTGGAGGAGCTGCGCAAGAACCTGGCGCCCTACAGCAATGAGCTGCGGCAGAAGCTGAGCCAGAAGCTGGAGGAGATCCGGGAGAAGGGCATCCCTCAGGCCGCTGAGTACCAGGCCAAGGTGGTAGAGCACCTCAGCAACCTGCGTGAGAAGGTGACGCCCCTGCTGCAGGACTTCAAGGAACGCCTCACCCCCTACGCCGAGAGCCTCAAGACCCGCTTCATCACCCTCCTGGACGACCTCCAGAAGAGTGTGGCCTGAGCCGCCGGCCGGCACGGCCAGGGACTGACCCCGGCCCTGCTCCCGCAGCTGCCCCGGGGCCGCTCCCTGCCCTGACTGGGGTGCCTCCCCCCCCCGGGGGGCTCTGGGGACGGGCTGCGGGAGCCCCGGACCAGGCCACCCCCGGGGCATCCTTCCTGGGGACCCCCCTCCTCCTTTCCCGCCGCCTCCCCTCCCCAAACCGGCGTCGGTCTCAGCTTTGCCTTCCTTTTGTCAAATAAACGTGACTTAAGTTATTGGAGCTCACTCAGTCTTTGCAGTGGATGCTGGAGGGAGGCAGCCTGCATGTAGTGCTGGGGGCAAGGACTGCTCCGGGCAGGGGGTGCTGGGGGGACCAGGGGTTGGGGGGTGAAGCTAGCAGGGTGGGTGCCCTGGTCTCTCCTTGCCGCTGAGCCCAGCTCTGCCTTGGCTTGGCCCAGCCTGAGACTCTCCCACCCTGGGCAAAGGGCTCTGCCGGGGCAGTGGAGCGCAGCAGGGCCTGGTTTTGCAGAGGCTGGATCCCCCCCAGCTTGCGGGAGCAGCACCCGGCTCCTGCCACCCTGGGCACGTGTGGGTGGGGAGGTGGCACATGGTGCTTACCCCGTGGCGAGGGGTCACAGCACCCTGGCACGGCCGCGTGCAGCACCCCAGCACGGGCGTCTGTCCCAGTCCTTCCTCGCCCCGCCGTGCACGCTCCTCCTTGCCATCCCCTGTCCCCCCCCTCCAGTGACGCCGCCACAGCCATCTACTTCAGCGCCGCTTTATTGCAATAACTGTGACAGTGGGTGGGGAGCTGGGGGACCCCAGCCCAGCTGGCCCCCGGCCAGCCCCCGGAGGGGGCTACGCGGCCGGCATCGGCTTCCAGAACTTCAGCAGCTGCTCCTTCAGCCAGACCAGCCGCTGCTTCGCCAGGTCGGCGTTGTCTGCCAGCCATTGCCTGCAAGGGGAGGGGGGGCTCAGAGTGGGGCACCGGCCAGGCTCCCCCGTGGGCAGCAGGACGGCAGGGCCAGATGCCTGGGCTGGTGTGGGGGTGGGGAGGGCGTGGGGGCACCTGGCTTGCTGAGCCGCATCCGACTCCTGCACCATGCTGAACGCAGTCTTGGCCATGGCCGTGGCTTTCTGGGTGTACTCCTGGACCTTCCTCACCAGCGTCTCTGGCTCCCCAGGCACGTCGGCCCCTGCAAGCATGAGCCTCGTGGGAACGATGGGATGGGAGCCATGGGTCTGTGCCCCTGCACCCCGTGCGTGCACCCCAGCACCCCGAGCCCCATCCCCTTCCTCCTGCCGCAGCCCTCACCCGCCCCTTACTTGCTCCAGCCACCAGGACGGCCATGCAGACCAGTGCGAGCAGGAGCAACGCCTTCATGGCTGGGGAGAGAGCAGAGCATATAGTGCCGGGTGACAGGTGGGGTCCACACACCCGTGGGTGTCCCGACACTGTCCCTTTCCCGGCGCAACCCTTGTTGGGGGCTTCCCCACTCACCTACACCGGGCTCTGCTACGTGGGGGAAGCCCCAAGCTCCCCACTTTATACCCTCCCCACAGCCGCCTCCGGCGGTGTTTGTGCAAAGGTCAGGGGCGGTGGGGCTGGCCGGAGAGGGGGCACGTCTGCGGAGACTGTTCCCATTGCAGAGAGGCCTGCCTCCTGGCCAGGAGTTGGGAAATCTCCTGGGGACCAAGGCTGCCGGGAGCTGGCCTGGGGCTCAGCATGCGTGTGCATGCATCTGCATGCGTCTGGATGGGTGCACAGGCTCAAGCATGGATGTGCATGCACTTGCATGGGCACATGGGTGTGCACGCCGGTGTGCCTGCAGCCAGCCCGGTGGCACCGTGAGGACAGGCCTGGGGCTGGCATGAGCAGGCACAGCACGAGGCTGACATCCAGCGGCACCGGCACCGGGCGCAATGCCACCAGGCTGGCTCTGCCCAGGGGTACCATGTGGCTGCCTCAGCCGGGGTGCCTCAGCCGTGCCCTCCAGACGTGGGGCACCGCGAGGACTCTTTGGACCTCAGCATCATCAGTGCCCGGCTGATCCCTGCCCCTGCCAGCCATGCCCTTTGTCTTAGCCGTGACACGTGTCACCACCGCCAGTCTGCAGCCCACAGCGGGTCCACCGGGCCATGGGTGGGCTAATCTGGGGGCTGCATCCCTGGGGCATGTGCGGAGAGCCTGGTGCCCATGGCCAGGGACATGCACGGGTCCCAGCTCCGGTCAAGGGCATGCTGGCACTGCATGGGTGCACCATTCCGCAGCTGCGGGGTCCTGGCCTTTCCCTGTGGCAGGGCTTCCTCCAGGAGCTCATGCTCAGAGGGAGTGATGCTATCCTGCAGTCTCATAAGCATCCATTGCAGCATCCTCCCCGGCACTCGCATCCTGCCCCACTGCGCATCCCAGGCACAGCGCAGCCGGCAGCAGGGCTGAGGGGTCCCCACAGCATCCCCCTGACCCCGCACCCCGCCACACCACGCATCCCGGGTACTGTGCAGTTGGCACCAGTGGGGCCGTCGCTGCATCCCACAGAGCTGCTGAGCCAGGGGCTGCCCCCCGCGGTGCGCTGCCCCCTTGACCCCAGGGTCCCTGCCCCCCCAGGCGGGGCTCAATCCTGGGGTGCCCATGCATACCCCCATTCCCTCTCTGCCCCATTCCCTGGTGCCCCGCCAGGAGCTGGCAGGGCTGCAGGTGATGTCAGGGCTGCACACACGTCAGGTGCTTCCACGTCGCAACCTTGCTAAAGTCCAAGCCCGGGGCCTGTGTCACAGGCCTGCGTGGAAGCTGCAGAGAGCACTCAGGCTGCATAAATAGCGTGCAGGTGCTCACCGGCACAGCAGGTACCCGCACCCCGTGGCAGCACAGGTGAGCGGCAGCGTAGAGAGGTGGGGAGAGCTGGCAGCTGCATCACCTGCGGAGGTGGGGGGAGCCGGCCGGGGGCAGGGGGGGCTCCCTTCATCTCCACTCTGTGCTTCTGCAGGCATCCCACAGCAGTCAGGATGTCTCCAAAGGTGGCCGCTCTCATCCTGGTGCTCCTCACAGTCTCAGGTGAGGCAGTGTGTGGGTCCCCAGTGCTGGGAGGGTAGTCCCAGCCCAGGGTGGGGATGGGGACCCGACGCACCCAGGAGAGCTGCTGGGCGGGATTGTGGCGGTGCTGACCCCGGCATCTGCTTTGCAGGGGCACGGGCTGATGTCAAGCCAGATGAGGTGGCCAGCGTGCTCTGGAAGTACTTCACCGAGCTGGGCAGCAATGCCAAGGAGACAGTGGACCAGCTGCAGCAAGCCGAGATCACCAAGCAGCTGAAGTGAGCAGGGTCATGGGCTGCGGCGCTGGGTGGGGGACACGGTGGTGGCCGGAAGATGCCAGGCAGGGGATAAGGCTGCGGGGATGCCGCGGTGCTGACATCCCTCCCCATCTCCCCAGCACCCTGCTGGAGAGCAACTTGCAGAGCGTCAACTCATACGCCGAGGACCTGCGGCGGCGGCTGGTGCCCTTCGCCACGGAGCTGCAGGCGCGGCTGGCACAGGACTCACAGCGGCTGAAGGAGCAGATCCGGCAGGAGCTGGCGGAGCTGCAGGCCAAGCTGGCGCCCTACGCTGATGAGGTGCACCAGCAGATTGGTACCAACATCCGCCAGCTACAAGCCAAGATGAACCCCTACGCCGAGGAGCTGCGCTCCCAGGTGGACCGTGGGGCTGGCGAGCTGCGGCGGGCACTGGAGCCCTACGCCACCGAGCTGCGGGACCGGCTGCAGGACAAGGCCGAGAACATCCAGGCCTCCCTCAGCCCCTATGCCGACCGGCTGCAGCAGCAGATCGACGGCGGAGTGGAGAGCCTGAAGGAGCGACTGGCTCCCCTGGCCGATGAGCTGAAGGCGCAAGTGGGGCAGAGTGTGGAGGAGCTGCGGCAGGGGCTCAGCCCTTACGCCCAGGAGGTGCAGGACAGCCTCAACCGGCAGCTGGAGAGCCTGACAGCGCAGATGGAGCGGGCGGCGGAGGAGCTGCGTGGCCGCCTGGCCGCCAGCTCGGAGGAGCTGCGTGCCCAGCTCAGCCCGCTGGCCCAGGAGCTGCGGCAGGTGGCAGGTGGTGATGTGGAGAGCCTGCAGCAGCGGCTGGCCCCCCTGGCACAGCAGCTGGACGAGCGCGTGGGGCAGACGCTGGAGGCTTTCCGGCAGCAGGCAGCCCCCTTCGGCGAGGCCTTCGGGCGGCAGCTGGTGGAGCGGCTGGAGGCGATGCGGGGGAAGCTGGACTCAGGCGCTGCCGGAGTGGAGGACCACCTGGAGCTGCTGGAGAAGGAGGTGCGGGAGAAGGTGGCCGCCTTCCTTAGCACTGCCCAGCCACCTGAGAACTGAGAACCCCCCTCCGGTGCCGCAGGGAGGGGGCGTGGGGTGGCCCTTCAGCCATCCCCCCACACCTTGAGCATTCATGGCTGCTGCCCGCAGCGGAAATAAACTGCCACCTTGCCATGCATGTGCTGGTCTGTGTCCTTTGTTCTCTGCAGCATCCTGCTGTCCTGTCCCAGGATGGGCAACCTGGGGCGCCTGGCCCGCTGCTCCAAGGGGAGAGCATCACCCCCGGATTTGGGTCCCAGGGCACCTGGGAGAAGGAACAGAGGTGGAGTCAGGCGGGTGGGGGGGTCTCTGTCCCTGGCACAGAGCTGCAGGTGCTGCCTGGGGGCTGGAGGCGGTTGCAGCCTGGCAAGCCCATCAGCCAGCATGGCTGGAACCCCAAGACGTCACCCCACCAAGGTGCTGCAGCAACTGGTGGCACCCAAGTGGCTCCAGAGGGGCCAGAGCCCCAGCATATGGCCAAGCATCCCCACTGCAGCAGGGCCAGCTGCTGCCATGGGGGACAGGTCTCTGCAGGCTGCGCAGGGTTGGATGATGGACACCTTGCTCCCTCATCCCACAGCCCTGCAGGGGCTGTGGCCAGATACAGTGGGGCTCAGACAGGTAGGGAGCTATGGCCCCTTTTCCCCAGGAACTTCCCAGCTCAGGGAGAAGAAAAGGGGCCTGGAGCTATGGCCACAGCAAGGGCCCTGAGCTGCCCCACTGGTGGGTGCCCCGTGAAGACCGCTCCCACAGCCAGAAGGATTTCCCACATGGGCTGCAGTGGCTGTGGGATGGGACCATGGCTGGGGGTGCTCAGGGCGACCCCGCGTGTCTGCACAGGCGAGGGAGCAGAGTGGACTTTGGTGCCAAAGGAGCATTGGCTCGGAGTTTCACCCCAGCGGTGTGCCGGACTTTGCCCTCCACGGCCGGGTGCCCACACCCCAGCCCCGCTGGGGAGACATCAGTCCCAGTGGATCCCTGGTTGCTGGGTTGCTTCAATGCAAACATTGCAGTGCTCTCCTGATTTAAAAGCCTGGTGTCAGCAGCCGGCACCCTTCACGGGGACGAGACCTGAGCTGAAAATGGTTTTTTTTGTCTTTCCTGGGGGAAAGGCAACTTGCAAAGGAACCACTCCAAAACGCAGTGGGTTTGGTATGCCAGTGGGAAGCAGGGCCATGCAGCTGGCAGTTTGCAAGCAGGCAACCTACACAGAAGGCATGCTCTCTTGCCCAGGCTGCAGGCACTGCCACTGTGCTCGCTTCACCCTTCCCTGGGCAGGGCCGTGCAGCCTCACAGCCTCGAGGGGGTTAAGGCTGCCTGTGGCTGCAGCGAGGTCAGGCCGGCGCGTGGGGCAGCCGGCGGTCAGATGACTGGCCCCCCACGTCACCTCTCAGGAACGTCCGCAGACCTCCACGTTGTGTTTACAGGGAGTGAGGTCCAAAAAGCCTACCCCTGCGGATGTGCCTTATCGCCCATGCTCCTCTGCCTCCCTGCCAGGCGTATATAAAGGGAGCCGCGGGCCCGGTCCTAGCAGGAGGGACGCGGGAGGTGACCCAGAGCCAGGTGAGGGGCAGGGAGCAGCCCTGCCGAGCCAGCACCAGCAGGGATACCTTGCGCCTGGGTTAGCTTTGCCCAGCCGGAGGAGACAGGCGTCATTCCATGTGCGTGCCAGTTGCATGGCGGGGGACCCCAGGAGTGAGGTCCTGTGGAAAGCAGCCAGGGGGTGTGTGTGAAGTGCAGAGACCACTGACCCGTGAGCGCTCGGAGACCTGCACCGCAGCATGAGCTAATGCACTCTTCTCTTTCTCCCCGCAGCACAGTGGCACATCAGCCTGGCAGACCATGCCTCTGAAGGCAGTGCTTCTCCTCGCCTTCCTGGCCACCTTACCGGGTGGGTGCCAAGTGGAGGAGTTTGTGTGGGGGTGGCCAATGGTGGCAGGATGGGGCAGAGCCAGGATGTGGGCTGGGTGGGAGGGTAGAGCCAGGGGTGGGCAGTGCCCTCACCGCCCCACTAACCACTGCCCTCCTGCCCACAGTGTCACCAGCTGAGCTGGCACGGAGTGGTTTCTGGGAGTACCTCAGCCAGCTGACAAGTGACAAGGACAGCCCAGAGCACGGCCAGAGCAGCAAGCTGGGCAGCGACATCACGTGAGTACGCCGCTTGGGGGGTGCCTCGCAGTGCCTGTCCTGTGCAACAGCCCGCGGTCCTCTGCAAGCTCCCCCCAGACCCCACCAGCACGTTGGACCCCGTTCCTTTTTACCCAGGGACAGAAAAGTTCATGGGCAGGGCCCCTCGTGGCTGTCAAAAGCTTTTATTATGGGCGCATTGGGGCATAGTGGAGGTGCTGTGCTATGTCAGGGGTGCTCAGTAACTACGCATGCTGTCTTGCACAGAAACCTGAAGGAAAGTGTTCAGGATGGGGTCAGCTACATGGGCAACTTCCTGGAGAAGCTTGCACCCCTCAACAGGGGCCTCCAGCCCCGGCTCTACCACGACTCGGACAGCCTGCGGAAAGTCATCAGGAAAGAGCTGGAGAGCCTGAGGGTGAAACTGTCACCATACGTGGATGATGTCCACCAGACGGTCGGCAAGCACCTGGAAGACCTCCGCTACCGGCTACAGCCATTCACGGAGGAGCTGCTGGACCAGGTGGCCCTGAAAGCCCGCGAGCTACGGCGGCACCTGACACCCAGCAGGGAAGCAGCGGCACAGCTCTTGGAGGGTGCGGATGAGGTCCAGAGGTTCATGGCTCATTACGCTGACAAGATCGCCTTCCACACCGATCAGGTGAAGGACATCTTCCGCCCATACGCGGACAGGCTGGTGACTGAGATCCACCGCAATGTGGAGGAGCTGCATAGAAACGTCGTCCCTCACAGCCAGGCCAGCCCGGAGCAGCTCAACCAGTATATCCAGGAGCTCTCCGCCAAGCTGACGCGGAACGCGAGGGACCTCCACCAGAAGATCCAGAGGAACCTGGAGCAGCTCAAGGCAAAGCTGAGCCTCCGCTCCGGCAGCCTCCGGCAGCCACCGGCCCCAGGTGACCTGGCCCAGGAGGTGCAGCGGCGGGTGGAGGAGTTCCGCAGGGACACCCACCTCCAGATCCAGGACTTCACCCGTGCCCTGGACCAGGAGACGGAGGAGATGAGGCGGAAGCTCTCCTCCCAGCCCCCCTACCCAGGGGATCCCCAGGAGGGGCCGCCTGCCGTGGAGGACCTGCACGCCCGCCTCGACGCCCTATGGAGAGACCTGGCCCGTAGCCTGGCCGAGAGGGGCGGCGAGGCCCGCTGACGGGGCCGGGCGTGGCCGGGTGTGGCCGGGCGTGGCGTGGTGGGGTGGGGCCGGGCGGAGCCGGGCGGGTCAAGCTGAACCGCAATAAAAGACGCCGCCATCGCCGACCTGGCCGGGTCTTGCTGTCACCCCTTTCACGTGACCACGTCCCTCCACGTGACCACACCCCTCCACGTGACCACGCCCCTTTACGTGATCACGTCACCTTCACGTGACCACTCTGCGCGCAGGCGCGGCGGGGAGTGGTGGTGGCAACATGTCGGCGTTGGGGGCTGTGGAGGTGGAGGCGGCAGCGGCGGGGGGGGCCCTATTCCGGCCCCTCAGCGCCGAGGACGGCGAGCAGCGGCCGGCTGAGATCGAGTCCCTGTGCATGAACTGCTTCCGCAACGTGAGGGGTGGGGCGGGCCGGGCCGGGCCCAGGGGCCTGCGGGGCGGGTGAGGGGACGGAG
>JANZLQ010000086.1:7297820-7332056 GCA_026212715.1 Elanus axillaris
CCACGGCTCCCCGGAGCTGTCACCTCCCAGGCGACAGCGCCACGACTCCCCGGACCTGTTGCCACCAAGAAGGAAGCGCCACGGCTCCCCGGATCTGCCCCCTCCCAGGCGACAGCGCCACGACTCCCCGGATCTGCCCCCTCCCAGGCGACAGCGCCACGCCTCCCCGGACCTGCCCCCTCCCAGGCGACAGCGCCACGACTCCCCGGACCTCTCACCCCAGAGGAGGAAGTACAACAGCTCCCCAGATTTCTCTCCCCCAAGAAGGAAGCACAATGGCTCCTCGGACCAATCTCCCCCAAGACGGAAGTGTCACGACTCCCCGGACCTGTCACCTCCCAGGCGACAGCGTCACGATTCCCCAAACTTTTCTCCAAAGAGAGTCAGTTCAGCAATGGGAAAAAAGGGCTGCAAAACCACAGATAAGTCACAGTCAGCGGAAGTCCAAGGAGGGCAATCTCAGCTCAGGCACGGTGTCTCTGACAAGTCCTTGTCACGTCAGAAGTGTCAGGCTACTCCAGATCTATCCCCTCCACAGAAGAAGAGGTACGATTCTGACCCAGATTTGTCACCGCCTCGGAGAAAGAGGACTGGATCACCTAGTCTGAAAAAGCAGAGCCGAACAAAAGGTGAGTATGCCTAAGAGTTTGTTTTGTCTGTCCTGTGCTTTGCTGGCTGCCCACTCCATGATCCCATTTGCATGCTCCTGAGAGGTGAGTGGTGTGGAGTTAGTAGTCTGCAAGCATGGAAGGATAGAAGATAGGTTCTCATTTCTGTTGGTACAACTAGTTCTTGTAATCCAATTTTTACATCAGCTGGACTAGAATTAATCTAGGAGTTAGCTGGCTAAGGCTTAAACACATCCAAAAGCAAAACTGAGGTTAAACCTGGTCTCCAGGCAGTAAGTGTTCAGAAGGAAGAAGATTCACAGACTCTTGTTATATCTTTGTCTTTCCTTACAGTTTGTCATCTCTTAAGGTTTTGATTTTTCTAGAAGATGACCTCATGCCCCACCATGTTTAGTCCTTTTGTGGGACTAATTCTGTCTAAATCTGTGATTTTTAGTTAGTTATGTCTTTACTGCAGGTGCTTCTCCAGCCACGAAAAAGCTTAGGCAGGTGCCCTCTCCTCGGAGGTGCCCGAGGCATGACTCTGAGTCTCCATCTCCACGGAGGGCTACCCGGAACACCTCTGATGCGGATCACAGGCTAGGCTGTATACGCAGTGATTCCCCTAAGCGTGGTCCTCTGAAACAGAATCAGAGCAAAACTTCAGACTCTGATTTATCTCCTCCACGACGGACTCTGCCAGCCGGCAAGGATCAGCGCAGTTCGAGTCCCCCTGACCTCTCACCTCATCGCCACCATGACGCTAAGGGATCTCCCAAGAAGGTAAGCAGTTTATCCTTCCATTTAAGCTGTACATTACTTCCTGTTGATAGAAAACTGTAAAAGTGCAACAACTCTACTTACAAATTGTGGAGCAGAAATTTCATATACCTCGCATACGCAGCCATGCCAGGCCCTCTGCATGCAATAAGAAGAGGCATGAGGCAGGCCTGAGAGAGGAGCTCTGTCTCAGTCCTCTTTTTTTCTGGAGGTCTGGGGAAGTTGTTCTCGAGGGTGCCAGCAAAGTGGCTTTGTAACATGACTGTCTCTGCTGATGCGTCTCTCTTGGTTTTGGATCGTCCCCTCCTTATGCCTCTGGATTGCTGGACAGCTCTTGGCTAGCAGTAAACATGATTTTTGTTTGATTGGTAGGCTAACGTGATGTTATCTGGGGTCAAAGCTGGCTTGGTGTCAGCTGATGTGCTGCGGAGGGAACAGCAGGAGCTCAGGAGGCATGAGAGAAATAACAAGCACTTGGAAGGTAGGAGTGTAAAAACACTGCATGAGCACCAGCTCACTTTCTCTTTCTCTGCATTCAGCTGTCTCCTGATGATGTATCAGGCCCTGGTGTTAGCGTGCTGAGGGAGAGTGTCCCTGTGGAGCAGCATCTAGACATGCTGATGGATTCCTTGGGTAGGGTCGCTGAGCCTCTGAAAGAAGAGATTTATAAATGGTGATTTCAAAGCAATGCCAGTGAAACCATAGGGAGAGCAAGTGTCTTCTTTTCCATCTGCCCCATCTGCAAGTCTGAAGAAGCAGTCTCATACTCAAACAGCTTAGGGCACGAGCGTGGGTGTCTGTGTGGGGCAGCAGCTAAAAGCAAGAGTGTGATCCTGCCTGGCTTTGGATGATAAGCTCTTTCAGAGGCTAGAACAAGTAAGAGGAAAAAAACATTGAAATGAGTCACAGTTAGTCATTGAATTGTCTGGAGACAGGAGAATGTTCCCAAACGCGTGACTTGAGGCATCTGTCCCCTCCAGAGGAATCCCGACACTCTGAGACCGTCTTCCGAGACAAGTCAGGCCGCAAGAGGGACCTTGCGCAGGAGCGGCTGGAGCAGAGGCAGAAAGCTGAAGCAAAGTCCGAAAGAGATGAGCAATATGCCAAATGGGGAAAAGGGTAAGGTTCTCCAGAGCTCTCTAGCATGTTCTTTGGGCCTTGTGCTACAGCTTAGGACTCACCACTCCCTGCTTTTTAGCCCATGTTTGATACTGCTTCCAGTGGTGGCGTTGGTGGCCTGTCACTTCATTCTGAGTTTGAGCCTGGGAGCAGGACAGCACGTGTCCCATGTGTCTTGGAGATCCCCTCTGTTTATTCCCTCTGTTGCTGGATGTGCGCTGGGAATGCTTGCATGTGCAGTGGAAGTTCAGGACTGTGATTGGTCCTGCAAATTGAGCAAGTTGCAGTAAATGATTGCATGTTTTTGGAGTGAAACTTTGTGGGGTTTTTCAGGCTAGCACAGGGGAGGCAACAGCAGCAGAACGTGGAAGATGCTATAAAAGAGATGCAGAAGCCATTGGCTCGTTACATTGATGACCAGGATCTGGATCGAATGCTGCGGGAACAAGAGAGAGAAGGAGACCCCATGGCTGACTTCATCAAAAAAAGGAAGGCCAGAGAGAACAAAGAAAAGAAAGGTTTGGATGTTCAGTTACACTGCTGTACAGTTTAGAGCTCTAGCAGCATAGAAATGGAGGTGCTGTTAAAGCCTAAGAACTGCCAGAGCGGCTTAGTCCTAAAGGGCTCCTTGTCTGGAGTTCGTGTAGCAGCAGTACTTGATATTACTGGCTTGTTACCAGCAACAGTGACTATTGTTTGTTAGCTTAGAGAGCAGTATCCAGTGACTTAAATGTGGGCAGACTCCAGTTTGATGAAGTCTCTCTTAGGAAGTTTCCTCTGCGAGCTGTAGTTGGCTGCTAAGCAGCCTGTGCACTATGCCTGTATAGAGCTCTTGGATTGATGATGATGTGACTGCATGATTGCACTGAAGGAGTAAATGGCTGTATCGCTCTTTCTCTTTCTAGAAAAACCTAGGTACAATGGACCAGCACCTCCACTCAACAGATTTAATATATGGCCTGGGCATCGCTGGGATGGTGTGGACAGGTACAGTGCTGTGTTCAAGTAACAGTAAAAATGCATGAGCTTTTGCTTCAAAGAGTTTTCAGTGTAAAGAATTCCAGTTATCAGACGAATGAGATTGTTAGCATTAGTAAGGCTGAAAGTGTTAAGTTACCAGTTGGTGACAAATACGTGCTTGTTTGGGACAGAAGGGAGCAAGGCTGGTGCTGTCAGCAAGGGTGTGAATAGCTGCAGAGATGCTAACTGTTGCTAACCACAGATTGAGATGGAAAACAAGGCACAGCAAAAGTAGTGGAAAACTCATAATGTCTCTAAAAAGTTTCATTGCTTCAGAAAAGCTTCTGCGCAGCAGCCCATGGTCGTCTTGGTATTGCTCTGTAGGTCCAATGGATTCGAGCAGCAGCGCTTTGCCAGGATCGCCAACAAGAAGGCAGTTCAGGAGCTCGCATACAAGTGGAGCGTTGAGGACATGTAGGCAAGACGAAGAATCGTGCAAAGCAGCGCTCCAGAGGTTCAGCTACTGCCAGAGCTGTGCGGAATGGCTCACTCTACCTGGGCCAAGCCCTGTTCTTGGCATTCAGCATCCCAGTGGACCATCTTCCAAGAGCCAAGGCTGAATTTAGAGGAGAGCTGCCAAAAGAGGATTTTTCCAGCAGCCAGAGAGGACGAGCGCAGAGAGCTGCAGCGGCATTACTTGGAGCAGGGCAGTGACTGAGCTTGGTGGAGAGGTGTGGTGGCTGCTGCCTGCCGGACTACCTCAGCTCTCTGGCACTCTCCCATAAGGTGCTGCAAATATTGGTTTCTGGCCCCTTTATTTGTCCTCTAACAAACTGTAGAAATGATATGTTTAATTGTTTTATGCCAAATGCTTTGTCCTCTGAGGGCGGTTCACAAGTCTTCAGCTGTCCTAAATCTCAGGTGAAAGTATGCTGAATGCTTGGTCCCTGGAGAGTTGTTAGCCTCTTCCAGTATGTCAGTCTGTTCCAGAACTCCGTTGCAGTTTCAGTTGTGCTCGAGTTGTGCCAGGGAGCATCTATACCCTAAAACTACTTAGTACTGTGAGCTGGTTTGCCTCTGGGCTGATGTCACATCTGCCCCACATCCTTCCCAGTGCACCCAAAGGGCTTCTGTTAAGTTAGTGTAGTTATCAGGCCCTCTAGTTCACGGAGTCACTGACTTGTGCAGTTGGTAAAGCTCAGCTTCTCCTAGCCCTGTCTGAGCAGGAAGCTGCTTGCTGTGTAGCCCTCTGGCTCTCTCCTACAAGAGGTTCAGAGACCAATCTGCAATGCTGCGTTTGGCAGCCAAATCTTCAGGAGCCCCTGCAACTCTTTGGGGGTCAATTTCTTATAGAAATAAACATTTGGAGGGTGTTTAAATTGCTTCCTCTGACAGTTTTTTTGGACTCCCCCTAGAGTCCAGACCGGACAGTGGTGCTGATAGCTTGGCACTTCCCTTGTGCTGCTGCCTGGGGGCTAGCTTTAGCGCGAAGCATAACCCCTCTCTCATGGTCAGATTTGTCAGGCTTGGAGTTGGAGGCCAGGCAGAGAGTTTACCTTAATCCCTGCTTGTGAGAAAGCACTTGTGGAAATAAATACAGTTGTTCTTGTTGATGTCCCAGGGAGTGTGTCTTAAATGCAGCCAGCAGTTTCCATGGAGATGCCTTGTCTTCAGTAGTGGTCAGGGGGCCAGACATCAGAACTGCTCTGTGTGGTAATTCTCAAGTGTTAGGAGGGCTGTGGGTGCGAAGTGCAAGGTCAAAGTCTTCTCTGGAATGGGAGAGTCTCAGGACTTCCCTCCCTGTTTTTTTATCCACTACGTTTCTAGCAGTCCTGTAATCTGTGTGTACACTTGGAAATAACAGCTTTCTTTTTTTACTTGATTTTGTGTGGTGGTGTTTTGTCCAAGGCAGGGAAGAAGAGGATAAATAATTGTCAGCCTGCCGGCAAAAGAAGTGTCTGCTGTGGCCACTGCTGTCTGTGGTTACCTCTGCCAAACAAATTGTGCTTTGCTAACGACTTTCTCAAAGTCTGCTGGGAACTATCCAGGCTGAAAGTGGGAACTTACAGGATCCTAGCTGCGCTGACAGTCCCGCCTGTGTTTAGGGGTAGTTGATTAAGCTTCACCGCATCCTTTGGGGAGAGATACCCTCCCGTTGCTGCTTGCAAGTGCATAAACTGTGGATTGCTGCTCACAGCCAGTGACTGAGGCTAGGAGGGGAATGGAGAACCAGGCACCACTTGTAGATCTTGTGGGAGTGAGCTGTGGTTTTTTTTGTTTTTTTTTACTGTAACAGCCAAATTGAGGAAAACCACCCTGAGCAGGGCTCATTTGTTTCATGGGCACAAAGGCAGTGTCGGGAAGGCTTTGCTTGCGTGGGCTCTGTTGCAGTGGGTCAGGCAGGAAGATGGTTTGGGATTGTGAGGCAGCAGTGAGGGTTCAGAGCTGATCAGAAGGTAACTCCCAGAACACACAAAGTATGTTTAGAGAGGAGACATTGCTTTACTCTGCACAGGGTGTGAGGTGGAAGATTGCCACAAATCAAGCACACCTCCTGAGGTTTTCAGTTCATACTTACACACTGCAGTTAAAACACCGTGCCTATCTAATACATCTGTTCTGCCTAACTATTGCATATTCATTATGTTGAGCAAGCATGACCTGTTGTTCTCTTGAGTAGTCACCCTAGAGTCTTCAGTGCCTGCGCAGGGGTCTCTGGTGGTGTTCGGGGAAGAATACCCTTACTCTTTTTCTCCTTTTATGGTTATGAGGACACCAAGGTCTTTGTTTCTCTTGCCAACCCCACGTTGCCAAAGGAGGATATATGTCCTTAATTAGCAAGTCTGTGACTCTGAAATGTCAGTTATCTGGTGCCTTGACTATTATCCAGACGATCCTTAAACATCCTCTATTGTAAGCAGAATCTTAAAGCAGATAAGCTTTACCTTGAGTACACATACTCTAAACAGTCCTTGAATAGCAAGCTTACCACACTTCTCATGTTTTGTTTTTTTTTTTTTTCCTTGAAGCTATCACCTCCTTATTTGTTAATCAGTCTTTTGAAGGCTTGAGGCAAAGCTGTCTCCCTTTGCCTGGCCTCGGTGCCCAGGGGACAGAGGGCTGCCCCAACTCTGCCCAGGCCTGGATATGCATGGCAGGGGTGCTCCGGGGTTGCCCAGCACAGGACGTCTCAGGGCTGTGCTCCGTCTCCCCTGGCTACTGACAAGGTCAGAGCGTGGCCTGGGGTCTGAGCAAGCACCTGTCCCTCGCTCCCTCCCCAATCCTGTCCCCGTGCACGGTGCTGCCTGGGGAGCAGGCAGGTGCGTTTGTCCCAGTACCTTGGTCTGCGTCCCCCATCACTGCAGCTCTCCTGTCTCAGACGTGGCCACGTCCAAGCAGTTCTGGCAGCAGAGCAATTGGGTGCAAAATGCTGTGGGATCCTCTGGGATGAGAGGGGTGGGGGAGATAAAGTGAGTGACACTGGGAAGTGGATCTCTTTATTAGTGTTTCTGGAAGGGCAGCAGCCCTGGTCTTGGCATAGAGCGGCAGCTTTGATTAGCTTTATGCCAAAAAAAAAATAATATGAAAATCTTAATTTAATTTAAAACACTGTCATTCACAGTCATGGCAAACACCGAGCAGAGTAATTATTATGCAAATTCGGCAGATAGAAAAATGATTAATAATTGTGCAAATTAAAAATTATTGTAAACATCCTGTGACTAGTGATAAGTCCGGGAGGAGTGCATACGCAGGAGGCAGCGTTGCTCAGTCAGCTCCTGCATCCTGATTTTCTCATTAGTGGGATTTAATTAGCAAACGATGCAAAGGAGCCGAGTGGCGGCTTTTGGGTGGAGGTCAAGGGTGCGTGTGGGCTGGTGCCTGGTTTTGGATGATGGGAGAGAGATGCTACCTGGGTGCTGTGGCTGCCAGCACCGAGCTTGAACTTTGAGTCTGGCTCCTGGCTTTAAACTACGTTACTTTGTGGAGAAGCTGGTTTTGGAGCCGGTTTCCTCCTTTTTGGAAAAACCGTGCTGCTGGGGTGGCTGTGAGCTGGGGATGCTGCAGGGCTGCCGTGTGCTCCTGCTGCTCCGGCCATGCTGGTGCCGGCATCCTGGCAGGCAGGGGCAGGCGTCACCCCTGACCAGCCCCCCAGATGGACACTTGCTAACAAGTGGTGGAGTTTGCTCCCTCGAACAATTAATGAGCTTATTTGTCTGGCATTTTGCTGCTAATTGCACAACATTATTTTTTCCCTCTGTTCGACTGTTTTATACTTTTGACAGTGAGCACGATAATAATAATAATAGGCTTACACTGGCTAATAGGCTTACGTTGTGCATTATTCGTGTCAAGGACAAGCAATTAAGCTTGGCCTCACACATAATAATTAGATTTTTGTTGATGAGCTCATCGGTAATGTGTTTAGTTACGATTTAAGAGCTTAATTCCTGTTGTGTGACACTGTCTGCCCGCCAGGACCCCTGCCCACTGGTGGGAGGCTTTGCCTATGGTTGGTGGGTGCTGGCGGGGCTGGCCAGGGAGGCGACCCTCGGAGAGGGATGGCAAATGGCTGTCCTGTGGCTGTCCTGCTATGTCTGTCCTGGTGGGGAATGAACGTGGCTTCTCCCAGCTACCTGGCTGTCGGCTGTTTATTTTTTAATAGCTCTAGCAAAGTGGGTTCTGGCAAGTGACAAGTTATTGTACCGGTTTCCTGCTGAGCTCTCCTATTATTTTTTAATTAAAAAGAGCCTGAGATTTGTCATTTTAATTTTTCTCTAACCGGCAGCAGCTTCAAGTCGTGGGTGCTTGGCAGAGCCCGATGGCTGCATAAATTGTCCTGGGCTTTCAGCGGGGAGAGGGGCGGGGAACGGTGCTGTGGTAGGTTCCCCCGGGGTGCTGGCACTCCCATTTCAGTTTGGGGGAAAAACGCTTTCCCCAGTACCTCTGTCCCGCAGTGGGGCCGGGAATGAAAATCCCGGAGACTGACAGGTTAGCGATTGTATATGCATATGTGCACTTTACCTAATTATGGAATAATTAGGGACATGCAGAGATAAAAATTACTAATAATATTTACTCTAGACTCTATTTTTTTAAATAACCTCTCTCTCTCTCTTGCTCATTCACCAAGTCTGGGTGGAAATAACTTTGCAGATCCCAGTTAATGAATATTTGTAAATGCAAGAACATTCGGCGCCGGAATATCCAGAGGGCATCCTCTCTCTCTGCCTTGTAATTTTTTTTCACAAGATATTTAATATTTATGGTTCCACAGCCTCGTGAATAAAGAGCCACCCGCAAACCCCCAGGAGCTCAGGGGCTGGGGATATTTATGGTGCTTCCTCTTTTCCTTTTCAATTACAAAGACACCTCACATAATTAAGTGCTAATAACCTTGTTAATCTAAAATTGATACTCTTTCTCCTGGCCATCTCTTAATAGAATTAAAAACAGATTAATAATCAAAGGTAGGAGACATTGTACTCAATTAAGGAAGAGGGGGCTGCACTCTGGCCCATCCCTGGGGAAGATGCAGGAGCCGGTGCTGGACTGGGACAGCTGCCCTGGCTGCCAGCAGCACCAGGGCTGGTGCAGGCAATGCCAGGGTTGGGGCTCCCTAGCCTCCCCCGTGGGGAGATGTATTTCCCCCTCTGCTCTTTACACAGCTTAAATTTTTAAGACAAACAGCCGTGTAACACCATCTCCTAATGAAACTGTTTTATGTTAATTAATTATGTATCAAGGCTCATTTTCATGCGCAGCCCAGCTCTGCTTCCCCTCCGCCGAGCCTTTGATCTGTCAAAGGCTAAACGAGAGATAAATAATCAAATTAAAAAGCAGCCTGGATGGAAATAAACACGTTTTAGATGTGTTATCTAGTGGTTAGAGCAAGGCACGGCGTAATCGGGTTCACAGTTCGGGCGCTGCTCTGCTGAGCAGATGGGGCATGGGAAGTTTCCCATGCCTCAGTTTCCCCACAGTCTCCCAAGCCCTGCTGCTACCCTCTGGAGACAGGACCGTGTCCCCATGCACATAGAGGGGTCGTGGGGGCAGCCCCTGCCTCCTGGAGAATGGCTGCTTGTCTTCTCCAAGAGAAGGAGGCTGCAGAGGACTTTATCAGCACAATACTGATAAAAAATGAAGTCTACAGCATTTCTTTCTTCCAGGCAATGAAAGATCCCCCAGCAGCTCTGGGCTGCCACCCATCCATGCCCAGGGTAGTTGGGATGTTAGCAGTGGACATGGTTTCGGGATAATTTAACACAGTCTCTAACAATTTGTACACATAAGCGGAGGCAGATGTGCATCCATATTCATTTTGGAGAAACTTCAGAAGTTAGAACTTCAGCCAAGACAGCTTGATGCCACAGCCCTCCAGCCTGGGCTCCTGTTCAAGCAGAGGAGGCGAGGACGGTGACGAGGACTTGTCCTCCACGGCAGCCCGGTCCCCTCAGCAGCGGGGCTGGGGCTTTGGGGTGAGGATTGTGGGACTGCAAGGAGTAAGGCCAACCTTTGAGTGTCGCCTGGGGGCAGTGAGAGCTGCTCCAGCTCCTACCAAGGTCTGCTTTACCACCTCCTTGCTGTGTGTGTGTCTGCACGCTTCAGGTCCCCTGCCTTGTTTCGCAGGCTTCAATCTTGGGGTGGTGCGAAGCCCACGGCCCCATCCCCGGCCGCCTTAGCTGTTCTGGGGAATGCCGGCAGTGTGGGCTGAGAGCAGCACATGGCCAGGACCCTCTGCCTGCTTGGGGACCAGGCTGGTGCAGTGCTGTAAATCAGGTGTTGCTCTAACAGTAAACACCCTACAGCAGAAATTACAGATTATAATTGTGGAGTGTTTTATAGCTGTAATAAAACTGTAGTGTTCTAGCCTGCATGTAATTACAGGCTAATAGATTTCTTCTTAAAGGGCTTAATGCAGATCGGGGCCCTGGCTGCTGAGCACTGTCGGCACCCTGGGCTTGTGGCTACCCACTGCTTCTGTGGTGCCAGCACTTCAGGTGGTGGGCGCAGGGGCTCCCACCCTGCTGCGGTCCCTGCCATGGCCCCGAGGGACCGCTTTCCAATGAGGATGTTGACTGGGGGCTGTGGAGAGCCCTGGGGAGTGGGTGCTGGCAGAAGGGACCCCCCACTGTAGGGGGGGGATTAGAAGCGCTTGGCTGCTGCTCGTGCTGCAACCTTCCTTGTCCTGCTCAGCGTAAATAGAGCAGAGCTCTTCACCCCTGGCTGTGTTCCTCACGTGCCTGTTGAGATGGCAGGGAGCATTATGCCTGGAGGTTATTCAGTTAGCAGATTAGGAGGGACTTTATTATATGGTGTCAGCTTCTCTTTGGGGTGTTTTTCTGGGTGATGGTGGTGCTTGTTTTCTCTACAGATGTGCTGCAGCCCTAGCTCCCCTGCAAGCAGAGCTGGGCCTGCATTGTGCAGAGCGAGCAAGAGTGCTGTGCTGGGATGTTGGCCAAATCCAGCCTTGCTGAAATGCCATGCCACAAGGGCTCCAGCCCAGAGGAGAAGAGACCCATCCCAGGCAGTGGGCAGAGGACAAGGGGACGCTGCAGCCCTTTCTCAGCCGGTGCTGCTCCAGTGCTGCAGGTGAGCAGCAGCAACCTTCATCAGTGCCACGGTTAGGCAGCAAGGAGGAGAGAGCTAGCCGTGAGCATGGAAATGGCATTGGGTGGCTCCAGCCTGAGCTCCGACAGCACCCCAAGTCCTGCCTCTCACTAGGACAGTGCTGTTTGCCTGGGCTGACGTGCCAGGGTGCCTCTGCAAAGCCAGCCCTGGTGATGGTGCCTGGCAGGAGTGACCAGGGCTCTCAGCAAGGCCATGGCACTGAAACCAGCCAGCCAACCCTGCGCAACCTGACTTCTGCTACCACTCTGCAAAGCTGCGTCTTCCAGCCCCACGCCACCATCTCACCCCGCTGCCGGGAGGCGAGACTGAGCACGGAGCAATCAAAGGGAGCGAGCAGAGAGTGTCGTCCCCTCCAGTCTTGCCCCGGGCCCTGCCTTTGGGCTTCTGAAGGCTTTGCTCCAGCGTTGTCAGTTCTCATTAATCCACACATCAAAGCCGGAGCTGCCAAACATCCTGGAGAGATCATGCTGGCTTCCTAAGCAGTGTCGCAGGTAGGGGAGGCGGAGGGGAAGCTGTGTAGGGAGGCTCAGAGCTGGGCTGCTCGGGGCAGAGCATCTGCTGTCATTGGCAGCATGGTCCCCTGGGGTGGGCAGGAGCGGGGCTGTGGCCCTTTGGCTCTTGCACATGAAGCCCTGAGGGAGGTGGCCAGCGGAGCTTCGAGGGGAGGGTGTGAGATGTATCCTGGACGAGGGAATGCCCTTCTGCAGTGTGACCTCCCATGTACCGCCTATGTGCAAGTGAGAAAAACAGATTTTGCAAGAAAACACGAAAAAAGAAGAGGTGTTCCTCCATGCTGGAGAGTTTGATTTGCCCCACTACCGTCCTCTCTGCTCTGCTGTCACTGCGAGACGGGGTTTCCCTGCTCTGTTCCACTGTGGCTCAGCATCCCTCCAGTGAGCTAATCAGGTCAATGCATTTTTAACATGGCATAGGAAATCTTTATATTTTTTGTCAGACTCATTCTTCTCCCTGGTCTCTCTGTAGGGGGCTGAATTATTTAATGCTGAATATCAAGCAGAGATGTTTTACTTTTGCCGGGCTGCTGACTGTGCACTTTAGGGCTGGAAAGATTGGCAGATGGCCGCTCTCTGAGGTGGGGAGGGGGAACCCATCACACCAAGCAAATTACCCACTTAGAGCCAGGATTACGGAAAAACTCAAGTCCCGCTTCCAGGCATCTAAATAAACAGGCCAGCTTTGTCTAGGGGTGAGCACCCAGCACCTCTGCTGAGCTGCTGCCAGGACCACCGAGCACTCACAAACTACGTGGTTCCCTGTCTCTGTGCGCATCGAGCCCATCTGCTGAAGTTTGGGTGTTTATTTCCATTGTGGGAAAGGGCTGGAAGAGCAGAGCAGGAGAGATCCAGTGAGCTGGCAGCCTTGCTCCAGCAGCTCTCTGGTTTGTGCTGCTGGTGAGAGATCCTGTGGGTCTGCTGGGGCCGACGGTGCCCATGGCGGAGGGCAGGGGTGGCCCATAATTGGGTGATGGTGAACATATGTCAGCGGGGTGCAGGTCGCGTGTGGCGATTATCACATGCCAGGTGAATAAACACAAAGGGCTGGTTTGTGTATCGGGGTTTATCTTTTCCATTAATGGCTTTCTAAATTGGTGGCAGTGGAGCAAAAAAACCCAATCTGAACTCGGAGCATGCATGATTACTATTGTAATAACCTTGGCTAATAAGAATATGATGTGGTGTTAGGCTGGGAAAGAAAACACATTTCTCATTAGCTTTTTGATTAATTACTCCATATAATTTCCTAGGGGGACATGCCTGGGACTGATTGCCTTTGCTTTTGACACGTGGAAGTGGTTTACCTTAACTTAATAATTTTCTCGGTGACATTTTAATGGCAGTCCTCAATTAATCTCCAGTCGGCCAGAGGCTGCGCTGCCTTGGCCGGGTGGAGGGCAGGCCCTCATGCTCCCCTCACTCTTCTGGGGGCTTCAGCCCATCCCCATTGCCCACCCTTCTGTGGAGCAGGGGAGGGCAGGGCAAAGGCAGCTGCCATGGCCGGGGCGAGCGGCGCTCCATTGGCAGTAGTTGGGGCAGGGCTGCCCTGCCGATGCTGCCCAGCCAAGGCACCGGGGCGGCACGGGGCCGGAGTATCTCTATTGCGTGGGTTTGGAGGCCCTGGTCCTCCCCTGCCCCAGTGCTGCTGGGCCTCTGAGTGTTTCCAATACCTGGGAACATGACAGCTGCGCAGCCTCTTCCTCGCCTGGCAAGCGCTGCCAGGGATCCAGCTGTTAGAAGGCATATGTTTACATGGCTTGGAAGCGACCAATTTCCTTCCTTGCGTTATAAAATAAATATTTTACGGGGGCTCAGATATTCAAAGATCGTTTGATGTTGCCACATGGAGCGGTATCAAATGAGGGTGGGAAGGAAGGGAAAAAAGGAGAGGGGAGCAAGTGGAGATTCATTTGTTTCCCTTGCTGAAAATGGAATTATGCTGCATGTTTCTGCATCATAAAATTACCCAGAACGCTGATTTCTGCTTACTGTTTCAGGGGCAGGTGCTTGCCTTTCACCACCACAGCACTGCAGCGGGCCGTGTCCTGTGTGGCTGCAGGTGGCAGTGCCACACGTGGGAATGGTCCTGGCAGCACATCCTGCCCCCAGGACATGCTTTCTACATACCAGGTGCATCCATTTGCTGATGACGTCTCCACCTGCGCAGTGTGAACAAAAGCCCCCCAGCACTGTCCAGCTGCAACCATGCTTTTAGACCAGAATTAAAACGTTGGCAGGTCCATCCTGATTTCTGCTAAATAAAATGTCAGGGTCATTCCCCGTCTTGCCCTGCTAGCCTGACATTTTTGGGGATATTGTCCGAGCACCAATCGCCTGCTGCTGGAAGCTGTTTGCCATGGACCTTCTCTGCCTCTGCTCTTGCCTTGGCGCTGCCCAGGACCTTCAGCCCACTGCTCACCTCTGCCTGCTCCCAGGGGCTTGCAACAAATAAAAAAAGAGTCTGGCACATGCTAGTGCTCCTCACAGGAGGCTTTATAGTACAATGGCTGGAGACAGAGTGAGATGTTGGCCCAGGAAAAGGCCAAAGATGTGGAGAAGGACCTGCAAGTGGAAAAATCACCCAGGGCTGATGACCGCTGGCATCCCCACTGTGGTGCAGCCAGTGCAGAGTGGAGGGAAGGGAGGTCAGAGAGGAAGCAGACAGATTTTAAGAGCAATGGTTCATGGCATGCAGCAGTGGGGACCAGGAGCAGCTCATGGCAGAGTCGACCTTCCCCACTGCAGCCAGTCCCTTCCCGAGGCTTTTCCTGGGGTTGTGTTGGTGATGCTCAGCCCGTGTTCATGGTGCAGGGCAGCTGCCTGCTCTGCCCATGCCCCGGCTGCAGGATGGAGGGACCGAAGTGGGTGGTGACAGGTCCCAGTCCCTAGGAGCGGGGATGCAGCCCTGGAGTGCAGAGCAGGGGGAAGCCCCTGCCATGCATGCTTGTAGCCCCGCTTGACAGCTCAATGCAAGCGGGTTTTGCTCCGAGAGCTGGGCTGAGAGGCATGAAGCCCACTCGTGCCCGCCGGCAGTGGGAAAGGCTGACGTGATCAGCTGAGCGTGCAGGGAGGATAGATGGGATTATCGCCCAGATCCTGTTCCTTCACATACTCCGAGGCAGTGGCCGCCCCCTCCCACACAGGCACAATCCTGCAAGCAGCGGTCAATCCAGGGGACGAGGATTAGCCCAAAAGGAGCTGCCAAAGAAGAGTGGGTGACAAAAGGTCCCTGCAGAACCGGCAGGGGCTCTGCATGGTGGGGCAGGCATGGCTGGGCAGTACTCCTCGGCATGCTGGCCCCGCAGCAGGTACTGACTGGGGTGCTGGGAGGCTAAATGCTGGCAATATTTATGTTTCCATCCAAATGCACGGATCAAAGTTGACGTCTTAATCTCTTCAACAGCATCTCAAAGATTAAAAAGTTGCAGGCAAATCACGGTCCTTAAGTGGTAATATATTTTCACTTGTTAGTTGAAAAATCATTTTACAAATGCCTTCTGCACCTTCCTGTGGTCCCTGGGTTTGCCAGTTTGGGATGTGCCAACTTTCAGCTCCCCTGTGTCTCAGCAGCTTGTGCTGTGCTTCTCCTTGGGGAAAGCGCATTGGGAGCATGCTTTCCCCACTGCACACCTTGTGCTCGCTCAGAGCAGGGTTGGGCAGCAGGGCATCAGGGCCGATAGGAATTTATATTTTCCTCCCTGGCCCAAACAAGTGTTTCCTTCTGTCGCTTATATTTTATTCCTCTTTGCAGCGATAGCAGGGCCAGGGGCATGGCCATCTCCAGCACACCACGGTGGTCATGGCATGCTATCCCTGCGGAGCGGTGGCAGCCATGCGTGCCAGCTCACTGAGACCATAAGAGGGGCTGCGGTGCAACAGGGACCCTCCGTTGGCAAAGGGCCACCGAGGGAGGGGACACCATGGGGATGGGACTTGCTCAAGCACCTGACGGGTGACAGCCCTTCTCCCCCCACTGGGGATGCAGCCTCTGCTGTCACCCTGCGTCTGCTCAGCACTGCTCTGCCTTGCAATGACTTTTATTTACTGGCACGTTTATCTTTCAAACAAAGTAATTACTAATTAATTGGCGAGGAGCTTGCTTTCTAATCCCTCAGCTCACGGCAGGGAAATCTGGCCGTTTTTGTGGGCGCATGTGCATCTGTGGTGAGCACTTCGTGGCTGGACCATCCAGCTGCCTGCAAACAGCAAGCAGGTGCCCGGCGTGGGGAGCAGGGAATTGTCGATGGATGCGGCCCTATCCTCCCGCCTACGTTCGCTGAAGCAGTGGCCTGTCCTAGCAGACGCTGGTGGGGGCCACGTGTTTTGCAGTCAGGAAATAATGCAGCAAAGAGTGGCTTTGGGGGCTGTGGGAGGCCGGGCTGGGTGGGCATTGGAGGGGGGTGACAGCAGCTCAGCATGAGCTCACTTTTCCTCTCTCAATGGAGAGAATGCTGCTTTGCTCTGCCATAGCGTTTCAGCTGGGTTTAGGGCTTGGCACAGCAAAGCTGCTGTTATCTTGGGTAGCCCGTTTGGATAAACACGGTGGCTTGCTGCTAAAGCCTCTGCCTGCTCAGCAGCCCTGCCGCTGCAGCAAATGCCGCTCTGCACAGCCCTGCCCCGCTGCTCCCACGACTTTATCCTTCCTGGGGCTCTGCTTGCAGCCAGCCACGGGCTCCAGTGCCGGGTGAAGGGAGCGCCCACCCTGTGCCAGCTGCAGCCCTGAATCCAGTGCAGCAGCTGAGGGGTCCCAGCCAGGCATGGCTCAGAGCAGAGGGGTCCACTGGGGAGGTGGCACTTGATGCCAAGGGGCTTTCCTGCCTCGGCTTCTTTTTATTGTGATTCTTTTTCTCTTCTTTCTCTCTTCTGGCCAGTGCCATGCGAGTTGATGAATTATTCCAATATATATTCTGTCTGGAAAGAAAACACATATCATATATATCTTTGACAAGTTATTATTCTTCCTTATCAGAATATGTGTGCATCCAGCCACGCCATAACTCACCCTTTGCGTCGCTCCTGTAACCAGACAGGAGGAGCGCGTCGGCTTCTTACCACTCCTGCATCCCCAGCATGGCCCCGGCTGGGGGTGATGCCCTGGTCGGGGTGCAATGGGGCTGGGGTGACGGGCAGTGGCCAGCCAGGGGGGCTGTGTGCCTCCACCACCTGTCAGCTGGGAAGGGGGTCTGGGAGGAGGCGAGAGCACCACGTTGAGCTAATTCGGCGCCTGCCTTACCCCCAGCTGATTGTTGCAAATTAAATTTCACGCCAATGAGCTGGAGGACTCAGCGTGCAGCACGGCGAGGGGGGGAAGAGGGCCGGATGGCAGAGGCAATCTGCAGCGAGCAATTGCCGGCGCAGCCTTCCCGCCCTGGCTCGGTGGGCACATATGGTGCCTGGCCATGCCCGCATGCTTTCTGGGCAGCCCAAGCCAGGCTCCACCTGCACTGGTCCTGAGCTCCTCGGCCATGGGGCATGGGTGCTGCTGGGCCCCTCTGCCCCATGCCCCCATCCTGCCCCGTGCAGGGGGGATGCATTGCGGGGTTGGATGAAAAGATGCACAGATGCACAGATGAGTGAGCAAACACTTCTGGTTTTTTTTCTCCTGGTAATGACAGCTCCGGACTCTGAAATGAAGCGCAGCAGGGGACCAGCTCTGCCTGGGCTTCGGGAGCGAGGAGAGACGTGCGCTGCAGCACGGAGCTGGCCCCGGGGATGCTCGGGGTGTGGGGTGGGTTCCCCGAAGGTGGGAGGTGCGGGGGTCCCTGCCATGCCACGGCCATGCCGGAACGTGTGCGCGCAGGCTGTGCACGTGTGCGGACACGGCTGTGAGCAGCAGGAGCGCTCCCTGTCTCCGCTGTAGTGCTTTTAATGTTTAACTTATTAAGATAATAGCTGTTCCATCTCCGTCGGTTTGAAACATGATCTAATAGGAATCTTATAACAAAAGTTGCTAAGCAGCTAGGACATGATTTACTAATAGACTCTGAATGTGCTGTAACTGAGATGGAAATTAATTTAGTGATTAGGAGATTAATATATGGAGTCGAGCATTTCCTTGCCTTTAAAGGCTGTGAGGAACTACTGGGATGAGGCACGCCGGTGATGCTTTCATGGAAGCAGTTAAAGGTGTTTCGTCTCGACGCCTCCTTCCAGACTTCAGGGCGAGACTGCAGGAGAGAGTTTTTTAGTGCGCTGCCTGATTTTCCATTACATACTGTATCCTTCCCAGTGCATTCATTGGCATTGTTTTGTTTTCGCAGACACCTGAGCCTAGTTTTCGGGGAGAAAAATCCCGATCCACCTTCCCCGCCTCCAACCTGCCCAAATCCAGGACAGAGTCAGCACTGGGACCCCGTACAGGGAGGGAAGCACGCAAGGCTCATAGCCTACCCCTTTTTTTTTTTGTTGATTCTTTTTAGCAACAGCTGTGCATCCATATTTATTGAGGGGAAGAGAAGAAAAACGGACGGTAATCCCAGGAAAGCAGAACATCTTGTAATTATCCGGATAGCTCGGCTGGCGCGGGCGCACGCAGGCTCCCGAGAGTGCAGGCTGACCAGGAGCGCTGCTCTGATTTCCCAGCTCTGAGTCATTGGGGAGGGCAGACAGGAGAGATCTGATGTTAAACATGCTTGGAGCATTGCAGGGAGAAATGGAGCTGATGGACAGTTGTCTCTCTGGCTGAAAGGAGCGGAACAGGGAGCTGATTGCCTCCTGCTTGGCAGCTCCATGGCTGGGATGGGGTGAGAGCCACCTGCTTCCCACAGTGCCTGGGCAAGTGGTCCCTGCCTCTGCCCCTCTCCCCTCACCCCGAGGCTGGCGGGAGAGCAGAGCAGGGAAACAAAGTGATGGGCACCCTAAAGCCTCCCTGGGAAGGCTCAGGGGAGCTGAGGGCCTTGTGCTGCCCAGGCATGCGTGGCAGCAGGCGGCAGCAGGCGGCGCTTGCCACTGCCGTGAAAACAGGTGTGGGGATGGCAGGCAGGAGCACGGTCCTTCCACTGAGCTGTGGGAACGATGCCGCCATGCCCAGTGGTGAGACCTGCCGCTGTGGCCTCCCTCCTCACACCGGTGGCGGGACAAAAAGCTGGGGTGGGAGACAGGGAGCGGAAGAGAATACTGTGAAAAAACCAGACCTGGCAGCGCCCGGAGTGGCAGGGAAGAGCGGGCAAGCCAGGCACAAGGAGGCAGATGCAAGCGGCTGCTTTCCATCAGCAGGGCTCTTTGCCAGCCGGCGATGAGACTCGCAGGCACCAGTGGGCCCCAGCGCAACAGGGTCCTGAGCACCGGGGAGCATGTGGGCACGGTGCGAGGGCACGAGGTCCTCCTGCGCCCTGGGTGCCCCAGGGACGGGACGGGACCTGAGACACCGCCTGAGCTGGCAGCTTCTCTCCGCCTTTGGTCAGCGAGGGAGGTGGTGTTTCCAGACGGCAAAACGTGATCTCTTAAAGATGCTGATAAGATTTCTAATAGAGGGCAGGAGCGCAAGATGAAGCGTGTGTGCGCGTTTCTTCTCCCTTCTTTTTTTCTCTCCCCTAGCTATCTCTGGCGCAGCCTTGCAAGAAGAAAAGCTTGTGGGCATCTGTGCTTCGCTTCTGCCTTCCCCAGGGGGCCATCAACATGCAGGGCCTGTTACCTGGGTAAAGGCCCGTTGTTGCCTCCGTACCGTCAAGGTTACAGCAGGAGCTCCTTTCAGCAGAGGACGGTCCTTGAGCAGAGCAGGAGGCAGCAGGGATGCTTGGGCGGGATGCGCTGCCCTGGAAGAGGATGAGGATGATGATGAGGATGAGGATGGGTTCCTCTTTGGCTAGGGTTGATGCTGGTGGCATCACGGGGTGCAGCTGGGCTCCAGGAGCTGCTCCCCAATCCAGGGTGCGGTTTTTCCCAGCAGGAGATCCACCATCCTGCCCTCAAGGGGCGGGAGGTGGTGTGAGCTGGGGCAGGTGGACAGGCAGCCTGGCCAGGGCTGGGGCCAACGCACATCCCTGCTCCCTGCCACACCTGCGCCTGGTGCTGGGATGAAGGCAAATATTTGGAGAATGGCAGAGCCCGACTTGCACGGCGTTTCAGTTGGAGTCAGCAGCCTTTCGGAGGCTGGGATTAATTTGAAGGAATTTACTGGTGGAGTTTGTGGCAGATAGAACAGTTTGCTTATTTCACACTTGTATGGCCGCCTGCTACGAACTGTTTGTTCAGTTTCAAATTCTTTAATTAAAATCAACATAAAACAGATTGAAAACATCCCAAGAAGGGGATGCTTGATTTGCTGGAGGATATTGCAGCAGACGAGCCAGAGCGCTTAAAAGACGCTTGAGCATTGGGAAGCACCCACGGGCAGACAGGCGGTGCTGCAGGTCGGTATGTGCCCTGGCCACCAGCCTGGTGCCGAGGGCAGGGTGCCCCAGGGCACCTCGGCTCATCACCCTTCATTGCCAAGGCCGCATTTCTGGTGCCTTCACTTCTTTATTTGGACGCCCTTCCCGGAGCGGCCATCCTGGCACGGCCTGCCGAGCCCGGCAGTGCCCAGCGCGGCTCAGTGCAGGCACGGTGCAGCATCTCAGCCCTCAGTGGAGCTGATTAGAGGCCTCCTCCAACAAACATCAAAGCTTCAATTAACAGGGGCCGCTTGTGACCCTCTTGCAGAGCCCAGATAAGAATAGAAATTTCCCTTGGAAAATGGATTTGTGTTCAGCTGCGTGTGCCGGGCAGTAAATGACCTGATCTGTATGGTGCCGGAGAGGGGCCGGGGACAATTAGGGTGCTCATTGGGAATCGGTTATCTGAGGGAAACAGGCGCGCTGCTATTTAGCTGTCTAATATCCCAGTGGGAGGGGAAGCAGAATTAAAACCCGTCTCTTTTCAGAGCCGTTTGAATCTGAAGGAGGATTCTCCCTTTATGCGGCAGCTTTTCATTTGAAGGGGCTTATTCCTCTCTCCCAGTCCCTTATTTGCGTGTGGCTGCCTGCAACTGAGAAGGACAGAGAGGGGAAGGAGGGCTGGCTGGGCCCGGGCAGCAGCATGTCCGCCAAGGATGCAGGGATACTTTGGTGAAAGCCGACCAGCTGCTCTGTGTATTCGTGGCAGCGCTGGTGTCTACCCCTCTGATGCAGGCGAAACAATAACAGCCGTGCGGTGCAGAAAGTTAATATGGAGCCAGACGAGTGTTTTAATAACTGGAAAGGTTAAAAAAACCCCTTTCAGGCTGCACGCGGGCTCCTGCCAGCTCGCGCTCCTGCGAGCCTGGGAGACCCAGAGTACCATGACTGTATTGATTCAATTATTCTCTACAATGTAATACTCTGCATTTGTGTGATAGCAACAAACAGAGTTGAAAGACATACAAAAATAAATGATCTGAAAGTTAATATGGCTGAATGAGCAGCTCTGAATAAGAGGAGAGCGAGCTTTGGTTTTACATTGTAAAATCAATAGCGTGCAGAACAATGTCCTAACTTCCTCCAGGGACCTGGAGAGGACCCGCCTGAATCGATCACTATGCAAATTAATTGAATTCATGAAACCCACATTGCTGGGTAATTGATGCTTCTTATAATTACCTCCGAGTTATGAGCTTTTAGGGGATTTCATTGATTCCTGCTCAGGGAGGGAGAGGGCGAGGGCAGGTTCCTGGAAGCGCTGACTCGGTGTGGGAGGCAATGGCTGTGGCACTGGGGGCTCCCCAGGACACTCGGGTGTGACGGCCGCTGCCAGCGGCCCCCAATATTTGCAGAGCCCAGACTCTGCCTTGCAGAGGGCCGGGAAGGTGGCTCGGGTCGCAGCCCTGCCCAGCCCAGGCGGCCCCTGTAAAAGCAGACCTGCTCCCTGGTGCTTTGCTAAGGGGTGCCCGGCCCCCTCTGAGCCTGGCCGTGCTCTTGCTGTCGGGCACCAGCCCCTTGGGCGAGCACCGTCCCCCATCCCTGGGGACGAGAGTGGTGCGGGGGTGACAGGGATGTGTGCCACGGGGGCGTGTGGCAGGGCTGGCTGTGGCAGGCGGCCGGTGCTGCACCTGGCTGACAAATCGTATAAGCGAACAGGATTTATCAAAAGGGATAACAGGCTTACATAGCGCATTATTTAAGAAAAAGGGACAGGCAATTGAGCTCTGTAGACTAATTAGATTAAGTTGATGAGCTCATCAGTAATGAGTGTAATTAAGATCAAGAGCTAATTGTGGGCTGTTTGATGCCCTACATTAACGGAGTTGTCCCTTGCAGAGCGCGGTGCAGTTGGGCTGCTGGGGCAGCGGCTGGGTTGCCTGGGCTCCTGCTCTATCCAGAGCTGAGGAAGGGACGCGTGGCTGTCCTCAGAGCCGCTCCTGGGTGCCGGATGGGAGGTGACACCGCACCTGGAGCCGGTTCCCAGTGCTGTCACCTGCCCATGACACAGTGTCTTCTCTCTGCTCTGCCTCGCTGTTGCTGCTTGTGAAGGTAGAAACGGCTCTGCCTCGGCGTGCAGCCTTCAATAGCCCAGATGGGCAAGACCACCACTTGCACCCAAGATGTTTCAGACCTCACTGATTTTATTTTTTTTCAATGTTCTTTTAAAAAATGTCTACCCCAAGTGAGCACAGAGGAACGTGGACCTCTTCCAGAAGCGATGGAGGTATCTGACCAGGCGTCTGCCATTTCCTAGCCCCCTCCATCCTCAGCCTCTCTCCAGTGGTGACAGGGGAGCAGTGTGCATCAGAAGCTGGTGTGTTGTGGCTGGGGCCCCTGGGAATTTCTCCATGAAAGGCTCCCTTGCCGAGTTTGTGGCCAGGCAGGAGACAATCTGCAGGTTTGTGCCAAATGGAACGAACAAAAAGCAAGTGGGCTTGCATGGGTGGAAAGTAAGACAAGAAGAAGTCAGCCCAAGTTCCAAGGGAACTGCAGAAGTTGCTTGCTCTGGAGAAATGGCGTGCGATGATGGTTAGGATTTATCAAAACAGATATAGCGCTTAACAAGACAGACAATGCTGGCGGCTGTGTCGTGGCAGCTGGACTGCCAGTGCAGCCTCTTTACAGCTTTTATCCTTGCCCTCCTGTATTTCATATCTGATCTTTTTCTTTCTCTCCTGCATCAGCATCCCCTCTCCACTTTGCTCCCTTTATTCTCCCACCTTGCTGCTTTCTTCTTCCACCATCTCACCTGCCCACCCTCCTGCTCCCTCGCCACCAAATGGGTTCTCCGCAGAACTGCTTCGTGCTCCTCCGGACCCTCCGTGGGCTCCGTTCCTGGGCCCTCTGTCCTGCTCTCCCTTGTCGAGGGGCGGCTTGGGGAAGGGGCTCGCACCCCTCCTCACCGAGCCCCTCTGCACTGCCGCTCATCCCTGGTGCTCCTGGCACTGCACTCTCTCTGATTCAGGCTCCTTTCCTCCGTCTCCAAGGTTACACAAACTGCTTCCCACTCCTCTCCCCAGCTCCGGGTGGGATTTCCTGGCACGGCTCACCTTTTGGGTTTTGTTCTTCGTTGCCTTTCCTGTGCCTTTTGGGTGGAGGGCTGCCGGCTGCAGCCTCCCCTTGGAGAGCTTCCCTTGCGCCTGGTCAAAGGGAAGGCAGGACTTGGCTTTGGCCTCTCTCCGGACGAACCCCTCCCGATAACTCATGGTGCAGCAGCCGGGACGACCCTGGGGCATCCTGGCAGGGCTGGCAGTTCTTGAGGAGACCCCGGGCTTTCAGTTGTTACAGCCCGAAAAGCAGCTGGGGAGTGGGGGGGGGAAAGAAAAACAAACCCGAAAACCTTCCCAGATGCATGAGAAGCCTGAAATGTCTTTGGCTTCTCTCTCTGCAATAACTGGAGGGGAACGTGAGCAGATGTTTATAGGTCACACTCTGCTTTTTTTTTTTTTTTTCCTTTCTTCTTGACAAAGGGTTTATTTTTTCTCTGGTTTATTTTGCTAATTGGGAGCTGCGTCATGATTTCCCCTTTCTGTGCCAGGTGAGACCAGCAGCTCGCTGCGAGGAGCAGCGCCGGCCACGCAAACCCTCGCTGGGGCCGGGGTGCCGGCAGCCCCCCATGCTGGAGGGGTCCCGCCTGGGAGCCGGACGCGGGGCTGCTCCCGGGACGGGGGGGGGCACGGCATAAATGCAGGAGCAGCAAACCCCAGGCAGCGCCGGGACGCGACGCCCCAGCGGGGACCCCCTCGCAAAGGCGGGGGGGGGGGGGCCGCGTGGGGCTGCCACGGGTGGGTGAGCCCCGGGCTGTCCCCACGGTGGCGTGGACGGGAGATGGCAGTGCTGCACCGGCACAGGGCCCCGCGTCCCCAGCCGCAGCTCGCCCGGCGCCAGCGGTGGTGGCGAGCTGACAGGTCGCTGCAATTACTAATTGTCTGTAAGAAGAAGCCCATGGCTACTTGATGCCCCGCCGTGGCAGCGGGCCCCGGGGATGGCACCCCGGCTCCCGCCGCATCGGGACCGACAGCGGCTCCTGCACCCAGCCAGTGGCACAGCTGCAGCCGAGGAGCCAGACACGGGTCCGAGAGCTGCCCGGGGCGGGGGGGGGGGGGTGGCTCCGGCCCCCCTCTCCCTCCCTGCAAGTGAGGGTGAGGGAAGGATTGACCCCGTGGGCAGGGGTCTCTGCACGGCCCACAGGTCCGCTGGTGCCCTAGGAGCTGCAGGAGCAAGAGACGTGCCTGCAAAGTCCTTTTGTCCCTTGGGAGGTAAAGGCTCTTCTTTCTGCATCCTCCCCGGTGTTCAACCCAGCCCCGCAGCAGGACGCGGCAGGTCGCCGCGGTCCCGAGCACGGTCCGGGTGCCCTTGGGGATGGCAGCATCCAGCCCAAAACGCTCCCTCCCAGCCGGGAAGAGCCCGGTCCCGGCGCTGCTCCCGGGGGTAACGCCGGCTCCGTCCCCCCGGGGCTGCCGGCACGGGAGAAGGGCAGAAGGGCTGGTCCTCAGGGGCCGTGCTCCTGAAGGAAAGGTCTTTGAACCGGAGAGATTTCTCTCTCAGGGCTTTTCTTTTTCTAAAAGCTCTTCTGAAGGGGGGAGTTCGGAGTAGAGTTTAGAGAGAGCTGATTCCCCTATCGCAGACGACCACGCTTGCCTTTCCCTGACTGCAAATCAACAAGACATGTTCCAGGGAAAGATCGGCTTGAAAGAAATGGATTTTCCCCCTACTGCTTTGCCATTTTTTGCTTGTGTTTCTGAAAGCCGGAGTGACGGGTTGTGAACTTTAGGAAGCGATTTCTATTCTTCCCTCTCATCTGACATGCGGGTGGAGGGACTGTGAGCCTCAGTAACGAGACAGGACTGCAACACCGGGGGGGAGGATGCTGGGACCGAGGCAGCATCCTCCTGCCTCCGAAAGCACCTTCTCCAAGATGGGAGTAGGAAACTTCGTTCAGGGCAAGAGGTGGCTGCTGAGAAGGGGCAGGGCTGGGGGGGCTGCTCGCACCCGTCAACCTCACCGGGCGCCCAGCTCGGATGCTCTGCGCGGGCAGGCAGCGCAGCTGCAGAGTAGGTCTCGTCTGCTAATCGCAGAGAGAAATGAACACGAAGCAATCCGAGTAATACGATGGCAGCATTTAATTAATACCAAATGACTCTGGAGCTCGTACGGATTTCTACATGAGATCCACATTAACATGAGATGGTCTGATCACGAGTGACGTTAAGGCAACAAATGCTTAAAGGTTAGCACGAGAGGACGTGGGTGGGTGGCTCTGCGTCCTGCACCAGCCCTCGCCATCGGCAGGGATGGGGACATCCCCATAGGCATGTCGGGACAGCACCCGCCATGGCCGCCTCACACACTGGTGATGCCTGGGCGGGTTTCTGGCTCTTTTCCCCCTGGTCGGCCATCCCAGCACAGTTCGTGGGGATGGGGCTTTTCCGGCAGGTCCTGCCCAGCTGGGCTGGCCATGTCCACAGATGGAAAACCAGAGAAACGGAGACAAAGTTTCTGAGCTCCACCCAAAGTCAGGGTCCTCCATGTGATTAAAGCCGCCCCCCCCACCTCAGCCCCGCAGCCTTTTGAGTTTTGTATTAAACACTCATTACACCTTTGGTGTGACAAATGATTGAAAAGTGTAATTTGAAAGCTAAGCTCCCCATCACACTCTTCCCTATTGTTTATTTGCCAGCTCCAAACGGGTTGGCTGCCAAGGAAAGTAATCAGAAGGTAATAGCCTGATATCGGATGAATCCCCAGAGCTGCCAGCCTGCTGGAAAACTACAACCTCGGTGCCGCCTGCAGTATTCATGCGCTGAAAATAATTGTGTAAAACAGCATAGCTGGGATCAAACTTGGGCTGACATTTTGCGTTGTAAGGCTCGCGTTCGACGCGGTCTGATGTGGTTATTAGTAACTTGCTCGGGGGCAAGACAGCCAAAAGTGTCTCGGGGAGGGACGTTGCGACTTGTTTGCCCATGTAGATGAGACAGCATCTTCCCAAAGCAAAGTACATGTCTTTATCTCTGTCCCCTCCCTCCCTGCGTTGCCTCTCGCTTCCCACTCTAGCTGCGATCCTTGCGAAGCGCTGATTTTATTGAGTGTGGCAAGTGGCAGTTCATTAAAAAGTGGGAGCAGATGGGGAAGGGATTGTAGAAGAAGATTAATGATGCACACCGACAACTAAATCGGCCCAGGTTTTGGAGTAAACGCAATCACGCTGGCTTCCTGGGAGTGGGTAATCCTCCTCTGTCAGCTCCGGTCTAGTTAGCCGGCTGCGCGGGGCCGGGGAGAGCTAACAAGAAGGAATGCCGTGGCTGCTACCTTCACGACGGAGCCTGATGGCAAGTGTGACGTGGCTGCTCTTGGCAGGGGACCTCGGTGCCGATGCTGGGAGTGGGCTGCGGACGAGGGCTGGGAGCGAGCGGGTGCTGTCCTCGGAGGTGGCAGGGCTGACGCTGGCTGACGAGGTCATCGTGGCCGCTGCCCTGCCAGGGGAACAGCAGCGCGGATGGGGCAGTGATCTCACAGGGGCTTGCAGACGCAGTCGGCTCTGTCTCCTTGCCAGGGCAGGATTTCTCCCTCCCTTCCTGCCAGCTCCGCTCAGCCTCGCTCGACGCTCCCAGCGGCAAGCCGAGCTTTGCACATTATCGCTGGCGGTGCCGGCGCCTGGCTCTGGAAGCCAGCTGGCGTTTGGGTGAGTGATGGATGCCTGGGTTGAGACTGAGCCCGGCTGCCCCGCCACGGGCTGCCCGGGTGCTGCTGCCCTGCCCAGCACCCGTGGGATGCGCAGCGGTCCCCGGCCAGCGGCACGGGGGGCCGGGCGGTGGAGCCACGCTGCTTGCTTGGGAAAACAGAGATGTCTGGCCTGACACGGAGGAGTGGGGCCGCTCATTAAGCACGCTAAATTTCTGTCAGCAGCCTCTTTGCCCCGCCATGACAAAGTTCACCTTTCCCTACCTGCTTTGCTTGTCCCGGCCGTGCGTCTCCTTTCATTTTCTGACAGCGCTGACCTATCCGCCAGGCTTTGCTGCGCGCTAATAGAAAGGCCATACACCAGTGAGCATCTCTGCCGCTGGATTTAAATACAGGGTACATTTGTCTTTCAGCAGGACGGCTGGTTCCTGCCAGCCTCCCCTCAGGAGGACAAGCCTTTCATTATTGATGTGACTGTAATTTTGCTGCAATTTACAGAAAAGTGCCCAACGCCTTGTTTAAGCGCCAGCAGGGAGGGGAGCGGGATGGGGCTCATTTGTGTGGCACGTCAAGCTGCAGCAGGGGAAGCTCCTGGGGGGCTGCCACCCCTCGCTGGCACCCCAGGGGATGCTGCCCCTTGGGGGGCTGCAGACGGGGAGCTGGGTGGGATGATGCGGACCCTGCGGATCCATCTGGGCTGCCATCCCTGCTGACAGGATGCCATGGCTCAGGCTGGGGGGGGCCACCGCCTCTGCTGTCCCCACCTCACCCACCGCCACAGCCACCCGGCACAGGAGGATGCTACTGGGGAGGGCCGCTGCCCAGCTGAGCCGCTGCCAAGGGCATAAATAATTTAATAAAGGAAGGTTTGAAATTATATCGTCCTAAATAATATAATAAACCCTAATTTACTCACATTTATCTCCTGGAGTTTTTTCTGAAAGCAGTAATCTTGCATCTTCTACAGTGATGGATTAGCAGGAAGGAAACTCCGCTGGGGAATAAAAACCCACATCGTGTAGTTTTTGACATGTTATTATTCAGTTTTATCTCGGGTTGCTCATTCCTGGGCCATTACTCATGTTCACAGGGATTTTTCTCCCCCCTTATTTATTTATTTTTATCGTGACCAGAAGCAAAGATGCTAGCAAATCACCCCGCCTCTCCCTCCTCCCTTTGGAGAGGTGGTAGATGCAGGGACCGCCGTGACATGCCCGTGAGGAGTCTCCCATTGGCACCCCATGCACCGGGGCACTCCGCAGAGACCAGGAGGAGGCCGCTGTGCCAGGTACCACTTGCTCACCATCGGCTCAGTCACCCTCCCTGGCAGCGCTTCGGCCGTGGCTGAGCCCTGCTCCTCAGCCACAGGCAGGGAGGGACGTGACTTAATTAGCCCCAGAATTTCTAACGGATCTGATCGATGGAACCGATTACAACTGTGAGGTCTCGTTGGTTTCAAGTCGCTTAATAAAATACAATAAAAGGGGAGCCGCTGCCCACGGTGAGTGGCAGGGTGCCACGGGGGGTGATGTTTCAGGCAGCAGCCGGTGCGCCAGCAGCAGTGGGCATGCCGGCACCGCGTGCCGGGAGCCGGCAAGGGCTGCACGGGTGGCACTCCTCTCGTTCGCTGAGCAGGGCGTCTGCAGTCGTTAGTGCTGAGGATGTGGGAGTCCGCCTTCAGTAGCTTTAATTATTGCTAAAATTCTGTCTTCCTTGCTTATTAGCAGTTATGCGTGGTGGTACCCAGGATGCTGTGCCCCGTAGTTTTCCTCTTGGAGGGAGGGATTTTTGGCTGCCTCGCTTAAAGTCACAAAGAGGTTATTAAATAACTGCAAATTACACGAGTAATGCCCGGGATGCCGGCTCTCTTATTTATTACCACTGCTTTGTTTACTCCCAGGCTTGAAAGAAATGGTGGAAATTTAGGTGGCAGCCCTTCACTGAAATTCAGGGCCCGGCGCTGCCACAGCAGAGCTGCCACGGCATGGGGTCACCCCCAAACTCAGCATCGGGTGTGGAGCATGTCAGGCCAGCCCTTCCCAGTGGCATCTCCCGGTGAAACTGGTCCCCACTGGCAGTGGCCAGCAGACCTCGGCTGCCCCCAGCTCCCTCTCCCCGCCCCGGCTAACTCTCCTGCCTGAGCAAGGTTCCCGGCAAGGCACAGACAAGCAGCAAGCACTTCCTCTGTGTACAAAATACAGAGCAGCTTTGTGTTTGTTTATGTTTACTATAAAATACGCCTGTTGCATATACATACATACTTATATATATATATACACACACAGGCTGCACAGGGGATGGGCTGGGAAGTGTGCAGCTCTCAGCGGGGAGGGGCTGGCAGAGCACAAAACCCTGGAAGGCATCCAAAAGAGACAAGTGCGAGTAAAAACAAGCCCCCCGGCTGACGGTGGGAGGCAGGACCACTTGCATTTCTCCTCCAGTGCCGCCGGCCCAGCCGCTGCAGCAGCCCCACCGCAGCAGGTGCCGTCCCGGGGCTCTGCCAGCTCCTCCTGCCTCCCCCCCAGATGTGTCAATGGGAAAAATAAAGCACCCTATAACGCTGAATTAGTGGGACATAAGGTGGGGTTCTGCTTCGTTGAGGGGGGATGCCGCCAAGCCTGGTGTCCCGCACTGCCTGGGTCCAGTTGGACGCAGCATCTGCAGGGGTTTGCCGCATCCGTGCTTGCCACCGTGAGCGTGGCTAGCCAGGCAACCTGCTCCCTGTTTGACTATCCCTCTCCAAATTTGCTTAGCTCAAGCTGGAATCTGCAGTAAGCAAACGACTTTCTGTTTATACTCGGAGCTAATGAAGAGGCAGTGAACGCTGCCCATTAATAAATCTGAAGACAACGGTGTTTGCAGAGGGCCTGTGTACAGCATATTGTGTTTACCGGGCAGTGCCCGCCCAGCCATTGATTTCCCAACAAGCCCAGGTGCTTCAGTAGCGCCAGCATTTGGTTTCTTCCAGCGGGAACTCCTCTGTGCCAGGCAGGCAAGCGAGGCCGGGAGGCCACCACGCACCGCAGGGATGGGACAGCTCAGGGGAATCCCACTTGCTGCTTCATCCCAGCTCCAGGGAGGGCTTCTCCTATGCTGGGTTGCACCACTGCCTTGTGCCCTGCCTTGCCGCCACCAGAAACCTGCGGCCAGGCTGATTTCCCCAAAGCTGGCCACCTGCCTTCATGGGGAGCGCAAGGAAATCACGTTTATTTGCAAATAGGGATGTTATTGAGCCAAATGAGCGAGATTATTAGGGGCTCCTGGAATTGGCAGTGCAGGCTGTTTGATTAGAGCTCAGCCGTAACACTCATCATTACCCCGTCGCTATGCTCTGATCTCGGGCTTCGTACCCCCAGGCTTCCCCACCACAAGGAGCGTGGTGAAGCCGGCTCTCTCCCCAGCTCCCTCATCAAATACCTGCTCTAGACTCTCAAGGTTAGCGCGATGGGGGTCAGCCGCATTCAAACGTTGATTACAGAGTCGGCAGGAGCTGCTAAGATTTCTAATTAAGATTAAAGAATGCACACAGCTTATAAATGCTTCTTAGGAATGTATAATTTGATTAGCTTGTTTTCTCGCACCTCTGTCGCTCCCAAGTTGGCTCAGATGGCCCCTTGCTGGGGGCTCCCGGCTGCAGCCTCCCCTCATCCCATGGCCAGCCCTGGCTGGGGACGCATACTGGACGGAGAGTCCCGGTGCTGCTGCCTCTCCCGCCGCGTCCCAGGCAGAAGTGGCCCTGCAAAGCCTCCCAAGGAATGTTTGGCACAGCAGGCAGGACAAGCGGGGTCCCGTGACTGAGCACCATGCTGCTTTGGAGAAGGAGTCAGCACAATGAGCGTACAGCCCCTGGGCTGGCGGTCGAAAGGGAGCTGCTCGGACTTGAGTCCTGTGCCAGGGGGGCTGCCAGCAGGTCCCAGTGTCCCCCGCACTGCCGACGGTCCCAGTCGCAGCCCATCTGCTGGCGCAAGGCAAGCCCGGAGCCGGCAAGAGCTCTCCACCCTACGTACCTGAGTGGGGGGACAGCTGTGCATCAATATTTATTCGAAACTCCCAGGAAACCTGGATGAAGGGTAATTATCTCAACTCAATCAACCCGGATTAGCATAACGTCAAGTCACCCATCAGACTGGGGGTTTGATTTCTGGGATCAAAGTGGTGCGCTGGAGCCACTGATCCAGGGGAGGCAGGAGAAAAGCCCCATCCTCAGCTGCTTTTGTATTCCCATTGGTGCCAAGTTAACTTTTTCCTCCCAAACTTCCCAGGGGCATCATGCAAAGTGGGTGCCCCGACCTGCTGAGTGCCCACCACAAACTCCTTGCTGCGCAGGATTGCTCTCCCTGCAGCATCTAACCCTCAGCTCCGCTCCCCTTATTAAGAACTAAATATAGATCTTAATTAAGGCACTGATTAATTTAATTTAGAGTGGTGTTACTGCCTTAACTTCCAGAGCTCGACGCCTTGTTTGTATAATGTATAATATAAGCTAAATGAGTGCTTACTTGTTACCACCATAAATAATTCCCTCTCAAATCCCTTCAGATACATCTAAGACACTAATCCATCTCCTCCTACAGAATATTCATGGGCAGAAAGCCTCTTTATTCTTACCCTGCAGACTTGAACGTAAAAACTCCAAGCAGCTTGCAAACTTCCCTCCCTCTAAAATTAGCGGCCGGCAGGGAGGGAAAGGCAAGAGGCAGCAGGGCAGAGTGGGAGGATCTGTAGTTTAGGTTAAACGCTGAGCTTACTGTCTCAGCCCTGACATCTCCTGCAAGGAGCCCGGGCTGAGGATGCCTTGCATGGGGCACCACATCCCGGCGGCAGGGCTGGGGTGAGCACTCGTCCGGCCGCCTCAGCCTCGCCTGGCTGGGGGATGTGGCTGGAGAACATCCCCGGACCCCTTCACCCACCCACCCTCTTCTTCCAGGTCCCTACGTAGGTCCCCCATCGGCAGCCGAGTCCCACAGGCTCCCCGCTCCACACTGCTGCCCTGCAGCTCCTGCCCTTACGGGCCACCGCAGGTCCATCCATCATCCCGGGCAGGCAGCCCTTTTTGTCAAAAAGCCATTTATTTTGGCCAGAGCTAACAGAGTCAGGCCTCATTGTTCCCGGGATTGCCCAGCAAGTGCTGGGCTGGCAGCAGGCTGCACAGGAGCACAGGGGCCAGCGCCGGCAAGGGCAGCCAGTGGCACCGAGACCCCGGTGGGTGACGAGTCCTGGGGGGTAGCTGGTCCTGCAGCCCTCAGCACGACGCTGGCGGAGGAGTGTGGCCGGGAGTGCGGGAAGTGCGGTGAGCATGGGAGCCAGAGCAGGGAGAGTCTGGCAGGGCGGTGGGGGCACTGCCTGGGTGCCTGAATTAGAGCCGGTGGGAGGTCAGCTATCAGATGCAATGGGAGGTCAGATAGTCGGGAATCGGCTCTGGCCTGTGATTAAATAACATCCACCAATCAATTTCCTCTGCGGAGTAAGTACAGGAGAACAGCATTGGGAAGACAAATAAAAAAGCCTACATTTGCTCTGCTCTCAGCCACGAGCCACAGCTGCGTCTTGCTGGCTCAAAGGATTTCTGTTAAAGCCCCACCACTTTTATTCCTTAAATATATAGCAAAATAATCAATGGATTTTTTTGATACAGCCTAAGCTGTGGGAACCTTTTTGTGGGAAGCAATGGTGAGTGGATAGAGCTGGCATTAAGGTCTAAAAAGAAACATGCACAGAAAAAGCCACAGCTAAAATTCCCAGTGACCAGGGATTGAGCGGGCAGCTCGGTACCTTTCCGAGGGAAATGCCTTGTGCTCAGCCACAGCTGCTGAGAGCTGTGTGGCTGCAGCACCCTGGCACGCCACTGGTTGCTTGGTGGTTGCAGCCTAAACTCTCCTGCCCATGAAGATAGGGGAGTTAAAACTCGGCATCTCCATCCTTTCTGTGGGGATGGTGAGCGGGAGAGGTGGGCTGACCCTCCACGAGCGGCACCGGCCGGCGCAGGGATTGCTGCCTGCTCTGCGTGCTGGCTGCAACGTGTCCTTACAGATGAAAGCAAGGACCTGCCGCTGCCTGTCCACGGCGTGCAGCCCAGGGACAGTGCAGGCGGGACCGCCTAAGAGCCATCCTCTTCTCCAGGCTCCCAGCCCTGAGCAGGCTCTGGCCGAGCCAGCAGATGGATACCTTCACTTTCCCAGATCCTATGCCCATTGTTTTCTCACACCTCTAACACCCCAGCTCACAACACTTCCCAGCAAATTTGGCCGCCACTCTGCCTTTTATTAGGATAAGTGCCTTAAAAACAGATCCGAGGTTCCTCTAATTTACTCATTCCTTAAAGGAAACAAGCCATTTGAGATCCCACCTAATAAAATCAGCCTGGTGACAAGCACTTCGTTACTGTGATGATGAGACAGCCATGCTGCCAGCACCCGAAGGCAGCCCCTGCCCTGGAGGATGACCTCGACGCAAGGCAAGCATGGCCCCTCGGCTCGCCGGCCGCGGTGATACTCGGGCGCATGGTGCGGACTTGCCATCGCAGGGCTCTGCGTGGGCACCATGAACGTGCCAGCTGCTTCCCCCGGCGGATAAAAGGCAGCCAGGCAGAGCTCAAGGAAAGACCAAAGCCAGAGCCATGCCATCAACCTGCTAATCACTGGGGCAGTGCCCACCGGGCTCTCAGCCTTGACCTTTTCACCAGGCTGTCAGCATTTTCTCTATTCACCCTTGCAAGGATGTGACCTGTGGCATCAGTGCTAAAAGCCGGTTAACCCCATGCTCGGCACAGGGACGTCCTTCCCTGGCGGGGTGAAGACATGTTCCTCCCTGGCCCTCGGCAGGGCCTGCCGAGATGCTCTGCCTGCCCCGGGCAGGACTGCGGGTGCAGGCAAGTGCTGGGCTGGTGCGGCACGGGCTGTGCGGCACGCTCTGCCCTGCTCTGCTCCTGCCCAGCTCTGTCTGTCCGCTCCGTTTTCCTGTTCCCTACTGTCCTGGTACACATCATTTGCTCAGATAACAGATGACGTGTTTATCCCAAGGGATACAAGCCTGAATATTAGGATGTCAAAACCGGCTGCATTTGCAATACGTTACTGTCAAATGGAAAATAAAAAGGGAGTTGCAGTTATTTAATTTGGTGCTGGTGCAGGAAAGCATGAGCAGGGGGAGGCTGCGGCTGCTTACTGGGTAGCAGCAGGGCTGGGGTCCAGGCCCCTGGTCCCCAGCAAAGGCTGCCTGGGGCCCAGTGAGGGTCTGGGGCAGAGGTATCGCTGCCGGGAGAGACGCCGCATCACCGCACTGCTTTTCCTCTCCCCCCTCAAGCTTGTACTTGAAACCAGGAGAAGCAGCCTTGTCTGTGGGCAGGTCGCGTGGGGCACATGGCAGCTCATTCATCCGTGCCAGGAAAATTTGTACTTTAAAAAATTTGCTGGGAAAAAAAAAAGCTTTTTGAAGACAAACATCCTAGCTCCTTAGGGAGGGCTCTGAGTTTGCAGAATACCAATTAAAAATATAAAAGTGCTTTTAAAAAAAATCTATACAGCCAGGTTCTGAGATCAGGAGAGGAGGCTGGGGTGGGGGGTG
>JANZLQ010000086.1:7332156-7373321 GCA_026212715.1 Elanus axillaris
GGGGTGGGGGCGGGGGGAGATGGCACATCATGTCCTTTGGCAATAACAAGTCTAGGGGAGGGAGGAGGAGAACTGAAGCAATATAGCACTGGTACCGCAGCAGTGCCTGCTGGAAATCAAAGGCAGGTTATTTATACAGATGCCTCGGCCCTTTAGCTTGCAAGAGACAGGTGTGTTTCTCCCGGACTGGAAAGCTGCCCCACTCCCAGAAATCAGTTCTTGGAGCGGGAACGGAAAGAGCAACTTGCAATTACAGCCTAGCGAGGCTGCTGCTGAATAAAACGTTGTCCACCCTCACTGGGAGCCTGACGGCTGGAGCATTGTGGCCCCTGCAGAGAGGGTCTCCTGCCTAAGAGGCAAGGAGAAGGCACCAAGCAAGGCAGGATTCCTTCTTTCCCGCAAATGGAGACGGAGGCAGCCCCTGTGAGCAGCACTAACCCGGCGTGGGGCACGCAGCAGCTCCTGTCCCAGGCACGGGGTGGCGGGGGCCTGGGGGCGGCGGCAGTGCGTCCCTGTCAAGGAGCCGTGTCTGCTGCCTGTGCCGGTTACTTGGCTCTAATGACACCATCTTCACGCTTCTGCAGGCATTTGTGGTGTAAAAAGCCATTTCTGCAAATGCTCGTTGGAGTTTTGCCTTCCACATCACTGACGCTGCGGTGGGACTGGGGAGTCTGGTGGTCAGGGAGAAGGGAGGATGATGGACCTTAGCAAGCGCCTGTGGGGTATATATTCAATAAATCAATCAGTGCCCACAAAGCTGTGTTCTAAATGTCCAGTTTCCCAGCTGCAGCCAAAGCAAAGGGGAGACCTGCAGCATGTGAGTACCTGGCTGAAGGAGCATCCCCTGCCAAGGCAAGGGGGCTTGCAAGGCCTTTCCCATTGAGCGGCTGCGTACCCCAAGGGGTTGTTTCGATGGTCCTCCTTGCCCAGCAAAAACATCCTCCCGCAATAAGCTGCGAGTTGGGCCCAAAGGGGCTGCTGCCGCCCCATGGAGCCGTGGGAGCTCGGGCACAGCTGGGTGCCAGGAGGATGTCCACCTCCCGTCCACATCTCGCCCCGGGAGAGCAGTTCAGCGTGTCCTTAATGGCCCTGCGTGTCCTTTGCCCCCCTCGGAGAACCCCCTGCTACCCCAGGCAAGCGCTGCCTGCCTCGGGTGACCTTCACACTGGGTGGCCGTGGGGTGGGGGGCTGCTCAGCCTCCTTTCACCTTGGGGCGTGATGAGTGACAGTCTGCTGGTGGCAGGGACAGGAGCCTCCCTGCTGATGCTGAGATAATGCACTGGGTAATAGTTTTCGACATATTTCATTGAAATATAACAAAATATTTGCATAGCATTATTAGATAAATGGGAGCTGACTGGAGGCAGAGCTCATTTGGAAATACGATGTGAAAATTCATTTAAAATGAAAGAATATGGAAGCTTAAGTTTATGGTAATAGATTGATCGCAGAGAGTAGCTAATGACTCCCAACAAATATATCTCAGCTGCTGCATCCTTTTTCCCTGCTTGGCTGCTGCCCTGTGCATGCCCGTGTGTGCGCCGGCTCCCGTAGGGAGGACGGGGATGCCTCCCTGCCCGGTGCTGCTGGCATTAGCAAAACCTCGCCTGATGCTGTAGGTGGTGTTAGCAAAGCCCCCATTTATGGGGGTGAACCAGGAGCCGTGGCCACCAGCTGCGACCCGGCTTGGGAACACCGGGAGTCCGTGGCTCACAGGGACTGGGCGTGAAGGAGCGGGAGGAGGAGGGAAAGGGCTGCGTGACTCCAGGATAAATGCTTGGGTTTAATTTCCATCTCCCGATGCTAAAGCAGATTGAAATGAAGCAACTGAAAAGCTGCAGATGAGAGGTGGGGAAATTAATAATGTCATAGTAATAATAGTAATGAGTGGCTGTGCATCTGCTAATTAGTTTGGAGCCCTCTCTCCAACTTCGGTGTGCCTGTGCGTGCCGGTTTAATCAGCTCACCCACCAGCCATGCGGTGCAGAGAAGCTCTCAGGTGAGAGCAAACTCTGCTGCCCACCTGAGCTGGGTTCTGCTCATTAGCACCCAGGGCTGCTGCAGGGATAATTGGGCAAATCAAGAGCCTTCAAATAGAGGCAGCCCCAGCCTCCCAGCTTAGGGCTGCAGGCTCCAGGCCAGGCAGGACTGGCTGGGGGTAATGGGAGGAGATGCTTTCTGGCTGTGGAAACCCCAGGCAAGTTGTGTCCCAGCAATGGGGGCTTTTGTAGAAAAAGAGAGATGTGTATTTTGGCAGTGGGGGTAGCAGAGACCTGAGTATGGGCAGCTCTTCTCTTTGCTGTGAAGTGTCCCTGTGAGTTCCAAGTTAAGAAATACCCTGTGACATATCCATGCATTTAAACAGGCTTGGATGAGAAGAGGCTGCACCAGCTATTGCCTGCCTTGGTGTGTCAGGGGCTGGAGCAGTGGGGCACTGTGCAAGGTCTCCACTGTCTCATGGGCATGTGCTGCTGTTCTGCAATGGAGACTGCTTTGCGATGCTGGTGAGTAGCATGGTGCTGAGAAACTTCCTCAAACTCTGGCAAAGTTGGTGGAGGGATGCTGTGAGAGGTTTCCAGGGAGCATGGGAGGAAAAAGAAAGGCTGTGTTGTATGGGACCAAGGACAATGCAGCCAAGGTCTCTCCAGCCACCTGTGGCACAGATGAAGGCACACGCTGAATTTCTGGCTTTCAACACTTTACTTGAGCTTCTCCTTTTAAGCTGTGGGTAGGTGTGGGAGGTGAAGCAGTATGGGAGGGAAGATGGAAGGAAGAGCAGATAAAAGAGAAGAGAAAATATGCCAAGCAAATAGGTAACTGCTCCCTTTGTGTGTCTTTCCAGTCATTTGTCTGTCATTTCTCTCAAGGGTTTGGAGAGCAAAAACCTTGTCTTTGGGGTGCCTGGAGGTGCTGGGTCACAAGCAGCTTTTGGGAAGACACTGGCCAATCCTACACTGAAATGTGTTGCTGGAGGGCTCTGTTGCTAAAGAAAACCAGCTGGTTAGAGATGCTGTGCTATGTCCCAGCTGGTGCTAGTTGACTCCTGCTCAGCAGCCTGGTGGCCCTCAGTGAAAGGTGAGAGTGCCTGGTGGGACAGGGCAATCCTGGGGGCACTGCAGGGTTTTGGCACCTTTCCCAGCTGTGTGCTGGGGCTTTGGACACTCCAGGACAGGCTGGGGGGGGGTGTCAAGCTAGCTCAATTTTCTCTTTGATCAAAACAAAGGCAGCCTATCTCTAAATTGCTTAAAGAGTCTATGAGCAGCCTTTGCTTAAAGCTTTCTTCAGAAACCAGCTGTCCATGGCCTTCTACAGGCAGTCAATACTTTAATCTTTCTATTTCCCTAGCAGAGATGGTGCTCAGGAGGCTAAAGAAAAAAAACTGCTGCTCCCAGGGTAGAGATTTTTCCGCAAAAAATCACGCGTGAGAACAGCAGAAAGGAACCTTGCTGGCCCGCTGTGTGACAGCAAGCTCCATCCCTCGCTTGCTCACATGTCGGTGCCATTCCCATTAGTATTCGGGGCTGGTCAGAGAAGCCACTTAGGCCTGGAGACAGCTTTGCACAGACACAATTGAAATGTTTTTATAAATGACCAGCTGAGTTTGAGTGACATGCCCTTCTTAAACTAAATAAAATTAAGGATAAACCTTCTAAAAAATACATGAGCTAAACATGCCTTCTACACTTCATTATGCAAATACTTCTGCCCATTGCTGTGGCAATTAGCTGCCTCCCTCCAGGCGTGCGGTGGCTGTGCAGTGTGGGATGAGGTGAGGAAATGGGCCCTTCCTCCTCTTCTTCACTAGGAACTAAAGATTGGCTAAGCCTGTGCCGTGCTGGGGGCAAGGACAGATGTGCGGACATGCAGCTGTAATGTGTGTCAGAGTCGGCCACCTTCAGTGCTGCTGGGGTAGGAGGAGATGCTGTCTTGTCCCCAGGTCCCACAGTGCAGCTGGGAAGAAAACATTAGCTATTTGCAAAACCATAAAATTTGAGTCAAGTCTTGAAATGTTCTGGTGTAAATGCTCATCTGTAATTACAGGGAGTGCCGTGGTGTGCTCCAGAGCAGTGCCTGGCCTGGCTTTGGGTAGCAAGCATCCATAGGAGGCAGCAGGGAAGTGGGCAAACCCTCTTCCCTCTCTCTTTCAGAGAAAGAAATCTCCAGTGGGACTGGGGGCTCTGGCCGCAGATCCTGCAAGGCTTTTCAGCACTTTTCTTGGAAGCAGGTGCTTGGGGAGCAGCATGGGGGTCAGGAGCTGTGCTGGAGCCAGGTGGGGGGTCTGGAGTGTGCGTTACCATCGTGGGTGGCATGTTGGTGGGCAGGGGAGCTGTCATGCCTCCTTCTCCAGCTGTGGTATAGCTCGTGAGCTGCTGGGTCACTGGTGTTTCTGCCGCGATTTCTTCTCTAATTGCCTCTGTCCTTGTTAACACGTTCTCCCCTTCTTTGCGCTCCCCCTAATGAGTAACTCCTACTTGATGTACAAGATGTAAGTATACAAGTTATTAATCTTCCACCGAAGCAATTACATCAGCACGCGATCCCTCCCTGACGGTGAGCTTGTTCTGCCATTGCCCCTTATCAGGTTAGCAATTTTGGATCTGCATTAAATGTTCAGAAATCAATTTTCAGCTTATTTTGTGCTGCAAAATTTGCCATGCCTGGATCTCTGATACTAATTGAACAAGAGCAATTGATGTTTTAGTAGTAATTAAAGATTGTAATAATTACCAAATCTCCCTGTGGCCCTGTATGTTTGCTTTGGACTTGTCAAAACTGGAGGCGGGCAGAATCAATCTTAATAAAGTTGGTATTTCAAAGCCTCTTCCTGGTAATGGTTTCCCACAAGGTTGGTGATGGAGCGAGAGGTGAAGGTGGGGAGAACTTATCAAGCCTTGTAGAGGGCAGGGACATTAATGGATGCTTCCTAATTAAAAAAAAATAAAATTAAAACAATCTTTACCCAAAATGAAACTTCTAATTGCTTTTTAATCACAGAACCCCTGTAAGGGCATTAGGAAATCACAGGGAAGTGATGGCTGGCCCTGGCTGCAGGAATACCTGTCCCAGGCCTTGCTGCTGGCCCATCTTCTTGCCAGCAGCCGGCAGGACCCATGCATTTGGCTAGGTCTCTTTGTTTAATTTATAGTGCTGCTTGGTGGCCTTGCCAAACCTCGGCAAGCCATGGTGATGGATGAATTGCTGACCTATTTATCAGCACCTGCTTTACGGGCATTTTTCCCCTCTGAAGCCAGACTGGAGTACCCCATTGGGACATGCAGGAGGTGAGTTTAGAAGGTGTCCTGTGGGGATGCAATATGAATGGGAGGAAGAAATAGGGAGGAGAAGCTGCTGTGCAGGAAGGCTGGTGGTGGCCCATCTGCTTTCCAGAGTCTGTTCCCTGGGGTGGGCAAGCCCATGGGTGTAGAGATGCTCCTGCTACTGGCCTGAAGGGGACTGCATGGGGGTGGGCATCCCATGGCTTATGGCAGGGCTCCCAGCAGGCTCCTTCCCGGATTCACCTGTTTCTGTCTCTCTGCAAGGCAAATCCACTGCCTCTGCCAAAATGGCTCCTGGCTGATATTTATACGGGCGAGAGCAGGATCAGGCCTGCTGAATGGCTGCCTCCCTGTCCCCATGGAAACCAATGCGGGATGCTGCAGAGCATCGCTCCTCGCAGCTCGAGCTCTGGAAGCTGGTCCTCATCCCTGGTCTCCTGGCAGAAGAACCCTTGAGCAGGAGATGGGGCGGGGGGGGAACCTGATCTCCATTTTGTCTTAGAGTGAGACCTTTCTTTTCAGGGGGAAAATGGAAATGTAATCAGATCAACTTATATAGTGCAAATAGAAAATCAGTTTTAATAAAGCCAAAAGAAATGCAAAGCAGGCGCTTGTGATGGAAATTGTGTTAAATAGACACCTCTTTGAGGAAAAGCTGCTCTGGGGATGCGTATTGAAGAGGCGTGCAGCCCTGGGCTCCCTCCTGCTCTTTGCCCAGATCGCAGGTGGTGGCGGGAGCAGCCTTCGCAGGCAGGAATGGCTTGTGGGCTGGCATTTGTGCAGCAGCATTCTCTGTGGCGAGGTGGAGCAGGGCCTGCGAAGCACTGTCACCCCTGTACCCCCTCCTTGGAGGCTCCCCAGGCTGCAGGCTCTTTGGTGGGGGAATGGCTCCCACTGGCTCCACTCACAGTGCTTAATTATAGCTCAGAGGAGGCACTTTGGCTTTATTGCTTTCATTTATTACAAAAAAAGCAGTGTCTGTTTTCTGAAGCAGCTATCTGGTCAAATCGTGGCTGATAAGCAATGCTGGTCTGTCTTTTTAAGACAGCCAAAATTTATCACTTCTCACTTATTTATTTATTTTGTGAAGCTCTAGTGGTGGAATGTATTTTTCTTCAAGTGACGTTTTGCAAAAGGCTTTATTTTCTATTCAGCCCTAAGAAGGAAAAAAAAACCCCACAAAACAAAACCCAAAAAACCAGAAGAGGAAGGCAGCTCTGTAATGAACCCCACTGGAAGGTACAGGAGATAACTTTGGCTCCAGTGGTGCATTTGCTACCAGGCCCCTCAAACTCTGGTCGTGCTGCAGCTGTTGTCAACCACTCTTTATTTTTATTTTCTAAATTAGCTCTTAAGCTGCACCAAGCTTTTCATGGTGCAGGCTGTGGGGTGGGGAGATGTGTTTTGCTTCCAACAGGGGGGCAGAACTGGTGTGTGGGATGAGTTTGCCCAGCTTGATGGGCTTCCCAGTGGATGCTGCTCTGTGCTGGGAGGTGGCAAAGTCAGGCTGCCTGTACCCTTCCTGGGCTTGGGCTGCAGGGGGCTGGGGCTCACCTGGTCCCACGCACTTGTGGGCTGCCCAGCAGCACAGCTGCAGCAAGGCAGTGCCGGAGAAGGAGATTTAAACTTCTAAGTGGACCAGACAGCGTGGGAGAGACTTGTGAGTCTGTGTGTAGCATCGTGAATGTCTTTAAATCTCTCCCCTTCTGAGCAGGCAAAGCTCTGCTTATAGTAAAATCCTTGCAGCAAATGAAACAAAACAAGGAGGAATTTAATGCATGAAACCTTTATTAGAGCCCTGAGGAACCAGCTCCCTTTAAGTTTCCCTTAATGAGATTACAGGAATGAGGTACCTTACATCTGTTGGGCTGTATCAAATGTGTTTCAAGCCTGTTCGGAGGCAGCTGGTTGCAGATGCTGTGGAGGAGGCTGGTGGTGGGCGAGCTGCAGGAGGACACCTGGACCCCAATGTCTCAGCCCTCAGGGAGGGCTGTGGCCCTGCTGTCTGGGCTCGTGGTGCTCTTATGGCATTGCACTCGGATGCTGGCCTTGATTCTCCAAATCTCTGCCTCTGATGGCCCCTTGAGAGGCCATTTCCAAGGTGTCCTGCAAGACTGGACCCAGGTGTCTGCCATTCCTGCTCTAGAGCCACCTCTGGGATGCAGAGGCCAGAGCTGGTGTCCCCCAGGCATCCCTGGGCTGCTCCTTGCTTGGGCTGGCACTGAGGTGATCCCCAGCACAGCTGCCCTGGGCCGGGAGGCTGCTGTAGGGAGCCATGATCCCTAATTACTGCTGGGAACCAATAGATTAAACTCCCCAGACCTCTCTTTTTTTTTTTCCCTCTGTGGTGCCTTTCCTCAGTGGGCAGAAGATGTTCCAGGGATAATAAAGGGCAGCGTTTCCCCTTTTCTACCAATCCCTCACTCAAAGGAAAGAGCTGGGTGTTTGGAGGGAAGGGAGGAATTGAAAGGCACACAAAGCAAAGGCATGATCTATAATTGGCCAGCCATAATTTCATAATTCATCTCTGTGAAACACAATGAAATTAAAAGAGTTTAGATTCCAAAGTGTAATGATCATCAATTAAATTCTGCTGGGGCTGAGCTTCCCTCTCATTTGAATTTTATTTTATTATTATTACTTCTCTGTGATTGCAAGAGGATGAAAACAAAAGCTGCTGCTGGAGGTTGTGGTGGGGGGAGCGGCTGGGGAGAATTAGAGACAGCAATTACTGCTTGGTGACAGAGAAAACCGAGGGAAAGGAGGTTTTTCCTCTGCTGCGCACCAGTCGCAGGCAGGGGAATCCATCATCCTGAGCCTAATCAGTTAATGCTGATAAACTGCCAGCAATAACTGACAATTGAGCTGGGGGTTTTGGGCTCGGAGTTCATTCATTTGGAAAGTGCCATAACTAACCCATTAAAAGCAGAAAAGCACAAAAGCAAAGCCCTGGCCCCTTCCTGGGTGCCCTAATGAAGGCTGCTGTTGATTCTTTTAAGTGTGGATGATGATGTGTTTAGTGGCTATTGATGCCAGAGGTTTAGCCCAGGCTGGAAAAGCTGCTTGAGCTCTACGCTTTGAAGAAAGGAGTTTGTGTTTATCCCTGGCAGCTTTTGCCTTGGGTGCTGGCCCCTGCGGTAATCCCCGGGGGGTGGGGGGGGGAGAGGTGGGGTGGTGGCAGGGCCCCAGCAGATCAAGGGCTGGGTCTGCGTGTGGCCCTGGTGGGACTGGCCTTACTGGTGGGTGCCCATAGGGTCCGGCTCTTCAAATACGGTGCAATGGAGGTGTGTAATGCTGTGGTGGTTCCCTCCAGGGAATTGCCTCACTTACCGTCTTTCTGTTAAAGTGCTGATGCAAATGGAGTCAGGCTACGCTCGCTCTTCTCCCAAGCTGCCTCTCAAAAGGCAAAGCCTCGCTTAGGAGCGTGGCTACGTTGGGTGTGTATTCGCTTACCGCTTGCAATGGTTAAACATTCATCCGCAAACATGTGGCCAGAGCTGCTCCTGAGAAACATGGGCTTGACAGACAATATGCTGGCTGAAGCTGGACTGCAGGGGCTTCCCACCTTGGACCGCTCCTCTGCCCCGTTTAACTTCTAGCATTGCCCGCAGAACGCGGGGTGACCAATTTGACTCCCAAGACAACAAATCACAGGAACTGAGCTCCGCAGGAGGCTCTGTGCAAAGACTGGAGAACCCCGGGGGCGGCGGGGGGGCTGTCCAGGCTGATTCATTGCCCTGGGACCAGGGGTCACTTCCCAGCCACGCAGCCCCTCGGTCTGGCCTGGCTAGCTGGGCTTTTAGCATGGTTTCCATCATCGTTTGAAGCTATGTGGACAGAGGTGTCCAGATTTATTTACCCGGGGGACCTAGTCAGCCGGCTTCCCTTAGTTTAAAAGGAAGAGCTTTTCCCATAAATTATACAGCCAGGGAATGATTGTTCTGCTTGTCTGTCCTGCGTAACAAGGACTGGAGAAGATCCCTGACCTGCTTTTCCTTTAGCAGGGAGATTTCTTACCCAAACACCCCTTGGGTTTACAACTTTCTGGGTGCTGAGACTCCTTTTGCTAAGTCCCCTGTGTTTAATTGCGCTCGCTATAAAGCCTGCACCTGATGTCTGGTCTGCATTTGTCTGGCTCTCACTTCCAGCCACTGGGTTTTTTCCACCTTTGTTGTTAGACTGAAGAGCCCTCTATTATCCTTTCTTTTTGTGTGCTCTGTGTAGGTATTTAAAGACTTTGATCAAGTCACCTCATCACCTTCTCTTTGTTAATCTGGAGAGACTGAACTCCTTGAGACTTTTGCAATGAGGCAGGAATTGTGCCTCTGCGTCCCTCAGCTGCTTTGAAAATCCCAGCCAGAGAGTCGAAGGTTGGGCACCTGAAAACGAGAGGGTATCTGGAGAACTCGCCCCATTACGTCTCTGTGCTTCTCCCCTGCTTTTGCAGAGGGCTTTGACATTGCAGAGGGATTGTGCTAGTGACTCTGTCGGAAAGTTTCTGTTCGTGTTTTTTCCTTTCTTCTCCTGCAATGGATAATAACTCCTTCTCAGAAGCAGATTTCCCAGGGAAATGCTTCCTCTTCTCCAAGTCCTCCCCCCTGACAGCACTCACTGCCCTGAGCTGGTGTTCCCGTGCTGGGGAGCTGCAGGGTACCCGTCTGGGGGAGATGGGGAATTGCTGCTTGTTTCTCCCACTGTCTTCCCTGCTGCTGTCCCTGTTATCTGTGTTTGGGGAGGTGGGAAGAGAGGCGTCTGTGAGTTACTTTCCTGGGGAGCTGGAAACTTGCGATGCATTCGGCTTTGAATGCTTTTGTGGATCAGTCAAGGAGGACTAACTTTAATCTAGACCCGGCAGACCCTTCTGCACAACATATTTGGGAGGTTGCACAAGCTAGCTCCAGGAAAGCCTCTTGGGAGCCCACTAAATCCTATCATCAAAGTTATTTAGTCTTTGCAGGAAACAGGATTGTGGAAAGACTAAATGATCCGGAAAGGATGTTTCACCTCAAAGGGGTCTGTTTTCCAGTCTGGCTCTGAATTTCAAACTCCTCGCTGTGCTGTGGGCCCAGCTTTGTTTCCGAAGGACCAAAGTGCAACACGTTTGATGGTTTTCAGGACCACAGTTAGCTGGGTGCATAGCAAGGATACCCCCAGTGTGGCTGGGCACGAGGAGCAGCAGCACAGCAGGCTGGTGGGCTGTGCCAGCTCTTTCCATCGCTAATTCCCCTCACCCCCCAACCCCCCCTCACTTTGTAAAAGTACTGCAAGGGCAGACCTCCTTGGGGATGCTGGCTGATACTCTGCCCCACGTGGGGCTGGCCTGGTCAGCCTGGCAAGGAGGGAGCGCTGAGAACCCCTGCAGAGCCAGGCTCACTTGCCTTCACAGCCCCCAGTTCCAGTGGATGGGGAAGAAGGCTTCCTCCCCTTGTCCTCCTCTCCCCCCAGCTGCCCCAGTGTAATGAGTTGTCAGGACCGTGAGGATGGACGGGGCGCACTGGGTCCTGATGAGATGATACAGCAACGATTCCATTTCATCTCGAATTTGACATTAAACTTTAATAGTCTCAAGGACAAGAAGCCAAGAGATATCAGATGTAATGAGATAAAGCAAAGTTTCTCTGACAGCAAATTTGATCACAAATGGGCTCTGAGATTGCTTCTTTGATATAAATGAAACATAATTCATCTTCCAGTGCCTTGAATGGGCTTTGAGGCCATGTATAATAACAGTGTCGCCATTGCCTAGCTCTGACAAGTGCCTGCGTGGCACCAGGAGAAAGGGCCCTGAGACCCCACTTGCTCTCTGCTGTGGCCCTGGATGGGACATCAAAGCAGGCAGCCTGCTGCCAGGAGCTACGAAGCAGGCTGGTGGAGAGGGGCTGCAGGCAGGGACAGTCAGCGCTGCTCCGGTCCTGCAGCACAGCCAGGGAGCGATGCTTCCAGCCCTGGAAAGTCAGGGCTGTTTATGCACAGCTGGGCTGTGCTCCTCACATCCCTGTGGTCCTGTCCCAGAGGGCTCCAGTAGCACCCGGAGCTGCCAGAGCTCCAGCACCAGCCCTGCCTGCCAAGGGGAGTCAGCTGCGCTGGTGCTGTGTGCAGGGGAAAGGGAGATGCAGGAGGCCCATGAGGGATCAGAGGGGTGCTGTGGACAGGGAGCAATGCTAGCAGAAAGTCATCTTTCCTGTTGTGGTTGCTCAGGCTGCTGCAGCTGGACCAGGAGGCCACAAAGCCACGGTCTGTGCTGGAGGGTTTGCTTTTCATGTGGCTCTGCTGCTTCGCCACTGCAGAGGTGGCAATGCAAGCCCTCCTGTTTCAGGTGCTGCCTCCCTCTGTGGCCAGACCATGTTGCTGTCTGGTCAATGACTTTGCCCTCCTTCACAGGGACACTGGTGTTTGCAGACAGATAGGCAAGCCACATTTCTCTTTAGTAGCAGTGGTGACTACTGGTTTTTGCGCTCTGGGGGTTTGTGTAAGTTTATTCCTGCCCATAAGAAGTCAACAGGAGAAGCCTTGGCTGCCACACATGTCACACAGAGGGGTTTCCAGCTACCCTTCTGTCTGGAGGCTGCTGTATTTCGCTGCCCAAGTGGCAAGGCAAAGTGCAGCTGCTTGTCTGGAGGACCCAACCCCAGGGCTGTTAGTGAAGCATAACAAAGGACGACAGAAATGAAGCAAATACTTCTGAACAGCCCGGAGACCGCAATAAGTTTGCTTAGAGGTTCATTGAGCAATTGCGAGTAACAAAGCAATTTGCTAAAATCTATCCGATTGCAGTTAGCTGAGCAAAGCGAAGGGCCAAGCGCATCGGGTAAATCATTTGCGACAAAGAGTCCGCCAAGCTCTGGTTGCGAAGATTAATTAGTTAGTGTTTGAAGAGATTGAAAAGAGGTGAAAGATTGCCCAATGCTATCAATTAGTCACGTGGAAAGTAGCACCGGCGAGGCAGACGTGTGCATTACACCCGGCTCTGCAGATCACCGCAAGAGTGTCCTCCGGGACCGCTGAGCTTGTGGGGAGCTGGAGGCGGAAAACCCAGCAGTGACCCTGAAAGTCTGCACTGCTTTTGTTTGGGCCAGGCCATACCCTGGATTCAGCAGGGTTTGGGAATGGGATGTGCCTTGTCAGCTCTCAGAGGAGGATTTGAGGAATGGGGTCTGGCATATAAAGGCAATGGCAAAGCAGGTGGTGTGCTGCCAGTTTTCTGGGTGCTTTAAAGCCTTCTTGATGCATAGGAGTCAACACATCCCTGGCTGGCAGAGGAGGGGTCTTCTACCAGCTGACAACATTTGTCCTGACTGTTTTGCGCTGTACAGCCAATCTGCCTGTGTGTCCAGCACCTGCTGCGTGAGCACTGTGCTCGCTCGGCCTCCCACTGCCCCAGAGGAAGACCTTGAGACCCACGGTGCTACTGCTGTAATTACAGTGGATTCATTTTGCACCATTTTCTGATCTTGCTGTTCTCTTTGTCCTCAGGATTCATTTAGCTCTGTGTTTTTCCTTCCCCTTTCACATTACAAGTGTCCGGGAGAGGGTATGACAGCATCCCAACGGCCAGCATGTTGGGCGAGACGTGGCGGTGCTCCCCGGCAGTGTCACCTTTCCCGGTGCCACTCAGCATGGCCTCAGTGGTGGCAGCAAGTAATGGGGCTGAGCTGGCTGAGTTTTGGGGGTCTGCGGGGCTCTCCCGGTGTTTTGCCTACAGATGTCTCTCTCGAGCAGCTCTGGGGTGCCCGATGCCCGGCTCTACTACCAAGGCTGCTGCTGGAGCCCTTCCCCTGCACAGGCAGCACGTCTGGTGACAAACACCATCAATCTGCTGGAGTGGGGGAAAGGCATCCTGCAAGGAGCCTAACGCTTGCTACCTTTTCTTAATTGGCAAGACAGGCTTGATTTATTTGTTAATTAACAAACAGACACACATGTGATTATGTGTTTTGCTGCAGGTACACTTTGAAGTGATGGTGCCCCACGGGGAGCCCAGGGAAAAGGCAGAGGGGTGGGGGGCAGCCAGGCATATATGTGGGAACTGGTGGGGTGGGACATCAGGAGCCAGGTGGAGAGGGAGAGGTTTGGCTGCAAGCATCCCCCGGTCCTCCCTGGGCAGCGTTTTAAAGGAGGCAGCACCCTCCTTTTAGCCACGCAACAATTGACTCAGGAACCCAGGGAGCTGGGAGAGATGCATCCCTTTCCAGGGCACCTTTATGAAAACCAGTGCACTTAGTCGAGTGATGCAATTTTCTGTGTGCCTTGGAAAGGGTTGGTTTGCCTGTGGCCTTATGCTTGGAGCAGATGAGAGGTTAAAGCGGCAGAGAAAAGGCAGCTGCCCGTTTGAATCATCTTGGGGAGCAGCTGCGAGGTCAGCTCAGGCTGGGGGACTGTGGGCATTAACCTACATAGGCGCACGATTGAGCCTGCAGTGCTGGTATGGAGCTCGGCAGCACTGGGGCATGGGGCAGGCAGGGAGCTCCAATTCAGACTGTGAAGAGGTGCAGGCAGCGGGATGGCCTCCGGGGCCCTGCCTTGCCCTCTTGGGCAGATCATGGGCATGGATGGGTGCCATGGTGCAGGTGGCAGCGATGGCATGGTGCCCCAGCACTGTTGCCTCAGGGCTGCTGCAGTTGCAACTCACTCCCCCCGGCTCAGCAGTGCTCCTTGTTCCGATGCCTGCAAGTGTGGGGTGCAGGGGAGGATGAGGAGGTCTTTTGTTGCTGTTGCGGATACGTTAAGTGTCTGGGGGGAAATGAACAGGAGTTTTTTGCGTGATAAAGAAGCCTGGAAATCAAGGATGGCAGCTGCTTCATTTCCTGTTGGTTTTTTTTTTTTAAATTTTTATTATCATTAAATTGCTTCCAGTGACCTGTAATATTTTTGTACCATGGCAATTACAGCTCTTGGAGGATTACACTGCATGCACACGCACAACCCGTTAACTTCATCTAAAGGGCAGAGCCAAAGCTCCCTGGTGCGAAGGGAGCCAGCACCTCTCTCTCCCCACCCTATTTAGTCTAATGAGGCTCCCGCACACTGTAAAAGCAGGATGGGTATTAGCTGGCTTTGACGGCAGGGAAGAGATGCTGGCAAGCAGATGGGCAAACCTGGGCTCAGGGCAAGCTGGGGGTGCCCTCCCAATAGTTGGGTGCCACACTGCTGCTGTCTCGGCCGCTAGCCTGGCAGTTGTGCTTGCCAGAGAAGGAATTGGGGACACTTCTGTGATTTTCTATTTTTAAACATTCATTTCTGTGGTTTTGGGGACCAGCATGCCATTTGCTGGTCTGGGACACGTAGCCTAACTGTGCTCCACAAAAACAGCCCATCTTCCAGCTGTGATTCCCTGGATGCTGCTGGAGTTGCCCCCAGCAGAGCCAGGGTGATGGGGAGGATAGAGCCGGTGTGTTCAGCGTGCTCTCCTTGTTCCCCTTCCTGGGCTTGGAGAACAGCACCGGTGTTTTCTAGCAATGCTCTGCAGCAAGAGATTTTTCATTCCCTTTGTGCCCCCCGTGTGTCGCATCGAGCTGAAGCGTGAGGGGTTGAGTGCAGGCTGCTGATGGGGTCCTTCCTGGCTGAAACTCCTGGTGAATATGAAAAGTCGAATTGATTCCCTCTAATAAATGAAGCAGTTGGATGTCTCATTTGTAACTTGACATCCACGCCAGCGCTTCAGCTGCTGCTTCTCACCCCTGGCTGGGAGATGCACTTATTAAGATGGCATTCTGCAAAGCTATTGCCATTTACCAGGAGCCAATCTATCCGCAATTCACTTGGGGTTGGGAAGGAGCCACTGGTGGGGGCAGAGCGGGCTGGGGGGGGAGAGGGGTCTGGGGTGGCTTTGGATGTCTACTTTCTGCCAATAGATCACTGTCTTGTTCATCGTCCGTCACTGAAGGAGATCGCTCGCTAAGCTGGCAGTGACTCTCGGTGTGGTTTGTGCTGTCTGGCCTGTGGCACGGCACGGTCTGCGTGCATCGGGGCCGGTTGGTGCTTGGCGAGGGGTGTCTGGGAGCGAGGACTGGGGGGGTTGCAAGGCTGTGTGGCTACGGTACGCGCTGCAGTGGCAGTTTGTCAGGCGTTCCCTTGGTGCCCATCTCTGATGGTTTCTTCATTCCCTGCAAAGGCAATGATGGAGGTCACAAATTCTGCCCTTCTGAGGGGAGCAGAGGACGCAGTGGGGATAGTGCTTCTGTGCAGCGCCCTTATTCTGTGAGGGCCTCGTGATGGAAGTGCTTTTGCCCACTTCCCCTCCCCTCCGCTTTCTGCTGCGGTTCCTCCACAGGACTAAAACCAATCACGATAAATCAGAAACCCTCCCTCGGTCCCTGTGAGGTGCTGAGAACTCGGGATAAGAGTTTATCCATCCTAAATAATAATGCACTAGAGCTGGCAGCTCCCTGCTGACTCGATTTGCATGACGCTAAAAATCAATGACCCAGGCGACTCTTTGATGCGCGAAGAAGAGAGTCCAGAGGACTCAGTGCTGGACTATCCAGGGACACGCAGGATGCTGGAAGCTATTAACAGTGAGGATGTTGTCACGGGCTAGCCATGCCCTGGATTTCACACCAATCTAACAAAGGGAGCTAGCTGCTGCAAGCGCAGAGCCTGGGCTGATTAAATCTTTGTTTAAGAGCTCCAGAGCTCCATTACCTACATCAGGAGGGAGTTAATTAAACAAGGAAGGTGGGAGGTGGCAGCCAATGTGGCTGAGGGCATCTCCGCAGAGGCACGGCTCCTGCGCGGCGCCAGCCGCCGCTCACACATTGCTTCTTCAGACAGTGTGCCAGGCAAGAGCAAGTCTTCAGCAAAGCCTGGCTGCTCACGTCAGTGCCGGTCCTTTCTGGGGCGGGGGGCAGCTGGAAAATTCCAGTGCAGTACCACTGCCTTCTCTCCAGCTCCTGCTTTTCCTTCCTCTCTCCTGGGGAATCTCCAGAAAATGACATTTATCCTGGGTGCTCCTTGCTCTGTCCCTGGCCCCCATTGGTGCCGTTGAAGCCATTGAGCGGTGCTCAGGTGGGATGGAGCTGCCAGCCCCAGGGCTCCAGTCGCTCTTCCCTGCCTGTCAGTGCAATTGCTCCTGGAATTGCCCCAGCACAAACGAAGTGGCAATCAGGCTCAGAGCTGATGTCCTCCTGGGTGTGCTGGTGCATTTGGACACACGCTGGTGCAGGCACCGGCATGTTCACTCCCTAGCTGCCAAGCGCTCTTGCTGGGAAGGGGGATTTCAGTGGGCGCCTTGTTCAGTTAGCAGGGCAGGGGTGGAAATCAGCAGACTTCCCCTCCAAGGCCAGTGCGGCAAGTGTCTCTCCAGGCCCCCTATTTGTTATTTGGCTATCAAGCTGCCCGTAATCGGTTTCCACTTCCATTAGGCGCATCCCTGTCAGGAGCTGGAGGCTCGGTGGCAGCCACCCCGCTGCTTCCATTTGGCTGTACGAGGCAATAGATTAGATTCCTGTTTGCTTCATGGAAGATCCCTAGTGATATCAATTAGATATGTCAGAGGGACCCAGGGGAATATTTCTTCCTTTATTTATTTATTGGAGTCAAAGACATTGCAGGCTATCATGGTGAGACACATAATGTCTCCTTTCTTCACTCACACTCACTCTCTTTATGGCTTATAATAAAGCACAGCAAAGGTCATCTCCAGGAGGAGAGAGGCTGTTGCTGGGCCACTACCTGGCTGTGTTGGATGGAGCACCCCTGCTCGCAGACCCAGGTACATACTCGCCCTGTCTGAGCCGGGGCACAGATGAACTACCTACCATGTCACCTCTGCTCACGCTTGACATCTCCGAGAGCCTTGTGTTTTGTTGCCTGCGTGCAGCTGCCCCGCACCACGCTGGCTCCCCAGCCCGGCTGCCGGCTCAGCCGCATCCTGGCCGGCACCGGCCGCAGCACACGGTGGAGCAGGAGGCACCGCTCAGCGGCCCCAGCCCTGGCAGGTCCTGAGTGCTGCCGGCTCCTGCCGCAGGTGCCACCGAGAGGCACCGGAGCAAATCTAATGAGATAGGCAAGAAAGTGGTGCAAATAATTTAAATCTGTCAGTGCTGGAGACGGTGAGAGGTGAGGATGATGAAAGAAGCCCCGATGATGCCTGACGTCCTAGATATATCAGCTGGAGCAGGCGCTTCATTACAGTGCTGCAGGCCCCGGCCAGGCGTAGGGAAGGGGAAATGACGGTTAATGATCTCTCATTCCTCCTGGCACACGGCAGCAGCCTGGCCAAGTCCCTTCTCTCCTGGAGGGAGCCGGGGGATTCGCAAAATGAGGATTGGTGTAAGAGAAAGAAGTTTAGCTGGCCTGAACACGCCGTTTGTCCTTGCGGTCCCCAGGGAGGGATGCCCACCACTGGGAAGGCAGTGCGGAGCCACGGTGGGTGGCATGAGGACAAGGGCTGTGCGGAGCATCGCTCTGTGCCTGGCCGGGCCGGTGCACCCGCTGAGGCTGTCTGCGGGGCAGCTGCCTGTGTGCCAAAATCCCGTGACATTCTGCAAAAGACACAATCTTCCTGGTTTTGATGCAGCTGGTAAATCTTGCTTCACGTTAGCTGTATGTCCCTCTGAGTTAAGACGGCCTCGTCCATCCTGCGGGCAGCCTGGTTGCTTTCCAGGGCCTGTTAATCTGGTTTGTATAAAATACTGTTGGCTCCTGTCATCAACTGTCTCCTACTCCCACCGAGGTCAAGTGCAGACCTCCCATCCATTTCAATGAGAAGGGCAGGCCATAAAACGTGCTTTATGAGCATTAGCTAATGAATCCCTCCCATGAGGCATGCACTATGTAGTGAGGTGGTTGGGAATAGTTCCTTTTTAGCCCCCTTGAGGGCATTTCCTTGGTCTTTTGGGGGAGGTTGCTGCAAAGCCGTGAGATTTTTTAGAAGAGGGACTAAGGTGATGTGTGGACCGCTGCTTTACTTACCATCTACCTCTTGCTGGGCTCCCTGGTGCAGGAGCCTCGGGATGATCCTGTGTCACCCCCACTGTGTTGCCCACCAGGATGTGGTGGTCCTGCCCCTTCTCACCCCCTTGTAGCCTGGCTCCAGGCTCACCGTGGAGGGTTTGCTTGTCACTAACCTGGGAATAACTCACTGAATACCGAACTCGGGAGCTAGAGAGCTGCCCAGCTCGAAGGCGCGTGTTATTAATGCGCCAGTTTACTCTGGCTCCTGTGCTGGGAGTGGGTCCCATTTGAATGTTAATGTCTCTAAGATGAAACCTGGCTGATTAAATTTTAGACTTGCAAATGGGTTTGGTAAATAGATGTTAGGAAAGGCGGGACAGAGACTGCCTGCCTTGATAGCAGATACAGTAAATAGCGGCACTTTGTGATTAGGTGAGAGATTCACTCTCAGAAAATGGGAGTCTCAAGGGGCTGTTTTCTGGTGAGAAATCCTTTAAGTAAATAAATTTATGGCAGTTTTTCTTTGCCCGAACAAAAAAAAAAAAGTCCCTCAGCTGCCTCTCCCAGGCTGTCTGCAGGCAGCCGAATGGGAAATAAAGAAATAAGCAGCTAGGCTGGGTGGGAGCCCTGCTTGTGTGCCGGGGCGAGGAAGTGGGTGCTTGCATCCCACCCCAGCAGCATCCCGGAAGGCAGTGGGACAATGTGCCATGATGCTCACAGCCTCTTATGCAGTGTGTGGCAGGGAGGAGGGTTTTGTGGGAAATGCCTTTGAGGTGGGTTCCCGGCATTGCCACAGACACCGTGTGCAGCGGGACGTATTGCCGAAGGCTCGCCAAGCCCTCTGATAAATGCAGCCCCTGTGGGGTGCTGAGCCAGGTGGAGTGGCAGTGCCCTGTGGATGCTGCTGCAGTGAATGCAGGAATAACAGGAATGGGCAGGCAGGGAGAGATGGAGCCTCGCTGCTCTTGGGGAAGCGCTTGAGCATTGACCACTCCTGTTGGCGTGCTGGAAAGCAAAGGCAGGGAGCAGAGCTGTGGCTGGAAGAGAGATCCTTCCCTCCTGCCCGTCTCCGGCAGCAGCCTCTGTCTCAGTTGCAGTTGGATTATTCCTGCTTGGCACACATGTTGATTTTATTTTCCCTGTGAAAAAGAAAACCTGTGTTTGAAATGCCTTTAAAAATGCAGATAGCAGGGCAAACTGCGTTGACCTCTGTGTATAATATAGAGGAAGACTTTAATAATAGCATTGCATTCATTCTTATCTGAAGTGGTGTGAAATATTGAGAAGAAAGCAGAAAAAAGTGTTGAAGCCAGAGCCTGGATTTAGCACATATTAAACCATTTGTCTTTGGCTCCCCTGTTGGGTTCGAGCATACAGGGATGCTCCAGCCCCAAAATGTGGGGAGAAGTCCAGTACAGGCAGGCAAAGTCCAAGGGGAAGGGGCTGCTGGGCAGTGGACAGATGCTTTCCTTCCAGCTGCTTCTCCCTGTGGCAGAGTCTTCCCAACCTGGTGCGTTTGTCAGGGAAAATTTGCTTTCCTAACCATAGCTGGCTGGGATGCTGCTCTCGGAGGTCCCTTGCTTGGTGTCTCTGCCCCTTGGTCTGTATGGCCATCGGCTCTCAAGGGAGAGAGTGGCTGCGCACCATCCTGTTGCTCTGCTGAGCCTTTCCTGGGATTGGGTGCCAGGACTTCATGTCCGTGGAGAACTGTCCTTCTGCTGGGAGAGCTGGAGCTGGTGAATGTCCATTGAGAGTTATGTTTCCTATTTACCCGCCTTGAAATCTCCATTGCTTTTCTTGTTCCGTATATTGAAACATACATCATCTGTTCATTAAAGCATAATCTCCAAATTATACCGTCTCTGAGCAAACAAGGTTACAATAGCTGCTCATATTAGCAGGGATCAATACTGCACTGTGCCCGCTGCAGCTATTTGGGAGGAGCTGGTGCTAAAGCTTCATTTCTTCAAGGCAGGCAGAGGGATGCCCTGCCTATGGGAGGAGGCTACACCGGGAGCGCTGGCTTTTCAGTCAGTGAATGAGGCAGAAGCACTTTGAGATGGGGCTGGTTTGCCTGGTGCTGGACATGTGTAGAACACCTACGTGTCACTTGATGCGGGAGGGTTATTGGGTGGATGGATGAATGCAGATGCCTGGCAAAAGTCTCTGGAGGAAGGAATTGAATCAGTGGGAAATAATCTTTCAAGTGGTGAGTAAATCAAAATAGAAAGAAAATTAAAAATTTGCCCCAAGCAAACAAACCAGCTGAGGTTTCTGATGGACAGGGTGGCCCCATGGTTCAGGAGCAGTGTTCCTCAGAACCACAGAGGCTCCTTTCCCACTGGGAACCGGCACAGAGCCTGTACTGTAGCAGACATGTTAATGTGTGCTGTGTTTGCCAGCAGCAGAGCTTGGTGTTTTGGATAGCCTGGCTGGTTGCCAGGCTCCGTAGTGGGTTAATGCCTGTCTTCTCCAATGTGCGACTTGGGGCTTGGCTGACTCCTGGGAATGCTCCTGTTAACAGCAGTGGACATGGCTGGGCTCCCACCCAAGTATGTCCCTAAGCCTCTGTCAAAAGATACGGGCTTCAGAAATGAATGGAAAACAGAGGGACCTCCTTCTTCAGTCCCTCACCTGGCAGGGCATTGATTTTGGGGGCTTTGGGGAAGCTTGGTTTACTTCCCTTCTAAAAAAAGATACTGCGGTTCAGTGCAGGTGCCGTTGGGTGCTCAGTTTCGCAGCCCTCTCTCTGGGGATGGCTCCACATTGTGTACTTGCGGTCCTCCGTAAAACCCCATGTGCCTGTGAGATACACGGCACACGGTGTGTTCCTGGGCTGCCGGCTCCCCTGGCTGAGGTGGGCAGTGGGGCTCGGTGCTGCAGGCAGCGTGCTGCCTGCCACCAGCAGCACAGCAGGCGTTGTCATTGAGAGACATTACCGCAGTACCCCAACCACAATCCTCATGGGCATGGTAGCCGGTTTTGATTTGACAGGCTTCATGGGAAAGTATTTTAAATAATACATGAAGTTTCCGTGCAGTTCAAGGCTTGTGTGCTCGTTTAACAGCAGCTGCGATGTGTTATCATCTGATAAACATGCTTGTTATATATTATGTATATCGCATCCTGATGCCAGATTCTTAGGGAGGTTTCTCCGGTCACACAGCTGGGCTGTTTGCTGTGCATGTGGATGAGGTTGCGTTAGCATCCCCGATGTAAACACTGCCGGTAAGCTCCGTGCAAAGCAGCCCTGCGACGTAGTGGAAAGGAGAGTCTAATCGCTACATCTAATTACTGAGAAGGGGAAATCGATACGGAGGATTTCTAAGTGTCTTAACATATCCTAAATTCCCTCCCTTTCATGGTGCTGCTTGCTAGCTTCAGTGGAGCTTTGCAGCAGATCAGGCTTCAGGGGCTCGACCGGCTGGGGAGAGCGGGATGTGGGAGGAGGAACGAAGGGCTCTTTGGCTGCCTCTGAGCCACGGGCAGTGCCGATGGCAAGGGAGGGATGGAGCAGGCACCATGGCCTGGTTAACTCGGTCCAGAGGGCATCTGGACCTCTGCTTTTTGGTGATAAAACTTTCAGCCTGGTGCCCTGGCTCCTTCGGCAGGTGGATGCGAGACTCTTGCCTAAAGAGGGCATGGGCTGGGGGAGCCCGCCCGCACAGCTGAGCCCCTCCGTCCTTGCTAACTGGGAAGGCACGACGCAGATGTGTGGGAGCGGCTGCAGAAGTCCTGGACGTAGCTGTCACTAGTGTGCTGAGAAGGGGAACTGTGGTTTTTCAAAGGCACCGAGAAACTTGGATTTCAGGCAGATGGAAAGAGGGAACTAATTAAAAATAAACAAGTGTGCAAGTTTGTCTTTTTTTTTAAAGGTTGTATGTATTCTGCAAATGACGCCTGCCAGCTTCAGGCAGGGGATTTGGGGGTTTGGGACAGAAAAGAGCAGGGCTGGTTCGCCACAAGGAGCATGAGCTGTGCTCAGCCCTGGCCTCCCACTGCTGCCGCCCACTGAAGGTGTGGGAGCACTGGGACAGTGGTGTCCCAGGGGTACGGTGATTGGAAAGTCTCCCTGACCTTTCAGGGGGATCAGCTTGCAGCCTGAAGCGCGGAATCTACTTATCCTGGGGGCCTGGCCGGTTCTGCCTGCAGCGGCGTGACCGTTGCATGCTGCCCATCCTGCTGCTCCTGAACCCCCACGCTGGGGACCAAAGGGCACCCATCCAGTGGCTGCAGGGATGGGGACAAGGAAGAGGGAAGTGTCTCGGGCTTGTTTGCCTCTCAGGCTTCTCAGCACTTGGGAGTAAACATTTCCGACACATCCAGGGCTGAGATTTAATCTCCCTTTTATTCACATGCTGATGAGGTCTTCAGCAGCCCTTTCCAGGATCTGCTGGTCGAGCTTCCCCAACACCTTCCTCAGCCCAGAAGAGCTTTGTAAAGGCTACAAGTGGCCTTGGCTGCCTCCCTGCCCAACCACCAAATTCTTGGAACTGAGAGCAGGGGGTCAGAGCCCCCCATCTGCTGATCCCCATCGCTTCAGACTTGTGCGTCTTCCGCAAGCAGTCCATTTCTGCGCTTCGGAGGAGCAAGCCTGCTGCTTAATGAGAGACAACCACTGGCTCTTACCTTGCTAGGCAGCTAATTGAGGTGTGCTAGCTGCTCTCCTGTTAGGCAATCACCAGGAGTTTGTCTAAAGCAATTGCTGAGCACCTGCCGGATCAAAGGGCCTGGGCTCTTCAGCCTGCCAGTGCCCTCACTGCTGACAGTGCCTTCCTCCCGCTTCCCTGAGTGACTGGTTGACAAAATAAATCTGTGGGAGAAGGAGGCCGTTCTGATCTGCTGTCATCTTCCCCAAATGCTCCTGATGCATTTTCTTTCCTCATTACGCGTGAGATGTCAAGTCCTCACCTGCGAGAGTGCAACTCGACAGCTCTCCTACATGCCAGCCTCCCCCTGAAAGGCTTCAATCTCCCACAGCAGCCGGCTGACAGGGTCCTCGCAGGGGTGGCTGTCTCGGGGGAGCTGCCACCCGCCTTCCCAGTGGCTCTGCCTCCTGGCCTGGCACCCTTCGGGGCCGTTTCCATCCCGTGCCATGCGCCCCTGTCCTCTGCCCCCCTGGCCTCTATGGGGAGGTCTCTTTGGGCAGAACCCGGGTTGTCCGCTTGCTCGTCCTCCTTCTCAGCTGGGCTTTCTGGGGTCTGCACCTCTTTGGTCACTCCTGTGGGTGATGAGGAGCTCTGAGCCCATACTACCACACATGGGTGCAGCCCTGACCCTGGGAACACTTTCCCAGTTGCCACGCACTGCAGGGCCAGGAGCCCAGACCTGCTGTGGGGAAGGAGTGGGGGCTCAGGGAAGAGTGGCTGAGCCGATTCACCTCCAGCATGCCTTTGTGGAGGAGAAGGAGCAATTAGCAGTCTGATAGCAAGATTAATAGCAGATGCTCATAATTAACTCACTACGCATGTAAGCAGCTATTGTCTCCATTTTATCCTGCGCAGATTGATATTCAGGAGTGACTCATTATATAGACAGAACCTATTTTGCCTGCAGAGCGCAGCCACCAGAATGGAAATTGCAATTAGAGTTGGCTGCATCCCTGCCAAAGGAATTGAGGGAACACACTGGGGTAGGACAGGCACCCCTCTCCTGCCGGGAGCACTGCTGTGGGGGGCTGCCGTCAGTGCCCCTGAGCAGCATCCCGGGCTGGGCACTCCCCCCACGCGCAGTGCAAGCTTTATTACTGCAGAGCTGCTGCTGGGCTGTCCCCAGCCCGCTTTTGAAAAGGAGAGTTGAAAAATGGCTGGAGAAACTGGAGAGTGGCCAAAAACTGCAGAGAGTTGCAAAGAGAAGCAGAACAAAGCGAGGTCAAACACTGCAGCTCTCTCCAGCCACAAAAGCCTTGTTTCTTGCCTATAAATGCTATCTGGGCCAGCCCTTCCCTTGCTGGTGCGATCAGTAGTACCCTGTGCCGGCACGGACTAGGGACTTGGCTGTTTGTGCCCCTCCTGTGCAGGGCTTTGGGTGGCTGTTAAAGGATGCAGGGGATATGCCCTCCACCTGACAGAAGCAAGTACAGCTTCCCAATGCTTGGCACTGGTTTCAGAGGGAGAAGAGCCGGGTGCACCAGGGTACATCGTCTGTCCCCGCCGGGTGCGTGGCAGGGGTCCCTGCCACAGCTGGGTATCCTGTGCCTCAATCCTGCCAGTGCCCTTCAGTACCTCTCCTGCGGCTCAAGAAAAACCCAGCTAGCATGCCGGTGCTCATCTCGAGGCGTGTATCAGTCTGAGGAAACTCGTCGACTCCTGGCAAGGGCTGAGGGGGAACTGGCCCGTCGTGTTGGCGAAAGCCAGGGCTGTGAGCTTTTGGAGAGTGAGACATGGGCCGTGTGAAGATGCGTCTGCATCATAGTGGTGTCTGCTCATGGCTACTGAGCTGCAGGGACTCGGTGGACCCGACTTTGAACATCCTGGCAACCGCCTGTGTCAATTCACTTTCCTGGAACAGCTTCTCTAAGGATGACCCTCCCTGGGGAGAGAGAGGCAGGCGTAAAGCTGCTGCTGCAGTCTATCTTCTGTTTTGTTTTTTTTTTCCTTGCTCACCATCATGTCTTAAAAGCTCTTCACTCAAGATTGAGTCAGGAAAGGTTTGTTTGGATAACCTGATAAAGTATTTTCACACTGCAAAGACACAAGCTGCCGAGGCTGGTGGCAGCACAGTCTCTTTGGCCTGGCTGTGCAGCATCGGAGGGCACCTGGGGGAAGAGATGTGGGTCCTGCACATGGAGCCTCGGTGGGGTACCTGAGGGTACGTCGTTATAAAGCAGCCACTGATGGAACTGTTCAATAGGCTTTTGGAGACCTACTGGGCTCTCTTAAATCCATTGCTTGCATCTAAGAGCAACTGGGCATTGCCAGAGGGGTGCAATGGAGCCAGAGGGATGTGTCTGGACCCTCGGCTGGTCCGAGGAGCAGTGCCACCCTGTGCGGCAGAGCCCGCAGCAGCCCTAATATCAGATGTGTCTCCTCGTGTGCCGTGCTTCATTTGTTACGCATCACCGAGACGAAAGGAGGGGTTCTGCACTCCTGGGTGCTCCTGCCTAATGAACCTCTGTGCCAGTGTAGCAGGGCAAATGGCAGGTTGCTGCAAAGGGGCTGAGTACCAGCAGTATTGCCGTGGGGAAGGGGAACCCCTGTTCCTGGTTGTGCTATACCGCTGCAGTCGAGTCAGGCGATTTCATTGTGGATCTCGTGGTACTCGGTGTGTTCTTAACACTTCAGATCTTGTATTAAATAAACTAGAAGGGAGCCTTTGCAGCAGAAAAGCTGAGAAACTAGCCTCTGGAAAATCCTAGACCAGAAGCCAGTGGGGAAAACCTCCTGAAATGGCGCACCTTGGCAACCCCTGTAATGCCATGCTGGAACAATTTTTTCCGTTTTTTTCTCCTCTTTGCTGAATTCCTTTGCTCTCACTTGTCAAGCAGCAGGATAAAACAGAATCAGCTTGGAAAAGGAGCTCTCTGAAGAAAACGCATGACTGATGACAAAACCACAGCACGGGTACCTCTGTTACAGCCTTGGCTGGTGTGAGAGCGTGCCATGGGGCTGCCCTCCCACATCCTGCAGGAGGCTGCTCCGGTGAAGACTGCTGCTCCGCTGCACCGCAACACCTGGTAAAACACCCATTAAATCTGATGACAGCATACTGATAGTGAAATAAAGTTAAACAACCGTTCCTTATCCCTTTGCTCACAGGGCCTCGCTGACAGGCGCTAAACAGAGGGCCAAAGCTCAGACACCTGCCTCCAGCCAGGGCTTTGCCATCACCAAGGGGTACAGCTTAGTAGGGCTGCACCCCGCCTCTGCAGGCGAACGCTGCCTGCTGGCACGCCGCAATTTAGCAAAGTATTTAAGTACATGTTTAACTTTTATAAACCCGTGTTTAATATATTTCCAATTAACCAAAGTACTTGAAAATGCACCGGAATTTAAGCAAGCGGATAATTGCGTTCTGGGACTGGTGGCGCAGTCAGGTCCGGGTCCATAGCTAATGGTGCTGGGAGGATCTGGGAGAGTGGCTGTCCTTCTCTGTGCCATGAATCGTGTGGGCTTCATTAGCTGCCCGCACAGCCTGAATGGAGAGGGCCACTTCTGCCACAGAAACCTTTGTAGGGAAAGAATTTTACTGCTGCTCAGACAGCTGTGATGTGCAATGAGGATGTGGATAGCGGTAACGTTTCTGTGGGTGCTTGTTTTTGTACATGTGGGGCAGTTGGTAATAGTGGGATTCAAAGGATTCTCCCTTCAGAGAGCCACCTCCCACTGTACGCTGCACAAAGCAGGGTCAGGCTGTGCCCTGGGGGCTGGATGCAGATGGAAAGCACTGCAACCTGTGAGCAGCAGGGGAAAGGCATAGGGATGAGGCAAAGGCAGCGGGATGCAGCGTGCAGCAGAAGATGGAATTATGCAGCACCGCCTGCTAACAAATTATCCCATTTGCGTAATCCCTGCACCCTGAGCAGCCTCGCAGTCTGATCTCCTCTGAAACTCCAGCAAGAAGCAAACATTTTTGGCTAATATCGTCTGCACATGTAATCAGACAGCCACGATTGCTATCTGGGCTCTGTGTATTCACGCAGACCTGTGCCCAGGCAGGGGTGTCACTGTCGGAGCCGGGAAGGCTGCGGGGCTCATATCCCTTGCTTGGGGGTTGCTGTTGCAACCTCTTGCATGTTGGCGGTGGGAAACTGCTTCATCTCCTTCCCACTGGAAGGGGTTTCCTCGCCAGGGAGGCTGCAGGTCTGCGCTCTGCGCAGCATGTCCTCTGCCTGCGCTAACAGCGCCTGTGGCTTTGGGTGGGTGCAGCAATGCTCCTGCTGTCCCTCTCCTCTGCTTCGCACCCGGGCGAGAGGTTTCAGTCCCGGCACTGTGGCAGCAGCCTCGGCAGGGCAATGGGCAGGCAGCGGGCTGCCCTCGTCAGGGGGGAGAGCGGGAGTGGATCCACAGCTGCTTATTTCCATGAGCGATGGCTCTGGCACGGGCTGGGGGTGCCGGGCTGGCAGGGAAGAAGCGCACTCTTTGGAGCCTCCAGCTCTTTGCTCCTGCATCTTCTCACTGGCTCGTGTTGCCTCCTAACAGACCGCAAAGGCGCAGGCATATGGTAATGCATATTTAACTGATATTTACATTCAACATTGTCTCTCTGTAGCTCTGTTTTCCTTCCCAAACTCTCTAATTCCTCCAGGCTCCCGGCTGGTGCAGCCGGGGAGGCACGGGAGGGAGGCGGGTGCCCTTGGCAGGGCCCAAGGGGGCTGCATGGGGATGGGGTTGCCCGTGTGCTCCTGCTCATCACCCCCTTCACTAGTGCAAAGGGAACGTGTGGGGGCAGCTTCCTCACCTGGGAGCCGAAATGCAGAGACCTGCCCGCTCTGGGTGACTGCTCCTAGGCTGGGAGCTCTCTGAAGATAAAGCAAACCATCCGCAAAGCCACTTTGGGGTGTAAAAAACTTGGTGTTTTCAGGAAAGGTGCATGAGAGGGCGGTGTTGGGGTCTGCAAAGCGCCAAGGTGTGGTGCCTCCAGCATGCTGCCCCAGCCGGGCTTCCCTCTGGGCTCCCACCTGCCCCTGCTCCCCTGCCCCGGGGGTGAGCGTCCTCCTGCTCCAGGGAAGCGCTCCCATTCCCCTTCTGGCAATGGTCCCCCGCCTGGGAGAGCAAATCGCACGGGGAAGGGCCTTTGCCGAGGCTGGGCGTGGTGCGAGGTCCCTTGCTGGCTCTTACTGATGGCTGAGAAATGCAAAAACCAATTAAGAACAGAGGGGAACAGTTAAGGCAAAAAAATAAATAGCTCCTATTCCAATTGACTCCGCTCCTTAATCCTGGTGCTTGGGAGCTATCTTTATTCCAAACATACCTGCATAATAATTAAACATAATTACTTGTAGGTTCTGGGCCGGTGACTATCTATACCTAATGCTCCTAATGAAATTTCTGTTAAGAAACACAGCGACTGCTTAATAAATAATAACAATACCTCACTGTCTTGGCATCGGAAGGGCCCCGGTGTGGTTGGGGCACCCAGCAGGGAGGGAGCTGGGAGCAGGGGCTGCAGGGAGCAGTGTGCCCCGAGAGCATCCCCAGTCCTATCCTTGTGCTGTCCTGTGCCCCTTCAAGCACTGCTGGGGTGTTTCGAGCTGGGGGGGTGTAAGAGCCTCCAAATATCCTCGCAGAGCCTGGCTCCCACATCCCCACCTGCCCTTGCCCTCCCTCCTGTCCTTAAAAGGCAGCCTGGGGCGACCCGTGAAAGGTGCTTCAGGGTCTTCAGTCTCTTTGTATCAGTTTTAAAAAGCAAATGATTATTTCAGTAATGAGGATGTCGTTGGAGCTCCAGAGAGAGAAATCACCTGTTTAGCTCAGAACCTTTTCCTTGAGAATTAATCCTAATTTAGGATCCAATTATAAACATGGAGGGTGATATAATGGCCTGAAACATTAGTCAAGGCAAATTCCATAATTAATGACTACTAATATGAAACAGTTTGAAAATGAGGACGCATTTTGTTTTTAAATCCTACCTCCTCCCCCTCCTCTGAGAAATCTACCAGCTTTGGGAGCACTTCAAGAGAACAAAGACCCTTTGAAAGCTCCTTCCCCCCCCCCCACTTTCAATGCTTATCTGAAAGGACATCTTTTTTCCCCTTAGTTGCTGTAATCATAAAAGCCCAGGTGACAAACTGCTTCATACCAGGCATCCTCAATTTGAAGTTGGGGGTTTTATAAATATATATATATATATGTGTGTGCGTGTATATATAGAAAAGGCAGCAGCAGCAGCAGCATTGATGCTCTGCGCCAGCAGATGATTCCTATCGGCTCACCGGGGAAAAAACAAGCCAACAAACTTTAAGGAAGGGACAACTTTAATCTCAGTCTCAGGTGGTGATGCCGGGCACCGTGCGGGGCTGCGGCGTTCCCAGCTTGGCGGGCGTGCTGGCGGGGGGCACGATGGCTTTGAAGGGTGTTGGGCTGGCCCAGCTCCAGGGCAGGCTCTTCCACATGGGGACCGCTGTGATCCTCTTAGCGGTGGCAGGGCTGCTGGGTTTAAGGGACGTGTTATTACCTCCTCGGCCGCCAGCAACGCTTTGCAAATGCACTGCAGGCGAGTTTTTCTGGGCTTGTAAATACTTTCATCTCTGTGTTGTGCTTTCTGTTACTGCAGGAAAGAAAGATAACTTTTAATGTTATGGCTCAAAGTTGTCCCAGCATAATGTCATTGGGCAGCTGAGGGAAATGGCTCTGAGCTTTCATTAGCAATATGCTGATTTTTTGCCCAGTCCAGGTCACTCCGACAGTGTGGCTGTGCTCGGCATTTGCTTGGCTCAGGGCATTTACCGTCCCTCTGGTCCACAATTGCACGTAGATGAGGGCTGCAAAACCCTGTTTGCAGCGTTGCTCAGAGCCCTGGGCATGTGCCCATCGCGGACGTGTCAGCCCATAGCACTGAAGCAAAATCCCCGTAAAAGACATGTGCATTGTGGAACTGGATGATGGATCTGCAATCCGCATGCTTCAGGGAAAAGGAGGGGGCAATGGGAAGGCACCCAGGGACCGTGCCCCCCCCCCCGGCTGCGTGAACTCCTTCTGCCCTGCAACTGCGAATGCGAACTGACTTCATAAAGATCAAACTAGGCTCAGGAGCCTGAGGTTGCTGCTTCTGCCGGAGATGCCTCCATCTCCCTCCTTGCCGTTCTGGTGGGACACCCGGCTGCCACCACGCCAGGCCAGCGGCCGGCATCCTCCCCGGGACTGGGCAGCCTGCACCAGCCCGGCCTTGGCGAGGTCTCCGCAGGGCTCTGGTTTCCAAGGTGACTATCTCCTTCCCCAGCCTTTGAACTCCAAGGTGATTTCTTGGCTCTGAACACCATGGCAGGTCCGCCGGTGTTTCTCCACACCGTGCCGAGATGGCTTTGCTGCCCGGGATGCATTTCGCAGCCTGATCAACAAAGTGTTTTGGTCAGATAAGGCTGACTGGGATTGTCACAGGCTTAAATAAATAAATATCTGTCTCTCCGTAACAAACGTGCTCAGGCGGCATTGAGAAAGCTCCTGGGTTTTTTTCTGCCTGGTGTTTTCCTTCTCCAGCTCAGCCCCAGGTGGGCAGAGGTAAGAGTGAAATCCAGTAAAGCCCCTTGGCGAGTTGTGGGCTTGGGAAACGGATAGGGGAGCTTTTGGCAGTGATGGACGGGTCAGAAGGGCAATAGACTTACCTGGATTATCAAGTTGAATACCCAGGAGTCTCGGAGGGGAGGTGGGTTGGGGGGAACCTATTGTACCGGAGGGGGTGCAGAGTCAGAGCTCTGCTTCCCCTCGCTGCGGTGCTCACAGTTGTCTTCCCACATAGATTTTTGTCTGCAATCTTTTGTGAATGATAGAAAGCAAAGGGAAAAGAAAATAAAGAAAAATCGGAGAGGGTTGAAAGTCACCCTTTGAGGACAATTTCATTGTTGCAGGCTTTACAATCTGAGTGGCTGAATCTACTCACAATTCAGTGCCAAGCAAATACCCAAACCACGCAAGCCCTCACAGCTTTGATCCCGCAATACAGGCATGCCACTCGGCAGGCAGAACAACGCAGCGTGCTTGGCCCGCTCTATCAATTATCCTCAGGGCTGTTTCTGCAGCCCTCGGATTCTTTGCATTGCTGTTTCAGGCTTGTTCGCTGCTGTGCCTCTTCCCTCCGCTACTGCTGCAGGTGGCTGCAGCTGTGTGCCCCGGGGGGTGTAGCTCATGCAGGTGGGTGCTGCAGGGCTGCTCGGCTCCCACAGCCGCAGCAGGGGCGACAGCAACTTGCACCACATTTTCATGGTCTCTTCCATCTCGCCACTTCGTGTGGTTCAGTCTCCCTGGGTTGATAAGAATGTACGGCTCCTGAGTAGTTGGAGTCTGCCTGGAGGGGAGTGGGTGTTATCGCACGTAGTTCAGCAGTCTCTGACCAAGGGGGTTGACTTTCTTTGTTCGAGGACAGGTCTTGGAGTTCTTTTAACTTCTCTGTCTGTCTGTCTAGATTTTTGTAATTCACTCACTCCCAGGGCACATGAATGCTTGCAATAAGTATCTGCCTGCATCATCAGTCTCTGTCCTTTCTCGGGCTGGTGGACATGATGCATGTCTCCAAAAAAGCCCTGCGGGAGAAACTCCGTCAGCCTTATAGGATCTGTGTGAGTCCTGCCAGGTGAGAAGAGGCCAGGGAAGCTCCACCATGCAGCACCCTCTGTCCTCTGCCGCAAAAAACCCTTCCTGGAGGTTAATTCAGCCTTAATCTTGGGCTCAGCAAGTCAGGGGTCGGTGCTCCTCTGCGAGGCAGGACAAGATAATCTGCTTATCTTTGAGTCCATCGCACTGTCACAGCCCTTTCTGCCTGCAGTGAATTAGTGCCATGCTATTAGGGATTATGGTCCCCCCACCCCCACCCCTGATCTCCCATAAATCTCTCGAGCTTTGGTGCCCGAGCACTGTGCTGTGGGGAAACTGTGCCAAACGCTAATAGCCCTGGACCGTAAATCCCTCCTCCTGCACTTAAAAGCCAGTAATTTCTGTTCCCCCCTGGGCAGCAGCATGTGCCGCCCTGGGGATATTTGTCCATACCGACCGTGCAGGCAGCGGTGAGGTGCCGCCTGGACCGGGGACTGACCTGTGGACAGCCCTTTCCAGCTGGAGCTCCCCGTGGCTGGGAAAACTGCTGCTCTGTGCTGTCCCTCCCTCTCTGCGTTCAGCAAAGGAGGACAAGGACACCCACTGTGGCATGGGCACCTTCCAAACCTTCCAATGGGATCCTGCCGGCCACCAGCAGGCATGGCTGCAGTGCAGGAGCTTACAGAGCCCATCTGCACCTGAGTCTCTATCAAAATACCCAGACCTGCTCCCCTGAGGTTTGCAGCCCTTCCCTGCACAACACGAGGTCCAGCCCCACCTCCTTTTGCCTGGCAGCTCCCCTGGCCCGAGCCTTCCCCGTGGGCCCCCACTGAGCCTGGTGTGCAGCACTGCACCGTGCCAGAGCATGCCGCACACAGAGAGGATCTTCTGGCTCGGGCTCTGCAATGTCAAAAGCTTCAGCTAATCCAGCAAAGCATCCAAACATATTGCCCGAGGCGCCAGCCAGCACCATGCTGCAGATCAGCAGTTTAATCTGCGTGTGTCTGATGGTTCCAGCCTCAGTACAACGCGTGCTAAAAGAACAGCTCTTTGTGAGGATGCTCAGAAAAACCCACTCGGCAGCTGCGTGGAGCTTCGGGCAGGAAAATGGCGAAAGGAGGAGGGGGCACTGACTGGAGCAGCACCGGGTGGGGAGGTAGGGTGCAGGCAGTGCTGCTGGAGCAGGGCACTGGGCAGGCAGGGGATGCCGCTGCCCCTGCAGTGGCAGGTGAAGCCTCCCGCGCTGCACGGAAGGCTGGCAGCGCGGTGGTGATTGTTGCATGTGTCAAGGTTTCTCCTTCTTCCCCTGTGACGTCCCTTTGTGCGAGCAGGTTCCAAAGACAGCACTCCCCCTTCCCATTCTTTTGGAAGGTTTATATGAAACTTTAATTATAGTATCACTGTTTTAGAAAGATCATTAGAAAGGATCATTACGCCTCCTGAACAAACAGCAGTCACAAGTGCGACACAAGCACACTGTGAAATACCAGGGTGACAAAATACTCCCGGCGCTATCTGTGGTGTGTCAGCACACCCAGCACCATGTAACACCTCAATTTGTAAGGAAGATCGCGCGCTGTGCCTTATGATAAATGTTTAAATGAGGTGTTCAGACTAGTCAGACGTTGAGGAAGGAACTGATTTATCCTTCTGTGGCAAAACGTCCCAGCGCACCTGCTGATAATCCTGTAGATGATAAACCCCAGTTTCCCAGAGACCATCACTCTGATCCACTCCAGGGGCACCAGAAGGGACGAAGGAGTGGATGCGCCAGTGTCTGACTTCAATTCCCACTTCAGGATGACAAGCAAATGCTTTCAGGGACTGGTTTTTGGTGGGTTCTCAAATGCAGGTTGCCCATCTCCCATCTTTCCCCTTGAGGTGCAGGCTGGCACCCCTGGGCAGAGGAGCACCTGGCTTTTGCATGGTGCTTCTCCCCACAGAGCTGCACTTGCTTTGTAAAGGAGGATTTTACATGTGAGGAGACCAAGGGACAAGGTGGGGAGCAACTGGCCCAAGGCGACTTGGGGAGCTGGCAGCAGCAGGAGTTGTTTCTGCCTCTCCTGGAGGCTCTTGCACAGTCAGTGCCTGGGCAGTGGCACGGCGAGCCCCAGGACAGCTGGCGGGACTGGCAGCGGGCACGGCAGCACGATGCAGCGAGTGGCGTTTGAGGACGATATGGCAAGTAATCGCTGAACAGAGGAGAATAAATCTCCAGTGTTAGGGGGGGATGTACAGTGCCGTAAAGCAAAGAACCAATATAACAGTCCACATAACACCATTAGTCTGGGACCGAGGCATTTGATATAGAACGAGAGATGGCATGAGCCAACAGGTCTCTCCTTTATTTTTTTTCCTTGCGTTTAATACAGTGTTCTGGATGCCGCTTTCTATGCTCAATGTGTTTTATTGTTTTGCTCACCCTGAAAGAGGAACTGCTGGCGCTTTGATAAATGGATGGAAACATTGGGCTGGTTGTCACTGCGGCTTCTCTGGGCAGTCTGACCCAGCAGAGCCAGTCCCTGTGCAGGAGGGATGCGGGATGGGGTCCCTGGGTCTCTGCGGAGCAGGGTCAGGAGGTGGCTGCACCCTGCCCGGCCCCTCTGCAGGACTGACCCATCATTTTGAGCATGGCTTGCCCGCCTGGCCCCTTCCTCCTCCTCCTCTACCTGGCACTCATCCCAGGCTCTGGCTACCATGGCATGGCACCCAGCAGGTGAGGCGAGTGCTCACTGGGACGGCGTGCAGAGCCCATCCCGGCATCCCCGCTGGAGACTTAATTCAATTACCGATTTTGCAGATGAAAGGGAGCTGGTGGAGCGAAGTGGAGGGACACGGGTAGTAGAAAGCATCCACTGCAGCCTCTGCTTTCCCAGAAGCAGCATGGAGCCCTGATTGCCTTCCTTGGATCTTGGTGGCCAGGGCATGGTCCGTCCAGGTTCCCCTGATAGCTCCTCATTAGCACCCTGCCCCTCCAAAAGTTGCCTGATGGGCGCTGCTGGAAGCCAAAAGGATGGCGGGTGGTCCTGGGGCATCCCCGGGCTCTCCTCCCCTCTCGCCCAGCTTGGTGGTGGGGGCATGGCATTGGGGTGGGGGTTCTTGTCCCTGGGGTGCGTCTGGGCTTGGCCAGAAGTTTGGTGTCATAGTAGCACGGAGCCAGCAGGAACGGGAAGATTTGCAGAAGTGGCTGAACAAGCCCCATACGAACAAGCCGGGGAAAGAGCTACTGACCGAGCAAGCAATTTTGGAAGACAAATGTAATCTGCGGATCTGAATACCCACAGGTGAAATAGGAGGGAAGATAAAAGGAGCAAAAAGTCAGGAAATCCAAGCAGTGCCGGCTGCACTTCAAAGGGGAAGGGAGCTGGCTTATAGATTTACCGCCAGTTGCGGCTGTGCCGGCACAGAGCAGAGAGCCAGCATGGGAGAGAGCTGGGGATGGAGAGGAAAGGGAATTTTAAAAGCAGAATTTCAGACGCCTGTTTCCCCCTGGGTGAAATTACACAGAGAAATATTCTGGCAAAATACGAAAGGGACCGAGATGAAAGCACAGCCCAGAATATACATTGCAAATGACATCTGTCCAGGAGGGACAGTGGAGCTTGCTCCAAAATGGGGCCGTATGCTGTCTGGGGGTCCAAGGCCCAGATTTCCAGGGCTGGTTTCTTGGCTGGAGGTGCAGGGAACAGGCTGGGTGTCACCTGCACAGGAGAGACGATAACTGCCTATTAGACCCCCAGCTTCTCTCGGCACTCTGATTGAGTGGTATCGATTAGACCTGGGCAAACAGCGCAAAAATGATCTGGGCCTGCTCATGTGAATCTGTGGGTGCAGGAGGATTTGCTGATCTAGGGCTGGCTAGGAAATGACATGGTGTTGGTAAAACGAACTCTCCTTGGAATGGGTGCCATGGCAGCTGGCTGCAAGGTACATGGGCTGTGCAGGGGCAGGCGATGCTCCCTGGCTGAGGATGGAGGCAGGAGAGCAGGGCAGCGCTGCCTGCACTTGCCTCCTGCTTGCCGCAGGGCTGGGGACCTGCCCGGGGGTGCGTGCCTAGGTGAGGGAGGGCTTTGCACAGAGAAGCCAGGAGCTGGTGGAGAGCGGAAGCACCCCAGCAGCTTGGGAAAGGTTGCCTTTGCTTGTGGCTGAAAGTGCTGGGCAATAATAATCAAGAGTTATTGCTCAGCAATCTCCATAGCAACATCAAAACACAAGTGGGAGAGAGATGCTTTCCTATCGAGTCGGGAGGGCAGCTGCCCACCCGCCCGGGGGGGCTTGTCATGTCTCCTCTCTGCTGCCGCTCAACCAGGAGAACGCCGAGCCTGGCGGGAAGGAAAGCTGGGTTTAAATGGTGAAGGAAGGAGCTCTTCCAGCCGCCACTGAGCCCTGTCTTGCCACAAAAATATTGGAGACAAAGGTGACTCCCTGCACAGCCAGATCCGTGACGCTCACTCCCATCCCCATCGGAGGGTGCTGGCTGCTCAGCTCAGCTGCTCCTTGGGACATGGCTGTCCCTCTCCACCTCCTTTCTGGCTGCCAGCCAATGGCTGGGTGCAAACAGTGCATGGAAAGAAGAGAAAGCCACATTTTCTGCACTGCCTAAAGCTGTGGGTCACTGGTGTTGGTGGCGCCTTGTGTTGCTTGAGGGACACAGGCTCCTCCCCGGCAGTGGCTCTTCCATGCTGCTGCTGGGCAGCTCTCAAATGAGGAGCACTGGCTTTGTTGGTGCTAGCTCCAGCCACGTCTCTCCTACCCGAGCTGCTAAGCCTCCATAAATATGCTTTAAAAAATCAAACAGTGTTTGTTTAGCATAAACTAACTCCCCATCTAAATCGATGCAGAAGCAGAGCATGGCACATGGCTCAGAGACATAACTCAGGGGTTGCCTGGTGTGGTCTCTGCCGAGCTGGGGAGGGCACCCATCCTCCGGAGCCCCAGGACAGGGCTGGCATGGCCCCAGCTGCTCCCTTCGGGCTTGGGTACAGGGTGGCTACAGCGTAGGCCTGGGATAAGGTCCCTGGGGCTGTGCTCCCACCAAGGGCCTGCCCCAGCGGCTGCACTGGGAGCAGGATGTGTGCCATGAACAGGTCTCTGCTGGCATGAAGGCGGTGACCGACCCCCCCACTCCAAACCAGCAGGGACCACTGGGGATGCTGACCCAGGCACAGATGGAAAATCTCACACCTTGTGTAGGGTGCAGAGCATCAGCTGGGCCAGTGGAGTGTCCCCTGGCAAACAGTTGGAGCCCTTTTTGTGTGCTTATCTTCCTGGGAGACGTCTCACTGCATAGCTCCCGGACCCGGCAGGGGCGAGGTGGAGGGGTCTCAGCCACCTGTGGGGCTGCCTGGTGAGAGCGGCTCTGCTCTGTGGAGCCTGGTGGTCTCTGATGGTGCATTAATAGCGGCTATTAAGGCCCAAGTTTCCTCTCGCTTGTGTTGGTGTTTGTGCATTGATGTCAGCGTGCCGACTCCTGATCTACGCTGGTGTGGGGCACAAAGCCAGCCCAGCCCTTCACATGTCTGTATTCCAGTTTGGGGTGCGGGGACAGATGCTCTTGCTGGGAGGAGTATATCTGCCGTGGTTCAGCATTGGGAGGAATTACAGCCTCGTATTTCGTCAGTGTGTACGGAAGAGTCGTTGAAAGCAGGCCAAGCTCTCCATCCATCTATCAAAGCACTCACAGTTCAAGGTAGAGACCGAGCGTGAAAACAGCAGGGAGGTGATCGGTCGCCAAAGCTCTTTAAATAAGTAAGGAGATGGGGAAGGGGGTAGAAAGACAGAGGGAGAATCATTCTCGTGATTCACGGAGCTGGAGGGTGAGGGATGCCATCTTCTGTGGGGCACGGCGCACACCTGGGGTGACGGGGCTCTGCTTTCCAGCGGGAAAGTTTAAAAACACCATGTCTGCAGGATGTGTCCGCTGCAAGGAATCGCAGCCGTGCAAAGATGGGAGGGCATTCCCTCTGTTGTGGGCTGGGCTAGGATTTCGAGGGTGCATCTACTGGGAGATGCTGGGGAGCGTGGGGGGCCCGTTCCCCCCTCCCATCCCCAAAAGGGTGCTGGCTCGGGGCTGGCCAGACAGAACCTGAGCCTGGGGGCTGCCCCCGCTCAGGCTGGAGCAGCCCTGGGCTGGGCTCCCCCTCCGCAGCAGCACCGCAGGGAGGAGAGACCCTCTGCGGGAGCCATTCCTCTTGCCCCATGTAGGGGCTTACAGAGAGACCGGAGTCACGAGGTGCTTTTCATGCACAAAAGCTGAAAAAGTAGCTTCTGCCTTTGAAGGGGCAGATGAGGCTTTATCTGCTGCGAGAGGAGCTGCGGACTGCCAGCTCTTCTGCTTGCTGATCCAGTGCCAGGTTGCAGGGGCTGAAGCAGCCTGTGGAGTTAGCAAAATCCTTTATTTTACATTTGATATCTTGTTCAGATCAATATGGATTCCTTGAGCAATTCGGGGGCTTGTAGTCTCCTGATTAGCTGTCCCTTTATCCAGGTAGATTTTTCTTATCTAGTGTAATTGTTGTTCCAGAGTACACCTACCGCTGCAACATGACCTTACTGGCAAGGGTATGCTAAGACGGTGCTGGGAGCTGCTCCCCGAGAAACACAGCTCCCCATGCCTGACCCCTCCCTGCCAGCCCCTCTGCATTATCTCCCTATAAATTGCTTCTGAAAGCTTTTGTTGCCTTCCCAAGGTGAGACGGGGCAAGCCGGAAGGTAAATATATACATCTAAACCACTCGAAGGCTCCAGCGGTGGCTGTGGGGAGGAGGAGGAAGGATGTTTACTGTGGCCTGCGGTCTCCCTCCAGGAGCTCTCCCGCCCAATGTACTTTGATGTGAGTTTCTATTAACCGGTGTGGCTCCTCAGTCTATTCACAGCCCCAGCCTCTTTGGCAAGTTTGTGCGAGATGCTCCAGCCTGAGATTAGTCAAAATGGAAATAAATTGGTGGTTTAAAATAAAAACCCTTCTCCAGATATGATGGTGTTGAATGAGGGAGGTGAAGGGGACACGGGGAAGTTGCTCCTTTCTTGAGACGCCAGCGAACATCTTGACTTTCCCCTCGGCACTGCTGCCTGGGATGCTCTCCGCCCGCCCAGCACTGCTGTTTGCCGGAGCAGGAACGCGGCGTCTCAGGTCACCGGCGGCTGTGCTTCCCTGGGATTTCATTCCCTCCCCACTCCCGCCCTTCCGACAGGATCGCTTATTTCCCCTAATTAGTTCATGGAAACAAATACGGGGCTGAGAATAAAGGAGAGATTTGCTGGGTCAGGCTCAACACCCGTCCCTCAAATGCCACCTGACACTGGCACAGGCTGTACCGGGAAAACAAACAGCTCTATTAAATTCAATGCATGCGTGAACGGCTCCAGAGAGGCTGTCTCCATGGAGCACCTGCCTGCTCCTCCTCTTTGTCTTTACCAGAAAAATCAGAGCCACAGGTTTTTTTTTCTGTGGGATGCCCAACTCCCACTTACTGTCCTTCTGCAAAAATCCCATGGAGATGCATCTGGGCAGCTTTTCCCAGAATAAATTACAAGAAACCAGGGACAGGGACGAGGTGTACTCTTGAAAGCAGCTGGTGACTAAAGGTGGGAGACTGGGTGTTTTTCCCGACACCTGGCAAATTAGCTTCCCGCTGACATGGGGAAGGACCAGTGCTGCTAAGCAGTTGAGACTGAATTTGGCAGCTAGCTTTGGCAGAGGTGATGTGGAGGAACAAATTAGCAAAACCACCAAACGCTTCAGCATTTCCAAAATAAACCTGCTTGCCTTTTGATTCTGACACCGCTCCAGGGCGGTCCTGCAGGAGGGAGGGACGGACAAGGATGCTTGTGGGGTGGGATGGACCGGGATCACCAAGTGGTCACAGGGAAGCTGGCCACGAGTGAAGGGCAGGCACCACTTCTGCCCTGGCTTGCCGCGGCAGTGCTGTGCTACCGAGCCCTTGCCAAACCACCCTGCAGGCACATCTCTGCCCTCCTCCCCCGGCAGGGCTGCAGCTCCCGCATCCTCGGAAGCGCCTGGAAAAGTCCCTCTTGTTTATAGTTCCTTCCTAGCCTCTTGCTCCCTGTTGGGTGCCCATTGCCCGGAGAACCTGGAGAATATTGGTTGTATTTCTGTGCTGCTCGAGGCACTGCTGCTGCGGAGCCGTGTGGGGGAGCTCAGCCCATTGCCTTCTCCTCGGCTCTGCGGAGCCAGCGGCCGGGGTTCGGTTTGCCGGCGAGGGAAGGCGGCATAGCGGAGCCACCGGGAGAGCCCTCCTCGGTCTGCCTCTCGGAGACATTCCCGTCCACGTTGAGGCCACTGGGTTCCTCTTTCGTGGCTAAAGCACCTGCAGCGTTGCTGTGCATGTGCTCGGTGTGGTGGCAGGAGCCTGGGCAAGCCAGGGCTGCTCCTGCAGCTGTGACGCCTGTCCAGCACGGGGCCGGTGGGCCGGACGCAGCATGCTCATCCTTGCCTCTGCCAAGTTCTCCCACGGCCATTGCATCGCCTCTTTCCCAGCGCTTGTGGGTGCTCTGCGGTGGGCACCCGAGTTGCGGATGCGTGCGCCTGCGAGGTGGGACTGGAGCGGGGGCAAGGCTGGGGGCGAAGGAGCCGCTCGGGGCCTCGACCCACCAGGAAAGGAAGGTCCCTGTCTTGCAGGGAGTCTGAAGCTTCTCCCTTGTCGCTCCTGGCTGGCCTCTGGCTTGTGGCAGAAAGAGAGCAGAAAGGGCAGAAAATACATGCTCTTTTCTGTAGTAGAATTTTCTGGACAAAAGGCAAATTCCGTCCTGTGGTTGCAATTATTTTATTATGCAGCACTAAGGAAAAATACAGTAGAACATTGTGGTGGGTTGACCCTGGCTGGATGCCAGGTGCCCACCAAAGCCGTTCTATCACTCCCCACCTCAGCTGGACAGGGGAGAGGAAACATAACAAAAGACTTGTGGATTGAGATAAGGACAGGGAGAGATCACTGAACTAATTACCATCATGGGCAAAACCGACTTGACTTGGGGAAATTAGTTTAATTTATTACCAATCAAATCAGAGTAGGGTAATGAGAAATAAAAACTAAATCTTAAAACACCTTCGTCCCACTTCTCCCTTCTTCCCAGGCTTAACTTTACTCCCAGTATTCTCTCCCTCTTTCCCCCAGAGGCATGAGGAATGTGGGTTGGGGTCAGTTCATCCCACCTTGTCTCTGCTGTTTCTTCCTCCCCAGGGAGAGGACTCCTCAATCTTCCCCTGCTCCAGTGTGGCATCCCTCCCACAGGAGACAGTTCTCCATGAACACCTCCAACGTGGGTCCTTCCCACGGGCTGGAGTCATTCAGGCACAGACTGCTCCAGCGTGGGTCCCCCATGGGGTGACAAGTCCCGCCAGCAAACCTGCTCCAGTGTGGGCTTCCCATGGGGTCACAGCCTCCTTCAGGCTTCCCCCTGCTCCTCCGTGGACCTCCTTGGGCTGCAGGGGGACAGCCTGCCTCACTGGGATCTTTCTCATGGTCTGCAGGGGAATCTCTGCTCTGGCACCTGGAGCACCTCCTCCCCTCCTTCTGCACTGACCTTGGGGTCTGCAGGGCTGTTCCTCTCACATATTCTCACTCCTCTCTCTCTGGCTGCAGTTGCGTGGTTTCCCCCTGCTTCTTAAATACGTTATCCCAGAGGTGCTACAACCATCAATGATGGTCTCGGCCTTGGCCAGCAGTGGGGTCCGTCTTGGAGCCAGCTGGCATTGGCTTTCTCAGACATGGGGGAAGCTTCTAGCAGCTTCTCACAGAAGCCCCCCCCCCCGTAGCCTCCCTGCTACCAAAACCTTGCCATG
>JANZLQ010000086.1:7373421-7508952 GCA_026212715.1 Elanus axillaris
AGCTTCTAGCAGCTTCTCACAGAAGCCCCCCCCCCGTAGCCTCCCTGCTACCAAAACCTTGCCATGCAAACCCAATAGAAAAATCTCAAAAGGACCTATGATAAAGAGTTACTTAATGGAATAAATCACTTCAAATTAAGCATTTATCCCCTTGATTTTTTTCTGTGAAACACCAACTGGCTAAAGGTGCTTCAGTTGTGTGTTTGATAACTGCTGTGTGGGTATGGCGAGCGGCTCATCTCCCTGTGCAGGTCGTGGTGCAGGCAGGGCAGGGGCTCTGCCAGCAGCAGAGATGTTGCTCCAAATCAAGGCTGGGTTTGCCAGGAGCCGTGTGTGAGGCTGCAAGGCTGAGGATGTGTGGAAAACACCTTCTCTTCTCCTCCTTTGGGTAATTCAGGGCTTGTCACTGTTATGAGAGCTTGCACAGTAGAGATGGGGTGCAGGATGCAAGACACGGTGTCCATCCCAGGCCCCCACTCCACGGTTGTGGTCCTTGCTGACAGCTCGTGCCGAAGCGTAAGCCAGTGGGGCTGCTTCCCACAGCGGTGCAGGCAGCTGATGCAAGCAAGGAAGGGAGGGAGAGAGAGGGGTGATAAATAAATAAGCTAAATAAATGCTAGGCTCTTCAAGGGAGAAATCAGGTCTGTAAATTAGGCAATGATTATCTTGTGATCCCGGGAACTGAGCTTCATAAATATTAACAGGCTAACATGCCCCGGGGTGAGGGTGCAGCTCTGCAGAGGATGCTGATGGCCAGGCGTGGGATTTGTCCAGGGCAGTGGTGTTTCCACCCAGGCTGGGTGTAACTCACCTGGGAGGTGGCCCCAACGTGAGAAGCCGTCCCTCTGTGGGGTCTCAGCCAGCCCCAGGAATAGCAAACAGTGAGCACTTGGTCTCACCCATACCTCCTTCTCCTCCACTCATGCAGGTCTGAGTCCTGGCAGCCTCGTGGTGCCGGCCCTGCGGGGAGCAGGTGCAGGTGTTGAGCTTCAGGTTTGTGTTTGCACCAGATACGGTGTGAGGAAGGTGTGATAAAGAGTGGCTAATACATACATATCGGCTTTCTGGTCTGCTGAGTATTCCCCAGCCTTTCACACTCTCTGCTCCCAGCTCTCCTCTAACAGATCTGTTTTTATACAGGAAAACCAAACAATTTTCTGCAACTTTCTAAACAGCTCCTGCATGGTCTTACTTTCCCCTCACTCCCACTCACCATACCCGTGTGCCTCAGCCAGCCGAGCCACAGGGCAGGTCTAGAGCCAATATCTGTTCCCGTTGTCCCTGCCTACCCCAGGGTGCAGCGCCAAGACAGCCGGCCATGCCACGCTCGTTTGCAGCACAGGTAATAGGAATACTGGGAAATATTCACCTTCTCTCTCTCCAGGATGTGTGTGCCTATTGACACGGTCTCCCTAATGCGGTTACACCTGGCCCCGGCCCTGCTGCAGAGATGGGGGTCCCCATGCCACCGGCATTCCTTCCCATGCCACCAGCATCCCCTCCTTGTCCCAGCTCTCCCATCAGCAAGGCAGCACCCAGCCCTGTTCCCCCGCCAATTCCACCCTTCTCTGTCTTATTTGTTAAATATCCTGTAATTATATAGAAATAAAAGGCTTCTACAGATTAGGGGGTAATTATACTTAATAGGAACAAAATGAATATTCCTGGGTAACCGTTTGGGTTTGGGAGACAGATGGCATGTAACCCCATGTTTACCTCTGAACATTGCAGCAGCGACAGTGCAGTAATTAACCAGTTGCTATCTGGCTCGTAGCCAAAGGCATTAATTGGTTAACTGTCCCTGCATGTACACAAGCGGTTTTGCGGGTAATTTATATGGCCTCATCCTTGTGGCAGGCTGTCTGGATGGTTTCGGGGCGGTGCTTTGGGTGCCTCAGCTGGCGGGTGCCACGCTCGGGCACATCCACCATGCACGGACCTGCCCTGCTGCTCCCCGGGGCCGCGGCCACCTTGTGCTGGCCATGGTAAATATTTCTGGCATTACCCATTCTGGAAATGCACGCGCCCAGTCAATTGAACAAGGCGGCTGCTGATGGCAGCATGACAAGCAATATCCATAACTGCTTGTAATCTTCCGCAGACATTCAATTGCTCCCATCCAGCTCCATTGAAGATGAAGAGGCTCCTATTATCTTGAGATCCTTCTGCCACCGGTATCACAAACCGATGCTGACACACGGCCTGGGCACGCTTAGAGCGACGCGCTTTTGACAATACGTATTTTGTCATCTCTGGCAAGACGGCGGAACCAGGGGAGAGAAATGGTTGTTACGTGGGTGGGAGGCGATGGGACTGAAGGGTCTCCTGTCTGAGGCAGGGTTTGAAGAAGAGCTGCCCCTCAGCCGTTGGGCCAGGGGTGGAAGCCCACGGGGCTTCAGCAGCCTCTTCTCGGAGGCACCTGGACAAGATTTATTGCTGCTGTTGGAAGCCCCTTTGAATGCAGGCGCTGTGTTCAAATAATATTAATGAATACAACAGCAACCACAGGGAGAGCTCGGTATTTACTGTGAATTCAGCATCTAAACAGAGACATCATTTTGTCTTCTCCAGTTTAACACCATTCATAATTTTACGTTTTAACAGATTTCCCCCGGGGCTCCGAGATGCCTTTTTTATTTGAGGCTATTCCCAATTACCCACTGTGCCTCTCAAGAGCTGGTTCCTGGTTAAACACACGCGGGACTGACTTGTCTGAAACAACAAAGATGCCAAGACATGCTGCATCGGCTCCCTGGCCCCATCCTCCTATTGCCTTAACAAGACCCTTGCACCCCTGTGCCGGTGGGAGTTCACCAGTGCTTGCCGCCTGGGCCCCTGCACTGGGGTCTCCTGTGTGTATATGTATATATATGTATAATTCATCACAGCAGCTGCAGAGCCTCTCTTCTCCTTTGAGGGGCTTGGCAAAGCGGCACGCTCGCTGTCCCCTCTTCCCTTGGCTGGGGGCTGTCCTGGTCCCCAGGGAAAGTGGCTTACTGCTGGCGGACCCACGGAGAGGCCGGATGTGTGTGGGCAGGGAGCGCTCGGCACACTGGAGGCTTGGATGGCATCACTCTCACGTACACAGGGTTTTGCCTGTGCGCGAGAAGGGGGCAAATAATTGCACCACTTGCAATTACTTGCTCCCCCCCCATATCTTTGTGGAAAATGAATTTAGCCAGGAGTAATCAAATTATTGCACTGGGCAGTTGCTGCCATTTAGTCCCCATGGGGTGCGTGGCCCTGCGTTGCTCCATAAAGGATGAATCTAAGCCTGGGAATGAGCCTCACTCTGTCTAAAGGGCTGATCCTGCAGCCACCCTCTACACTCCATGAATGGCCTGCCCTGTGCCGTGCCTCTAATTTGCTGCCCTTGTGGGTGCCGCTGCTGGAAAACGTGCTTTCTGAAGCCTTTATGAGATAGGATGCAAAAGCAGATGTGGTTGCAGGCAAGAAAACACGTTAAAAATGGGAGCAAGTGGATTGCATCACTGCTTGGCCAGGAACGTGGCTCCCCCCGCACTGGGATGGGGAGTGGGTGTGAGCAGCTGGCTGGGCATTCCCCTGGATGCGTGCACTAAGGGAGGAGGCTTCTGCTTTGACGTTCTTCCCTGTAAGAGTTTTGAAATGAGATGTTTTTGATGAAGGTAGGCTTTTTTTTTTCAGTTACAAGGATTTTTTTCATGTAAAAATACGAGTCTTGTCACACCAAAGAGTAGGAAATATCAGAATGATGAAGTGTTTCCAAAGGATTAAAATGAAAAGCTCGAGCTGATGCAGTCCAGCGGAGAATAAAGCTGAAGCTCTCCTGCCTTAGGACTGACAAGTTGGCGCTGACTCCGGATGTGCTGTTGCCTACCACAGGTGGGAATGGGGTTTAGCATCCCACCATGGGGTGGGACCTGTGAGCACCTGGGGGCACATCTCAGCTGGGGCTGCTGCCTCCTCTGCTCCTAGCAGCCTGCTCTTGCACCAGCCCTCCCTCCTGGGAGCCGGTGCCTCTCCCTTCCTGCTTGTTTTTGAACTAAATTTATTGCAGTCTTTGCCATTACCTGATTTCCAAGAAAATTAATTAGTGTCCCTGGAATGGAAAGCGGCTACAGGCAGACAAAAGGCATGTCCCAGGGGAGCTATTGCAGCAGCAAACGGAGCCATCGCTCTTGGGCTGAACACGTTACTAGATTTTGGGTTGCTGGTGCATTTACCCCTTCAGAGGCTCAGGGATGCTTCAGGAGACGCTTGCTCCTTGGCTCACCTGCTGCGGGGCCACTGGGAGCCCTCTGTCCTTGCTGGGGTAGAAATTTGCCTCCTCTCTGTGATGAACATCATCATCATAAAGCCCGTTGCCCTTCCCTCAGCTCCTAATCTTAGAGTTCGGCACCCGGCTGACAAGTCCCACGCTTGCTTTGGCTTCTCTCAGTCTCTTTTTCCCTTTCCCCACACATCTGGGGGGACTTGCTGGGGTGGGGATCCCCAGCCCCACATCTCTTGAGCTCCTGTATGGGCAAAGGGAGGTTTAGCCACTTAATGAATTTAGATTTAATTTGCAAGTGAAAAAGATCGGTTTCTTTTGTAGCTGACGCTGCAGCCCAAATGTCTAAGCTTCTAGGGTTTAAGTCTAATTAACTGCATTTCACAGCTTATTTAAAGAAAAGAATGGAGGCATTAAAATTGTAAAATCTAATTTTTAAGTAAATCTTTCAGCACAAAATTAATGTCGCAGTCTCCCAGCCGCCTTGGCAATATATCTCTTGTCTTCAAATTTCAAAATGAGCTTTTGCAAACATGAAATTATTCATTAGACCGTCTGGTAAAGGGATAAATAAGTGTCTCTTTACATCCAAGATCTCCCGGTTTTCCATTTAGCAAAAGACTGGCTTATTCAGCCTGATGCCAAGCAGCCGATGGGATCCCTGAGGCAGGAGGCAAGGAGCGGGAGCGGGTAGTCCTGCAGCCGGGCTGTCCGGCTGGGGTCCGCAGTGCCACTAGAAGGTGTGAGGAGTGAATTCCCCCAGCATTTTGTCCTGTGAATTTTCCCCAGTCTGTTAAGTCTCATCGTCATTGTTCCTCAGCCTGGCCTGTGCTGTGGGAGCCCCCAGGCGGGCACCCTGCCCACCCCTGGGACTGCTCCTAAAGCTATCCCAGGGGCCCTCATTAAAAAGGAATAGATTTTGTGGAACCAAAAAATATTATTTTAACAACTCCATTTTTATATCACTTTTTAAGACCCCAGTGATTTCTCTTTCTCTTGATTAAAGTCACATAATTAATTGTAGGAGCGACACATTTAATACTAACTACATAATTACTTTTGTGCACGATGTCTCCAAACCTGGCTGTTTGACCTTGACTGCTCTGCCGGGCAGATGGAGAGGTGGGTGCCGTGAAGCCATGGGGGGATAGGCAGAGGAGACGTCAACTTGCTGTCGTTTGCTTGGGGTTTTCCCCTGGGGTTTCTGCCTGGGGAGCCGGAGCCTCTTCTTCTCCATGTCTGCATGCCTGGCACACTTGCAGATTGGGGACTTTTCGGGCAAAACTGCCAGAAGCGCTGGCTCAGAAACCTGGTGCTGGAGCTCCCTGAGGGTCATGAACATCCCCCTGGCCGGGATGGCATTTCTGCCTTGTTTCCCAACAAAGAAAATGCAACCCCAAATACACAGAGGCAGCTCCATGGTAAAGCAAATAAGCCAGGCATGTTTCCACTCATAGGAAATTCATTGTTGAACACCAGCAAAGCTCTTTGTGGGAGAGTTGGAGGCCTCAGCCTGAGAAATTAAAGCACAGGGCTGCTGGAGCAGTGAGTGGAGGCACTGCCCGACTCCCTCCTGCCCCAGCAGACACGTCCAGCCTGTGGTTTCCCTGCTCAGAAGCACGGCAGCTCCAACCTCACCCCTGTGGAGGTGGATCAAAGCCTTCTCCAGTGCTCTCCACACTCCAGGGCGAACGCAGCATCTTCTCGGGTTTGTGTTGGGCCTCTCCCCAACTTCTGTTCACGATCGGGAGGTTTATTTCCCTTGCAAAAGCCGATAATTATTCTGTAAAGATCTCATTTTGCACTTCCGGTGCCTCTTCCCAAGCTGGTTCAGGCACTAATCCTTGCTGGAGCCCCGGATGCTGGTATCAGTGCTGGCTGATCTTCCCTCTCTGACCCAAAAAGCAAGGCGGGATGTGGCTCATGAGTTTGCTGGGAGTGTCGGGTCTGCCAGCTGTAGCTGCTGGGATGTGCCAGTGCAAAAAAAGCATGTTAATTAATGGTGGGACACCAAACGCAGGAGTAATTAACAGTTAGGGAACATACAGAAAAATGATGCTCATTAGCACACCCCACAATTCCACTCTGAAAACAGGATGCAAAGAAGCGAGGTATGGTTTGGCACCACTGGAGTCAGTTGACACATAGTGTCATGGTGGGAGGTGGCTCGGTGGGGTATGGGGGTACAGGGAAGTGGCTCCCCACTTGCCCCGGCCTTACCGGCATCCTGGAAGCAGGCAGCACCGACCGGGGGATTTTGATAGGGAAACTTGCATCTAAACCTTTTGAAAAGCCCAGTCAGAGGGCCCAGTTATTGCCTGGCAATTGATGAATTATATTTGTAAGAGCAGTCGTGAAGCGAGTGTCCCCCTGCTCTGTGCTGACAGCCTCGTCTCACTGCCCTGTGCTGTGGTGACAGCCTGGAGCTGCCTCCTGGATGCTGGGGGTATTCCAGGGAAATAATGACCCACACAGGGGCCAGCCTGAATCAAAATCCCCAGAAAATGACTGACAAGTGGGACATTGCATTTTTATTTTAACTTTGCACAAATAACGGACAAATGAAAAACGAAGAGCAGTTGAAATCCCGTTTTGAGCCGGAGACCTGAAGTTATGCAAGCGTGGCACTCGGCCTGCAAAGCCGCCTGCAAGCAGCAGTGGTACCGAAGCCAGTGCCTTTCTGCTAACATTGCCCTTCTGGGCTCTGCATCCTTTCTGGAGGGATGGGTGCTGGCTGGCGTGGGGACCCACAGGGCCCCAGAAGGACCTCTCTCTCTGATGACATGGGATCTGTGCTAATCCTAGGAAGCAGAAGCTGATTTTTTCTAAGCTGGGGCAGCCCCTTCTGACATCTGCTGAGCAGCAGTGCTCTCCTCTGGTCAGGCTTGTGCCTCCGAGCGGGGCAAAATCCTGCCAGGACAGAGAAAGGAGAAGGAGCAGTGCTTTGGATAACTCCTTATAGTACTGCTATTTCTTGTTTTTTTTAAAAGTAATTCTGTATTACAGTGTGGTTCTGCGGGCTCTACTGTATTCCTGAGAATCACACTCCGTGCTAAATCAGTCCCTGGCAATCAATGCTTTTCTAATGAATTCTGAATTCCTAATGTCAGGACATTACGTTGCCTGTTTATTTTCTCTCTGCCCTTGTCTTATTCCTCTGCATTATTCCTGTAAGCTGCATAAAATACATTAAATGTATATATGTTTTTTTCCCTTTCTCCCCTCTGCAGACCTCATTGGAAAAGTTAATGGTGTGTTTCTGGAGTAATTAGAATGATTTAAACGGCCTCGTAACAAAGTTCTTCTGCAGAAGCAGCCGCTTCTCACTCTCTGTATCTGTCATATCTTGGCTAGAATCAGCAGCGGAGGAAAAACGTGATAGGAAATGGAGGGGAACAGCCCCCCAGTGAGGAGATCTGGGCGCGGGTATGTGGGAATTAATTATTCATGGCCGGCGGTTTGGCAGGATTTGCTTGTACATCTGGAAATCCATTAAAATGAGGGGATGGCTCTTGCAGGGGTATGCTGCGGTGACCCCTCCGTCCCTTCCTCCGGAGCTCTTGGTGTGGCTGGAGGCAGGACCGGGCACAGGCAGGGAGCAGAGGATGTGCTCCTTCTCTCTTGAGCTGGCTGGAGGGTCTGCGGGCAGGAGGAGCCTTGCCAGCACCAGAATATTCAGGAATATTTGCAGGCTGGGATTTTTGGCTACAGGCAGATGCTAGCTCTGCAGACTCCTGTGCCTTTTAGAAGGTGCTGCTGCCTCCAGCTGTTTGCTGCTCCCCCAAGGCCGCCCGCCGAGTCCCCCGAGAATGATCCCGAACCTGCCATGGGAGTGATCCCGAACCTGCCACGGCCAAAGCGAGCCCAGGCCGCCCAAATCGGTGTGAGGAGGAGCCCATCCTGGCGGATGCTCCACAGCCCCCACCTGTTGCACATCTGTATTTTGGCCCCAGGCGATGGGCTCACCATGGCAACCGCTCCCGCCATCCTGCGGTCCAGCATCCCTGATGGCCACCGAAGGAAGGAGCAGCCGTGGGCGCGTGTTTCGGGGAGCAACATGAGCCCTGGCCCCACTGCCAGCGGGCAGAGAAGGCGGCTGGGAGTGGGGAGGGATGTGCTGCCGAGATGGGCTGGAGTCCGAGCTATGTCCAGCCCCACATCCTGGTGATGGCCGTGGTGGCAAAATGCGACTGACTGCCTGGCCTTAATGTTGTCATCTGGCCCCAGGTGAAACGACTTCCCGCCGTGGCTTTGTTTGGGGAGCTGTGAACTTCCACGGGTATGCCGTGGTTATATCAATCTCTCCCAGCTCTGTGCTGCCCAGAGTGTGGCAGGGGCAGCCCAGGGGTTCATCAGCACCTGGTTTTGGGTGCTAGCTTGGCCCTCGCAGCAAGGGGACTGCGGCTGAGAGGTGCTGCTGTGCCGGGTTGTGGTCCTTCCTCACGCTCCACAGACCTGTGTGGAGATGCCGGGATGGAGCCTGGCTTTGGAGTCTCCTCTTGTGTTCCCAACAGTGCTTTAGAAATTAAGAATCAATCCGATTATTCAAGCCCATAAACAACATCATAAAAATAACATCAATTTGCACAGAAAGGCGCTGCATTAATGGGCTGAAATAATGATGCACTTTTACAACATAAATTTACAATCAATCTTGCTTTTAACACCGTGAAACAACAGTTGGAGGAGGATCAATCCTTTGCCTGAATTAGATGGCTTGAGTCAGAGATGCTTCAGGGGGTTATTTTTGGAAGCTTTTAACAACAGCTCTGGCAGGGCTTTTGCTAACAGATTCACCGGGGCTGCATGTGACAGGTGAGGCCTGGAGCACCCAGCACTCATGTTTTGGACCATCCAGGAGGTCGCGGCAAGGGCTGTCTTGGCTCCGCATGCTTTGCTCTCTCTCGGAGCGTCGGTGGGGGAGCGGTGTGTACTGCTGGAAGGGAAACAGGAGGACATATGTAGCCACAGAAAGCAGGCTGGGCTGCCGGCTGGCACCTGGCTGACAGCAGGTTCACTCCCGGAGACTGTTGTCACTAACTGGGGGCATCAGAGCCAGGTGGCCTTTTCCTGGCACCGGGTGGGAGCATGTCTGGCTCTCCCAGTCCCTCAGACCTGCCCCAGCCTGGGAACCATACATGCCGGGAAAGGGCTATTGCCCAGACAAAGGCAGACAACTGCAACTCCCCACGCCATCCTTGCCAAGAAACATCCCTCTCATGCTTCCCGCTTCCCCCTGCCCTGGAAAACTCGCTGGGGGTCCTGGTGGCAACCACGGCAGCTTGCTTCCCAGAGCTGCATCCCACCCACTTAATTTTTCAGAGTGCTTTTCCAGTAGAGGTTCAGACCTTGTTGACTCCAGCATCCCTAGGCCCTGTCGCTACCGCTTTTTAGCTAGCCTGCTTTCTATATTTATTATTTTTTTCTTGTAAATGGGTACCAAAATGAAATCTATGCTTATGGAGAGATTGATTAGTTAACCAACTCAATTATATCTTTAGCCGAGAGCTATATTAAGTAATGCAGCAAAATTATTGCTCTGTGCAGATCCATTTTGTTAAACAGCTGTTCACTGGCCCAAGGAGGAGAAGATGGAGGTTAAAAATACCTTTACAGTCCCGGAGCCACAGTCACACAAAAGCCACGAGGCAGCTGATTCCTTGGGCACCCCAAGGGCAGCCAGCACCGAAGCAGGCAAGGGGGATGGCGTGAACTTCCCCTTCCCAAGGGACCCCCAGGCTCCAGAAGGGGAGAAAAAACGGCCCTGAAGCTAGACTGTCCCCCTGCACTGCCACCACCCATGACCCTCTTGCAATGCCCCTTTCCTCCCCATTTTCCCCTCCTAATTCTGCTGCAGGCTCCCCAGCAACCAGCACGCAGCAAAGGGCCCACAGGTAGCACTGCTGAGATCACCTCTGCAGGGGACAGAGCAGCAGAAGGGATGTCTTTTACATTTTGTTTCCTTGCCACCATCATTAGCATTGGTTTTCCATGGTGTGGGTTCCCTTCCTTCCCCTGCTTCACTGCTTCCTGGTGCCCGCTCTCGGAGAGGCATGGGCAGGGAGCATCCGAGAGACGCGGGGAAAATGACAGTAACAACGCTGAGAGCTGGTGTGAGGGATGATCTCTGCGCCATGCTCCTGGCATGCTGAGCCCTCCACAACTTGCCCGGTGTGCTGCCCAGGGTCTGCCTGCCGCCGGGGCCATGGTAGGCAGCTGCGGTGGGCAGCACAGCCGGCTTCCCCAGCCTGGCGCTCTGCTGTGTGCAGGACGCTTGCTGTCGGGGTTTATAGCAGGCTCCAGTCAGCACTTCATAAATATTGAGTTGCGAGGTATTTACATAGTCTGTGTTCTGCATCTATAAATAGCAAAGATGGGCAGTGCTCCCCGGTGTCTTGCTCGTGGATGAGTTGCAGTGGACAGAGCCCCCCAGCAGGGCTCCGGCAGCCCGTCCAAGGATGTTAGGCAGTCAAGCCCGGCTTTCCACCCTCTGTCCCTCCGCCTGGCTGCTGTTAAAACATTAACGGCTTCCAGGGAGCTCCAGCAGCTCCAGCAGGTTCTCTGCATAATTAAAAGGAAGCTGAACTCATCTTCTTATTCTAAGTGTCTTTTAGGAATACAATTAGCTTCCGCACTGCTTTTGTACTTTCTAAACCTTTTAATTTAGTCATATAAGGACAAGGGTGTTACTGCCGGGAACAGGTATGTACAAATGCAAAAGGATCTGGGTCAGACTTGGTCATAATTAAAATTGTATGCCCTGTGTTTAAGTGCTTTTCTGCATATTACGTCTGCCTTCATGTGCGATTGCAAATGCCATCGCAGGGAGAGGGGAAAGGGCCACTTGTTCAGCCAGGCAGACCTTTCTGCGCCGGGCTGGGGACACCACTATGCTTCTGTACCATGGGTGAGGCAGGAGTGGCTGCCTGCCAGACCCCTGCCAGACCCCTGTGTCAGCCAACAGGTCACTAAACAGAAATAGGAAAAGGTAGGTGGCATTTCTAACGCCCTCCAGGAGGCTCCTGGGAAAGCCTCAGATTTTTAGAGAGGTGGACCATGCAAAGGCAAACTGGTGCCCTGGACCAGCAGAAGCCACGCTGCCCTCACAAGCCCTGTTTCCCATTGCAGGTGGAGGGAAGCCAGCTGGATGTGAAAGGCCTTAAATGTGGGCGCTCATCACGTTTAGGGGCGACTCAGAGCGTTTCCCAGAGCCTACACCCTCCTCCGTGTCATTAACAGCCCTCTTGTATGTGGCACCATAGATGCACATTTTCCTCTTTGAGCAGCTAATGCACCACTAAAGAGCTCTCTGGGCAATGATCCTTGTTCTCTGGAGAGAAAGACAGAGAAGACAAGGAACAACCATGCTGCTTTGCCTTGGAGGGAGGGGTGATGCCTGCTGCTGGCCTGGCAATAAGCGCAAGAAAAGGGATCCAGATATCTGCTTTCTAGGACGCCTCCCAAGCAACAACTTAACTTCAAAAGGTCCTCCTCAAAGCTCGCACAGCCATGTCTGACACCGGCTTTGCTGCAGCGTGCAGGTCACAAGAGCAAGCCTGCCTTAACAATCCCCTGCGTATCTATCTCTGCTCTGCAGGGCGCTGCGGGATGCTGCTGTGAGAGGGGAGCAGCAGGAAAACTCGCAGCTCCCACCTCCCTGGGTGAGCTGCACATGTGGATGATGCCCTCAGGGAAGATGCAGAAGGGGTCAGCCCATCTGAAGAGAGGGTGCTGGCGATTTGCTACGGCACGGGTCCCTGTGCAGCCATTCTGGGTGATGCGTGTGTTCCTTCAGCTGGTAACTCAATAAAAGGGAGCCGCTTGCCACCGAGGCATGGGGCCACTCGTTACAGGCCTGCCCGGCAGGCCAAGCGCCCTCGTAAAAGTGCCTGATGGATCATTATGATCCAGCAGGCTCAGGTGAAATAATGAGTTTTCATTGCCGCGCAATAAACTTTATGGAAGTTATAAAAAAATGAAGCTCCGCACCGATACAGGCAGGCACCTGGAAAAGCGTGGCAGGGTGGCGTGGGGCCTGGGGGCCGCTCCAGCCACCCAGCAACTGAATAATTATGAGAACAGTGGTAACTGGCATTGAGCAGCCTTTCCAGCCTGGCTGGGGAGGTGTGGCGGTGAGGTGGGAAGGTGCGGTGCGATGCAACTTCATGTGCGGATACTGGGAGCAGAGGAGATGTACACATGTGGAGAGAGACAGTCTGAGAATGAAATAACCAAAAACCACCACCTCATTACAGCTTCACATGAGGGTCACTTGTTTTATTGACTGTGGCACAATTCCATCCATTTCCAACCTGACATTTCTGGTCCTTTCTCCCACTCAAAGCTTTTCTTTTACGGCAGCTCAGCTTCCCCAAGGGTGGTTTTTTTTCCTTCCACTGCCATTCAAAACCTCCAGAGGATTTATGTTTTCTCTAGATCTAAGCTCTCTGCTGGCTGGTGTGTGCTGCCGGGGAGCTGCTGGCCTCCCCAAAGTGGCTGGGAGAGGCCAGTGTGGGGTGGCCACTGTGCCAGGTGGACTTTTGCCCCATCCACATCCCACAGTCACGCTCTGCGTGTGCCTCTCCCAAAGAGCCTTGGATAATTTCACATTTCTTTTACATTTTGCAGGTAACAAAGCCAAGTTATAAATGTCACCTGCTTTTGAGGATGACAGCCATTCTGGTGTGCGGGGAGAACACGGATGATGGGGCAGTGGGGTGATGCTGGAGACACAGGAGGGTGTTGCTGGAGGAGCGGTGTCCCCAGGGAACAGGACAGGCAGGGACACACGTCATTGAAGCGATGCTGGGCACAGCCCAGGAGCAGGGCTGGCATCCCTGCACGGTACCGGCTTGCTGCTGCCAGCCGCCCCGTGATGCCTGTCTGCCTTTCCCTGCTTGGTTTCATCACGAGCTCTCGAGGACGTTCTCTGTTTCTTTCTCCATTGCTGCATGATGCCCAGCACAGATGTCAGTAAGAGCCTTTAGGCTCTAATGCTAACGATAACAACAGTAAGTAAGTTTGATATATATCTTTGTTGTCTGGAAATGAGGAAAGGCTGGTGCTTGTGGCTTGACGTGGAAAACCAATCCTTCACATGAAATTCATCCTGGGCCTGGGAAAATCTGATTTCTCATTCTTGCGGGACCGGGGACAGTGGGAGGCTGTGGCGTGCTGTATCACTGCTACCCGCAGCATCCCCAGGGCAGGACGCAGGGCGAGATGCTGCAGGGCTGGCAGTTTGCACCATGGGCAGGCAGGGACAGCCAATGCTCAGCAACACGTCTCTGAGAGAGATTGCCCCTGCTGTACAGCATTGCAAAGTTTGCTATGAAATATTTAATTCAGACTTAACAACTCAATAGGGTTGGTGCTATCTGAGGGTCCAGGGCTCGCTTCCAGCCTGCTCTGATTAACAAAGTACCTGGCTGGCAAAGATCTGCTGATCCAGGCACCCAGGGCTGTGTTACACACCACTCAATGCCGCCGGAGAGGCAGCATTAACTGGGAAGCATCGATTTCAACATTAGCCAGCTTTTACATTCGAAAGCAGACGATGCAAGGACCTTCAATTATCTTCAAAGCAACTGAAGGGAAGGAAATTGGTCTTAGATGTGGTAAATAGACTCCACAAACTCTACTGAAGCATGCAAAGTTGTACACAAGGGAATTACAGATTCTTGCGTAACTGGTTGGAGTTTACTCAAAAATGTGATTGGAATTCTCCAGATTTCATGGTAGGCTGTTTCGGCGCTCATCTGATTTGGGGTTTGTTAATCTGATGGGGATTATTGCTTTAAGAAGCAATCCTCATCTAGCACTTCCCCAGGGGCCTGCCCCTGCTCAGGAGTGCTTGGAAAGAGAGAGATTCCCACTCAAAATCACTCTACGAGTTATTGCAACTCAACTCTCCTTGGGGCTGACCGTGTACTTTATCCTGTGTGAGTCCACACCACCGCTGGCGCACACGGCCTTGCCGGGGGACATCAGCCTGCAGGTACCCGCCTCGCTGGGAGGCTCGCATAGCACGCTTGCTTCAGCATTAGGACTGAAAACTCTAATTAACAACGGGACTTCTTTCAGCAGCACTTGTGCTTCCCTGAGCCTAGTGCTAATGGTGTCAGCTGGGGCTGTGTTTTGTCTTTGGGCTTGTTTTGGTTTGTTTTTTTGGGAGGTTGTCTGTTTTTTTTCCGATACCATATTCACTGCCTGCATATGTTGGACCAGATTTTCCCAAGAGCATCCGAACAGCAAGGGAATGTTTCTCAGGCTCCTGAATAATCTGTCTATCCCTGCAGATGCTGTGCACACAAAAAGTTGGGTCCTAAATTCCCCTGAGGCTGGCAGCCCCCGGGACTCCCTGGTGAGGCTCTCTTCCTGGGGTGCTGTGGGTCAGTGCTCCCTGCTCCTGCGGGAATCATCGCACCCTCGTTGGGAGCACCCTGTCCCCTCCCACGGGGTGCTGCATCCCTGAGCTCCCCAGCCCCTCAGCAGCTGTCTTCCCACATGGGGTGCGGTGGGGATCCCCTGGCACAGCTCTCCGTCTGCTTGGCAAAGGTGGAGGAGACGAGGGAGCTTGCATCTCTTTTCTGGGTGAGAAAGGTCTGACCCATTGCTAGAGGCGGGACAGGAGCCCAGGAGCACCTGATCCTTGGTGGACCCAACCTCCTTCTCATCTCATCTTGCAGAGCAGTGCTGGGGGCAATTCCTGGCAATTTGGCATGCAGCCTCCTGCAGGTATCGGGATCCCGGCTGTGCCGGCATCCTCTGCTCATGGTTGAAACGTTGCTTAAAGGAGGTAAGAGTAGCATTTTTACACTCACCACCCTTTGCTTTTACATGTGGGGTGACAGCATGCCTGGCTCCCTGCATATCCCTTTTCCCTAGGCATCACACCTTAACAGGTTATTAATGCTGATGAGAAGCGGGACTCTCCCTGCAAGCCAGTACCGCTCTCCCTCTGTGTGAGGGAGGAAACACTGGCAGGAAAATGACTCTGTTATCGTGCCAATGCTTAAATAAGGAAATCCTGTTTAAAATGGTTTTTTTCAAGCCCTGGTGGTTTCCCCAGCCCCAAAGGTTGTATCGAGCAAATACACCAGATATTTCCGACAAGGATTATTGACTGGGAGTCACACACCGTGTAAACAGGGGTGGCAGTTTTGATCTACAGCACATCCATGTCAATACTCGAATTGATCCAAACTGAGGGAGTTTGAAGCCCAGAAGGAAATCAGGCTCGGCGTGCAGGAGGAGAGGGAGCCACATCCGTGCAGCCTGGCTCAGCAGCAGGTCCCTTTCCCGATGGCGAGAGGGGACACCCGCTGCCGGCTCCGAGGGGCACGGGGAGATCCGGGGACCCCACAAACTGTGGGCCAAGGCACCACTTTCCAGTGCAGCGGGATTTAGCTTCCTCTGCAAGGCAGGCTAGGCTGGGCTTGCTCTCCTCATTGCTTAGCAACACCGCAGGGCCAGCAGCAGCTGGAGGGGGAAAAGGAAAACCACACGTGGCTAAATTCAGCTTTGACCGTGCTCTGTCTGAGCAGCCTTTGGAAACCTCTTAATTGCTGCCCTCCCTGCCTGCTGCAGGGTCCCGGTGTGGGGAGGTGATGGAGCAGGATCAAGGGATGCTGCAGCGCTCTGTGGGAGTCTCAGGCCATGTTTATTCCTGCACTTGCTTTGATCTTTATCAAATGGGTGGTTCATGCGATAGCTCGGGCTCTGCCATGGCGTGCGGGTACCTCTGGAAGTGGGGTGGGACATCTTGAGTTGTCTGCTTGGTTAGGTGCAGAGTGCTCACACTTAAAATGTCTCTCTGAGTTTGGGAGAGTCCCTGCTTAACCTGTATATACACCATACAAGGCATGTAAGATCGTTCCCAAGCCAGTGGGAATAGTGTCCTGTGGAAACCCAGAGGGACTGGACTCTGTTCCTGCACCGGGCACGTGGTGCCTTTCGCCAGACCCACGAGAAAACTTCCACCTGCCTGTGAGCAGCAGAGCGATGCTATTTCAGGAGCTGAGCCTGGCCTATCAAGGAAACTTTCCTCGAAACCCTTTGCCTCATTTGTTATTTTATAGGAGCAGAATGAATCTCAGGGTGTGTGAGTCAGCCACCGACATTACGATAGGCACCAACGGGATAAATACAGCCGCTTTGACAAGGGAAATTCAGCACTGTCGCTCTCAAAAGGAGATCAGAGAGAAAGAGCTGTCTGGGTGTGCAGTGTGGCCAAAAGCCAGGGTGATTGGTGGTGGGGAGAGGGGAGGCAGACGGGTGCAGATTCACATTTCAGGCGGTCTGAAATCACTCTTACATTTTGATTAAATATAGAGCTCCTTGGTAATGAAAAAGCCAAAACACAACTTGCAGACACTTGGCTGAGACACGGGACATCTGAAAGCCTCCTTGAATATTTTATCTCCTCTTTGTACCGCTGTTGCTGTGCAATGAAACAAGGGAGAGCTCTGTGCCCCTGGCAGCACCCCCAGCCCAGCCCAGCCCATGGCACCACAAGAGCAGCCCTGGGCAGTGGCGGGGATTGCACAGGGCTCCCAGCAACTCCCTGCAGAATATTTTACCCCCAAATAATCCTACCTCACTCTGTAATAACCCTTCCCTAGCTGCATTTTCCATTGTCTGGTAATTAAGTCAAGCAGCACAAGTGCAGAAACACCTAGCAAGATCTGCTCTGGCGTTACATCAAAACCTCGGAGCTGCCAATCACTGTTCTCACGCACAGCCTCAAACACTGTTCATTGGGAACAGACTGTTTAATTTCTGGTTTCTGATCTCTCAGGGCTGCTGGGAGCCTCTGCCCAGGACACAGAGATTGAGGAGGAGGTGGAGGGGGTGCTGACCCTGGGAGCGGGGTGCCAGCTCTGCCCAGGGATTCTCCCGGCATCTCTGGTATTAGTGGGAGCACCCGAGCATGAAGCCAAAGGGCAGGACTGGGGTTTCGGCGCTGTGCCCCTTGCCTCAACCTGCAGCCCCCATGCTGGGCGGCCGACAGGTCACGGCACGCAGGCTGGCAGCTCTGAGCAGCCTGTTCCACGAGCGGCTGGCCTGGGTTATGCTCTGTTTGCCTGGGATGTCCTCCAAACGGCGTCCAGTCAGAGGGAATTTTCAGCCTGAGCGGTGATTTGGCTTCATCCTGGAGGTAGCAGAAGGTTTCCCGCGACGCAGAGGGACTCCAGCAGTTCGGGCAGCGATCGCATGGCATGTCCTTTACGATCGATGGCGTCCACGAGGCAGCCAGCCGTGCTGGTGAGCAGGCAGGCGCCAGAGATGGTGAGGAGGACGGGGAGATGCTGGGAGAGCCGAGTCCCTGGCCCAGAGGCCCTGTGCATGGGACGTGTCCAGCACTGTGGTCCCAGGACAGGAATGCTGCGTGCAGGGAGCACCTGCTTGTGAGGCAGCAGCACTGTGGGAGATGGGGCACTCCTCCCTCCGCGGGAGCTATTTATCTTGGGAGAAACAGAGGAATATTTTGTATCTTTGACAAAGCAGCACTTTACGGGCGCTTGACACTTTATTAACTAATCTCTGGTACTTGAGTAATTTATTATGTTTAAGCTGGTGCCATCAAGTCTCTCAGCAGTGTCCGTGTGCGCCGGGAAATAAATTAAAGACTGTCCAGAGATACTTGGCTCATCGCTGTGATTGCTGGGCTAGCGTGATGGAGGGCTAAGGTTCTCTCCTCCTGCAAATTGGAAATTAGGAATTAATAAAACGACAGGACAGAGAGCCCCACTAGCTGAATCTGGCAGAGAGCTGCTGGCGGGGGACGGGCTGTGTGGGCATGGCGCTGGCACAGTGGTTCCCCTGTGGCTTCGGGAGCGGGTGCGCTGCTTGCTGTGTGCCCGGCCGGGAAGGCTCCAGGGGGCTGTATGAGACCTAGTGGCATGCCAGCATTTCCAATGAGTCCATGGGATAATGCAGGTAATTACAGGCCTGTCAGGCTGACATCAATCCTGGACAATATAATGGAAGAGCTGATACAGGACCTCATTAATAAGAAATTAAAGGAGGTAATATAATAAATGCCAGTCAACACGGGTGCATAGAAAATAGATCTTGTCAAACTAAGCTGATATCTTTTTGATTAGATTACAAGTTTGCTTGATAAAGGTAACGATGCTGATGTAGCACTCTTTAGCTTCAGGAGGCGGTTGAGTTGGTGCTCCAAAGCTTTTGGATAGAGAAGTGAAAACACAGCGAGGGCAGCACAGCAGGCGCTAATGGGATTAGAAGCAGGCTGAGTGATAGGTCTCGCTCTGCAGCCTGAAATGTGGCATCTTCGCAGGTGGAGTGCCCCTGCCAGCGTCCCCCTTTCCATCTTAGAAAGCGGGTGCCATGAGGGTAATTAAACAGCGGAGCCGCTCTCCACAGACAGCGGCTGGGTCCTCCTCACAGGGAGTTGTTGGCTCAAGGCCGGACCTTTCCCTGCAAGATCTGCTGCTGTTCACCCTGACCCGGCCCGGGGAGTCCCAGAGCCCGCCTGGTACCAGGGGGTCATGGCACAGGGTCCCCATGGTCCCTCAGCTGCCGGCACAGGCGCGAGCCTGAGACAGGAGCACGATTCTTCGCTGCGGTGGTGGGCAGGTCCCTGGTGCCACCGGGGACCAAGCCTGCGCCGGTGTAGGGCTCACTGGTGGTTCGGGGGTGCCTGGGCACCCCTGGGGCCCCTCTGAGCTGGGGGGCCGCCCGACTGGGGCAGTTTACGGCTCTTCCGACACCAGCAGCAGCAACAAGATGGTGGGATGCCCCATCCACCGGTTTCCACAGCAACACAGAATTCCTGGCTTTGGGGAGGAGGGAGCAGCCCTGGCGCAGGAGCTTTTCTGCTTCTGCGGGTCGGCGTGGGCTGGGGCTGGGGCTCTCCTCCGCCAGCTGCGGGTGACAAGAATGCTTGGCCAGACTTGCAGCATAATTAAAACCTGTACCGTTTAACGAATGACAACCTTAATTGCTCAGCCTGCGCCTGTTTTTTTTCCACTCTCCAAATTGCCCAACTTGCGAAAGGAAGGAAGGAGTAGGGAAGAAGACTGAGGGCAAAACCTGATTACTTTTATTAAGCCAGTGCAAAAACTCATCACTGTAATAATAATTAATGATAAAAGCAATGTGCTTCCGAAAATGTGATTTGACAGCCTACGAACTGTTGCACTGATCCGACAGCTTTGGCTTAAACCAGGCAGGATGCAAACCCACAGCCTGACCGCCGCGACAGTGTGATCAGCCGCTGTGGGTCTTGCGGCTCAGCATGCTGCGCATTGCCCCAGCTCGCTGGGACTCGGCTTCACAGCATCTCGAGCTACCGGTACAATCTCATTGCCCTGGATTTTCATGCCTCCACTCGTGCGTGGGGGAACCCTCCCTATCTCCCCACTTGCAGCGCAGGCACCCCATCCAGAAGGAGGTAAAAAGAAGAGAAACATTTGGAAGAGACAACTGGGGAGCCTGCTGGGGACAGACATCCTAAGGGATGTCCCTGCTGCCCTGCCTGACCTCCCAGGGGAGCCAGCACCCCCATGCAGGGCTCACACCAGGGCACAGCTGGCTACGGCAGGGAGATGGTGTCAGTTGGTTCATGCATGAGCTGCTTTCCCACAGCAGCCTGGCTGCAACACGTGCATGTCCTCTCCCTTCCCAGACCCGCTCCCTCGTGTTCCTGTGACTTGCTGGGAGTGGGGACAAGGGATGTGGTACTGATGAGCCCAAGCAAAGTTCTCCACACACAGACTCCCACCCCTGGGCCTTTGCTACAGGGTATTTGCCTAATTTGTCATGCATGGCATGATGTGTTTTGGGCACAGAAACAGAGCTCTGTCCTGCCTTTCCCATCTTTGCTTTCCCCTTAAAGGCAGTTGAGCTTTGTTGCTTTGGCGGGTTTGGGTTTTTTTGGGTGAGACACGTGGAGGAAAGGAAGAGAAAAGCTGACTTTTCTGCTTTCCATTTAATAGAGGAGAGGTTGTGAGAGGGGCCAAAATGATCTTTCCAATATCCAGCTTGGTTCATGCCTCAGGGAGCATGCTTAGCAATTTGTGATGGGCCATGGTTCCCCAGCCAGGCACGGGCACCCACGCTGCTCTGTGCTGGCTGCAGGTCAGCACCGAGCCCCGTGCTCCCTTGCACCATGACCCTCACTGCCAGACATGGTTTTAGGAGACCTGAGCTGGGCTGATCCTCTTGTTCTCCCAGTCCAGCCCCACTGCTTGGATGGTTGCTGGCCAGGGCACTTTCCCAAGCTCTGAGCCCACGGCAGGGAGCTGGTCTCCTGTGCACAGTGTTGCAGTGCAGGATGCTCCTCACCCAGCCCTGGAAGGAGACATTGTGGGTCTGTGAAGCAAACGCAAAAGGGATACCTCGAATACTTTATTCACATCAAATAACATTTGGGATGGCTACACACTTATAACCTGTCTAATGCCAGGCAGGGGATGGTTTATGACTTTGTCAAAAGTAAAAAATAATCTGCTGAAAGAGGAGAAGAGAGCTGGCTTAAAAGTGACAAGTTTTTGGCCCAAACTGCTGGAAAGCTGTTCAAAGGAAGCAGATTGCTTTCAACCAGAAACAATTTGATTGAAAACCTTGTTTTCTGTAGGAGAAAAAAGTTTTGACAAAACATTTTTATAGTAACCTTGCTTCTGTCTTACTACCAGCACTGGCAGTCACCTCTCCTCCTGTCGTCAGAGTGCTTCCCTTAGCACCCCTCAATGGCCCTCGTGCTGTGTGGCCCTGACAATTTCATTTTGAGGATGCTTCTGCAGCCAGGCAGAGTGGTGGGGATGGGGCAGCACTGCCTGGGTGCTGGAGGCTGAGGGAGAAGCTGCCCCAGTGCAGGTTTCTGCTCTCCCTGTGCCCCCTGTCTGGCTTCCCCTGGCATTGCGGAGGGTCTGTGATCATCACCTGCGGTGCTGTTCCCAAATTGCCTCCAACTGCTGCACAGAGTGACTGGCTCTGTGTTCTCACAGCCTGCTGGGTTGTATTTTGCAATTTTGACTTCTTTTGTCAGTGGTGGAGGTTGCATCTGCCATGCAAAGTGGGTCAGAACCTGAGCGAAGGTCTTTTCAAACACCCCAGGTCGGGAGGTAGAGAAGTTCCCCGCTCTTCTCCTCTCCTGTCCCACTCCTTTCTCCAAAGGTGTGCTGACATCCAACCACTTTAAACCACTGGGTTTGAGCAGCAAATTATAAGTTAAATTATAAATAATGCCCAGCTCTCCCAGGGCTCTGTCTATTACGCCAGGCTTGGAGCCGTTCCCCCAGCCTGCCTCTGCATTCAGGCCAATGCAGTCATTACGTCCACGGGGTGCCTGGCTGCATTGATCGGCCTGAAAAATGCATGAGTGCACTCCCTTGCCGAGAGCGTCGCAGGCTCGGGCTTCAAGCATCCTGCCACAGCCCTGAGCAACAACCACAGAGCTGTGCTCTGCCTGCATGGGTGATGCAGCGAGGCAGGGAGAGCAAACCTGCCTGCTCCTGCCCTGCAGCAGCCATGCTGTGCTCGCACGGCGTTATGCTTGCTGTAATTGGTAGCAGTTTCTTACTGCTATTTCATCTAGAAAAATCCAATCATCCCCTGATGCCCTGGCACTGCCAGGGACATCCAGCCCATCTAGGGTGTCGAGGAGTGCAGCTTGCCAGCCTAGTGCCGTGCTCCCCGAGCGATGGGGCAGAGGGATGCTGCTCCACCTGGCCACCAGGATGCAACTGCTGTAGCATTGCCATTGCCATTCAGCCAACAGGCTGCTGCAGCGAGGGGACTGTGAACTGTGGCAGCTGACCTGGGGATCTCCGCTGCTTGACTGCGATGGGTGTTGAGCAGGAGGGCAGGAGGATGACGGCCCTTCCCTCTTGGACCGGTGGGTGCGAGAGGGACTGGGGGACAGGGCAGCCAGTGCAATGTGCTTACTGGAAATACAAGTAGAGCTCTAGCGCCAGGAAAAGATCAGGGGAACACTGCAGAGGGAGGATTTCATAACACAGTGGTAGCACGGCTATGCTGTCTCCCATGCAGGTCTCGGGAAAGATGTGAGAGTTTTCTAGCACCATTTCCTAAGTTCAGGCAGAGAGGAAAGTGCTGGCTAAGCTGCTCCTCTGGCTCACCCCGTGCTTCACCCATCGGGTTTCCGTGTGGGCGTAATGGATGGAGAAGAGTGGGTTTGAAGGTCTCGGGGGCAGAGAAGACAGCATGTGAGCCATCAGTCAGGTACAAAAGCAAAGTAGTAACATTTCAGTGCAGTAATTTTTAATAATTTATGATTTTCACTCGGTTCCCAGAGTGTTATTACCTCACTTAATATCATTTACAAATTACACATGATCCCATCAATTGTAGTAAAGTGAGGAAGCGTCTGGGATATGCTCAAAAATCAAACGGTATAGAGCAAATGAGAATTTATGAACCTGAACGGGCTGCAGCAACGGTGGGGGCAGCAATGCGGTGCCCAGGATGCCGCTCGCCCCAGTGCTGCTGGCTCAGTCCCTTGCCCGCACATCCCTGGGCTGGCACGAAGACGCTGTGGGTACAGAGGGTGGGAGAAGGGAAAGAGGATGAGGTGTGGGACCTGTCTGTGCTTCTGCAATCTGTCAGATGGGGTTCCTTTGGGCTTGGTTTTCACATGCATCAGCAGAGACGGAAACAAGGAGGCAGAAGAGCAGCCACGCTACTGTGCTCCAGGGCTGCAGTGGCTTGCTGGGGAGAGGACAGGGGAGAGCAGTCTGTGGGGCCACGCAGCCTTTGCTTCGGTGCCATGCCACCTGCCCCAGGGGTGCCACCAGCTGACTGTCTGTTTGCACCTTTCCAGGCTGTTTCGCTGTTGCCTTACCCCCACCCTCCCCTGCTGTCCGCGTGTATGGCTTGGGCTGTGTTGGGCTAATTAGCCCAAAAGCAAGGCCTCCCAGCTTCCTCTCCCCCTGGTTCAGCCTAATGAATGTGCCATGACGGATGGTGGCACAGCAGAGAAGGCACTTTGTTGGGCAGGTCTGGAGCTGTGCGTTTTCTCACCTCTCTGTAGCTGTCTCCCATGCCTGCCTCTCTCAGATTGCCCCTCTGGGGAGGAGAAGCACTAGCAACGTGTGAGCCACTCTCCTCCTCCAAGCAGCCTTCCCTGGGGAAAGTCCTCACGCCCTGGAAACCAGCAGCACAGTGTTTGCTCAGTGATGCTGGCAAGCCCTGGGGCAATTGAAGAGGTTGGCTGTGCCCCGGGAACCGGCCAACTCCCTGCAGAGGTGGCACGAGCATGGTGCTGTCCTCTGCAAGCCCACCTGAACCATGCTGTTGAGGCAGATGCTGACGGCAAGGGGGTGAAGATGCAGCCCCTCTCTCCCTCTGTTTGCACAGAGGGAGCACAAACAGGCTGCAAAAATGGGGGTGAGGCCAGGGCAGGAGGGCTGGGGGCTCTCGCGAGGGAGCTGCTGCAGCTCCTGCAGTTCTGACCTGTTGCTTCAGTGCTGCCTGTGCCACATCACTGATGGTTCTTGACGGGGCTGTGTTGCCCTGCAGTGAGGAAGAACCAACGCTGCTCAGCTGCAGATGCTCCCTCCTCTGCCCAGGCGAGGGCTGAGCCCCTCCCAGCCCGTGCTGTTTGGGTTTTTTTGTTGTTTTCTCCTGTGATTCCTGCAAGAAAGGAAGGCAGGAAGCAAGCCCTCTTCCCGCTCTCCTCCTCATTAGTGCTGCATCCCAGGCGAGCTCGGGAAAGCGCCATTTCCTTTGTGTCACCGGTGGCACAGAAATCTTCTCCATGGCAACGTGGCCGGCTGCGGGCAGGATGCGGCCCTCCAGGATGCTCTGCCAGAGGGGTACCGGGTGCCCAGTGATGGGCAACACTGGCAAGAGGGGATTCGGTGGGAGCCGCTCGGGGTCCAGAGGAAAGGAAGGGGTTGCACAGCTGCAGCAGCTTGTGGCGCCACCGGCTCGCAGTGTCCTCCGCCGGGACGCAGGTTGGGGTTGGGCGCCTTGCTTTCGTCCAAAGAAAGGGTTCAGGGTGAGCATCCGAGGTCCTGCCTATGGAAGGGATGCGTGAGGACAGCTGACCCCAAGGCCCACGCTGTCTTCTGCTCCCCGCCAAGTGCGGCCATGTTTCAGATGGAAACCTGTTGTTGTTTCCTCCTGGAGACTACTGGGAAAGGGGTGAAACGATCCTCTGTGCAGCTTCCTTCAACATTCCTTAATTATCCTTCTCACGAGGTTCAGAGACAAGCAAGCCTCTGCAGAGAAAACAGTCCTTTGTTATCTAATAACTCACAGAGAGTGGTGATTTGCATACAGCAAAAGGAAAGGAAAAGAAAGCCGAGGAAGATGCCCGCCTCTGAACATCACAGAGGCATTTGATGGCAGTCGCCAGCCCTGGCCGGTCTCCCTGCCTGGAGTTCTCCCCGGTATCTGGGACGAGTGGGACTCGCAGTTCTCTGTCCTTCAAGGCACTGCACTTGGCAGAGCCTTTCAACTAAATTGAATGTCTCTGTCCTGCAAAAATATGCTTACGTTCTGCCTTTCATGCCAGCGCACCTGGATGCGCTGGTGATTGCACTACTGAAGAGCAAAGCCAGATGAAAAAGCTTCTGAAATGTCAGTGGAAATGGAAGTGGTCAGGAGCTGGCATGCCTCTTCAGTGGAGGTTTTCATCCCAGGCTGAGAGGGGGAGCGAAACTACCAGTGCTTGTTGCTAAACCCAGGGTTTTGCATTGGGTTTCTAAACCCATGGGATTTGCAAAGCTCTCCATCTCTGCTGGGGCTTGGCACAGTGCTGCTGCCAGCCCCTGCGGGCAGGCTGCCTGCGGCGGGGGGCTGTGGGCAGTGGCCCTCCCCAAAGCATCAGGGGTGTTACCGGGCTCCATGGACAGGGACCGTCTGACCTGCAATTGGATTATTTTGAAGTGAAAAGACAGTAGCAGCTGCTTACATGCAGTGACTTGTTGAAAAACATAATAGATTTGGGTGCCAATGGCATAGAGCGCTATCACTTAGGTGTCTCAGCCCATCTGTGTAAAGTAGCTATTGATTTTGGTTGATATGCATTGATTCCAAGAAAACTGCCCTGCTTTGAAAATGAACTTCCAGTAGTTTAAAGGGAAAATGTAATGTGTGGTCTCTCTTGCAGGGCTCCCTTGTTTTGTTACACGCGGCTCGTGTGTCTGGAAAACAAAAGCAAAGCCAAACAAATAGCTCAGAGGGAATTAAAATGCATCGATTCTCAGGGTAGGAATAACGGCCTCCGTTAAAAGCTTTTGGAGATGTTAGCATACGTTGCTCTGAATAAAGATCTCCCCTCCGGTCCGCCCCTCTGGCACCTGCTACTGTGGCAATTACTGCCATAGAGAGGTGGGGAGCTGCACCCGATGGGCTACTGACCTTGTGGACGTGGTAGCTTCACCATTGTCCCTTCCTGGCTGCTCTGCTCCCAGACGGAGGATGCTCTCTGCCCCTCCTCAGCACAAGGAGCTGCTTTGAGAGGGCTTTCGCTAAGAGCCCCTGCCGGGGTTGGTGTGGGGCACTCGGCCAGGCACAGCTTTTCCCTGGGGTGGCACAGGTCTGCCTGCAGGGTGGGATGCAGGCGGCTGCTGCCGGTGCCCATCCTGGTGCCGGAGCCAAGGCTGCTGTGAGCCCACTGGTGCTCCCACGCGCTGCAGGAGGCCGGGCTGTGCTGGCTGTCTCTCGCTATCTGTCCTTCTGTCCCACCCGAGGTATCTCCTTCCTTGCGGTCATTTTAATCATCAGGGGATGGCAAGTAATTTGGCAGTGGGTCCCGGCCAGCCTGACCTAGCAGAGCCTCACCATTTAGACCAACGGGCAGAGAGTCCATCTGGGAGAGCAAGTCCTAGTCCCTCCAGCAAGTCCTTACTGTTAATTAAAGGTATTAATTGGCATGCAGCCTGCTTATTTAAAGAGGCGGTGGCCTCTGCGGTGGCTGGTGGTAATTAGAGCTACAGGGAGCTGTTCTCAAATCTGGGCACAGGTGGGGAGAGAGGAGCAGAGCGTCACATTCATGCAAGGGACTTCTGTCCCTGTCCCCAGAGACAACAGATGCTGGTGCCTTGAGCCACACAGAGAGGCAGCAACACCAGAGTGGATGCGTAGCTGGGGCTGGATTCGGCCCTGCCGTCCCAACAATATCCTCCTGGCTCCTCTCTGCACTAAGCTAGTGCTGAAAACACCCAGGGTGCATGTGGGTGGCAAGCAAGACCTGATGCAAGCAGGAGAGTTTTATTGTCAGGCAACACCCTTTCATTGAAAGAGATGATTTCTCAAAGGTTCCCAGCCTCACACAGTTTAATTTGCATTATAAGCCGTGGGAAGGACCTGTTTGGTGCTGTACTTCACAGTCGTTCCCTGGCAGCCTGGGAAGGGGATGCCAGCACTAGCACCGGCAGCCGTGCCCCGACCAGACAGCCGGCAGCAAGGTGGCACTGACTGATGCAGCCCAAAGTTCTTCAGGTGCTCCACCCTAACTTCATTAAAGTCTCTGCGATTCAATTGCTGTACGTAGTCTGGGAGCGACGTGAAAATTAGATCTAATAAGGAACGATTACAACTTTCAAGTTAAGTCTAGTTGGTTGACTAATCAATTTGGTTAAGTGAAAATCCATAGCAAATGAGTCAGCCACAGTACAATGTTTCTCCATCCAATTAAAATTAAACCACCAACCATCATAATTTCACAATTACTCTATGAGGATGAATCAGGGACTCGCCCCTTGAGAAAGAAAATGTCAAGGGCTGCAGAGAGTCCCCAGGAGCAGGAGGGAGTGAGGAGCAGCCTCTGGCGTGACCGGCTGCTTTGCCCAGGCAGCAGGGAGCCTGGTGGGATACTGAAGCAGGCGGGGAGGTGGTGCTGGGTCCCCAGGTTGCCAGCACATCTGGGCTCTTTTCAGAGCCAAAGGCCTCCAGGGAGCCTCACGGACCCCAGCACCAACCATCCCGGGCAGCCTCGCAGCTGCCGGTCCCCTGGCCGCAGCCCCGCAGGGTAGGCGCAGCCTGGCAAGGGCTCGGCTGTTATTTACAAAGCAGCCGCAGAGGAGTAGGAGAGGGGAGTCTGGTCTTGTAGATCAATTTGTAATTTTTCTTTTTTGCTGTGGCAGGAATGTGAGGGATGCGAACATTAAACCCCCAGGAAAGTCGCCTCTGCAGCACTCTTTAGTGGACTGAATTATTTATGTGTGTACAGTTATGCTACGTGCCAAACTGTACCAAAAATAAATAAAGAAAGTCACTGCGGTCTGTGCTTGGGGTCTCCTCGGGACAGGTCTCTCATCCGCTTGCAGGCGGGTGGGCAGCGAAGCGGAGGACCCGGCAGGGGCACCAGCAGTTCTTCCTTCTCTTTTTGGCCATCTCTTTGGCTTCCTCTGTTGTACACTGGAGATAATTAACGATCCGTCCACACAGCAAGTGGAGGGTGAGAGCACTCCAGCAGATGAATAATTTAACATTTTTGCAGAACTTTGTACCTGTGCGGAGCAGCCTGTGTGCGCTTCCTTGCAAGCTGCCGCAGCTCCATGCACCTTCAGCGGGGGCTGTTGGTGCTGCAGAGCTGCAGGTCGGGGCAGGGGCAGCTTTTTGGGGGTTTCGGCATGTAGCCGAGGATCAGTCTGACTCTGCAAGGTGGCTGCGGTGCCAGGTGCTGGTGGGGACCACGGTTTTGCAAGAGATGCTGGTGCATGCACGCTCCACCAGCCGTGGGTGGGAGCTCATCCTGGAAGCTGAGGGCTGCTGCTCTCCTCTGCCCAGCCGCTCCCCTGCCACAAACCCGCTTGACTGCTGCCCTGCTTGCTTGAAGGGGAAAACCCAAATCTCACACATCATCGCCTGGCTGGGGTGAGTGCTGGGATGGCACTGCTGGGGATGCTTGCAGGTAAGGTGGCACGGTTGCCTTGCTTCCCTGGCTACTCAAGCCAAGCTCTGTAAGGACTGTGCTGATAAATAACAGAGCAGTGCTTCTCCTCACGGCTGTGAAAGACCTCCTGCCTGGTGTGGGAGAAGCTTTTGGATGTGTTTTGCTATAAAAGGGTCAGGTGCTGGTGAGTGAAAGCCAAGAGACATTTATTTCATGCTGCAAATGCAAAGGTTCCTGCACGGGCGCTGGCAGAAAAGCAGCAATCATTTACAAGTTTTGGAGTGGACATCTCTTCAATTCACCTTTCCCAGGCTGGGGAACAGGGGGCTTTGTGCTGGGGCTGTGCGAGAAATGGCCGCTGCCCGTTGCTAGAGGAGTTGTAGCATTTCCCCTTGGAAAGCTAAAGGAAGAAGAGAAGATCAGATGTGGCTCATGTAGCAGATGGATTTATGGATTATTTGGAGCCTCTTGTACTAATTTTGCAAATGCCGTATGTCTGCAGGCTCTTAATAGTTGCATTCCTGGCTAAACGGATAAAGAATATGTCCTGCGGGGACTGAAGGCTTTGGGGAATAACTTATGCAAATCCTCCAGTCTGAAAGCAGGTGGTGATGAGTTTTCAGCAGTTTCCCTCTTGGGACAGTGCAGACCTGCTTGGTGTGGCCCAAAGAGCCTGAGAAGGACAAAACCATGCAACCAGCTTGGCCCTGGGTGGGTGCACCAAGCACTTGGGAGGTACCAGATGCCAGGCGTATAAAGAACGATGCGATTCATGAGAGCTGCTGCTCTTTGCCCATCCCTGTCCCTAAGAGAGCTGGAGCCAGGGGACCACCGTGCCCTGCAGCCCTACGGCTGCCAGAGAACGTACCTGTGGAGGGACCAGCAGGTGGGACCGAAGGATGGAGAGCTTGTGGGCGCTCATGTTGCAGTGCTGGGAGCCAGTGCTGGCAAGACCATCCATGCTGCCTGCCGCTTCCCTCCTCCAGATGAGCATCCCGCCCGCTCCCTGGCTCAAGATGTCTTTTGAATGTTAAGGCTCTGTTTTTATTACCGCTTTAGCTCTAACTGAGAGGGAGAACTCAGGCAGGGCCACAGCCCAGTTGGAGAGCAGGAGCCGAGGTGTTGAAAGATGCATTCCAAATGCAAGGTGTAGGGAAGAGAAATTATTAAACTCACAGATAGCAACAGAGCTTCCTTTGTGAGCGGTGGAGATGGGAAATTATGCTGAAGCAATGCATTGCAAATCACCCGCTGAAAGGCAGAGAAGGCCCTTTTATCCTCCAGGCCCTGAAGTTTTTCTGGTATCTTTGTATGCAGAGGCATTCCTTCAGGGGAGAAAGAGAAGCCAGCAATTTTGTGCCTGATTGGCAGGCTGTCCAGTGCCAATAAAGATATTTGTTTTTCCAGAGAGGGGCTCACAGACTGAAATCTCGCTCTTGCATTTTCCATTACAGAGGAAAATGAAACTTGGAAGGCGTTCTCCATTAGCGCTGCTTAGCCTCGGAGTAATAGTGGTGCTCCAGCGACTTGAAAGGAGGAACACTCTGCTCCAGCCAAGCAGCCAGAGCAGACATGCTGCGTGGAGTGGGTTCAAAATCGCCAGCAGTCTGGGGTGCAGTGGAGACTTCTTCATCGTCCTTCATGTTTGTGTTCCTGATGCTGAGGCGGCTTTGGTGACCCTCTCAGCTGGCCCCGGGGCTGGGTGGCAGAGCCAGGGCTGGGATGCTCTGCAGCAGACCGGTGAGCCCCGTGCTGGAGGCTGAGCCTGCCGTCTGTAGACAGTGCTTCTGCTTGTCCAGGTATAGCGAGACAGATAGAGCTCGGCTGGCTGGCCAGCCAGGAGGCTCAGTGGCAGAACTGGGCATGGTGGGATGGTCCCACTGGTCCCCAGCACTGCACCCTGGCAGGTCCCGGGGAACAGGCTGGGGTGGGCAGTGCGGTGTGTGGGCACTGACTGCGCAGAGGACATCTGTCCTTCTCCAAGGCTTTACCAGCACAACTTTGCTCTCAGTGTGTTTTTAGTTTCTGTAAGGCGTGAAGGGCTCTACTGTCGCTCCCCAACCAGGTAAGCTGTCAGTGGGGATGCACATCCTTGTACTAGGCTCTGCGGTATGCAGGGGATATTTGGGACAACTCAAGGGGCTCCTTGCCCCCCCATCCCCTCTGCAGGTGCCATGTGGGGTTTGGGCACAGGCTGCCAGCCCCCCGGCTGCCCCCACACCCCACTGCCCTGTTGCCAAGCTCTGCACCACCAGCCTCGCTCGCCTCTGATCCAAGGCAGAGAGGAGGAACATCTGTTAACACAAATGCCTTTCTAATTTCTTCTTAACTCTCGCTCGGCATCTGCGTTGAACAAGCCCCTGCTTGGCTTGTACAGTGTTTAATTCTGGAACAGATTCAAAAGGCGCTTCGGAGCCGGGAGCGGGAGGGAAGAGCCTCTAAATCTTTAATAAGGCGCCGAGTCAGAACTTCTGCTGGGCTCCATCCTCATCGCATCGGGGAGAATAACCAGAGACAGGATTCCTTAATAACAAACACCTCTGCAGTAGCTCATTAAATCACTGCTTTTCTGAAGCACAGCAGGACACTTGTGTGAATAAATAGTGCAATCTCCCCATCTGAAGTATTTGCACATCTGAGTTATTTCCCCTGTATATGATCAGCTCTTTCCTTGGGTTTTTTTGCTCCCCCATCTCTGCCACGAATGATTTTTGCTGATGAGCACAATTAACAAATGAGAGACAAAGTTGAAAAAACACATCTCCCCCCTCATCCTTCCTTTAATGTTTACAGTTTAACAAATCGCACAGGAAAATGGAACGAGGAGAGATTTCTGCTGATAATCTAAAGGTGCAGCTTTTCTCTCCTTCTTGCTGCTTGTCTTTGTAGAGGACAAAATGCCCCCGCAAAAGAGAGAGAAAAGAGGGTGACAAAAAAAAAAGAGGGTGGAAAGACAGGCCAGACCCTCTTTGGGGTGTTTATCTGACGAGCGTGCTTGCTCTTTTCCTAGCCTAGCTGACGTGTGCTGCCAATGAGATGCTCTAAAAGTACCAACAAACCGGCAGACACAGTACAGAACTGCCCGCAGTGAAATAAATGGAGCAAAAGGCTTCCTTGCTCAGTGCTCAGCTCTGCCAGGGTCCAAAGGAGGGGGCAAACACAGCAGCCAAAAGGGAAGTCCCTGGACCCAGGTGGATGTGGGTGGGTGGCAGTGCCGAACCAGCCCCCTGCTCAGTCCCTCGGCACACAGCAAGCACTTGCTTGTGTCAGGGGATGAGCAGGGCTGCAAGCAAATGAGGGCCGCGAGCTGAATTTAATAGGACCATTGATTTACTTTTATAAATACTGCAGCCTAATGTACATCCAAAGGTGGTGTCTGAGGAATCTCTAGAAACGGAGGAGTTTCGACGCTCCGGTGGCACAGCGTTAACCTCAGGGGTGTGAGCCAAGCTCCGTGCATGCCTGAGGTGGGATGGGGCTGGCAGCAGGCTGGGCTGGTGCTGGGCTGGGGAACACAGCCCTCTGCGAGGATCCCTGGGGCTCCTGCTGCAGGGTCCCGGGGGGTTCCTGCTGTGGGCCCCCCCAGGCACTGCTTCCCAACCACCTTCAGTTCTGCAGAGCTTTGCTGGCATCTGCACAGGGACCCCGCCGCACACTGGCGCTCCCTGGTTTATACCCCTCCACGCCACATCTCATATGAAGCATTTTCTGGCGTGGTCTAATTGGAAGGTAAATAAACGGGCCCTCCCTTCCAGCTAATTTGTTAGGTAGCTTTATTGCCAACAGGAGAGAGATGACACAGAAGGATATTACATACGGTGTTGCTGGTAATTATTTTTATTACTTCATGTGAGTTTTATAGTGGTAGCAGGGTGAGTTTTGAGTTGCTGCTTCCCGTTTCAGCGTAATTAATGTTCCCCACGCGCCACAGGCGGCCGAGCAGAGATGCGCTGGGGTCAGGCATTTCAGTCCACGCTGGGCTGGCGCCAGGAAAAGTCTCTCTGCGGTCTGGTCCAGCCAGCCTGCTGCCTGCGCAGTGCTGCCTGTGCCGTGCTGCCTGTCGAGCAGGCAGCCAGGGAGGTAGGGCACCAGCCCAAAGGCAGTGCCCGCACCCCAGCCCCCAGGTGCAGCTACGACGACGCGAAGACCGAAGGGCTCATCCCTCGATGCTGTTGCCTCCAGACTTGTTTCTTTTCCCAGTGGTTGGCCAAAATCTCTATTTACAAAGCAAATCAACAAAGCACTCCTCATTACTCCAAAGAAAATGAAGGTATATATATGTCTTTATGAAAGATGATGAATTCCCGTAGCCTTCTCTAGTGACTTTTGCTTCTGTAAATCTCTCCCTCCCTCTTTGCATGTGTTAATTTGTCTTAGCATTAATTAATCTGATTTCATTATAGTCTCTTTAATTTGTCAAGATATTGTTTCTTTATTGGGCAAAGAAACAATTTAGAGGACTGCCACAATTGGACTAATTCCCCCCCTCCCCTTCTTTAAAGTTACCAAGAGAAGTCATTATCAATTAAGCTCATTTGCATCCACATTAGCGTAATCGTTTCAGTTTAGCCAAATTTGCGAAAATTTACATAGCAAATTGACCTTCCACATTTTCACTTAAACATATAAAGTGCAAGAGAGGCTTGCGCTGGCATTGATAATGAAACGGAGTTTATTTTGCATGGTTCTCTTCCTAAAAGAGGTCTAATTAGACCAAGTAATTTTTTATTTCATCCCTAATTGCAAAACAAATATGCTCTTTGGCAGTTTCTTCCCTTTCCCTTTGCCGGTGTCACATGGATGGGGAACGTTAATTGGAAAGTTGTGTTCTCCTAATTAAGCCACATTTGATGTCTCCTCATCCTTCCATCAGAGGCACCTTAGTTTCTTCCAGGTGTCTTCTGCTCAAGCTGCCAAGGCTTTCCAGATCACCCAGGAAGAGCCAGCTCCTAGTATCCGTCCGCTGAATTAGGAGGGGAAAAAAGGGGAAGGCAGGAGAACGCACGCGGTGCCGTGAGTGGGAAGGGAAGCGCCGCAGGGGTGACAGTCGGTGTGCCGCATGGCTGGGTGGGCAGGGACCACCAAAAACTCCTCCTCCATGGCAGCAAGGCTGAACCTTGCGCCGATCAGCCGTCGATGAGTTAATATTAGCCGAGAGGGCTGGTGTGCCAGCCTACTCCCGTGAAGCCTGTTCGCATGTGCAGATGAACCCTCGTTTGTTGGTGGGAGCAGTGGGCACACAGAAGGGGGAGCGAGTCCACAGCGGGACTGGGCAGTGGGAGCCCGGAGCCATGGGGTGGCTCCTGGCATCCCCCAGGTCGGGTGGGTCCAGGCAGCGCTCACCACCCCTGAGCGAGAATGTTGGCATTTTTGTCCTTGCTTTGCCCATGTGTGTGGGCTGGCACAAGGTGCAAGGCGGCAGAAAATCAGCCTCTCGGCCTGCTAACCGAGCACACCTCCTTCCCCCTGACACCATACATTTTTGGCCTTGAGTGTTTTTAACAGCAGCCTTCATGGTTTGACGGAGGATTTTACACTAATGCAAGGCATTACCTAGTTAATTTGGCCAGAATAGAGTGTAATTTTGCACGGTCAAAGTCATTGCTACTTGAGCTAAAAGTTCCATTACGGTGCACTGCCCACCTAGTGATTTCAGAGCACGGAGAGCTAAGTAGCATTTTATTAATGGGTGTCCTCGGGAGCTTATTGAAAGGATGGCTCCTCGTCTGCATCGGAGATGAACGTGGGAGAGGAGCCGTCCTGGTTTCAGCTGGGATAGAGTTAATTGTCTTCATAGTAGCTGGTACAGTGCTATGTTTTGAGTTCAGTATGAGAAGAATGTTGATAACATACCGATGTTTTCAGTTGTTGCTAAGTAATGTTTATACTAAGTCAAGGATTTTTCAGCTTCTCATGCCCAGCCAGCGAGAAGGCTGGAGGAGCACAAGAAGTTGGGAGGGGGCACAGCCGGGGCAGCTGACCCAAACCAGCCAACAAGGTATTCCAGACCATGGGACATCATGTTCAGGAAATAACTGGGTGGCATTGGGGGGGGATTGCCGCTCGGGGATTGACTGGGTGTCGATTGGCAGGTGGTGAGCAATTGCACTGTGTGTCATTTGTACATTCCAATCCTTTTATTATTACTGTTGTCATTTTATTAGTGTTGTCATTATCATTTTTATTTTCTTCTTTTCTGTTCTATTAAACCATTCTTATCTCAACCCATGAGTTTTACTTCTTTTCCCGATTTTCTCCCCCATCCCACTGGGTGTGGGGGGCAGTGAGTGAGCAGCTGCGTGGTGCTTAGCTGCTGGCTGGGGTTAAACCACTACATGAGCCGAGGAAGCGAGGGATGACAGTAGGTGCATGTCTGACATCCCAGGGCAGGCGGCTGGCCATGACACACTTGCGGCGATGAGCACATGGCACCTCTCCCACCCAGGCACTCCTTGGTCCCCAGGGTCCTGATCAGTGATAGCATCATGCAAGGATGTTGTTATGCTGAGTGCTGAATAAACGCAGGACAAAAACATTGGCTCCTCTAATGGGAAGTAATAAATGATCCTCTTTGATTGCCGATGCTGGCTGGGCCTCTCCAGCCTCTTGCAAAGCTGGGACTCTGAAGGGGCTGTGCTGTGCATAAGGATGCTATCACCCATGGGGGGCCTAAGTCTCCTGGGGTTTGCAGGAGCAGACGATTGTCCCACTAGGCTGGTGAGATAAATCCCTTTAATGTGCTGTTTGGTTTTGCAATTCTCCTATATTCTGTCCTGCCATCCTGCTGCAAAACAAGGCACGCAACAAAGCAAACCAACCTTGCGCATAATGTCCTGATTCCTGACTTGTGAGCGGAGACAGCTGAGACCGATTCCAGTGAAATACCTTGTGCCTGGTCTACAAAGCCCAGCTAATCTCCCCGCCGACCCAGAGCGTGTCCTTCCCCATCACACGCCTGTGCTGCCGGAGCAGGGAAGGGGATAACACTTTGGAGCTGCTACAAACACTTCGGAAAAGGCTCTGCCGTAGTAGCGAGCAGCTGGTGCAGCTAATCCATTTTCCAAGCACATTTGCAAGATACATAATTAAGAGTTCTGTCGAGGGGGGAAGCAAAGCAAACTATTAGACCTGTTTATCATATTCTGGCTAGTGTAATAGCTGCTCAGGACCTCCTTTCTCTGGTGAAAGGCATTAAGGTGATCCTCAGGCAACAACCCTAGGATTTCCCAATGATGCCCGCATGGCATTAATTTTGAGTAAATATTTGTGATTCTGTTTGCCATATAATTAAGCACAGTGAAGGGATCCTGCAGATTTTGGAGGGCTTGTTAACCATGAGATCAATTCGGATGATGACCCCTTTTGAGTTCCCTCCTCTGATTTCCAGCATCTCTCTTGAATAATCTGCTCTGTTCAAATGAAGCAAAGCCAAGGCGTGCCTGTTCAGCCCTGCAGAGCTCAGCAGTGCTTTGCCGGCTTACGCTGCCGGAAAATCTGCCCTAGCCATGCCCAATGTCATAATGGGAGCGGTAGGGCTTGAGGCACAAAGCCAAGGGCTGCTGGTGCCCATTTGAAACAGTTCATCGGGCTGAGCGAGGGAGGATGCTCGTGGGAACCCGGCTCCAAGCAGCCTATCCCTCCCAGGCTTTGCAGATGGCTTTTAGACGGTGAGACTGGCACGGTGTGCTGGCTTCCTTCCCCTGCCTCCTGTCCCAGGGACCGGCCAGTGGCACAAGCCCTGCAAGGCCGAACATCTGTGTTGCTGGAGCATGCGGGGAAACAGCCGGCATCTCTGATGTCCCCTGATGTCCCCAGCATTGGGGCTGAGTCAGCAGAGCTGGAGGCACCTGGCAGCCAAGCCCTCGCAGGAGCGCAGTTGTCAAAGTATTAGCAAAACAGCAAAGTGGGGTGGGAGAGGATGAGTAATTGACTCCAACCCCAGGCAGCTGCCTCATCATCCGAGGTGGCAGCAGCAGCGGCGAGCATGCTGACAAGTCGCATGCATTGTACATGCCCCGTTAGCTTGCTTGCTCAATAAAAAAATGCATAGTTACCGCAGCACCCAAGCATGCCGCTGCACGTGGCTCCGCTCTTGTCAAACCGCTTCTTCCAAAGCCAACAAAGAAATACTGACCAGGGCTGAAATCAGCCCAGCTTTGGCCCACATCCAAAGCAATGCTTTTGTTTAAAGCTAGGGATGCTTTGTGGGTGCTGGGGGGACACAGGGGCTGCCAAACAGCACCAACGCCTGCGACTGTGTGAAGGAAGAGCAAGCACGCATAAAAACACCTATTTCCGCCTAAAATAATCTTGCTGCAGCCTCTAATTTGTCTTTAAGACACATCTAGCACAAAAAGAAGCTCATTCAACGCCTCCAAATGAGGTCTGCCAGCATCGTCCCCGTGGGGTCACACCTCGCCGGGCCACAGCCGAGGCAGGCGGGAAGAATTGATTTGGGGGGCAGAAAATCAGTGGTACCCGAAGCCATGCAGGGAGGTGTTGTGGAGGCGATTGAGAGGCATGTTCAGGGCTGTGTCCTGAGGCTTGTGCTGAGCCCCTCTTGCAGCAGGAGTGTCTCCATCCCATGGCGTGTTTGCAGCCTGCCCCACCTGCCTACGCGCCTGCCTAATTACCACGTGAAGGAAGCGAGGTGGGCCCCTGTCTGTGTAACTGTCAGGGAAGATGAGTTCGCTGTGAGTCAGAGGCAGAGATGTGGAAAGGATGCAGGAGAAAGGGAATAGTCTGCTTGATCAGAGGGCCCAGGTGCTTTCCATTTTTTCCAGCATGACTGGGTTTCCTGTGGGCACCCGAGGCTAACTGCAGCCTGGATGGTAAGGAGGGTGCTCATCAGGCTGCCTTGCCTCCCAGGCACCGTCTCTCACACAGCCAGGCGCTGGCACTGCCATGCCCTGCACCTTTTCCTCCCTGCATCTTACCAAGGCAAGTCCTTGCTTTGCACATGCCCTCCTGGGGCAGGTGAGGGACAAAATGTGTTCATCGCCCAGGCCCAGCCTTGCCTTGCCTTGCAAGCTGTTTGCATCTTTGTCACTATTATTATTAATAATAACTGCAATATTATTTTCAGCAGCAAGGCAAGTCCTTCACCTGTGTGAAGGATGGAATTTTTTTCTTCTGGAGGGATCCAGGAATCCTCCACCTACCTGTGTAGTATTTCTCGTGCCTGGTTAAAGATCATTAGAGCCTTTGTTAGTGGAGCTGACTGACAAGGGAAGTAGATTAATATTAGAACACCCTGTCAAAAGTGGTGAAAAGGCTGGATTGATTTTATCGGAAGTTTAGTCAGAGTTGTGTGTAAAGCCCTTGGGGGGTTACACTGCAGTGAATCAATCTCCTATATTAGCAAGTCCCTCTGGGAACAGTCAGCTTCACTGTTTATTACAGCCAAGGCTGCATATAATAGATACGGCATTTGCTTTCTCCCTCTCTCCTCTCTCGTAACTCACTACTTGAAATCACAGCCGCCCAGATGAGCACCTGAGACAAGCGAAGAGTCCCCTGTCCCGGTCCCCACACTCCCCTCCCCGGGCGCTGCCTTGGCGCTGCCGAAGGGTGCTGAAGGGCAGGATGCCCTGCTGCCCTTTTCCCCAGGCAAAACTCTGCCTAGGGGTGCCCGATACCTCTTTGTTGGGGAGCAGCTAATATCTTATTCGCTGTGCAGCTTTCATCCTGGTACCCAGGTAACAAACCGAATACACATAGGACAATATCACAGGAAGCTTTTGCAAACATTAATTAACGGGCTCCCACAACGCTTACATTAAGAGAGTTTTTGGCAACCCTTAAACAGAGACAAAAAAGGCTGCATTCGGAAGGGCTGCAAGCTAGATACCCGTGCGCTCCGTTAGGCCTAATTGCATGCAATTACTGCTGCATGTAAATCAGCAGAAGGGGAACAAAGACAGTGCAGGTTACATGCCAAGAAGCTGTAAGTCAGGGCAGGGGGCAAGGCCCCTTGCCTCGCAGCCTCTTCTTCCTCCTGCCGTTGGTGTGCCAGCACCCGAGTGCAGGGATGAACCTGCCTTGAGGACAGCTGGCAGCCTCCGCACCCTGGTCACCCCTTCCCGGTGCCTGAGCAAGGGGAGCTCCCATCTCCCAGTGCCCCGCTCCCTTCTCACACTCCACACACCCGCAGAGCTGCTGGGCTGAGCGCAGGCACTGTGTGGCCACATATAGATGTAAGTGTAAATATTTCAGTGGAATATATGCTGGCTGGTGTAAGTTAAACCAGCATGAACTAACTTGAGCCTTCTTCCACTTTGGAGACATACTGCATTCAGCCGAAAGAGGCTAAAAGGCAATTGCGCTGCGTAAAGAGACCACGACACAAAAGCTCCTTTATTACCAGCTCTGGAGCTGCCTGGTTCAGGCTGCGAGTGCAAAATGAGTTGTCTTTGCTAATTGCCAGTGCCGTAAACTTTCCTCAGCAGGTGCATCTCAGCATCATGGGTTATCACCAGGGAGAAGGCGGTTCAGCGCCTGAAATGTGGCATGCAGGCATGGGGTTGCAGAGATCCCAGCTGCTTCCAGTGCTGGGAAGCATTGCCAGTGCCTGCGGTGTGCAAGAGGACCTCTGCGAGCATCCCACTGTGGAGCCCTCCCACCCTGGGCAGTGGCTCTCAGAGGTGGGTGAGGGAAGAGGGGAATGGCAGCCAGCTGTGGGCTCTTCCCAAGGGCCCTGTTATATGCGATACAGCCCTTTGGAAGAGACGCATCCCTCTGGGTGCCCAGGGGTGCTAAGCCCCTCTCCCCCCAGGGCATGCAGCCAGCTCAATGCTGGGCGTCCCTGACCCCGACATGCTTCCCACCCTTGCTGTGGCTCCGGGGAGGGTAACTGGCCAGCTGGGGAAGCTCTTGCTGCAGATGAAAGGCTGTAAATGTATATATTCCAATATTCAATGTCTTTGTTAGCAGATGTCAATACTGCCTTGGCAGTGCTGCTGACTTCTGGCTGTTTATTTTCTCCCTGGCTTTGCTGGGCTCCCCTCTCCCCACCACATCAGGGGCTGCTGGAAGCACCAAGAGCTGGACTTTGCCGGCTGCTGCCCATCACAGCTTTGCTGAACAATGCACCGGTTTTGCACAGGGATGCAAATGGGAGGCTCCTCCCAGAGCTTTCCATAGATAATAAAGTGCATTAGCTAATTTTATGGTTAAACATCTTTTTAAAGACCTGCCTCAATGCTGGGCAACTTCAAGCGGTTGCTACCAGCTGTTGCAGTCCTTGGCTCTGCTGCTCCCTTCGGGAGCTTTTCCTCCCCGTGCTGGTGCAGAAGGGCCTGCTGCACACTTGGAAGGCTCCTGGGAAGCATCCCAGTGGAGACATAGTGCAAGATGTGTGCTGCCATCTAAAAATAAGCCAGTGGTTCCCCGTTAGCATGCACGCACTTGCGTGTACACAGCCTTTCTGTGTGGTGCTTAATAAGCCAGATAATTTTCGTTCTTCCTCTTCCACTGTCACTTACTTCACTTTTATCTGCACAACAGAAATTCCTTCCCGCGCCCCCCATGCTCTTCTTTCACTAATGCTCTTCACTTTCAAATGCTAATAATCTGCAGCACTAAAAGGCTTAGAAGGGGTTCTAGATTGTTTGATCTTTGCCCTGCGATCTACTTTCATCTTCCAGCTTTCAAATGTTACTTTAGGTTTACTTTAACCTATTACACACTTGGTATTCACAGGCATGCACTTTTGCTATGTTTTGTATCAAATCTACCCAAATTCTAATGAAGATGGGGAAAGTTAGACTTCCGGACATCAACTTTTCAGAGCAGTTGGTCATCCACTGTGGCAAATACAGCAGGGATTTTTCCTCTCTTCGTGCATCAATGTTTCAAGAGGTGCTGCCCGGCCACCCCAAGGGCAGGGGCCATGGTCCTACCCACAGGGCAGGGAGATGCTGGGGAAACAGGAACGGCCCCAGACACAGCCCAGACCTCTCCCAGGGGATGCGGCAGGTGGGGAGCCGTGCTCCTCCTTCCCCCTTTGTAATTATGCCTGTGGAGAGAAGGGCTTTGAAATCACCACTTTGCTCCAGAACTCCTCCGGACTGCCTCATCCTTGCTGGAGCAGCAGTAGAGACATCAGAGCACTCCTGAAGCTGTTATAACTTCATCTGGCCGGCCAGCCAGCACCTCCGCCCTCGCCAAGAGAGGAAGCCAGAGCGCTAGGTGATTTTCAGATGTTAGGGAACGCAATAAATCAGAAAGCAGAAGTTATCGAGCGCTTCACTAATGGACAGTTCCTTCCCAAGCATCCCCTCTCGGGCTCCCCAGGGGCACGGAGGCTGCTTTTGCAGGGGGAAGCCAAGGGGAGCCTTGCCAAGTCCTGATCTCCGCTGGAAAATGTGCTGAGGAAGGACAATCCAAGGTGAGAGCGAAGCACCCTCCCTGGCCGGTCAGCGGCAGGAGCTGCAAAGCATTGGAACAGGGGGCCCTGCTCTTCCTCCCAGTGGAAACAACCCCCCCAGCAGAAGGCAGCCCTTGCTATGTGCCGTAGGCTGTGCTATGGCCATGGTGCATCCAGACCTCCCTCCTTTCCCGGGGTCCCCACGCGATCTGCCAGCATGCCTTCTGCTCCTGCATCCAGACACGACCTGCACCCGTCCCTCTCTGCCTTGCCTCTTCCACGGGAGCCCAAACTGCAGCACTTCTCAAGGAGAAGCAAACTGTTTAATATTTAAACCCAAGTAGGCCAGACAAAGCTGCTTTTCTTTTTTTTATTTATTCTTTTAATTAAATGCCAATTAGAAAGGAAGAGAGAGAAAAAAAGCATTAAACACTTAAATACACGCGACACCCAGGTTGCTCGAAGTTGCTACGAGCTAATTAGCTGCTTAAGTGATCATTTGAAATTCCATATCAAACAATTCATAATCTGCCCCCAAACTGGCAGCTAGCAAGGAGAAGCCCCCAGCCTCCCTTGCAACAAGTGGTCAGGGGCCTTGGCCACCTCGGTGCCTGGGCACCCAGCGCAGTGCGGAGCTTCGGCTGAAGACACCTCTGCCAGCTTTCCCACTGCTGCATGCCCCTGTACCCAGGGATGGGGCAGCTCAGGCACCGGTGCTGGGATGCAAAGTTACAGATTGGGATCTGAGCACGCAGCGCTGATCCGTGAGTCACTTCCATCACCCTGCAGGAAAGCAGCACTTAAAGAACAACACGTTCATTAGAGGCGGCGATTCAGCCTCCACCCTCATCAATTCCGGCAACGCCTGTGCTGCCTGCACATCTGATAGCCTCTTCCAGTCCCTTCTGCAAGATTTATTAATTATCGACACCAGCTGTCAGCGGGCGTGCTGCGGGAGAGGCCAGCCGGCCTCTTGGGGAGCTGGTGGGGAGCTTTTCTCTTTCCTTTTTCCCGCTCTTCTTTTCCTTCGCAAAATCAGCCTCGCTGTGTGGAGAGCAAAGAGGAGCAGGCCAGCCAGTGCACATGGCAGCACATGGGGCCAGAGGGAGGATGCTTGTGGTGCTGGGGCAGCGCTGCTGCTGGCCCTTTCACACACCCTGAAATCTGGTCCCTCTCTCAAGCCACGGCTCTGGGAACCAGGCAGCTTGCACCAATCTCAGCTCCCTTCAGAGCCTGGCAAATGGCAATGCCAGCTCGGAAGCTGCAGTCTTTAAGTACCCAACTGTCAGTAAGCCCAAATATATCCATTTCCAGATGAGGTGTGGTGTTTTTCGAGTATGGTAGCTGCTGCCTGAGGATGACTTTCTGATTTTCTGCAGTTTTTTCTTTCCTGCTGGTGCTGGGGAAGCCACTTTTCCAAGGGCTGCCAGCAGCTCCTCACCTTGGGAGAGGTGGGATGGGGCAGGGATGGAGCTGAAGCTTCTGAAGCTCACAACCTGGGTCCTGCCCCTTGAAGAGCAAAGCTTGGGTTTTTGCTGTTATTAAAAAAACATGTGTCAACACGTTTTTTTGATGCCTGTTTGCCCTTCCCCTGCTCACCTGCCTGCCTGCCTGCAGGAGGGGTGCTGGGGCAGAGCACAAAGTGCCGGGAGCCAGTGCAGCGTGCAGAGTTCTTTATTAGTATTTGCATGCGTGCTAACACCGTTTCAAACTTCAGCCCTCATTTGCCTGCTACCAAATGGCAAAACAAAGCCAGTGAGAGGCTGTGAAAGGAGACCATGTTCTAAATGCACCGGGGAGAATTCAAAGGCACTTTAAAGTAGGGATGTGGTCTGGGGAAGAGTCTGTTTTCAATGCAGATTTGTTTTTGTTTGAATTAGTTGATGCTTATTTTAAGCTCCTGTGGCACATTGTCATCTCTGGATTGCTTGTTTTCCTGTGCCAAAGTCAACCTTAATTTCTCCCCTCCTTTCAAGAGAGAGCCGTGATTTTCCCTCTGCTGCACAGAGCATCAGATGGGCAGGACAGACCCAGGTTCTCTAAGTAATGCTGACAAGATTACCTACTGATTGCCGGAGTAAAACGTTGCATTTCAACTAAAGCCGGGGCAGATGGCAGAGGAAAGCAGTGGAAACTTGTCTCTAATTCCTAGTGAAGGACAAACCTCATGGGGACCAGAGATTCGCTTTGGATAAGCCGGAAAACTTTGGCTGCTTTTCTAAAGCTCATCCGGCAATCCCACGCAGCCAGAGCCGTATGGGCTGCAACCCGGCCCCGGCAGCTCCCCGATCCCCCGGCTCTGGCAGCACAGGGGCTGCTGCTCTGGATGGGAGCTGGGCAGTAGCCAGCGTCAGGAAGCCCCTGCATTCACTCCTGGCCCCATGCGGCACATGGGGGCAACCAAGGGGGGCCTCTGGCATGTTTTCCTTCAAGAAAAAGTAAATGTCTTGCTTCTGCAGCAAAGGGGCCAGTGAGCTTAAACGTAGCCTGTGCCAACCTCCTGGGATGTGCCTCCTGGGAGCGTTTTACCTTCCATGTGATACCGGGAACCTTGGCATTTGAACCCCCACGGAATGGCAGTAGGTGTTTGCAAGCCCTGGGAGGTTCCTTGCCTTCCCGGAGAAGAACAAAGCTAGGATATCCCCCAGTTCCCCTGGGCATGCAGGGAGGGCTGAGAGCCTTGCAGCCCACCGCTTCACAGGAAGGAGAAGACAAGTCCAAGGAGGCAACGGTGAGAGTTTTCTGGTTAAATGGTGTTGGCCGTCACCCTGGCAGCCATCGTATGGCCAGGGTGGTGGGTGCCGCGCTGAGACCGCCTGCCCCCCGAGGTCTTTGTCCTGGGTGCAGGGGCCACGTGGTGCCAAGGGGTTTGCCCATGGGATGGAGCAAAGGCAGTCAGTCTCCCCTGCTGAAAGTCGGTAGCGGTTGCAGCACTGCCTTCAGCCGGACCCAGGCAGGCTGAAATCAGCCCGGATCCACAGAAACCCACAGAATGCAGTCCAAAGGTTCAAATACTGCCGAATTAGCTAATTAGTTTCTTATTAGCAGCTAATGGCCAGAAACTTCACCGGCATCTGTCGCCTTCGCTGGCAGATTGGGTGGATGCTGAGGAAGCTGGATGCTGAGGAAGGCTTCAAACGAAGGCTCTCCCAGCATCCGTGCCACTCTGCCTGCCACACTCTCACTCCCTCTGCCCTGTTTGTGATACCTCTCTCTTTTTTTTTTTTTGTACTCAGCACCAGCCTCTTTGAAGATGGGCCCTTAATAAATTATTTAAGGCAATAAACAAAGCTCTTGACCTTTCCTTGAGCTTGCTCCAAGACACTCTTCTCCTGCATTTTGGTTGCTCACCTGCGTCATTCCTTAGCCTGCTCTGTTCCCCATCATGCTTTCATCCTGCCAGATTTGGTCTTCATTAATTGCCACCAAAGAGGTGCGAGGTGCAGGAGCAGCTCCCTGCTGCTGCTGAGGGAAGAGGACGGGCTCCTAGCCCACGTGCATGGCTCAGCCCTCCCGGGACTCCTCCTGGCCTTCAGCACAATTGCTCCTGCTCCCTGGGGGCTGTCAGTCCCTGGGATTGCAGCTCAATCATTTCTGAAATGGGGAGCTGTAGCTAAACTGCCTTTGCGGTTTAACAGGATTTTTCACAGCCTACACAGCAGAGGCTAGAGCTGCTCATCACCCGCTGTTGTAATCTGCACCGTTAAGCCTCCAGCTCTATACAGAAAGCTTAACTTTGCTTTGCTTATTTGCCTTCTCTATTCCCTCGCATCCGGCAGCCATATTTCAGGGAGGAAAAGTTAATCTTTTTTTCCCCTGACTCCAGACAAAGGCATTTCGAATGAGATACAAATTGCTGATGAAATTACTGGCTTTGAGCCTCAGCTGGGAAAGACCCACTTGAAAGAGTCCCCACCAAAGGGAAGAAAGTCATTTGCACGAGATGCCTGGGCCTCGCACACCGCATTTCTTTGTCTTCTCTGGGGTGCCAGCGTGGATTAAACAGAAAATAGCCCAAAAGCAAAGTGTTGGACGTGACTCGTGCAGCCAGGCGAAGCTGATGGAGGTGCCATGCCCAGACAAGGAGCAGCGACTGCTGCTTGGAGCCTGGTCTGGTGAGACTCCTGAACCCCAGTGTGCTTTCCTGCCTCCGTCCCACAGCTCCGTAATGAAGACAGTGTTAGAAATAGCTCCCCTCACCTTCCCCGCTGCAAAGCTTGGTGGACATGGCTGTGGCTGAGCATCCCCGGGGTGCAGGTTGGCCTGCTGTGTCCCACGTTGGGCTGTGGAGGGCTCTCACTTCATTAGCTCTCATTATAAGCGCCGTCGCGGAAGATAAATGTGCAACTTAACGCAGAGGTATGCTCTCTGGTGAAACTGAAAAGTTATAGATGTTAGCTTTGTAGCTTTATGAAAAAGCTTTCTTATGGAACCTGAAATGACCGAGATTAGATTGAATTAATATGTACGGGTTTTTTATAAAGATTTCCAGCACAAGCATTTCATAAAAATGCAAATCTCAGCTGAGACTTATAATTACTAGAGATATGTGTGGAGCTAACAAATTATCAGCACAGCCGAGCTCTCCACCGATAATTGCATGGGTCTGTGCACAGCGTCCCACTGCAGCCTCTGAACCTCGGGGGGGTGCGGGGCACTCCCGGCACTATGGTGGCACATGGGAGATCAGCCAGAGCTCTGCAGTAAAGCCAGATGTGCAGGGATGCAGCAAAACACCTGGAGCATCCTTTCCACCCTCCCTTGGAGGAGGAGGCAGGACGAAGACCTGGGCCTCAGCAAGGCAGCAATCCCAGTGCCTCCATAAACTCCTTCTCCAAGCTGTGGACGTTTGCACGGTTGTAGGATCGGGACCCTGGAGTGCTGGGAGCTCCAGGCTGGCACGAGAAGCGTAGAGTTGTGCCTATCTGAGGTGGGGTGCTCCCGTTCCCTCTGGGACAATCCCTTCAGAAGAGAGGAGTTGGCACATGTTGATTTTTACAGCATTTCACAGTTTCCTGTGCATCCCTACATCCCAGACCCTGGATGCTGCGTCAAAGAGCTACCAAAAAAGTTGTTGCTCTTGCTCTAAAGTTTTTGGGGAGGAGGTGGGAAAGGCCAGGAAGTCTTTGGAGGACAGCTGCTCTTCTCCAGGCAGTCCTCCACATGTCCCGCTGCAAGGCTTCCTCTCTCTTCCCTTCTCTCCCTGCCATTTCTTCTGGAGGCCAGAAGGAGACCCTGGTTGAATATTAACTCTGCAGTCACCAAGCGATTGTTTATTACAGTCAGCGCTTTTGGGTCCTTTGACTCCTTTCTGTTAATTAGACTGCAGGGTGTAATAAATGTGATGGAAAGTGCTCAGGCATGGGAGGCAGGGAGCTGGGGCCACTCTGGGGAAAGCACGAAGGAGCAGCCATGCCAGGGACCACGACCACCACTGCTGCATCCAGCCTCAGCTGTGAGCAAGAGGGCAGAGAGGGACCCTCCGAACCGAAATGCTCATGCTGGGTCGGGCAGAGCAGAAGCCGCTGCCCGGCTTTACGCTGGCTCAGCACCCCGGGGACCCTGGGGTCAGTCCCCGCTGGGATGAACGATGCCGTACACTTCCCAGGGGCATCACGGGGATGAGTGGAAGCCAGGCCCGAGGCAGAGCTGAGCTGTCCTACCCCTGCCCTGCACTGGAGGAACATTAAGAAAGGAAGGAGAAATGAGCTCATTTAAATGGCATTTGGATCCCCCCTGGGGACTCTTGCAGAAGCAGAATGTGAATAGTGCAGCTGAGCGCTGGGTCGAGAGCTGAGAGCAGCTCTGCTCCAACAGTTATTTAAAATTTAAATCCACAAATTAAATAGATTCTTTTTTATGATGACAGAGTCCATGTCCCGGGTCCCTGAACACCTCTCACTCCGTGCAGCGGCGCCTCGGGGACTGACGCCAGCTGAAATATCGCTGTTCACCAGCGGCTTACGAGTTTCGGCAGCAGCTCTCTCATTTCCAGCCAGCCCCGCCGGCATCTTCGGGTGCCTTGGCCGGGCACTGAGCCGGGCACTTTCTGCTCCCGCTGGGGTTTTCCCAGAGACACAAGAGAGGCAAAGCGGCCAGCCTCCCCTCGCCTTCCCACCATGCCACTGTGGGGTGGAGGCGAGCTGGAGCTGCAGCTGACTGCTGCTTTGAGTTTTGACTTCATTTTTTAAATTATCGCTCAAAGCGCAACCATAGCGAGAGGAGAAGGAGTACTGACATTTGTGTCACAAAAAGAAACCTTTTTGTTTCTTTAGTCTTTAAAGGCTGTCTTTTCTCCTGCTGCTACCTGTTGCTCTGAAGGGATCCGGTGAAAGGAAGCTTTGGGATGACAACACTGAAATCAGAAGCCCTGCAAGAACAGCAGACGTCATGGGTGAGAACCACAAGTGTCTTACAAGACAGGAAAAAAATTAGGCATCATTAAGAGAGGTGAGCTTTACTCTCTGCCATGTAACGCTGCAAAGCAGCCTGGGCAGATTAGTGTTCCCTCCAGGCAGCTGGGGGAGGCCAAGCCTCACTGCTGTTCTGAAGCCACAGTGGAACTGGAGGAGTTTTTCCATTGACCTTTTTCCCTATGGAAGACAGGGCCTTTAATTAAATAAACAGGTGGAGGAAATGTGTCTTTTTCCCTCAAGAGTTCACAGTTTTGCCACAGAAAGGCAAACACCACTGAACACTTTCTTCATCTACTTCATTCCAGTTCCAGCAGCCTGGGGACAGTATTTTTTGGGTTATCAGGGTTGTCTTTGGTGAAAACATGCCAGTCCTTTATTCCGTCCCTGCTGTTTTAAAGGCTACTTGGGATAATTGAAAGGAATGTGACTAGCTTCAAGAACTGAACCCGTCCCGTGAGCAGGAAGGAGGCCGTCTGTGCAGCACGCTTTCTGCCAAGACCAGCAGCCTCAGCATCCTCCTCCTCCTCATCCTCCCCCAGGGCATACTGGCCCTCCCTCGCCGCTCACCAGTCCTGGCTTGGTGGCACTTGCCAGAGACGGCCAGACCAATTGATCATTGAGCAGCAAAGCCAGGATCGGAGCGAGACTGCAGGCTCTCTGCTTCAGTGCCTTTCCCTGCGGGGGGATGGCGAGCTGGGTGGGGAGCGTGGGATTGGAGATTTAAAGGCTCAGGTCTTGGTCCAGGTGTCCAATGCAATGCAACGCAAGGCAAAATGGAGAGGCAGAAAGGATGCGAAGAAAACCTATTTTATTTCAGTGCAAAACTATCCACTTTAAATACCCTTTTTATTACATTATCTGCATAGTAATACTAATAATAGATCTTGTTGGCAGTTCTAATGAGGCTGGAGAATATAAAGTTTCCAATAAAGTTAATTGTTGCCTTTAATACTCTCATACATTTATACATGGTAAATCTTTAAAGAAAAAGCACTCATTTCTTTGCCATTAAATACATCCACCCTTTGATGGGCCGAAAGCACATGCTCCACCTGGTTGGTGACTCAACCAAAAAAGGCAAGTTATCACAGAGAAAACCTCCGTCAGAGCATGAAGTGGGGAGCTGGGGGCAGAAGGAGAGGGCATTTTTCATTTTGGGGGGACTGGGTTGACTCCTGCTTTGGATGTCTGCTGAAGTGAAATTCTCCAGGGACTGATGCAAGCAGGCAATCCTTTTTATTTAGAACTATCTATTAGGCAGTAGCTTAAAAAAATACACCTGCTCACCTTAAAAAACTAAATGGGACCTTTCTCAGGATGAAAATACACATCTTGAGTTGAGCTGGAAGGGAGCATTTTCTGGACCGCTGGAAAAACCTCTGCCTGCTCACACTGCTGCCCCTTCTCTTCTGTGCAGGCTACTTGGGGTTGGGGCATGCCAGGGCATGAGCCACCACTCCTCCCAGCCCCGGCGCTTGTTGTGGGATCCTAAGCTCTTCCCGCAGGACGCTGCTCCCCTGCTCCGCCACGGGCAGCGGGGTAATTCATGGGGATGCTGCCATTGGCTGCGCCAGCGCTCCTAACAGGTGGTTGGATAATTAAGTGTGCTTTATGCACACAACGCTGTTTTGCTCAGTGTAATTGCAGATTCCATATAAATAATTCACATGGAATTATTATACCGAGGACATCTCCCGCCTCCTCATAATTTGCTTAACTGAAATAGGCTCTTTCATCACTAGTGGTGATTTGCTTTAAGACCATGTACACACCATCCCTTACAGGCTGACTTCAGTGGAGATTACTGTAAATTTAATTAAGTTATGCAAATTGTTTGTCCGCTCCACCGTGGAAAGGTGTAAGGCTGCTGGACTGCACGGTCTAAGGGCAGGAAATGGGGGCAGTAAGCCTGACGCCTCTGGAAGAAGTGGATTACTATTAATAATAAAATAATCATAGTGACCGACTTATGAACCTGTATGTCGTACCTTCTGCTGAGGCTGGTTCTCGTGCTTTTCACCGAATGCATACTGGGCATTTTGCACCCCAGGTCAGGCTGGCATCGCCTCGCATCATTACGGAAGGTGCCCATTTTCCAAGGTGGTACCTTGGCTGTGCCAGGGCAGCCAGAGACAGTGCTTGCTTACCATATGGAACTTTATGTGTACAACAGGGGCACAGGAGCAGGGGGAGGTAACAAGCTTCCCTCCCGTGCCCTGTGCTTGAAACAGAGGGTAAAGGATCCACCCCACCATGGGCCAGTGTGGCGAGCAATAGTGGGGAGGGTGCCTGGAAGGCAGCCCAGGTGCTGCTCCTGCAGGCGGGGGATGCCAGGAGGAGCTTGGGGCAAGCCCCGGGCAGCCCCTGGTGCCCCTTGCAGATTGCGAGCGGTACCATCGAGCTGGTTCGGAGCCCCGCACCCTTCACCTGTGCAGCCACGAGCACCCCTCCCCACCGAGCATCCCGCTCCACCGCTGCCTTTGTGGGCAGCTCTCCTCCTCCCCAGCGAGATGCCACTGAGGCTGGCGACTGGGACGGGAGCCTGAGCAGAAGGTGACCTTATCTCGCAATGGCAGGCAGGCCAGGTGGATGCAGCCCGTGGCTCCTTCCCGAGGCCCGTGAGTTGCCCCGGCATGCCCTGCTCCCAAGGCTGCAGTTACCATGGTATGGTGGCTGCTCACCCCGATAAGGCAGACAAAGCGATGCTAACTGCTCTTCACTATTCAGGAGTGCTTGCCGAGATGAGGCTGGCAGCTGGGTAGGAAAGATCGCTCCAACCCTTTCTCCTGCATTGTCTCCTCCTTTTGCCGCCTCTCCGTGCCGACTGCCGATCAGCTGCAGCCAGATAAATGGTGTGGGAGAGCGATGCTCAGCACCCTCTGCGCCTCCAAAACCCAGCTTGGGGGTCTTCCTGGTCTGGGGGGGCAGCACTGGGGCCTCACCACGGGGCATCACCATCCACCGGTGCTGTGGACATCCCAGGGGTGGGCTCTCCTTGCCACCCGTGGGCAGGTGGCCAGCACCTTCGAAGCACCAGGCAGCCTCTGAGGTGCTTTGTGGGGATTTGGCTCCTGCAAGTTCTTGCCAGCACCTGGGGATGGGGCTGTATATTGATACTGGCAATAATTCCTGCTGCAGAGAGGGTGGAGAAGATGTACTGTTGCCTAATGCTCGAGGGAGGTAAATTGCCATGTAAGCACAAAAGGTTATTTGGACACACAGTGGGTTTCTGGTGAGTGCTGCTGGCACAAGGTCACCAGCTCGCTCTGTCATCTCCCCGGGTGAGGATGTGCGATGGCAACAGTGACGTTAGCCTCTGCATCCCTGTCCTTGCGATGATGGCCCTGCAGGAATGATGGATGTTGCAGCTGCCACTTCCTGGGTGCTGGCTGGTGATCAGAGGCCATTGTTTATTGCCTCAGCCCTGATCCTTCCTCCCAGCCTCCGTTCCTGTCACCCATCCACTGCCTCACCATAAACCACTCTGCTAAGATGCGGTCCAGAGGACTTTCTGGCTGGCATAAGAGGTGATTTAGCAATGATGCTCTCACATACAGGCGCCTATGGGAAGAGCGAGCAAAGGCTGGGTGAGAACACGGGGCTGTGCAGCACAGCTGTGTCCCATCCTGGGCCCCATCATTACCTCGACCCTTCTCCCAGTGTGACCCAGTGGATAGCGACCCATCCCATACAACTCGGCTGTGGCTCCGCAACGTACGGCTGGGCAGCTGCGGCACTGTGTCAGAGGGGTCCAGCCACTCTCAAATGAAACACCAACAAGAGCTCGCCCTTTCTGTCTAGGGCAATGAAATCACTCTATAAAGATGACTTAAGAAGGAGGTTTCACAACACCCCCAGGCAGCAGATCGTATGATTATCCCCATCTTAGGAGCCAAAACCTCCGGCAGGGAGAGAAAAAGCGACCTCTCCAAGGTCACTCAGCATGTCAGTGACAGAGATGGATTCAGAGCCCAGGAGGGGGCTTAAAAAAAAATCTCCTTATCTTTGTTTTTTATTGCATTTAAAAATAAAACACAGTTATTAAATATCATAATACCCATAATAGATTTTAAACTTGAACTGCATCCAGAGATGCTAAATGATAAATATAGCTATTATCAGAATAAGCACTCAGTGAAATTGATAGCTAGCATTTGTTTAATGAGTGTGTGTACATAGACATGCAGAGGCACGCATGTGCGGAGAGGGGGAGAGCTTTCGAATGCGAATTTGGGAAGGGAAGTTCTGATGTAACTGTCAGCTTGCGGGACTGAACACAAAAATTCATTTTTAAGGAGCACCTGGCACCCTTGCTGGTGCATCCCACACTGCTATGGCTCCACGACTGGGCACGCTGGTACGAGACCTGCCCTGAAGCAGGGCTGGGAGGCAATCCCACCCACGTTAGGGCTGTGTTCAACGAGTGGCTTCATGTATTTGAAGGGGCAACTCAAAGAGCGTGGTACTGAACCCAGGGGCCAGGGGGGCTGGTTCCCCTCTGGGGGTGACGCTGCCTTTACTTCTGCCCTGGGAGGATGGCCCCAAGCCCCGGTGCACCCCTGCACGGTTTGAGCGAGCTCAGAGCCTCAGCAGAGACAGCGTTAAATCCTGTCATGCTAAAGGTCACGGTGAGACCCAATAAATGCCCCGTTTAACAATGGGGAGAAATATTTTTATCGGTAACCTTTTGAGAAGGTAGTTTAATTGCGCGCTAACAGTCATTCGCAGAGGGCTGCTGGGAGCCATGTGGATGCAAACAATGAGAGCTTGAAGGGTCTTTAAAGTTGGACTCTCTGCTCTGCTAGGTTAGATGCAGTGCACTGCCCCACATAGCTGGTGCTGGTGTGTCCCCAGAGCTGCTGCTGCTGCTGCGACCAAGGCAGGAGCCAAAGCTGTTGCAGATGCGTGCCGCTGGTCAGGCAGTGCTGCGAGAGCAGCTGTAGAAAGGGTGTTGGCATGGAATGGTTTTCAGGGGCAGCTGCTGATTTGGGGGATGAGGGAGCTCTTGGCAGTGCAGCAGCCTTTTTGCATGCAAGAGCTGTGGTGCACAGGGTAGAGTCAATAATTCATGGGCATCGCTGCAGGGGTGGTGGTGGGTGGCAGGTGAAGAACGGGTGGCCTGTTTATTCAGGGAGGAAAACAGAGCACCTGCTGGGGAGGGGCAGCTGCCATGCATTAGAGGGGAGCCTTTAAGATGGTGCTGTCCAAGGCAGCCTGTTTTTGGCAGGAGATGTGCAAGTTGAGGGGAGCAGGAGAACCTTCTTACAAGGCTCTGCTAGGTCCTGCAGGTAGAGCGTGTGGGGTGGGGTGCAGTCTCTCCTGCTGCCCCCTCAGCCCTTGCCAGCAGTGATAAGTCTGGGGGTGCTCTCCAGGCCTGTTTGGAAGCCAGGAGGCTACTGTAAGGTATGTGCAGTGTTTTCTCGTTTTTGCCTGATGGTGTGTGCAAGAGTCATTGCAACTTACTCTTCTGGTGCCACTTCTGCTGTTTGCAGAAATGCTGAAGGCCCCTTTGAGGGAGGGCATGTAGCCACTGGTCCCTGTGCCTGAGCATCTGCATGTCTGCCTGATTTTTCTCTCTGAGGGCTGGCTGAGGAGAGAGGCTGCGGTTAGCAATGCTCTGGAGAGCGAGCCTGTCTGTGAGGCTTTCTTCCAGGCTTGCTCAGTAGTGTGACCTGCCAGAGGTCCCCTAGGCCAGGGTGGGGGACGGGGCTCAGGACTTCTTTTGGGTGCAGGGAGAAAAAGAAAGATTATTTCTTTCAGTTCAGCTTGTTTCTTCTCAGCTTGGTTGGTTTTGCTGAGCTGAGCAAATCACCCAGCTCTGAATGCACTTCACAAGTGTTTCTGCTCAGGGGGTGCCCCCCTCTCCAACCTGTAATGATCCCACTGATGTAGTACTTAAACAGGTTGTTTCCTCGCTCTGTACGCTTTTAATCTCATCTTTTCCAAAACTGCTTTGCCTTTATCTTTCCAGACTCTAAATATCTATTTGCATCCCCTCTATAATGTCCTGTTTCAGTTGTTGAGCACTTACAATGCAGAAATTAATGTCTCGCTTAGTTTGAATAGCTGCAGGGAAAGCAAGGTGTGAGGTCTGCTGCAGCAGTTATCTCAGGGGTACCTGGGTGCCGCAGGGCACTGGGAGCTCTGCACCCACTGTGAAAGAAGCCCTTCTCTTCCCAAGAGCTGTTTGCTCTCAGATGATTTGTGCTCTGCTCTGTAGATGGTCAGTAGGGATGGGCAAGTTTTTTCAAAATGGGCATCACTGGCAAGAAGCATAGGCAGGAGAGTTCTTGTATTATGGCAATCAAAAACAGGGTGGTGGAAGGAGAGCAGGATCTGGTTCCTGCCTATTGCTGCAGGACCTCTGTTTGGGGTGGTGAAACCAAACAAGAGCAGAGCCTTGAGTCTATTTTTAAGGGTGCTGAGCACCCTTAGACCTTGTGAGCTTGGAGGAGCTTAGGCTTTGGATGAAGTTTTGGAACTGAATGCTTCTGAGAAGCCTGTTGTCCATTGTTGAGGCTGGACATGGACAGACACTGCTGCTAGCAGTTCATGGCACCGCTTCCTACAGGCATTAGGAGGCCTCATTAATAATTGTTGGGATCTTCTGCTGCAGGGGATGCAGTTGCATCCAGCACTGTTATGGTGGTGCCAAATGGAACAGGAAATTCACCTGAGGGTGATGCTGGTTGCTGGAGGGAGCAGCCTCCCCTGGGAAGCCCAGGGCATCTCGGGAAACAGCTGTTATGAGGAGAGGCTTGAGTGCTTTGGGGACTTCAGATGAAGCATATGGGGCTGGAAGGGGTAACCTGGGAGCTTTGCTGTCCTAAGACACAGTGGGCTTTAAAGCAGGCTTCCACCTTGCTTCATGCAGGGGTGCAATGCTGGTGGCAAGGGGAGCAGCTCGGTGTCCCCCCCACCCCCAGCCCTGCCTGTTCTACAGCTTGGCCAGCAGGCTCTGCAGCCACCCTGGGGTAGGCAGTTGATCTCCTGTCCGTCCTCGACCCCGCCCCAACTTTATTTATTTATGTTTTAGCTGGAGCATAATATAAATAAAGCACTGCCATAAAAATGTCAGGAAAAGTTCAAACCTATTCATTATCCATTTCACTCAGATTAAAATTTCCATCAAGGCTGCTTGGTTTTGACTTGAGTTGCTTTCCTTTTAATGAGCTTGATATAGAAGGTAAAAGATGCTAATTCATCCTTACATCTCTATCATCTCCCAGCTTTTGCTATATAAAGCATCAAGGTCGCATTCTGGGGAAATGTCTTTTTACCAAAGGTGCCATAATAATAATGAAGAAGCAATTTGTTTCAGCAAACTGCCTACAGTAATGAAGCTTAATTATAACCGTGTTATTAATACTGCTGCTTAAGGTAATTCACTTCTGAGCAGGGCGCAGAACAGTAAACTATAATTTAAACAAGAATCGAGACCTAATTTAAATCATCAGCTCTGCTGTGGAAAAAGGCAAACAGAACGACTGTGCTCGCCCGCAGTTGGGAGCTTTCCCTCCGCTTGACTTCCCGTGAGGCTCTGGAGCTGGCAGCCCTGCTGCGAAACCTCTCGCTGGCCTCATCACCGCTCTGCTCCCTTCGAAGGGCTGCAGAGGCATGGAAAGCAAGCTGGTCCCTCTGCCTGGGGGGCACACTAATGCGCAGGTGCCCGCCAGCAGCTCATAGCTGTTGCTGACCTCCAGTGTGCCTGTAAAATACAAAAAAAATCCATATGCACTGAAAGGAGGGTGATACCTGTGCTCACGTGTATGCGAACAGCATTCAGGGAAGTCCTATGTGCTCTGCAGTAACTCTCCTACACCAGGCAGGGCTGTCAGCCTCCAATGCCCAGCCTCGCCTCCCGGCATTTCATGAAAAGTACGAAATGCTACTGTTAGAATGATTTTTATTTTTTTAATTTTTTGTTTCCACTCTGTCATTTTAGGGCATGTGCCTGAAGGCTTGGGATGCCTGCAGATTCCCAGTGCTTCCCATCGCACTGCTTGCCTCGCTCCTGCTTGTCCCCAGCTGTCCTCCTCGATTCTGGATCTCCCTTCTCCAGGCTGAGCAGCTCCATCCAGGTCCCTTCCAGCTTCTGTATCAGCCTACTCTTTCCCTGCCAGAGGCCTGCAGGCTGTTGCATGAACTTCTTTGCTCTCAGATGTTCTTTCCCTGCTTTTCCAGGCCTCTGCTTCACCCTTCCTCTGTAACAAGCTGCCTTCCCTTTGCACAGCTGTAAGCCCTGACGTCCTCCTGCCCTGAATCCCTCATTATTTCTGTTTCTTCCCTGTGCTCTCTCACCTCAAAGCCTCCTTTCCACTCCCACTCCCTCCAGCAGCCTCTCTGCTTCAGCACTTGTGTGCTTACACTGTCTCTGTGAAGCCAAATGACGTGAGGTGATATTTCTGCTTTGCCAGTAATGTTTCCTCACAAACCCTGTTTCAGTAGGAAATGGAGGAAGGAACCGCAGCATCCTCTCTCTCCCTTCCCATTCCTCTTCTGGGCTTGCTGTCAAAGCTGTAGTTCTGAAGCCTAGCACGCAAAATTCATTCATCCACGCAAGGTTTGGGCAGCTCTGTTTGCTCAGTGATTATACCCTGGCTCACCCTTGTCACTGCCAGGTGTGGCTCTGCTCAACATGGTGACAGGAGGAGGAGGAGGTGTGGAGGAGAAGTAAATAGGTGGAGCGTTTCTTCTCAGGAAGGGGGAAAAAAAAGCCTCCATCACTGTTCCACTTGACTGCAGCCTCCCGCAGGCTGTTTCATCTCATATTATCTAAGCTCCAAGGGGGTGTCCAATTTGAGGAACAATAACTATAAAGTCATTTACAGTCCCCTGCTGCGACACAGCACATGATAGCCTGTGTAAAGCAGCAAACAGCCTTGATGGGCCCGTCTGCCGAGCCGGGCTCGCGCAGCGGCATGGTGCTGGTGGGGTAAGCCGGCTCCTTGGCGGTGTAAGGGGGACAGACCCTCCGGCGAGGGGGCCTGCCGGGGAGCTGGCAGCTCATTTCATGCTGAGAGCAGTGCAAGGGCGAGGCCTGAACCTCCTGGATCCCTGCCATGCTAGCGGGAAGGTCATCGGGGCAGCCGCACCGGCTCCCACGGAGCTGATGTGCAGTTACCACCTGCGAGCTGCAGACCTTCTCTGAACCAGGGTTTTCCTTCCAATTTCCCACTGTCATGCTGAGTTGGTGCAGCTCCGCAGAAGTTGCAACAGCCGCGATGAGCCCATTCAAGCTGATCCTGCCTGTGGAGCTGGATCAAGAGCAGGAAATCGGGACAAATGGGATAGCTGAATGTCCTGCCTTCAGAAATGTGCTGGAGGGCTTCCCAACTCCATACTCGGGAGGGGTGTTGGAGGGACCCCGGGACAGGGCCAGAGGGTGGGTGCATGCCTCAGTGGCTGCGGGACAGTGGCGGTGCGAGCCGGGAGCTGGCTGCATGCAGGATGCAGCTCTGCTCCAGCTGCTGAAATGGACCATCCTCCCAAGGAATGTTCTTCCTCACTGACTGACTCTTCTTGATGTTTTCAGGCTTTTTCTCCTTCCATGTGAGGTTTGTTTTTTTAAATAACTGCTTGGGACTGTGCCAAAGCTGAACTAATGGGGGCTTCTAAGGAAGGGTGGTGTTACAGTAATGGCTGCTGTCGCGGCAAATGCTGATGGGCCTTTGCCTTGGAAACCTCAGCGGGAGACTGAGCAAACCCCAGCATGAGCATCTCTCCCCTGAGAACAACCTCTCTGTACCCTGATGCTGCCGGTGGCAGCCCTGATCCCCTCTCCCTCTGTGCCTGTGTGCTGTCTGGCGTGGACATCCCCATGTACCTGTGTTTATCAGTAGGCACGTTTCCCTTGGAAATAATGTTTGCTTTGTGCTTGAACTCAGCCCTGCTCCTCCTGGTTGTTTCCCCAGCTCCATGTGCAGATGCACCTTGAAATTGGGGGCAGTTACCAGGAGGCTTTCCCTGATGTTAAACACTTGAGAAAATGTCTTCCAGCCCAGAAGCTGGGCTCCCACCTATATCCCCAGAATATTTCCTTTGGGTCAGGGTACACCTAACAAATCTTTTCTCCTGAGATTTTCAGTGTGGTTTCCAGAACAAAATGGCTATTGAACTGTATTTTGTAACAAGGCTTTGCGTGAGTGTTGAGGGCAGGCTGCTGGCTGAATCTGCATGCTGCCAGGACAGGCAGGGCAGGCAGCGGCGTGCCTCTGCTTGGCACTGTGGGAGACGCAGCAGCTCAGTGCAGAGGGGAGAGAAATCCATTTTCTGCTCTTGCCTTCTGCTGCGGCCCCCTTCCAGGCACAGAACTGCAGTGGGAATCCTCTCCCCCTCAGGAGCAAGGAGATCAGAAAAGTCTCTGCTTTGCCTCTCCAGACTTGTTCAGCTTGCTTCCTCACCACTTATTTTCAGAGGAAGCTACATTAGGGACCCACCATTGTGCACTCGTGTTGTGCAGAGCTCAGCCGTGGCCATGATATTCCTGGTGCAGCTCTGCTGCTGCTGTCAGTCCTGTGGGTGCCGGTGACTTCTGCTGGGCTTGCTCATCCTGGCTGCCTGCTCCAATGGCACACTTCATAGCAGCGCTCCTGAACTACAGGCTTAATCCCTGATAAGAGACTTGATCTCAGCGGGAGAGAGTCAACTGGCAAACACCATGAGTGATATAAAGCAGCCCAGCGGGACTGAATGCATTACCTAGAGATTATTTTAAGAGAAGCAGGGGAGAGGGAAGAACCAGGGGAAAATGGAAGTAAAACCCAGGTACTGACTTTCCCTGTGCATTTGTGTCACCTTGTGAAATGCCTGGGACTTGCCAAGCCCTCCTTGCACTTACATTTAAGGTGAAAAACGAGTCCAGCACCTGTCTGGAAGGTTGTGGAGGACAAGGTGGCAAAGGCTGTAGGCTTCCCTTCATCTTGGTCGCTGTACCCACTCAGTGCAGCACTGAGTCCATTGCCGGGTGTGAGCTGCTGCAAGCTCTCCGAGAAGGCAGCTGCAGAGCCCAAGCCAAAGCCCTCTGAGAACACAGCCTGACTCCCGCTCCAGGATGTTTTCTTTATTGTCCTTACTGCATACCAGGAGCAAGGTGGGTTGTAGAGCCTTGTGCTCCCTGGGGTTGCTCCCCCAGCTGAGGGGCTGCAAGATTGGGGCTTCAGTGAGCTCCCTCCCTTGGGAAGGTGGACTGAGATGAATATAGTGAGAACAAATAATAATGGATACACCTGTTAAATGGGATTTAGGAAAAAGCCTTCTGCAGAAATACTCTTGCTGGGGCTGCTTAAAGAATAAATTGAGTCAAAATGAGCAACTCCATGACAATTTATATGGATGTTCTACATGATTCAATACTGGGGGAGAAGGATGAACCTATTACAGTAATTAACTTATTGCACATCAAAGCAAATGTGCTAAAGAAGCTTTTCTGTGCAGCGGTGCTATTCAGCAGAGGACGAAAATGGAAAAAAATAGGGGGAATAAAGTGTGCTCTCCCTGCTGTTAGTGCCCTCTAGTTTAAAGTGTCTCTCCAGAGGGCTTTTATGCCTGTGAACTGGCTGTGAAACCCTGTTCAGGTCCACTGGCACCTCCTCAGAGCCTCTTCCTGGCACTCCTTGCCCTGAATGCCATGAGAAGCCCCTGGGGCTGCACAGAGAGTGGTGGGCAGTGTGTCCTTGCTGTCCAGAGCAGGTCCAGCTAGCCTCGAGCTAATTTAAGCCAGAGTTTGGAAAGGGGAGAAAAAGTAGGCAGCAGAGACATTGGGAAGTGCAGAAGTTTTAATTGGGTTTTATCTATTAGTTAATCAGGAAGTATTTTGGTGACAATTAGGTCAAAGCCTCTGGCATATCTGTGAAGCAGCCATCCATCATTAGCCCTACCTGGGCTTGCAAAGTGGTATTTATGAGTTTCCAACTGGTGAAAAAGCCCTTCTAAGAAATTAAGGTGAAAAGCATACTCTTGACCATGGGGGCGAGGCTGTCAGCTGTGATTGATGGCTGGGAGCAGGGAAGAACAGCTGTTTATTGGGTCCAGCAAGGTCTGAAAAGCTTTGTCTGTCAGCAGCAGCTGGTCCTGCAATGAGTTGATGTGAGGGTTTGTCTCGAAGGGCTGAATTAGCAGCTCTGGGAGCTCCTGGGTCAGGGCCTGAAGTGGACATGATGCTCTGTGGCCAAACGGCAGCAGAAGCATCTTCAGGCCACGTGGCCCATGCTGCAGGCAGAGGGACCAATGCAGATGCCATACCCTGCGCCCTGCGTGGCTTTGCCCGCTGCCTTTGGAGGGGAGCGGAAAGGAGGGCTGGATGTCCGGATGCAGTCGCATGGGGCTGGAATGCAGGCAGCAGCACGGCAGGCTCCCTCCCACGTGCTGAGGAGCTGGTTTCTTGGTGGTGCAAAGCCTGTCTCTCTGCAGGCTGCTCTAACCTCATTGCCGCAGTGAGAAAATAGTATTTTCTCCGAGACACTGTGCACGCCCGCCACTCTAAATGAGTATTTTTTCACACAGCTCTGCCCAAACATGTTTAAGTCCTTGAAACTCAGTTAGGCACCCAATGCTGTTCTCAAGAAATGGGGGATAGAAAAGGGAGTTGCGGGGGGAATTGCTCCTGTGCTTTTGGAGCTGGGGCTTGGGGAAAGCTTGCTGTGAATGGGACAAATGACCCCCAGTAGATCTGTGCAGGACAGAGTGATAGCCTTCGAAGGAGAGCTGTTTAAGTGTCCTACAGTTACATTTTCCATTTGAGCTGATGCTGGTCCATCCCAACCGAAATGCTTTGTTAGAAGGGGATTGAGTTAAGTGACGTGTCTGAAAATCTGAGGGGTTATAGTAAGGGCTAAAAACCATGGTCCCAATAGTATATGTTCTGAAAAGGAAGTTAATTTATTGCAAGGAAGCAAAAGACTTGGAAATAAGCTATGCACCATCTTTTAAATTGTGGAGACAAAGTATTTCAGTTGGTATTATCTGGATTTTGGGGATGTTTGCTGGCTCCCTTGTTTGGCTTCCTCATTCACTGCCATTTTTCTGACTTTTTGGTTCAGTTTCAGATGGGCTTTATTACTTCTAATCTTTCAAGTTCTCGGTAGGTAAGAGAATTATTTCCCTCCCAGTTTGAGTTTTCAGGCGAATCCTCCCACTGCGGAATTCACTCGGATCAAATAAGTCCAGGGCTGCTGACCTGCAGGGCATCTTTCAAGGAATGTTTGCTCATTCAGGCTACGTCAGAGGCTGTGGATTGACTGGGAGGTCAGGATTTTCCCGGGGGGGGGAGTTGGGCAGAAAGCCTGTTAAGCTGGTTTTCTTATTGGAGACCCACAGAAAGTAGAAAGCAGAGGAGGCACTGCAGTGGTTTGCTTTCCTTCTGCACTTATGGGTTGCTACAGGGTCCTGCAGTCAGTCTGGTGCCAAGCATCCCTCTGTCTGTCCCCAGCAAAGCAGGGCTCCGTTTGCTCTGTTTGAGCAGCTCGCTCTGTTTGCACATGTAAAAGTTAATTGCTTCGTGCAGTGGGAATGATGGGCAATGTCCCTTTCCCAAAAGGATGCTGTTGGAATGAAGCCATTTGTTCAACAGCTGCAGGGAAGGGTCTGGCCAGTCTGTGGGGTGTGCTCTGTCCCATCCCTTGTCCAGACCCTGGGGAAGTGTGAAGCCCTGTGGGGAGAGCCAAGGGCTGGAAAGGTGGGGTTGGGAAAACCAACTCTGTTGCATCTTGAGGCTTTTTGCATGGGATGAGCAGCTTGGAGCAGGAATACCAAAGCTGGGCCTGACCTACCAGAGGATTCCTTTACTCTGAAGGATTTCCAAGCAGGAAAGCAATAACTGTGTAAATGAGCCTGAGTTGTTTTTTTTCTTTCTTAAATAATTCTGACTGAAGAAATGTTAATTGGGCATATTATTAACAATTTGTTTTCATCCTTCCAGCTCTCTGGGGAGCAGCAGAGGGAAGGGGCAGCTGTAGCTAGCAGTGCACCTGAACGTGCAGCTGGTGGCCAAGACAGAGTGAGGAGCAGCAATGAGCTGGCTTCTAGTGGGACGGAGCTGGGTGGGAAGGCCTCCTTGGAGGCAGACAATCAGTGAGGAAAGGACATCTTGAGCTGCAGCTGAATTGCAGAGGCAAGGGAATAATCACACTGAAATTACAGGTGAGGCAATACCGGCTTTGCTTTCAGGCACCTTTGAGTGGAGCCTGCAGACCTTGGATGTGAGCGTTGGTGGCTCAGTTACACGAGGTTGTCCTTGCTAAACCAAACATGCTCGGCCATTTCCCTGCAAGTCTGCAAGAGGCCAGGCAGCCAGGAGCCCTTCTCTTTTAATCAGCTGCAGCGGAGGCTATTCAGCAGTAGATGTATGGAGCTGCTGGGTATGCTGGGTACATCCCTGCTCTAGGTTAAGTGGTAATTACTCCTAGTTAGGAGCAAATAAATATTTTATATGCTTTGGACTACTGCAAGTGACCAGTGGAAACCCAAAAGTGCTGGAGAACATCTCCTCGCTGGCTGCAAGTCCTTGCTGCAGCTGCCCCGCAGGGTCCCCTAAAGGGATGCTGCAGCTACTTTGGCTTTCGCTGCTGCCACTGCCTTGTCCCTGCATGGGGCATGGAAAACTGCACGGGGGGGGGGCTGGGGTGGGCAGCAGCATAACGCTGAAGTGGGTGATGCTCTTGCCTGAAGGTCACTTGTTGGGTGGGACTGGTCCTTTGAGGAGGTGCTGGTATTTCTGGCATCCTGGCGCACTAGAGGTGGAAGGATGTGCGTAAGTAGGTGAGAAACCGGGAGGGATTTTGCACACTTGTAAAGATGGTGGAGGCTGAATTTCTGTGCTGGGGTTTCATGCAAGTCAATGCGTTCCATCAAAAAGGAGTTTAGCCCTAGCTGAAGCTGGCAGGCTCGGTCCACCACATTTTCCCACAACTCCCTTTTGCTCTGTGTATCTCCAATTCCTGAACCGCAGCACCCTTGGTCTCCCCCAGTTTTCAGCCCCCACCCCCCAGCTAAAGAGGTCATCCATCTGCAGGAGCCTGGGGTGCTTGAAATACCTGTTGTGCCATATAGCGTGGCCACAGGCAGGTAGTTTTCCCCCAAGCCCTTTGGCACCTTCTCTGTGTTGGCAAAATGAGGGCAAGGAGAACCGCCCAGCTCGCAGGGACACTGGAAGGCCTCGTTGCTAATGCCTGTAAATGTTGTGCACATGCCTGGAATTACCGCTGCTGCAGGTCTGTGTCCCTGGGATTCCCGCTCCTCTGCTGCTGGCCCTCTGTGAGGCATCCTGGTAGGGAGGAGGCAACGCAGCCGCAGCTTTGCCTTTTACTACATTTCTGTTCTGTAATAAACAGCAGTGGGGATTCATTATTATTTAAACACCCGTGCTTCTGAAGCCTTATTTAGGCAGCGTTTTTCCACAGCATATGTTGGAATTTACTGTAAGTGCAGCCGCTCTACAGTCAACATTTGGTTTCTCTCACCCCCAGACTGCAGTGCTAATTAGGGGAGGTTTTCCCGGGGATGTCAGGCACAGCAATTAGCATTTTAGAGAGTCCCAAGAATAGTGATGGGAGAGCTCCCACCACGGGGCACAGGGCGCTCCGGAACTCACCAAAGCCACTGGCCCCAGCCACCAGGGCCGGCTGGGCCCTCTGAAAGGATGATGTGCGACGAGGATGAAGGGGAGGGAGCAGGAGTCTTCATCTTGGTTGGAGAGACGGCTGAGATCTTGCTGCTGGGCTGTTGTGTGCTGGGTGCTGGGCAGCCCTGCCCGCTGCTGCCTTCGCTTTCTCAGCCCTCAGCGGCAAGCCCGAGTCATGCATGTGCTCCTCCAAAGTGAAATGTTGAACTTCATGTCAAAGCTGTGTAACTACATTAATTAATGAAGGGCTGGGGTGGGCACCCTTGATCATATGCCCTTGGGCATTAAGGCTGCAACCAGCTTCCGAAGCGTGAACAGGCCTGGTCAGGGAGCAGTGTAAATAAGGGCACTGGAGCCTGGCCTGGTGTATTTGCACAGCACACAATGCAAAGCTTTCCAGGCAGGCACGGGCTTTGAGACTGGAGAATCAAATTAAACTGCTTCCTCCTCTGAGCCTCCTCCTAGGCGGTGATGCCAGCTCTGCGGGATAAAGAGCACCGCAACCCCCGGTCACCGTGCCTGCTCCAGCAATTTCGCCTTTATACACGTGCACACAAGGCCTAACAAAAGCAGAATGGGTCCCTGCGGGCAGGGAACAGCAAGCAAAGCGGCTTTTGTGATTCTGCCTGCCGAGCCAAGCCAGCCCTGCTTCCTCGCTTGAGATATTATCTGCAAGCTGCTCTCTGTAACTTTATTTAGATCTTTCTGTGTTAATTGCAAGGAGAAGGGCTCCAAAGTTCAGAGTGGGAGAGAGGGATCTTTGATGTAGAAGGCTGTTGTCTCTGAATAAAGCTTTATATTATTATGTAAAACATAAAGGGCATTAGTTGGAAAACTGTGCTGATTAATTTAAGAACTCTGTCTTCTCGGGCTCTTCCCCCTCCTTTGTTTAACGAGCAAGGGGGAGGTAGAATTGCTGGAGAACTGATGCTTTTTACTCCCAGGCTCATGGTGGAGGACTTCTCACGGAAGGAAGAGGTGACACCACCGCCTGGCCTGGCCCGAAGCAGCCGGGGCGCATCGCGAGCCGCAGCGAAGGCAGCCAGCTAGGCAGCTCCATCAGGCTGGAGCGGGGACTGGTACCCACCCGGTGCCCAGCCAGACCAGGTAAGGGAGCAGCGCTGGCCCCGGGAGGGGGTGATGCCCAGTGAGGTGCCCCCCCTGCCCCGCCAGGCTGCAGGTGAGCCCCCCCCAGCCCAGCCTGGCTGCACCCCCCGGGAGGCTGCTCCGCTGCCAGGGCCTCTCGCTCCAGCCCAGCTGGAGCTGCTGCCGAAGGCGTAATGAGAAAAGTACTACCCCCCCCGCCCCCCCAAATCAATAGGGAGACCTAGGGGGTCACCTAATTGGATACTGCTCACCGAGAGGCTGTTACAATAAGAAACCCAACCACACCACTTCAGACTGTCTGCGAGATCATAAATCATATTCCGAGCCTGGCTCAGCCTTCTCTCCGTCTCGATGCTTCATCGATCTGACGCTGCGGCTCTCCCCTGCATGAAAGAGCAGGCGGCCAAGGAGGACGTGGCTGCTGGGCTGTGCCGAGCCAGGCTGCCCTGCCTCTGCTGGGGCAGGCATTGCTCCAGGCTCCCAGGGATGTCCTTTGGTTGTTTTACTTAGCAAAGAAATAATTTAATTTTTCAGTGAGGAAATTCACTTGGGTTTGCTGCTTTATTTATTTGTTTTGGTGTTGGCTTTGGAAACACTCCAAGGATGTTGGCTAAATAAAAGCTAATTAATTGGTGGTGTTTGGCTTTGCTCAGCCACTGCCCCGTCTGCACAGGCTAGGGTAGGAACCCTTCCTCCCCATCCTGCTCTGTGCCCTGCTGGGGCCGCAGCCATCCACAGCTGCTTGTACCCCACAACTCACTTTGGCTCTTCATCTCCAGAACCTGAGCCCTTCTTTTTGTGCTCAGCCTGGTTTCCAGACTGGACTCAAAAGCCCAATTCCTCAGGAAAAAGCTCTTCCTAATAAAATCCCATAGGTATATGCATGGCCATGCGCATTCCTTGCAGGGATTTCTTTAAAGCAGCCTCTTCTCATCCTCTCCTAGACGAGCAGAGCTGGGATCTGTTCCTCTCATGCTGGGCTGGACCTGCCAACCGGAGACTGTGCCAACAGAGCAGGTAAGGAGCACTGCCGGGTGCAGTGTCCTTAATACTGGGAGTGCTGCTGGGAGAAGTGCCTGTAATGCCTGTCAGCCCTGTGCCCACCTCCCCACTTCTCCGTGTGCCAGAGGAGCATCTCTTGGCTTGGAGGTGCTGTTGCTGCCTCATGGGGCTTGGCTCTCCTGCCATTCCCAGCCGGGTCTTGCTTTCATAAATCTGAGCCCGAGTGATTTAGACACTGCTACACTGCTTTGCCTTCCCTGCTTGCCTAACAGCCTGCAAACTCCCATCCACTAAATCACCTGCCTGAAGGGAAGGAATGCTTCCAGCTGCAGCACAAGGAGAGGAGGGTTGGGAAAGGGTCTGGTGTACAAAATGGTTGAAAATGCAAAAACATTGGGAAAAAAGTGTGGGCAAAGATAAGCTGGGAGTAAGCCTCACCGCCTGTGCTCCCCTGAAAAACACAAAGTGGAGCTGAGGCGGCTGCGGTCTGTGGGATGCTTCTCTGGGACACCCTGTGCTGGCTGGAGCTCAGCTTGTGACCTGAGCAAACCCTGCACTAAATAGATTGCAGTGCTTCTGGTTCACCTGCAATTAAAAAAAAAAAATCCTCTGCAGTTCATTGCTTTCCCTTTTCTATAGGGCTGTGAGAAGTGGTGTGAGACAGAGGTGCTTCCAAGTCTGAGGTGTGACCTGGGAGAAAACTGTCCCTGTCCAGCCACAGATAAAAGACAATTGGTCCTGGAGGTGTGCGGGGCTCCGGCTGCCCATGCCACTGCTAATGCACATTTCTGTCATGTCCTTGGAAAAACACTTGGACTTTACTCAAGAGCCTGCACATTCCCTCGGATACATCCAGAAGGATGGCTTGGAGAGGAGCAGGAATAATCGCTGCAGACCCAAGATAGAAAAAAAATACTCAAAGAGTAATCCTAAAAACTCTCCTTTAATCTTTGTGCTTCCAGACCTAGTCTCCCTTTCATCTAGGGCTTTGCTATTCTCTAGTTATTGTACAGTTATAGAAACCATAGGACTAGAAGAGGAGAAGAAAAAAGAAAAGATTAATTTAATGAGCAGGTAAGCAGGTTTATTATGTAATCTGATCCTTCCTGCTAATTTTCCTGAGCCAATTTGGGAGGTAGAGCCCAACGTTAACTTTGTGACAGATTGTTGTATCCATTTTCTTTCTCACACCATTTATCTGGACATCATTAAGGTCCAATTTGATAGCTGCTTTAAGGAGCAGCGCAGAGAGGGCATATCAGCCAAGCCGGGGTGTCTGATGAGAAAAGCATTTTCTTGCATAAAAGTAATGAAAGGGATACTTTAGGCCTCTTGTAATTATATATGTGGTATGCCATAATTATGCAATATAGCAATAGCATCAGCAGCCACTGCACCCAGCATGGGTGCAGCAACCTGCCTCGGCTACAGCTGGAGTGGGTGACCAGGAAAAGTGACTCGCCTTCACGGGCTTTGGGAGCAGACACTGCAGAGCAAATCCTCACCATCCAAAAGGAGTTGAAAAGCTGTGAGGATCTGCTGCTGGGGAAGCACTACGGCCTTTCTCCATACCCTGAGAAAAGCCCGCACTGCCTCTGAAAGCAGTGGGTAGAGCTCCAATTACAGGAGAAACATGAAGGGAGCCAGAGTGGAGTCCCAAGAGCTCATTGAGGAGCAGGAGGCAAAATGCCTGCATGGAAATGGATGAGCATCCTCCAGCCTGTAGCAGAAGGCTGTCCTGACCCTCACGTAAAGACTAGGGTCAAATTTGGATATCTCTATGCACTGGGCATGTGAGCAATGTCTCCACAGGACTTTGAGATGTCCTGGGCAGTGTCTTGAATCTGAGCAATGGCACAAAATAGTTTAAACTGGAAATGCAGAAAGGGGTGGGAGAGGAGCATCAAAGCGTCTGGGTGCTGAGCCCACTCTGGCTCTTCCCATCTTCTTCAGAATATTGTGCTTTCTGAAAATGTTCTGGGTGGTTCTAGCCGTTCACAGCTCTCCCATGTGGCGTGTAGGAAACAGGACAGGCTGCCATGCCTGCTGATGTTCTGGGTGCACAGGGCTGTAGCCTTGGGTCTCAGTTGCCCAAGGGGAGAGAGGCCACCTTGATGCTATTAGGAGGAGCTCGTTGCCACATCCTGGATCCCACATGTCATTAATCCAGCCAGTGAGTAGCCAAATGTGAGAGGTGATCGATCAAGCCTCAGTGGAAGCATTTTCTGCCTGGGGCTGGGCCGCTGCCAGGGGGTGAATGCCGCAGGAACAAAGGCCGCTCCACACAGGCATGTGTGTGGTGGGGGAAATGAGTTATCATAACTTACAGAGGTTATGTGTCCATGGCAATTCTCAATGAGCCAGTCAGAAAAGCACTTGGAGCAATAGATGCTCGAGCAGCGGGGTCTGTCTTGCCAGCTGATAAAGCTTTAGCTTAATAGTTATGAACTGGAGATGGGAAACAGTCCAGTGCAACGCGTGCCTTGCTGATGGCTCATGCATTTCAGCCTTCCTGCTCTAGTGCAATGGTTTAAATTAATTCTCCTGGGGCCCCTTGTCATCCTTGTGGGTCAAGACCCAGCCCCTGAAACTGAGAGCAAGCATCGGACCAGCCTCAATGTCCCCGCTAATGTCCCTGCCATCATCCATAGTCTTCTTACCTCTTTCTTCCTGCCTCCCCTGCTTTGTAGTCCTGGCAGGGTGCTGTGCATCCTCACGTAGCCGCTGCGAGGGAGGAAGATGAACGAACACTTAGCAAACCATTTGCCAAGAGGGCACTTCACCGCCCGACAGGTAGGTTCATAAATCCTCCAGCCCCTTCCAGATGAGAGAATATTACTCCCTGCCCTTGATGAGTTCTGCTTGGAATGGAATTACAGCCTTTGCCTAAGATCCTGAAGGGAGAGGTCCTGCTCACGGAGCCATGAGCATCCTCCCAAGCCACGCACCGGCTTCTCCTCTGCTCTGGTGGGTGGATCACCCCACTGAGCCACCACACTCCCCTGCACAGGCAGGAGGAGAACCTCAGCCTGATGGCTCCTTGTCATGGGCACAGGTGGTACCAGGGGCATCTCCGACAGTCACGTTCTGCTCATCTCCTGGGCTCAGGACATGTTCCTCTTGCTTGCCTAAACTTCTCTTTCTAATGATGTTTGTTCCAAAGCTGTTTTCCTGTTTTGTTTCTTTCCATCTGCCACCTCCTTTCAATCCAATTAGTGCCTTGTTGATAGTTCCTTGAATTTCAGTGATGGCGTTTGTGTGCCCCCTGACTTTGAGGTCCGCCTCACGCACTCCTGGAAGGCACTGTCTGACACATTCCTTCATTTCATCTTCACTTGCTGGAGCTGCCTGGACTTCTCTGAAGTGTTGGTGCTGTCTCCAAAGTAGAAAGCTTTTCAATTAAAGAAGTTATTTTTTTTTAGGGCTCATTAAAAGAGAAAGAGTGTGTTGGGGGCGTTCGTTGTCTTTGTGGGTAATTATTATTAATGGCCTTTCTTTTTAGCAGAGGTTTGCTACCCTTGCAAAGAAGGGGAATGCTGGCAGGTTTGTGTGGGGGGTGGGGTGGTATAACTGGAAGTGACGGAGAATGATGTCTCTTACATTATTTCATTAGCAGCAGAACACATCTGAGGGAATACACGATGGGGACACAGACGGGCGTGCTTCCCACCTCCCAGCAACTCCTGCCGTCATGTACACCAATGCAGAGCACTGCAGGGCTGGCGCCTGCATGCAGGGGAAAGGAAGAAGCTCAGTGCCGGGCACGGGAGAAGCCGGTTCATGCCTTGATCTCCCACATCTCCCCCTTATCTCTGGAAACAGGTAACCTTCCATTTCTGACGAAAGCCTTTTGTCCCTGTGCAGCCCTGCAAGTGCACCAAGGAAAACTCCCCGTAACTGAATTTCAGGCACAGCCAGGGCAGGCACATACAGGCTTGCTAGTAGAGCCTGCACCGTGCAAACCATGCACCAGTCAGTTCCTCCATCCCGGCCTCCCCCCTTTCCCTGTGTGTCAGTCAAAGCATCTCCAGCACACCACCGTACGTGACCCACTTTTGTATCCAGAGCATCCGCTTCTTTTTGAAAGCTCATAATGCTGCAGTAATCCCAGATGATCAAAGACTCCCATATCCACCCACAGGTATAACAAAAACAGCCAGGAGCCTGGAGTGAGGCTGATGGAAGAGGTGCTCTGGGCAGAGTGCTACAGCGCATCCCCCTCTGAAGCACCAAAGGCTCGCTAGCTCTGCTAGAGCAGAAAGCAGAAAATGGGACATGTCCCCATGAGGCCGAGGCTGATACCTGGGCTTCCCTGGGAAATTCAAGCTGAGCAGGATGACTGCATATGCCAAACATGGGAAACTCCTCTGTCCCTTGAACGAAAGAACTGAACGAAGTGCAAAAGCTCAGCAGCAGAGCTTTGCAGAACAGGATAAGCGGGCCCAAGGCTACCCAGGAAGGAAGAGTATGCTATTTGCTCTTATGGTGCTTTCCTGTGGTGAGCCCATGGTTTTGTTCTGCTTTGAAGAAATCCACTTCCTGAGCCAAATCTGTAAACTGAGTCTACACTTAAAGAAATTAAACTCCTCCCATAGCCCTGTGCTGCTAGAAGATTAAAAGCATTAACAGTCCAATGGCTATTCAGGAGACACATCAGCATAATCTTGCTTTCCCCACTCCTGAATGATGATGTGCCAAACCTGCCTGCAAATGCTAACCATAGGGCATCCTGCTGCCCACCCCAGTCTGCTGCTTATCTTGCCTGGGGAATCCTGGTTCAGGCTCTCTGCAAATGCAGGAAGGGGGCACTGGCTACCTCTGCTTCTGCTGTTGAGGACTGCTTTGCTGCAGCGACAGCTGGAGAACTACTTCATTATTTTATTTTTATGATCTTTTTAATGAAAGCTGAGGCTCTGGAGAAGGATGGGGAGGCCTTTCAGCGACCCCACCAAACTCTCTCATTACCCGTCAGGGATGGGCAAACACCCACGCTGACAAACACTCAACTGACTAACAGATGAGGCTCTACATCATAAACATTGCCTCCCTGTTCACACTAATTGTCCTTCTTGTCACCACTCCTTGCAGAGTGACAAATGATTTGGTTTTAATGGAGATCAGATTCCCCTGTCACTCTTAAGTAATCCCTCTAAGCCAAGGGTGAGTCACTTAGACAGGACAGGGCTTGTGGGGGAGCAGCTGTGGAAAGCAACGTTGTTCCTTCTGTACTGGTGTCATCCATAACAGCCAGTCCAGGCCAATTTTCCCCTCAGGCATATTTTCTTAGCCAAAGCCACTTTGTTTCCTGTAGTAGAAGCAATATTTATCCTTCCTCGTGCCGCAAGACCAAGCGAAGGCTTGACAGAATTAAAAGGCAACTCATTTAACACTGATGCAAGAGCAGCAGTTAGATTACCTGGGACTCATGGCTGTAGGGTCATTTTCCAATAATAATTTGGTAAAGACTGCAAATGTGACTGGTATTACTTTTGCAAGTGGTCTACTAGACCAGAAGCTGGCCAGACTTACAGCGTTCAAGAGGTGGATGCATACCTAAACGGTCCCAAAATCTGGGGTCTCTCTTGCAGGATGGATTTCTGTGTGCTTGGCTCTTGAAACTAAATATTACAGAAAAAAAAGCATCAAATCCCAAGTCCTCAGCTGAAGGTAAAAAAATAAAAACCCAATCTGTTATATGTGCAGCAAAGACTGCATATTCCTGTGTCTAGGAGGGAGTGTGGCGGCAGGATAAAGTCCTCCATTATCTCAGGCATTCATACAACAGCTCAGAAGAGTTTACAGAAAACCTTCATTTACCAGAGGCCACGAAACATCTCACGGTGCCTGCTACAAACTTCAGAACTATAGAAAAAGCGAAGCATAACAGATGTGTGGCAGCGAGAACAGGAGAAAGGAAAGCGTTGACCTTAGGTCCTGGCAATAGCAAGGAATTTCTTCAGATATAAAGAAAAAAAAGAATGACTACCATGATCGCTTGTTAATGTGGTCTGAAATAAAAATTTCTTCTCAACCCCAAATCTGTCAATTTAAACCTAAGCTAGGGAGCGGGACACGGCAGCTGGGCGGCTCTGAGCCTCTGGTGCTGCACCAGCATCAGTACTCCTTGGCTTGCATGGCATCCTGCCAAGAGCAAGCCCCAGCATTTTGAGGACAGCAATGAGCAAAGCAGCCAGAAACCAGTAAGCAGGAACCCTTTCTGCCGCTCATCTGCGGAGGGTGGGAAAGGAGCCACAAAACTTGGCATCGACGTTCCCCTAACCTGGGAAAAGCGTGCTGGGCCATGTGCTGGTCTGGCAGAACAAAATGATTGTCACATCAGAGACTTCATTCTCCCTTGGGAAACACAAAAGCAGAGAGATTTACCTGAAAGGTTTGTCAGGAAGGAAATCAAAGAAACCCCAAACAAACCCCTCTTCAAAAATGATCTTGGTGAGTTAATGATGTAAGAAGACTGCAAGATCCAGCTGGGTGAAAAAAATCTTTCAGTTGAGATTCACTAGCAGCCTCCCATAGCTAGGAAGTTATTAAAAATCTTGCCCCAGGGAAGGGCCCCCTCTCCGTGTTACCAGCTCCTGTCACCCAGATGACAATTCTGAGATTTTCTGAGGCGTCTTCATTTCAGTAAAGAAAACAGATTTTTAATTTATTTTTTTTTTAAATCCCCAACTTAGTTTCTCTGCATGATTTTCTTAGTTTCTATTTTTTAGCTGCAACTGCAATAAAATAGAATAGTGCTTTCCTGAGCTTTCCTGCATTTCATTTTGGGCTGCCTTGCAGATGCATACCTCCATGTACCGCCAACCTGCAGCCAGCCCTTGGTGCAGCCTGTGGCTCCTGCAAGGCACAAAGCTGTGTTTTCAGCAGAATGAGGCATGAGGGGAAGAGTCTCAGGTGAGCCTTTTGGTCAGTGGGGAGGATGCAGCTGCCTGCACATTTCTTAGCTGTGTCAGGCGGAGTTTGAGCCCAAAACCTGGCTGCTGGGAATGCATTTGTAGAAATTGCATCTACCCTGTGCTCTTCTGCTGACATTGCTGCACTGGCAGAGGTGGGAAGCAGAGCGGTGAAACCAGGCCAGCAAAATGTTTTGTGTAGCAGTACTTAACCCAGCAAAGCTGTGATTAGCAGGAGCGTCCTGCTTGTGAGATAATTTTATTACACTATTTTAGCAGGCGGTGTTGAGAATATGACCTTGTACATGCTAAAAGGACACAGCTGTGTCCCTGGTAGAGCATGCTGGAAAAGATGACCTGCAAGGGAAGGGACCAGGCTTGTTCTTAAGACACATGCCTTCTACCACATACAGTGTTAAAGAAGGAAAAAGATATGAAATTATGGCATTTGGCCACTCTGAGGACACTGGGGGAAGAGGAGAAGAAATTAGTCGAACTTGGTGGAAATAAGGTCTGCTTGTCAGCTGCTAGATTGCTATAGGAGCGATGCTGGAACCAGCCCCCAGGGAAGGCAAAAGTCTCCAAGGCTGAGGGTCTCCGGGAGCAGTTGAAGACCCTTTTCCCAGGGGCTGTCTGGGTGCTGGGGCACAGGCCTGTGCTCCCTGAGATCCCGCCCAGTCCCCCTGGTCCCGTGGGTGGGCATGGGAATTGTCAATTTTTTCCTGCAGTGCACCAGCCCATGATTTGGCTCCAATCCCCTCTTAAAAGCCATCCCATTATTATATGATCACATCATGCAAACCAAACATTGCCAAAAGCCAGACTGTTAACAGACAGACTGGGAGATGAGGGAGCACCCCTGGGACCCCCCCTCATCAGCTGGCCTCCTTATCTGCTCTGATCAGGGCAGGGCGGTCCCCAGATGTGGAACAGCATCTCAATTACCTATCTATTTCTTTATCATGCTGCTGGAGTAATCAGGGTCCCAACCTCTAACTGTTAAATATTACTTAAAGTCAAAGAGACAAAGAGGTGCTAATTACAGAGCAAAGGCAGAGCCTGGCTCCGGAGCACAGCTCCTACGCAGGGTCGGCTCTGCGGTTTCCCAGGGACCCTCTCCCACTGGAGACCCAGGGACCTCAGCCAAGCCCGCTGTGGAGGAGCACCAGGCTTTGGGAGGTGAAGCAGGTGAACCGGCAGAACAAGCGCAGGGGGGTTGGCACTGGCTGTCCTATGAAGAAGCAGTGGGAGCTTGGGAATAGGAGGGTGCAGCACAGCTCCCTGCCCTCCCAGCAGGATTTGCCCATGAAGAGCAGCTGCTGCAAGAGTTATGAACTGCCCTACTCTGTCCTCTGCGTCCAGGCTGCACACGGATGGTAGCACAGTCTGTAGCCGTGGTTTCTCCGGAGAGAACTGTCTTCCTCAGGAGCTGGCAAACACAGCTCTGGCGAGGGTTGGGGTGTCTCTCCCTCCCTTGATGGTAGCTGCAGCTAATCCTCCTTAGAGCAGCCCACCTAACCTGTTGGGCTGTAAATCACTTCCTGCTGAGCACCCATAACACATAGATAGGGGGCAACTTTACTCCAGAGAGCTAATTAGTGCAAATCTAGACCTGGTAATTACAGCGTGATAAGATCCTGGCTGCTGATATCTCTGGGCAGATAAGGCTCCAGGAAGCAATCTCTTAATGCAACGGCAGTGATTGTTACAGCTTCACCTCCATCCTGTAAAGCCTTTGGGAAGTTTGCTGTCCTGCACTATGCTGGTGCCAAGGTGGCTCCAGGAGCAGGGAAGAAGATGCAGCTACCCCTGCAGAGCTTGGATGTTGCCCCTCGACAGCCCCTCTGTGCTTCAGCGCAGGCAAGGACATCTCCTTGGCTTGCAAAGCCCACTCTCGGTTCTCCTGGTGGTGGGCAAATTCAGCAAGCAAGTATTTATCTGCCGGGGTGTTTGCACCATGCCTGGTGGGAACTGAAGTTGCTGGGGAGGGGCACAGGGGATTCCTGCAAGCCCCAGGAGGAGGGACACCCTGGTCATAAGAAGGCTGGAAACTCCTCAGTGTTGCCTTTATTTTAGCCATGGGGCAGGGTGCAAGTGCTGAGGCTGACGTCTTTGGTTTATGCTTCCATCTACCAGGGGATAAGGAGCGGAGGGTCCGGAGCAGATTTGATTGTGGAGGGAAAAAGAGGATTTCTGTAGAGGGAAAAGTGCCCAGGCAGGACTATCAGCCATTTCAAGCCTCCCTGCTGCACTGGATTAGTTTACCTGAATGCAAGTGAAAATTGGGTTAGGCATGCGCTTTAGCGGTGTTCACATCTTTGGAGCTGATGCACTTTTGAGAATGATAACACATCTCCCCATCTGTGAATCTCAGAGTAATTTACAAACTGTCCCAAATTCCTCCTCTTATTCCAGCTCCCAGCAATAAAATGAGATAATTATTCCCATGTTATTAAACCTGAAACTGAGACTCGTGCATCTCACTTACAGATGTGTGAGGGGGCTACAGCTCTTCTAGGTTTTGTTGGTGTAAATTGGGATTAATTTGGAAGAAGCCCACATGGGGATTTTTGTATTAAGAAAAGAAAATACTCTCAAGGAATATACATTCTGAATTAGATGGGTAGAGGACATCGAGCAAAGCAAAAAATCATCAATGCCATCCTGCAGAACGTCATTGGGATACATCACATGTGTGGGGGTGTTGCAGCAAGGCCAAAGTGAAGGGCAACACCATGTTGCACCCAGGGCTGCTCTGTAGCTGGGCTCTGGGTAGTCAGCACACATGAAGTGTGCAGTTTGAACCATCCGGTTAGAGCAATTGTTATGAAATTAGAAGCTGTATAACACCAGGAAGAGAGTAGCAAAGGATCCTAAACCTCCCTGACGGTTCTGGTTGTTAATGTCTGCCTGTAGCTTAATTACACCATCAATTCCATTAAATAGTGCAGTAACTAACTGGAATTTAATGAATACATAGAAAAGAATAAATTGGATTTACAGTGTAACTGATATTCCTTTATGGAATCAGAAGAAACTGGAATGGAGATTCAATTTCTGCTATGTAAAATTAGAGAAAGAAATAAATAAAAATTAAAAGCCCAACCCATAAGGGCAGTGACTCCAAAGCCAAGGTGCCCTGGGGTGGCACTGCCCGCAGGCTGTGACACCCCACGCAGGGCCCAGGCCCGAGTGGATGCCCCCCAAAATGGGGCACGAACCTGGCGAATGCAGTAAAGCTATCTGGGGGTCTGGGTGCTGCCCAGCGCCCCAGCTCCCTGGAGGGAAGAGCAGACTGTCCCAGCATTGCCAGGGTGGTCCTGATGCTCTGCATCTTCCTGCAGGATACAGGCACGTCCCTTTCTTTTCTTGCTTTTTTTGAACTCCACATTTCAGTGGAAGATGTGTTTGCTTTTTTTGCTTAACTAACCACATGCTGTTTGCTGTAGAGGTGTTGGAGCACCCGGCCAAATTTCCTCTGTGTTGACGAGGAGCAAACAGTGCAGCAGAACATGAGTTCCAGGCAACAAGCAGTGTTTGCAGAGAAAATCCAGAGGCGTTTCAGCATACTCAGAGCTGTTGCTTCATTGAGAGGGAACACTGACACCGCTTGTTCTGTCTCGTGATAAACCCCACACAAGAGAGCTGCAGCATCCTGGGATAACTAGAGGAGGGCTGTACGCTGCTAGACGAGCTGATGCTGAGCAGCACACAACACCAGTTTTGGCATGAGATGAACCGTCTCTGGTGAGAACCACAACAGGTTGAGCGGGAAGGTCTGTTGGGAGGGAACAAGCTATTCCCATAGTGAGCACGCTGCACGAGCTGAACTATTTTGCTTTACGAGGCGATGCAGGAGAGACCCAAGTTACTGGAGAGCATCCCATCCTTTAGCAAGTGCATTCCTTGTGCTGCTGAGTCATCAAGTGGCCGAGTTAAGTAGAAAAGAGAGGCTTTCAGCCACTCACTCCTGCGCCTGTGGATTCCCCTGGCTGGAACAAGCCCGGGATTGCTGTGCCCTCCTCCCTCTCAGTGATGAACCCACCGAGCCAGGGGTTGCTCCCATTATCCAGGCAGCGATCCGCCTGTTGTCAGCACTCGGCAAACACGCAAACAGCAGCAGCAACCCACGCGGGAGGGCAGTGCGCTGGAGGCATCGCTCTGGGGCTGTCAATTCAGCCTCTCTCGCCCGTGCTAACCGCGCTTTCAAATTATAATAAAGCACAAAGGGAGCTCAGGCAGAAAGGTAACAAGCTGTGCTGCCGAGGAGGAGCAGCCTCAGCTGAAAGCTTCAGTCTGTGGAGTGCCGAAAACACGGCAGGCTACAAATTCTCCCTTCTCTGCTGCTCTTCCATCACGGCCATCTCCCCAGCCCTGCTTCTGTTGGCCTCTCCACAAACTGCTCCCAGGCTCCTTCTCAGCAGATGACATGGGATTTTTTTTCCCGGTAAACCCAGTTGAAATCATTGTTTGCTGACAGCTCGGCCTCCCAGAGACGGCCAACTGTGTCGCGTAGGCACGTGTAAAAATAGATGTGCTACTCCGCGTGCCTCCTCCCAGGGTGAGCAGAGCCAGGCATACTCCAAGGGCCACGGGCATCGATCGGGGGACAAGCCTTGGCAGTTCTTGCCTTTGCTGCTTGCTCTTCCCTGCCCACCTTTGGCATGTGAGCTGCAGGCAGGAGGGGTGGTGTGGGCAGCAGCCTTCCCCTACCTCCCCACTTCCCGATGATATAATATCCTTCTTTCCGCATATGCCTGTAATAAGGCCGGGATGCGGCGAGCGAGTGGCAGTGACCGATTCGAGGGGCTGATTGTCTGTATGGCGATGCTGAAAGGGGTCGCGACTCTCTAAGTGCTCGTCAGGATGAAGGATGACAGCCCCAGACAACGAGACACTTCCCTCCTCTCCCGCTGCTAATGAGTGCTCGGGCAGCCAGGGCTGCCAGTGGTTTTAGTCTCTTTTCCCTCTGTTATTTTGCTCCCTATTTATTTGTTTAATTAATTTATTTATTTTAGGTTTCTCCCTCCTTTCCCCCACCCTCCATCCTTTCCCTGCCTCCCCTCTGGCTTCTGCAGCTATTTGTGTTGGATCCCGAGCAGTTAGAGCTCTGAAAATTTAATTAGGCACTTGGATGAAACCCGAAAGCTGAGCCTCTGCCGGAATTGAGTCTGCAAGGGCCCCCTCAGCCGTTCTCTCCTAAGGGCACTTTGCAGTGGGCAAGGGGACACATAAGCCCCCCTGGGGCCCTGGTGTCACAGCCTGGGGCCTGGGGGGGCATGCAGCCACCCCCACCACTGCTGGAAAATTACTTTTGTTCCTGGAGGAGGAACTGGGATGAAAATGGAAGCCTGTGTATCAGAAAAAGCCTCTCCACAGCTGCTTCTCCCCCAGAACAATCCACAGAATTAGCTGGAGGGTAGGGGCTAGCGATTTCCCTGCTGAGTTGCTGGCAATCAGCTAACTAGCAAAAAGCAACGGATATCTCTTCAATTTCCAACGGCAGAAAGGAGAGGGGGGAAATGCTGGCCCGCGCCCCTGGCAGCACATGCTGCCGGCTCCTCGGTGGGCCGCCGGCAGGCACCTCGAGCGAGCGAGGCAGAGGAGGATGCCTGGGTGATGGTGCGGTGGCTGGAGGGCGGGAGTGGTGCCAGGGTGGTTCCTGAAGCCAGCGAAGCAGGCCCAAGGGGAGAGGAGGAGATGTCTTCAAACCTGGGTTGTTACTCTTTCCTGAAGTTTTGCTTTCCTGCCTTTTTTTTTCAATGCCTTTCAGAAATGAGCTTTATCTGGCTTTGAAGGTCTTCTTCTGGGGACGCGGCCTTTAAAAAAAAAAAAAAAAAACCCGCAACCCCGGCAGCATCTTTCCCCGGTCTGCTGTGACACAAATGAGTGATTCTCATGCGCCGTTGTGAGTGCCTTTCAGAGGCACAATGGAAGGTTCCCTGTCAATGTCACCCGGCTGTTCAAAACAACCTGCACGCCACTCGCGGGCCCACGCATTTGCACAGCACTTGTTCTCCGCTGCGATAAGGCATGTTGGGGTTTTTTTCTTCCCTACTCTATTTGAGAAATAATTTTGGTCTTTTAAGTCTCTGCCTTTTTTGATCAGGTTTTTTTTTTCCTCCTCCTTATTACCGAACAATAGGACTTGCCCTGCCTTTATTCATTACGTGATCTTGCATTATAAGAGCTCGACGTCAGCAGGGAGCGGATGAGACAGACGGCTATGGGAGGGATGCAGCGGTACCCGTCATCCCTGTCGATCGCCCCTGATTAAAAGGTGGCCTCAGAACAGTCAATAGCAAGGAGACCACATCAGCCCCCTCTTCACTATCTATTAAACAAGTACATGCTCAAGAAAGCACAAGTACTGCCTTCCCCTGGCATTAGCACATAAAGACTTGGAAGTGTGAGCAGACACTAATAAATTACTTATGAATTGACAGTTTGGGGGGGGGGATCCCCCTGTAAAACAAGTAAAAAATACGCCAGGCTCTTTCTTGCCTCACTCTCTTTTTTTAAATAGGATCAGTTAGGCAAAGGGACTCCAGTGTGAATAAATGCAGATTTATGTCCCCATCAGTCGGATCCTTAAACTTCCTAAGTAGTTAAGACGTACACATTTTAACTTGAAAAATTACCAGGTTTGTCTAAAGGAAAATTTCTAACATAAAACAGGAAACTCATTTGAAGGGAGAAATTCTCCAATGAAGCGAACCCAGGCAGTCATAAAAAAGTTAAACCAGGCATAAAGGGAAATGTCAGATGTGTGGGAGAGCCAGATGTCTCTCTGTTTTTTCTCTTTTTTTTATATTTTTATAACCTAGATCAGATTATAGAAGAATATATGAATGTATCAAACAGGGAGGGGTATGCGGCGAGAGGAGGAGAATTTTGCTTCCAGCCTTTAACTTGATGTAATGTGGAGCGCTCTACAAAGAACAACATTTTTTTATTTCTAAATAAAGCACTTTAGAGTGACACATTTATTGCTGGCAAAGAATTACTCAAATAAGAGACATTGTCAGCTATTTATTTTAAAAGCTTTTTTTTTGGGAGTTTGGGAAAAAAGGAAGATCAAAACCCCTTCCCATTCTTCTCAATATTCCCTTAAAAGCTTTCAAATAAAGTGGATTTTTCCACTCCCAAGTTGCCTTTCTGGTGTCTCCAGGGGTCTGCAGGCACAAGGGACTCTCATGGGGAGCCCAGGGACTGCAGGGATCTGTGGGGGCTGCGGGGGCTGGTGCAGGGGCCACAGCCCAGAGAAAAACCCACGGGTCTCGTGAGGGATTTGCCAAATGTTGCCTGCCTGGATTGTGCTCCTGCCACTCTGCTGAAGTTTAATTATTAAGATAGTTTTCAGGCTTCCTGCATGACATGGATGGCCAAGCCAGGATGACACGTGTGGGCGCTGAGCTTCTGAAGCTCGAAAGCAGCCTTTGTGCCTATTTCCACTGAAGCTGGTGTTCTCAGCTGCCTGTTCCTCGATGCCACTGAGGCCAGCAGTGCCTCCACAAGCAGCTTCCAGGAGAGAAAGAGAAATGGAGACCCCGAGGCTTTCCCAGCTGGGAATGCAGGAACCGGTAAATAACACGGCGCGCAAGTTGAGCAAAGCACTGCACGCTGTGCCGTTCCCCAGGACTTTACAATATTAAATGCACAGTTGCTCATATATCTATTTGTCCAAAGCAGTGTGAGTCCCCGGAGCCTGTTGTTAAAATGTGCCATGCTAATTTGTTTCTGGAGGAATGGGAGTAAAGGCGGCAAAGAGTGGAAGGGGAGATGGTGCCTTTCCTGAGGTGTGCGGGCAGGGATACAATGGGGTGGGATGGGGCCATTTGGGTCCATGCTGACATTCTGGAGCTCAAGTCTGGCATGAGAGGTTTCAGGGTGTTGAGAGACTTTGCGAGATAAGTGTCCCCATTGCTGCCATGTAGCACGCATGGGCCCAGCCGCACTGCCTGCGCTACCTGTGCAGGGGAAGGGCACTCAGGGTGCCAGGGCTGGCAGCACATCCAGATGTCAGAGCAAATGGCCAACGCAATGCGAAACATTTGGAAAGCTGTGATCTTTCCTACAAGGTCGGGCAGTGTGAAACACCTCATTACACTGCTCAGATGGTGAGCCCTGTCTTTAACCAAGGCCTTTTAATGTCAGTTCCTACAGCCAAAATGGCAGAGCATTAGCATACCCGTCAAGGCTTTCCGATTCACCTCTCCTACCAGCTCAGCTTAAGCACCTTTCTCAGCCTATGGCAAGTTTATCCTCTCTCTCTTGTGAAACAAAAAAGAAGGAAAATAGATCTTTCTACGTCAGGCTGCAGAGAGTCTCTCCGTTTGCATGTGGGGTGGTTTTACAACACGGCAAATCTGCTTAACCCCATGGAACTGCATCTCTAGCACGGAGCCAGTGTGGCCAGTGCCGTTTCTTAGAGGGAGCTTGTGGTGGAATCCTGTGTGGGCTTGGCCTCAGCCTGAGGGAAGGAGTGTGGAGCAGGCGGAGGTGCAGAAGGCTGAGACCTGAATCCTTGGCTTCACCCTTGACTTCCGCTCCCCTCTCTGTCTACCTCCACATACCCTTTAATTCATCTGTACCACTTCGTATCTGTCTTTTCATTAGCTTTTCATCTCAGCTACTTTCTTTCCCCCCTAGATGATTCAGTTTCTCTTGCTTTCCCCCTTTTCTGTTCCTTTGTCTCTATAATTGGATCATTTGCAGTTTATAGGAAGGATGAGAAACAAAAGGTATTGACGACCCAAGCATCCAAAATTATGTGTCAAGCTCAAAAAAAAGGAGATGAAAAGAAAATCTGGATCGTCTTTCTTTGCATTCTGATTTTTGAATCCGCAGAGCTCATTAGTTTCCCATGTTCAGGGCTTTTTCTATGTCTGTGGAAACTAGAAGCTTACTTTTAAGAAGAGCTGTAGTCAGTTGACTCCGGTGGCTGGGGAATGATGAGAAACAGCGATGTAAAAGCCTGGGGTAACCGTTCAGCGTTAAACCCCTCTTCTCTTCACTGAGAGAAGCTTTACATCAGGCCTAATGCTTTTCACACAAGCCCTTTAAAAGGATGATCCGTTATTCTCTGGAAGAAAACGAATGGTGTTTTTACTTCTATGTGGAGAGAGTGGCTCAACCCTAATGTGGCAATGACTGTCTGCCAGGGTGGCATCACACAAAACACTTATTGCCAGCAAAACAGGCACTCCCAGTAACTCTGCAGCCACAATTCCTGACTTTTGGCTTCATTTGCTGAGAAACCAAGTTGCTGCCATTCCTGCCGAACTGGGGGTTCAGCAGCTCTATCTCCAGAGAGTGACTTTTATCAGCTGAAGCCCAACGGCCCCTTCCTGGCCCACCAGCATGGAGCCAACCAGGGTGCCCAGAGGCAGGGACCAAAGGTGGATGCTGGCATGGAACGGCTGTGTTCGGGACAAGCTGCCAGTGTCTGACCAAGGCTCAGACCAATTACTGCTGGCATGAGCCCAAGCCATCCATCTCAGCAAATTTCCCTCCAGGGGCTGCCCCATTAGTAGCAAATAACTAATTATTGCTGTCAGTTTTAATAAAAAAACATTAGTTGAAAGATATTCCCCCCCCCCGTAACTTTCCAATGCTGTATAAATTACTGGAGTCAAAACTAACTTCTAAATTGAGTAATTCCAGACATTTGTCAGACTCCAAGAAATGCTTTAATTAGCGTTGGTTAATAAAGTGTTTAGGTAATTAGGAGAACATTTGTCCTGCCTGTGCAGTTTTTTTTCCTCTTGCTTATGACAACTCAAAAAAATTAATTGGAGTCCAGGCTTCAAGAGTTATTGGACTTTATTTATTTATCTATTTATTTATTTATTTATTTTATTCTTCCTTTGTAATAAAGTAATGGTGAGACTATTAATGATTACTAGTGGTAGTCATCTCTACTGATCAAGTTCAGAAAGCTTTTCATCCTCTTGCTGGCTGTATTTTCCTGCGTGGGGAGCACAGGGAGCGGGAGTGCGCTGGCTCCCCGGGGATGGATCAAAAGCAGCCGCAGCAGCTGGTTCCCTGCGGGGTGCCAGGAAGGATACGCTCGGGGAGCATCTCTTGTCTGCAGCAAACGCAGCGGTGCCAGCGACGCGTCTTTCTGGCGCTCCTCCTGGGCCAAGGAGGCAGGAGCCTCACTTCGCTTCCAGCCCAGAAGCCTGTCACTCTGCCAAAAATCAGTATTTAAAGCCTCTACCATCCCCCTGCACCCTCACATTGCCACTGACAGCTGCCGTGAGTGGCGATGGTCCATGGCGTGCACCACAGCAGCCATTTCGTGTTTGCATCTTGTGTTAGCTTCAAACAGCTGCCCATGCCCATCACTTGGCTCTGGTGCAAACAACTCCAGCCTGGTGCTTTTCCACTGGGTAAAATTTTTCCTTTTCCCCTCTTGGGACAATTGCGACCCTCAGCAGCCAGATTTCCCCCTTGTCTAATGTAACCGCTCTTTCAATTTGCTCGCCAGCTCCGGGCAGGACTGTGGGAGCAGGGGTGGTGGGGAAGGAGTTAAGGGCAGCCTTGGCTGGTGAAGGACCACAGCTGTTTTCTGTGAGTAGGGATTTGCAGAGGGGCTGTCAGGAATTAGGGCCTGCCATGGCTATAAAAGGGCTGGTGCTGGGGGAGGAGGGCCCTGACTGTTGTGGGAGAGGTTTGTGTGGCTGGGAGAGTGCAGGAGCAGAGAGGAAGGCTTATTTTTAGCAGTGTTTGATAACAGGGCTTCAGCAAGATAGCTGCTAGCAGACATGCTCCACTTTCTTGGGACAAGGTGACAGAGACCACAGGGCAGTGAGCAAGCACAGGAGGTAAGCACGGTGTTGGGCACGGAGGTGAGGCTCTTCAGTGCTTGCTGGTTCCAGGCTTGTCTCAAGTTTTTCACCTTGCACTTGCGCTGTGGGAAGCTCTTCTCTGCTCTTGAAACAGCTTCTTCTGCCTCTCTGCAACTGGCTCTTCTGCAGCTATTTTAGTAGCCAGCTTAAACCAGCTCAAGTCATTGGGCTTTGCTTGGTGGAGAACAGAGGTGTTTGACAGATGCTTATGCTTCAGATTTTAAAAATTTCAGGGCTGGTTAGTCTTGAAGATATCCCTGTGGAAAGGTCTTCCCTTTCTGAGTTTAAAAATCCACATAGATGTATTTTGCATCTTGCAAACTGTTTTTAGTGAGAGCTGAAACCCGATGCTGCAGCTCTGAGCGGGTCCCCGGGCCATGTCCTAGCAGAATGCTTTGCATTAGTTACTGCATCTCAGCCTTTCCAATCAATACATTAAGTGACTCTGCAATTAATTTGCTTGTCTGGGTTACAGAGGCATAGGAACAATGAGAAACACAGGGTTTTCTGGTCTGGTTTGGGCTAATTGTGAAGAGAGGTCCCTTTGCACTATGCAGACAGCCCTAAACCCCTCTGACTTCACAGTCTAGGAGGCTTTAAGCTTGCTCTGCACCAAATCCTGGGCTGTCAGGTTGTGGCTTCTTCCTTGGAGAAATGCTGGTCCTGGTGGCTCATCCCCTCTAGGGAGAGAAGGGCTCCAAGAGGCTGCTTGGCTCTGCAATGCCAGGTGGATGTCCCATCTCCAAGCCTTGGGTTTAGCAGCTATGGGCAACTTGGAGGGATGCAAAACTCTGCAGAGTCCTGTCAGGGAAGGGCAGGGCTCAACTTGCAGCCCCCATATCAGCCAAGCAACACATAAAGACCCCCTGGGGAGTTAAACCCAGCACTTTCCTGTCCTTTAACCCATGGTGATATGTCACTGAACTGCACAATTGGTTCTAATAGCTCCCCAGGTAGATTCAGGAGAGCAACGAGTTGAACGTAAAAATCCCTTTATTATTGCCGTTTTGCTTTTATATACCCATCAAGCTTTCATATTTAATCTCCTACATCACAATAGCTGATCATTTTTAACGTTTGACGTTGATAAAGTGCCCACTGCTATTATTCTGACATACTATAAAACATTACACCCATTTGCAATAGAAAAGGCAAAGAATCAATACTCGGCCCCATTTTCCAGCACGGCAGTAAATCACGGGGAGCCTAACAAATTGTTTTAAATATAAGCACCTTCAGAACCAATAAAGAACCCAACTGATCCCTGTCTGTTGTCGTATCTGTCAAACATCTTTTCTGTTAAATGGGTGCGTGGGTGCTCAGCCAAAAAAAGCCAGCGTGCCACCTCAGTCCCCCAGGAGAAGGTCTTGAGGGGTATATTTGGGGGTACTTGTTGTGGGATGTTCTGTAAGTTCCTTTGGGCAGTTGACTTGGATGGCAGGAGATGCCTTCCAACTTACTTCTGGCAAGGGTGATGGTTACTAAGCCCATAAGCTAAATGAGATTCAGGAGGTGCAGTGCTTCACCCAGTGGTACAAAGAAAAATTGATGCTCCTGACTCACCCCAGCTCCACAGCTGGGCTGCAAGGTCAGTGCTTTCTGTAGGTGTCACAGAAAATGGTCCCCATTGCTTTTTTTTTTATGCATTTGTTGGCAGAGAGCAGTGAATTCGCTGTAAGCAAGGGTGTCTGTGTTTTCCCCAGGCATTGCTCCTGGGGATGGTATTACTGCAGTGTGTTTGCAGCCACTGCTGGGCCGTCTCTCCTGGCAGTGCCAGTCGCTGGCTGGGGACCGCTGCAGATCAGAGTGCTCTTGGGATGTGCTGGGGTGCTGGGGCCCAGCTGCACAAGTGCCTCCATCGGGTGAGGGCTGTGTTCCCCTGGCAGAATAAGGTATCACCTGATATTTCTTACGTGGTTGTCCCTTCTTGTCAGATCTGTGAGCTTATTAGTCCCTGGGTTTATCTGTGCATTTGCTTCACCATGAGTTGTGTGCGTACCTGCGTAACCTCCACTTATCCATCTTCTCCCCTCTATACCTCTGTGTGGTGGGTGCTTAGTCACAGAAAGGTGAAACAAAAAAAAAAGCATATAATTTTTACGTCTGAGGTGATGTAAACCTTGTGTGTATGGTTTAAAAGTGGTTTTGGCACATCTGCTGTCAAATAGCTCCTAAATAATATGGTTTACCTGAGCTGACTGATTTATAGGAACCTGGCTCCCAGACCCCAAGGATGACATTTTAAACACATCTTCCTTTCGTTTGTAAGGGATTAAATGAACATGTTTTGACAAGATTGATCATATGGAGGTTCAGACGATTTCTCTTTGTGGCTTCGATCTATAGCTTGTAGAACTGATAGAATATTATTGTGTCTCATTAAAATAATGCATGGCTGGCAGGTGCTGCTGCTGCATGCAGGAAAACAAATGTTCGGGGAGTTCCCTCCGCCAAGGCTGCCCCAGAGAGGCGAAGGCAGCAGGGGCAATGTGGCTTCTTGCTGCTGCTCCCACATCACCTCCTGTTGCCTCCTGCAGTGATCTGCTTGGTTCTTCATTAGGTATTTATTCAACGCATGCTCCTTGATGCTGCCCTCTGAAAGGATTGCTCCGAACTCAGTGGTGTTATTAACAGCAGCTGGGAGTAGGAGGCAGGTTCTAATTCCTCCCTTTCTCTGCAGGAAAGGTATTCCCTCTTCAGCTACAATGTGCTCGTTGTTCTCGCCAGTAACTAAATTTCAAGAGGGGGCTGCATCCGCTGCTATGCACTGATGCTGGTGGGGATGCCCCAGCAGTCTGGTTTTGACTTTCAAGCCCTCATCCTGGAAAAGGTTCCACAGCTTTGGGCACTGAGGCTTGGTGGCAGGATCAGGTTTGCCCCTGTGGGATGGGGTGTTTTTGGAGTTTATACTCTTTGTTTCAATTTCATTAACCTTTTGACCACTGTCGTAGGCTGTCTGCCCTCCATAGCCTTAGGAAAAAATAAAGGCAAAAGCCTGTCTTTAAAATCACACAATCAGCTTTAAGCCCAGAAGCCTTGGAAGACCCTAACTGGCTTGTTCTTGCTCCAGAAATACTCAAGCCTTGCAGTTCCTTTGGCAGAAGGAGCTGTAAATCACTGGGGATGGGGAATGGCTGGTTTGGCAGATGCAAAGCACCACCTCAGAGCTGCAGCAGGAGGAGTGTGGCAGTGGGCCGGGTGTCTCCGGACCACTGGGGTTTAGTGTCATTCATAGCGCCTTGTTAAGGTGCTGCACAGAGAGGCCGTTTAAACACCAGCACCCAGCAGCCTTGGATGCTATGCTGGACATCCACCCTCCAGTGCGGCTTTCAGACTGAGTGTGACTACAATCAGCTTTTAAATTGTGCTCTCTGAAATTGCTGCTGGTGCCAGCAGGACCATTGGGAACGGAGTAGGAGCGTGGAAAGAAAAACTGTGTTTCTTCCACAGGCTGAATGCAGAGTCACCAGAAGGCTTTGCAGGGCTGGTCTGCTCCTGGTTCATCCCACCTGACCTGTGTTTTTCTCTCTTGCTAAGTCATGGCTATTGGTGACGTTGCCCTTAGGCATGCAGCCAAATGGAAAGGGGAGGACTTTTTCGCTATCCTGTTCTTGGCTTGTAGACATGACTTATCTCCTTCCTGGCTCCATCCAGGCTTAGGAAGCCATTACCCTTGGATGGCAGGTGAAGGCAGCAATCTTGTAGGTACTCACTGGCAATTTGCGTTGCTGCATTATGCATGGGCAGAAAACACAGAAATAAAGTACAAGGAGCAGGAAATCATTGTGGTGTTTTTAATCTGAAAGGTGAGATCGAACTGCTGTTTGTAGGCTCCCTTTAATGGCACCTCAATTGGTAATTAGTGTTATATTATCACATATCTTTAATAGAATATTGATGCTGTTGGCAGAGATATAATCCCAGTGTCAAGAGTAATTCCCCTCTTTCCAGCGCATTGCACTTATTACATACGGGCCCAGCAGAGCCGGTCATGAGGCTTGGCTGATGCATCTCAAATCAATTAGACGCAGCACTTCAGCACAAGTGACTTATGGTACATCAGAGAAATGCATATTAATGATTCGCTTTGGGAGCATGAACTGCCAGGGAGGAGGTGCCAGTTTGGTCTGACTACCACCTGCTGCTTGGTCAGGTTCAAGGAGAGCCTTGGGGATCCAAACCACATCCTGGATGTGCAGGAGCCTGCTTTCCTCAGAGGTATGTTGGAGCCAGGCAGAGCTCTCGGTTCATTTATCAAAGTGCCTTCGCTTTCTATTTGAAAGCAGGTGAAACAATAATAAATACCAAGCAACGAAAGTTAATCTCTATCCACAGCATTGTAATAAATGGGAAGTTAAACAAAAATCAATGTGGACCTGTTAATTCCGGCCAGCTCCCAAGTCCTGTCTGGAGCTGAATTCAGCCCTGGCAGGATGTGGCAGCCAGCCCCTTCCCTTGGGGCACGGGCATCCTCTCCATGGCATGGGGCATTATCCCCCCACTGCTGGGAAACTACGCCTTCGAAAGAGCCTTTTTCTCTGCCGCAGCCTGAGACATCTCATTTGGCAATGAGCATCAGGCCCTCGACTTATTTAGCTGAGGTCATTTTACTACTTGTACCTGGGGACTATTAGAAGAATGGCTTAATGAATCACATTCCGTCTCTTCCTGCCGCGCATGCACACAGGCATGGGTCAGAAAGATAATACAGTCCTCCAGCAATTGCCTCTCGAACAACAGCAAAGGGAAATTGGGATCAGCGCTTCCCCCGATATCTCAACCCGCTGAAGACTGCAGTGTTTCTGGGTCTAGACGCTTGCTGCTCTCCCTCCTTCCCCTCGGCAATGAAAGCTAAGCATGCCAGAGCCCTCCTTTCCCCTCACTCTTGTCAAGGATTTCTCAGCCATCTTTCAAGGGCACTCACAGCCCAGGGGCGGTGGAGCGCAGACAGCATCCTTCAGCCTGTCTGATGGCAGCGATGCCACAGGTCTGGTATGCTGGGAAAGGCTTTCTGCAGGGGCTCCACCATAACAGCAGGAACCTTTAACTCCCTGCTTTTCCCTGTGCTCCCCAAGCCCACGGATGCACAGTGAGATCCCTGCTGGGACTCCAGCCTTTATTTCTCCCCTGGGATGGCTCCTCCATTGCCCTCTTGCCGGGGTGGCACTCATAGCTCTGATGGATGTGTTTGCGGGAAGAGCGTTGCATCCCAGCGGAGTGATGTTGTGCGTGTTCCCGGTACAGCATAATGTCAAATATCAATCATGCATGATAAACACAGTTTGAAAGCAAAGGACACTTCAGAAGAACAGGAGAGAGGAATTTCAGGGCTAATTCAGACCTCCTGAGACACCTGGTCCCCCTGGAGCAGGACATGCTGAAGAGGTAACCCCCAAGAGTTGTTCCTGGAGGAACGGGGTTCCTGTGCAAGCTCAGCACCATTATTCTCTCCCGGGATGAAAGAATTTGATTGCTGCAGAAACCATTGTACCAAGACAGCTGTAACCCGCCCACACTCAAGATTGCTACAAGCACCCCCAAACCCTGTAAACTTCTGGGTTGGTAAAATTGCTTCTGGGGAGCCTTTCGGGACAGCAAAAACTTGGCTTTCCACAGGACCTTAAAAGTCCTTCTCCGACTCTTGGACTGACTCTCCCTTGTCCCCCCGCTTCCCTCCACCAAGGGGAGCTGCAAACCCATCTCAGAAGGGAAGATGGTTCAAGCATTGGACTCGGGCTTGGGCTCCTGTTCTGGCGACAGCACCTTTCATCCCGAGAACATCCCTGTGGCTATGGCTTCGTTGCCTCCGGAGTGGCCCATGCACCAGCCTGACCCTCCCTTCGGATCCAGCATTGCTCACTCCTTTACCCACGAGCACCGATTTAAAGACAACCCGTGGATGCCTCCTCCGACATCAGCCTGCACCAGGCCACCTCAAACAACCTTGGGCCAAAGCAGGCACGGTAAATCTGCTGGGACTTCGCCACTTCCATTTGCGCATCTCCCTAATTTATTTCATTTTTCCCTTTCAGTGCCTTCAGCCTCAATTAAGTAAAATAGCTTAGTATGTGTCTGCATTACAGTCCTAGTCCCATTGACATTTACACTTGAGCATGGTTTTTTGAAGCACCCTACTGTACGGGAACCTTTAAATAGCCTTGTTTCCATTTTGTTGCATGTCAGTGCTGATGACAAGGTACAAAACTCTCCGGGAGATGGAGCGGGGAGGCCACGTGTGCACCAGCTGCAGAACCTGCTCCTATTTCTGCAGAAACCCGCTTTCGATCACTCGTTTGTTGCTTGTGCTTTCTGGAAGACTCGGAGGTATATCACTCAAGCTCTGTGGGTATGAAAGAGAAAGCCTATAAAAATAGATTGTAACTACCAACTCTGAAAATCAGCAGGCTGGAAGCATTCATGCCATTGCCCAGTGCATGTGGGTCACAAGTCACGGCAGCATGTGGCACGCTGGTGCTCTGCTGCCAGAGGGATGCAGTGCAGCATGGCATCCCATTCCCATCAACCCCCAGCGGGATTTAGAGCTCTTGGAAAACTTGATCCGTAGTCTCAAAACAAATGCTGGAGCTGGGATATGGTGGATGGGAGGCACTAGTGGGCAATTCTGCTTCAAAACGCTCCCAGTGAGTTTCAGAGCCTGGACGTATTTAACTTTTAGCAAAGCAGCAGCAATCAGAAATCTTTTCTTCGTAGACACAAAAGTGTCTGTGGCGAGGTCTCCTGGATAATGACGGTGATGCACATTAGCATATATTTTCTTGAGAACTGAACTGTCATAAGGCTAGCCTTGAAAGCTACTTGGAGTATTTACAGCTTTTATGAGACCCCCGGGAGAGAATAATCTTAAAGTACTGCAGACACTGCTTGGAAGAACTGTGAAAAACATTCAATTTAGGAACAATTTTGCCTCCATCTAGCTATTTTTTGTAAGCGCTTGCTCCTGCCACCGATTATTTCCTTGCCTGGATCTTCTCTGCCATAGCAGTGGGTCACAGCAGAAGTGACTTTGATGACCCAAGCAGAGAATTAAGGGTTTGGACAGGGAAAGAGCAGCACCAGGCAGAAAGCTTCAGGACAGAAAGCGGCATCTTCATGCAAATACCTCTTTGGAAATAAGAAAGAGAGGGAGAGACATGCAAGAAGACAAAGCAGCTGAGTTGTCTCTAAACAGCATGCTTTTCATACTTTTCAGGAGGCATCAGTGGATTTCCGAGTCTACCCCAACGCATGTGTTGTGTCCTATTCCCCCATCCTCGGGATTCTGTAACCATGTCAACCAGAAGGGAAGACAAGGAAAGCAAGCAAAAAAAGGAAGAAGAAAAGGAAAACTCAGCCGGAAACCCACTATCTTTTGGATTATGCAAAACACATGAGTACCTGATCCAGCTTTCTAAATTACAGGGTTTTACAGTGTTCTGTTTATAGTGGGATGTCACAAGTTGTGAGGATCTGCTGTATCATTATGGGAGCAGATGCCAAACTTAGATCTCTGCATGTTTATAAAAAGGCTCTCGCTTGCTGTAGTGCTGCAGAGAGGTTTCAGAGCTTATTGGCAAGTTTGGAGGATGGGGATAATGTTTGCCCAGGGGCGTGTGCGTGCGCAAACACAGCTGCGAACACGGCGGCATATGGAGCTGCTCCCTCTTGCACACGCAGGCAGGCATGGGCACAGGCTGCCGTGAGCAGCAGTGCTTTGCCAGGCTGAAATACCTATCCCATCCAGGGGTTGCCTTGTCTGGTCATTTAATTACAACTGCGCTGCCACCATCATTACTTGATTGTCATTTTTCTATTGCTTAAATACTTCAGTACAAGGCAGAAACAATCCATTCTGGCGTATTCCCTGTAAGTAAATAAAAATGGTAAGTCAGGAGACTCTGAGCAGACAGCTTGGACCAAATATAACAGGCAGAAAATTCCTCTAGCTATCTGGTAGATAATTTTTAAATGGTAACAACAGCCATGGAAATGAAGAGCGCTTTAAATGGTCTGAAGCCATACAAACATTGCCACTGAGTAGTTTGCCGCACCTCAGCTCAAGCACACAGGGAGCTACACCCAGCAGGCAGAAAACAAGCCTTGAGTCTGGTCTTGGCTTTGCCGTTGGCTCACCCCAAGCCTTGGAAATCATTCTGAGTGGGACAACCTGGGAACAGCAGCAGTCCCATCCCTGTGCTGCTCCATGGGACCTGTTGGATTTGCATCCCTTGGAAATGCCCCCTGGCTGCCTCAGGTGAGCAGAGGAAGGAGGAACTGCTGGTGGCTCAGGGGGCTCATGGCATTACTCACGGTGCGGGTGCCAGCATCCAGCACCCTGTATCTCCTGGGCAAGCGATGGGACGCTTATGAAAATAGCAACTCCTTCCCTGTGTGAAATAACCCAGGAGGAGCATCAAGTGGTGCCCCTCTTTGCAGGCATTTGCCAAAAAAATAAGTGTGTGCCTGAATAGAAAAAGAAATAAAAGAATTCTTGGAGCTTGTCTTTGGGGCGCAGCAGCGTGAATGGCATGTTTTATTCAGCGAGGAGCAGCTGCACTACCTGGAGCAGAAATTCAACTTGTTGAGGCCTAATCTAGGTAGATCACTGAAGCTTCAGAGAGTCTAAACAGCCAGAGAGCAGATCTCTTCTTTGTTGCAAGCAAGATGATTCTGCAGTGGAGGCTGACCTTCTGCCTTCATCTCACCCAGCATGACCCTGGTGTGTCAGCCGTGCACACAGACCCTGCCCTCTGACAGGGATTTTCATGACGCTGAGACCCCCGGGGGGGGCATCTTGTGGCTATGCCCTCCACAGTCTGACACCCCCAATGCCTTGCTTTTTCCAAGGCACTTGTGCAGTTCCCTTGCCTCATCTGCAAGCCTCCTCCAACACCCCATCCTGTGGGATCAGGGCAGGACCCCGAGGATGTGCTGCGGTTCTCAGCTTCCGACTCATCTGGAAACCTGGGTTCAGCACTCTGCCAGTGCCTTTGCTGCTGCTCCATGTATTGGGCAAAAATTCTGGGTGCGTTCGAGTCTGCAGCCTTCCTCTGCTGCTTGAGGTGAGACAGATGAGGTCGTGACATGTTTTCCTTCTCCTTTCTTCTGTGTGCTGGGATTCGGAAGATGAAGTTAGTAAAATTCCTCCTGTTCAGGGCAAAGAGCAAAACTTGCAAAGGCAAAAGCCTGGCAAATAAAATCCCTCACATGCCCAGAACATGAGGCACTAGGTGACACGCCGGGGCTGGGCTGGAGGGAGGCAGGCAAGACCCCCTGCTGCCAAGGCTGCCTGTGCATCTTGCTTCCCCCTGACAGTTATTGAGGGTCCACGGTGCCTTTTGCTTCCCTGAGTTGAAGGATTCCCCTTCCAGCCCTCAAGAGCATGTTAGCAGAGGGATTCCCCTTCTTCCCTGTGACCCAGCAGCCTCTCCCTGTATTATCTCCCTCTGCACGGCCGAACAAATAGAGAAGCTGAACTGAGCCATCCTCCCCGCTCTTGCTCCAACTCCCAAAGTGCCGACAGCTCCGTTCTGAACCATATCTTCAATATTTCATATTAAGTGCGTGCCGAGCCTGGAGTTTCTCTTAATGATTTTGACCCAGCTTTTTCTGTTTTTAAGCTACATCTCTGTTGGCCACGGAGCAGTGCATGCTGCTCCCAAGCTGCATGTCCCAGTGCAGCTTGTAGTCCTTGTACACACCATGGAGCCCAATTCTGGCTGGACCTCTGGGTCTGTAGTGGAGCAGTTGTGTTGGTGGGGATGGACCGGAGAGGGTGGGGAATGAAGCCCACTCGTCCCAGCTGGGACACTGCATCCAGCAGAGAGAGGGGCTGGCCAGCACTCACTGCAAACGGCTCCCAGCATGAAAAATGATTTAGGGAAGATGGTTTAAAAATCAGGATGATTAATGTATGTGACTTTGCTGGCATGCTGGAAAGGATAAATTAAGACGGAATGGGGAAGCAGGGCATAAATTCAGAGGGTGTCTGCATGGGGCTGGTGTAGAGGAAGGCGAGGCTTAGCCTGGGCAGCCCTTGATGCCTTCCTACCAGCTAGCTGAGGCTGCTGCCGGAGAGGATGAAGAGGGTACATGGTTACCTATGCGCTGCTCCGCCACTGGGACCCCATGCACATGTGGAGGTTCCCCTCGGCAAGGATACATGGTTTTGCTCAGCTGGATCCTCTCCCATTGCATCCCGACATGAGCACACAAAGTTAAATTACCTGCACGGGAAGGATCCAGGAGTTGTCCTGGACCCCCTTCCAGAAACACAGGAATAATCAGTGAAGATAAGGAAGCAAAAGGTCTGTGTGTCTGGAAAAGGAGACAAGGGGGAGAAAGGGAGATTTTATTACTGAAATTTGCCAGAGAGAGTCTTTAATAACGTAATTCATCTTTCTGTCAAATACGTCACATTAGTGTAGTGAAAAGGAACTTTCAGAAGATGAATTAAGACTTAAATACATTAAAATGACTTAAGAAATATTTAAATACAATACAATTTATTTTTTGTGTAGGCTTGTTTCAAGCTGAAGTGTCTCTGCCATTTCAGTGGCCAGTACAAAGCCCGGGAAGTATGTGTGCAGCTGTGCATAAGCAATGCCACTTCCACTAGAAACAAGTCTTAAATCAGTCTTTTCTTTGGACCAGAGATAAGCTGGATACAATTAGCTGGCACAGGACCGCTGCCAGCAGTGAATGCAAAAGCTGCAGAAGTCCCCTGCAAAGCTCCTGCGTACCCCCTGCCCCTTGCAAGCAAGGGGGAGCTCAGCAAGGGAAATGTCGTGCTTCGGCGTTGGCTGCTTTTAAGTGCTGGTCCACTTGGCAACCTTCACCCAAATGCTTCCACCTGCTGCTTCGTCCAAAGGGATAAGCATTAACAAGGGCATATTTAACTTACTGCGCGAGAAACACCACCCTTCTTTGCAATATTCTGAAAAGAGAAACATATCTCAATTTATCACCTCTGAGGCAGTGATTCCATATAGCACCAGATACAGCTCGTGGATGGTGCTGGCTGGGATGGTGCCAACAGCCAGGGGGACGCTGCTGTGCCCGTGCAAACTGGCTCTGCCCCTACCAAGCACAGCTAACCGGGCTGCAGGCAAGTGCTGAGGAAAGGGAGAGCCTCCTTCTCCTGAAACATCACTTCTGTTCTGGCTCTGAACAAATGCATTGGAGAAAAGAGAGCGGGGGGGGAAGAAAATTACCTGGAGCTGCTTCTTGTTTTCTGCAGTGTTAGGACTAAAAATAGCTTAGCAGAGACTTTCTGCCTGTGGGTGCTGTGCACGGAGCAAGCACCCACTCCTCCCTGTTGCAAAAGTCAGAGCAGTCCCTGCTTGCAGTTATTTATTTGTTTGTCAGTCTTGTGGCAGGGGCTTTGTTTGACTTTTAGGCCGCTTTTGCTTCTCAACCACAAGTGCTTCATCAGAGAGAAGCCATAGGAAAATGCTGAGAGTAATTCAGCTTCGAGGAAATAAAAAGTGGAGGGGATGCTGAAGCACAAAACTCAGTGAATGCAGGATGCGCTGTGCTGCAAAAATTGAACTTTCCCTGCTGTAGAGGGCTCTTTGAAAGCATTCAATTATCTCCCCGCGCCTGTAGAAAACGTTGGAATTGCTTCCCAAAGTCTTTAAAGGCTCTCTGTATAAAAGACACACGGCGCTCTGTGGTGGAGGAAATGAAAAACCCTCAACAGCAACCTGTTTGTGTACCTTGGGAGAGACAGGTTCATCTGGAAATGTCTATGCCTGTGCCTGCCTCTTCGTCCCGCTCTTCCTGGAGCCTGGTCTGCTCTCCATCCAGCTCTCCCTGCGGACGCACAGTTTGCCCAGGGAAAAGCCAGCATACCTCCACTTGGGCAAGGAGAGAGGCAGAGGACACCCGCCCCCAATACTTGAGAAGGGGATGAATAAAAGGAGAGGTAGACGGTCCCTGTCACGCCAGCACGGGAGAGTGTGGGACCACTCGGGGACGGAGAGTGCGGGCAGGTACATCTATCCTCTCCCGGCACTTTGGCAGGTGCAGGATTGGCATCCATCTGAGGTCATGAAGCTAAACGTAGCTGGATTTAAAGAGCTGCCTAATCTTATGATCAATAATAACATTTGTAAGGGTGCCTAGGAGACGGAGGGCTAATCAGCTCTCACACCGAGGGTGGTGAGCTAATGGCTGCAGAGGTCAGGAAGCGTTTCCCCCACAGCACGCGGCTGCCCAGGTGCCTCAGTGGGCGGTCGTGATTTCACCTCCCTCTGAAGCAGGGGACACTGGTTGCTGCCGGGGGCGAGGTGTCAGCCCGGACGGACCAGCGTGCCACTCAAACTATGTCTACATAATTACAATCAGTGCATGGCATCCATGCTTCAAAGCCACCCTGGGAGAGCCGGAGGGTGATGACTGTGACCGGAGGGAAGGGGGATGTGCAGAGCCCTCCCAGGACTCTCCCAGCCCAGGCTTCCCTGCTCCAGCAGCCCGGTGAGGGGATGCACCTGCTGCTCCTCCTGCGGCATCCCGTGATGGGTGAAGGCAAAGGGAGGAGGAGGGAATATTCTCTCTGCGCTCAGACTCAATCACCCCTGAAAAGTGTTTTCCCAGCTGGCCTCCCCATCCCTGATGCTCGGCCGATATCGCGAAGCCTAATGGAGAGCAGGGAGGTTTCAATGCTGCAGAAGCAAGCAGCGGTGCTTTCAGTCTGGGTGACCTTCGCGCTGTCAGAAAACGTATCCTTTCTGAGAGTCCGCAGGCTGCAAACATCCCCCACCGCCGGCTTAAACGAGACAAGAGGCTTTCGCTGTACGGATAATGTCGTTAGGGCAAACTGGTTTTCTAAGATCACAATTCTCCAACTATTAAACCGCAGGTGCGGTAACTCTGGTTTTGTCTCCTTTCCTAGAGCCGGCTATTACCAGGCACGCTCATTATTATACTGTGCAGAAATCCCTCGGAGTTATTCCAACATATAATCCATGTCAAAATGCAGAGAGACCCCGTTGCCACGCTGCATGCATATTTATGGAGCATGATCCCGGGGCGGGGGAGAGCTGGTGCCGGGCGAGGACTTGCAGATAGCACCCTTCCACACCGTCAATCTGGCCCGCTTTCCCGCTGCCGTCGTATCTTTAGACATAGCCTTCTGCCTGAAATGCAAACTGATGAGTTAACAGATGTGACAAATAACTGGTATATAATTGGTGTAACTTGTCAGAGGCATTCTGGCACGCTCCTGGTTGTATGTGCTGCAGTCATGCTGCATTTTAGACTCCCCTGATCTCCGACTCCTGTCTCCACAGAACATACAAGAAGGATCTGAGCTCACGTATGGCACACGTACAGGAAGAGAGTGAGAGCTTGCACTTGTCTTTCACTTCCTCATCAGGAGGCATTATCCTCCCCTCAGCCCGAGCTGCGTGGAAGTTGGGGACAACATAACTAAGCCTACCCATGCAACATCGCTGAAAGGCTTCCTGCTGGGGTTGGACCTGATGCCCACTGTTTGCTGGAATGCCATCCAATGTCTGGGGGAAAGCTAGCAGATTAGAGACTACCTGAAACCAAATGATTTCACAGGGAGGGAGCAGTTCTTTCCAGGGGCACGTCAGGTCCGGAGGGAGCCCTGGGGCTCCTGTCTCCCTGCCACCCTGCTATGGTCGCTGGCCCTGAGCAACCCCTGGCCATGCAATTGTGCTTTCGCAGGCTGCTGAGCGCAAGTTTAACATCTCAACGTGGGCTGCTGCTGCAGTGTCTCCATGGATGCCTCCGTCGCCACTGGTGGCCTTACTCACCGTAATGGTGTCTTCCCCTCTCTCTAGTCTAAGCTTCTCTCCTCCCCTCTCTGTCTCTGTTTCCTCAGCAGAAACCCATTAGTGCCTGTGATATATTTTCGGTCAACCTCGACTAAGTTTTCCCTCTTGCCTTTATTTTATGTTCTCTGCAGGATTTCATGAGCTTTAGAATATTTTGCTTCCTTTTCCTATGACGTATTTTATGAGGTTTTAATTATTATTGTTTATTATTATGGTGCTTTAATTGTCTGTTTGGGTCCCTCTGAGCCCTTGAGTGAGCAATTTATAAATAACAGTATTTTTATTATTACTATTATTCGTCTAGCTTTCTCATGTTCTCCACATCTCCCCTCTGCCCCTTTCCTCTTTTACAGGCCTATATGTTAAGTTCCTTCATCTCTTCTCGTAAGTCAGACCCGCTGAACCCTCTCAGCTTTGTTTCTGCACGCCTTTAATACTTTTTTCCTGTTTTTACTGAGATGCTTCGAAGTGTAACTGTGCTGGAGGAGTTATTACCAGGTGTAGCCTTGCAGCGACGAAGTGGCCGGCCTCGGGCACCACCTCGGACTGAGACCACACTGCGTTTCCCATGCTGCCCTTGAGGAGCTGGGATGGATAAGGATCATTGCTCTGCCACAGCAGCAACTGCCTATTGTTACAGGTGAAAGCTGGGGGACAGTGCACTGCTGCTCTCCCCGGGTACGACCCATCACTGGGGCTGTGTCCGAGGCTGAGGAATGAGGGGCAAGCGGAGGAGTGGCCTGGGTGATAAGGAAACACTCCGTGCCCTTTGGCTGGGGCTCTCCAGCAGTGGGAAAGGTGGCTGCAGGGACCAGCAAGGTGCGGGTCTCCCTTGGGTGCTTGTGTGGGGATAACGTGAAGGGATGCGGAGCTGGGAAAGCAAGAGGGGTGGATACACCTCCTTGCAGGGGGTCAGCTCCTGCCAGGGCTGCTGAGCTACCTGGCAGAGACATCTGGCTCCTTCAAAAAGGTCATAGCTTTGCTGGTACAGAAACACCACCTGGGATTTGCTCCGTTTCTCTGTGAGCGACCTGTTCTCAGCCTCTCCTGAACCCAGGTACCATGTTACAGAGCACGGTGTGCTGCTTTGCTATGCTTTGCTTTGCTTTGGTGTCTCTGACTTGAAAGGTGGCCTTTGCCTGGTGTGGTGGGCAGGCAGGGGTATGTGTGTGCATGCGAAGCTGTTTCTTTACACCAGGAGCTGCAGTTGGTAGTGCCTGGGTGGCTGGGTTTGTTTCTCCTGTACGCTCTCAACAAATATCTCTGCTAATGAGTTTGCTGGCAGGAACAACTGCATGGACAGCAGTTTTGAAGCCAGTGCCTACTAGAAATGAATTTTGAGCTCATAAAGACAAGGGCTGTCAACCAGAGTCCAGTGCTAGATGTGCCAGTCACGGGACGGGTGGCCAGGACCGAAATCCCTGCATGGGGCTGGCCATACAATGACAAGGACAGGCATGGGAGAAAATGATAAAGTTTTGCTCCCCAACAACCTGAGAAGGGAAGCAGAGGGAAAATGCACATTATTGTTTGCCAGATACCATTTGCCAGACTCCGCTTTTGTTCTTTTATCGGAGGACTAACCTGCGATAGGCACCACACTCCCTTGGCTCTCTCAAGCTGCCAGACAGCATCTTCATTCCCCCACAAGCCCAGGTCTCACGGCTGGCAGGTCTAATGAGGGGGAAGCAAATCCAGGCTAGCAAACCAGCATACGTTGTATCTCTCTCTGGGAAAAGATTTTTAGAGCCGGATTAAATGGGGTTTGGGAAAACATCTTCGGGATTGGAGCTACAAATGACTTTCTGATCAAAACAAAAATGTTCATTTTGAAAACCAAAACTGTTTCATTAAACATGTTTGGGCTTTGTTTGTTTATGTCAGAAGTGATAGGTTTGCTGGGGCCTGGAAATTGAAAACTTTTAAGTGTTCTTCTATCTTGGACTTTCAGTGAAAAAGCAAATGTGTTTCAAAGGTGATATGGAAGAATAAAAACAATTAAAAATTTATTTCCCAGGAGAAAAAGGAAAGATTAGAACTATCGGACAAAAGCTCACGTGTCTATTTTCAGGCAAACTTCTCAGCTTTAAAGGTAGGAGATCGCATCTGGTATGAATAGAATCGCACAGGGCCCTTTTGTGTCATTTGAAGCTGGAGAGGGGAGTCCGCCTAGGGATGCAGAAAGGTTTTGCTGACACCTGACATTTGAGGCAATCTGCCCTTTTCCAAAGGCAAACGCCTTAGAAGTATTTTCATGAGCGGTAGCGATAATCAGGCTGAAATCCCAGCTCCCCTGAAATCAATGGGCTCCTTTGCAGCCACCATAATGGAGCTAAGCATCTCTCTCCTAATCTCTGCCCAGGATGAATTTGTAGTGGCAGCGTGGTGCAGGGCTTTTGGAGGAAGGGACCCCTGTGATGCCCAGAGCTGCTCATCCTCAGCCCTTTGGTAAAGAGCCTCCCGAATCTGCAGGCAGAAAATGTAAAGGAAGGAGTGGGGAGAGGGACCAGGAAGAATAAGGAACATACTGAAGGAAAATGGGTAAAATGATTAAAACAAAATAATTCCATGTGCTACAGAGGACTAGCAAGAAAGCATGGGCATGTGGAGTAGGACAAAGCAAGCAAGGCCAAGTCCAGACTTGAAAGACCAAAAGGAAAGGCAGACCTTATAAAAAATCAAGGAAAGGTGGAGCAAAAGCAACCTCGAAGCTGAGATGCTGCTGAGGAGGTAGAGGCAGAGCCTCCCCAGTGAGGAAGGATGCTGCACGTGGGGGAAGAGCCCCAGGAAAGGGCACAACATCACCCTTCGAACGACCTGCCACGTGGGTATCCGTCCCAACTTTCGTGCTGCTTATTTTACATCCATTAAAAATAAATGTAGCTTCTGGCTGTTTTCAGTACCTAGGAAACAGTTAAAGCTGTGTGCCTGGCATGTAATTCAGCAAAAGACTTAAGGACAGGCCATGACCTCCTTCCAGGGCTAAGACAAGTCAGAGCAAACCTCGGGCGCCACAGCCGGTGCTGAGTGAGGGGATCTCTTCCATCTGCATTGCCTGAGAGCATTCAGCCTTCTCCTGCCCGCTGTGCCAAGTGTTGGGAACCTGGGGCAGGACCCAAGGCAGCTCCTCACTGGCCTGCTGGGGACTGTCTCTGCCCACCTGGGCTCAGCCTGGAGCAGCAGCTGCTTTCAGACGTGCCTGGTCTGTGCGTGCAGAGCTGATGGGAAGGGCTCTCCCAGCACCCTTTTCCTCGTGCTGAGCTGGTTGACCCGTCCCTGTGCTGGCATGACACCTCTTCTCCAGGCTCTGCCTTTTTGGCCTCTCTGCTAACAAAAGTATAACCAGTTCCAACCATCCCTTGGCTCTACAAAAGGGACCTCTTGGTCCCCCCTCTGGTTTTCCCAGAGGGTTTTGCACAGGCCAACAAAGTGGAAAAATGATAGGCAGCGTGCAGCCTGCTGCCAGTGGTCTGGTCTCGGGTGAGGATCCTGCCATAACCAGCACTGCCGACCCACAGGTTCCTCTCCCAGGACAGGCTCTGGCTGTCCCTGTGTGTGGGACAGCATGTTCCCACAGGGATGCAGCCGTCCCTTGTCACCGGAGTGCTCTCCTGTGGCTCTTCCCTAGGGGGGATTTTGAGCAACGTTGGTAAAATTTCAGCATCTTTCATTCAGACAGGTGGCAACTGCACTTCAGCCAGTGAGAATCGCCTTGCCGGGGAAGCGGGATCTGTGCCCCACCACAATTGAATAGAATTATCTTTCTCCTACTCGGTGAGTCCTCTGGTTTTCAACCCTTTTCCAAGAGATGATAATCTGCAGGGCATAAGGTCGCTCTCAGCTCCAATTCAGTCAAGAGGGATGAAGAGTAGATGTATGGCAGCTCTGTGCTTTGCTGTTATCCCAACCCAGGCTGGAGCCTGGGGCGGCTTGGCTGGCACCACCCATGCAAAGCCCGTAGCTCCCAGCGTGTCCCTGAACCTGGCGTCAGGAGCACAGTGCAACAGTCCAACAGCAGTGGGATCCTGGGGACTGGGCTCTGTGGCTCTGCCGGAGCCTGGATGCATCCTGCTAACAAAAGAAACCCGCGTTTGAAACGAGGCAAAACTGAACGGCCCTTTGCAAAGTGGAAGCAGCTGGCTCAACTAATTAAATGTTAAAAATTCCAGCAAGACGAGCATACCAGAAAACAAACAGGCACGACAGCCAGGATGGAAAGAGTTGGAAGGGATCCGTGCAGTTCCCTGACTCTCCCATATGTGTCTGTACAGACACTGGCACCTGCGCAGCCATGTGTTCCTGTGCCCGTGTTTATGTGCTTTAGCGAGTGTTTCCACATTGATCCGTACAGATCAGAGACCATAGGGTTGAGCACCCCCACATCACCCCACACCTTCCGTGTCCACGTTCACGTATGCATCTGGCCATAGAGACCCACGGTGCTCGCCTCCCTGAGCCTGCCGCCGCGCCTGGGCGGGATGGCTGCCGCAGGCAGCTCTGCCTTGCCTGCCTGTGCCAGGAGGCATCTCCATCGGTCTTTATTTAATGGCTTGGGGGAGGGGGGTAAATATTTGTTAGCAGCGGTTTTGCAAATCACCACTTTGCGGAGAGGAAATAAGAGACATCCATTTGTGCTAGCGCTATTAAAGATTTTCTATAAAGTGCCTACATTTCCAGTACAGCTGAATGGATTTCACTGCAGAAAACTGCTAGGACAGAGCAGCACAGCAGAGGAAAATATCATATACAATGATTCACAAACACATAAAAATACCCTTCCCAGCTTGTCTATTCTTCCACTGCACAACAAACACCTTGTGACTCATTCTCAAATGTATGGATGCGTTTGAAAATGAAAGTTGGATTTGAACATTGTTCATTAAGACCTGGGATTAGTTCATTTCTCCATTTAGCTCTTAAAAGCTAGCATGCCAAGTCAGGCTAAAACAGATTTTAAGGTTGTCTTGGTCACAAGTCAGCTCTAACAGGCACGGTATTTTTCTACAGCAATGTTTCTGTATTCAGCTTTAAAAAAAACAAACCAAAACAAGCTTAATTCCTTGCTTCTTGCATTGAATTAATCAGATATCTGAAGGTAGGTGGAGGAAAAAAATCAACGTTTTTCTTGGCAGGCACATTTAATTTGAAGGGCCGTAGCTCTTCCTACAGACGACAAGATCACAACGTTTAGAAGATAAAGAAAGGGGATGGAGGGCATCCATGGAGTGACAGCCATTTGAACGCCCTGCCGCTGGCAATGGCAAAAATCAAGATATTAGTGCAGAGCCAGTAGGATGATTTACAATCACACATTGATGCAGCATTCTTTTTACAAACATGTCACCTCCCACCTTGGAAGAATTGTTAATGAAAAGTTGCATCAGCTATTCCAACGCCTGTCACCCAGAAAGGCACTGCTGAATGCTGCTAGACGTTGTACTCAGAGCTAAGGTTAGGAACCGCACCAGGGCTGCGTTGCCATCTCTGACCACGATAGATGTTTACCCATCACTGCTGTGCACCAGGGAGCCCTGTGTTCAACAGCAGAGGCATAAGCACCTTCTCACGGGAGCATGAGCGAGCATGAGTGCGCTGAAGAGGAGCGTGGTACAGGGAATGGCTGAAAGGACATGAGTCACGCAGCAAAAATGGACCAAAGCAGAAGTGATGTAGTTCACAGCTTCAACATCTGAATTCCAGGCAAGCTTGGAACTGGCACTGCAGTTACATGTGAGGCTGCAACATCCTCTCCTTCCTCTGCCAGTGGGGAAAAACAGCAGAGCTGTGCTTCCTGCTGTCCCTAGGTATATTTAGGCTCGTTTAATGACAGTATAGGGCAGTTTGATACAAACATATGGATGATGTGATGGCATTTTAATGATTACTCAGCTAAACAGTTGTTGCACCTACCCTTCACAATGCCTAATTCCACATCAGGGATTGGGAATGGCTGTCCTAAGCACATGGGTAAGGTTTCTATTAACAATGCTCTGCCCATAGGAGATGCCCTCTAAGGTTAGATTTCTCCCAGGCTATCAGCAGAAGAAATACCACGTGAGCAAGGCACCTAATCGAAAGCGAGGAAGCGGCCAGCATTGCAATGCTCAGGGTGTCGAACGCTCACTGCCAGCCGGCTAAACGAGCTCTAGGCCAAGGCAGCAGTTCCCCTGCATAATTTCATAGGACCAATACCTTTGTGAGAAGCACAAGCTGCTTGTGGGCAAAGAATCAAAATTCATAGAATAAATTATACGCGCTAAATTATTTGCCCAGCTTTGTTGATTATCTGCAGTTAAAAAGTTGGAGAGAGCTGAGCTCCTCCACACATAAACACCAGACGGATGCTTGTAGTCAGGAGGTACTTGGGCTTGGCAGATAGGAGAAATTCCAGCCCCAGAGAGGAGCGGGGTGCCTATGGCCCCCTCTCCCCTCTGGCAGCCTCTGAGGTCAGGCCAGGTGGCAGCCCTGTCATGCAGGTGAATACGGTGCTGTACCGAACAGCCTGGTAGGGTTTACTACAGCATTACTCAGCGAGCTGCTGTTTGATGATGGTGCTCCTATGTGTGAGGGGGATTTACTGTTTGCTAACTGAATGAAACAAGGTTTACAGTATTACCTGTATGTTATAGAGCATTTAATGTCATAAATACAGTTCAGTGTAAGCATCAAAACAAGCTCTTGGGTTGCTCTCTATGGCTTTTCCAGCCCTAATCCCTAGAAATAGTGCCAGTCCTACAATGGAGGTTGCAGGAGGAGTGTGGAGAACTGCAGGAGCAAGGCAGGCATTTCAGAGATACTGAAATTTGTCTTATTTTATTCCAGTTTGGCGATGAGGGCAAGGACGATCAGGCAAATAGTTGTGGAAAGGAGTCTTCTGTAGTTCAAATCTGCTGATACATAAACACTGTGAAGATGACCCTGAATATTCAGGCAATTCTCCAAGCTCCGTGCAAGACACCTGATGTGGTTTTAGTCCCATCAAGAGCATGTACTGGGTTTGCAGACCAAGCCTTGGATGCCCCACATGCAGAGATGAAGGCTCCCGCTCCTCGCGTGTCTGGCCAACCTCCGACTCTCTCTGCGAAGAGGAGGAAGCGTGCGGTGGGTCAGCGTATCAAAGGTCTTTGATTGAACCCGATGATGAATCGCAACTTGATGACTTCCTCTACATCAGTGGAGCTGAACTGGCTTGGGGAAACTGTTTGATTTAAGAAGAATAGGCCTAATTTTGGAAGTGCTTCACACCCATCAATCTAAGTGAAATTCATTTATCTGAGGCACAGCTGATATGTCTCCCATTTACATAGTATTAAGTGCCTCACAATCCTTGATATATTGAAGCTCACAGCAGGGGAAAAGGATAGCATTGCTATCCCCATTTTGCAGGCGGAGAACAGAATTTGCAGTGTAATCAAAAGAGTCACTGGAGTCAAACCAGCGCTCTGCCCCGAACCCAGAAATGGCATCCACCTCCCGGGCACGCTGCAGCTCCGAGGGTCTAAGTGAGCATGGACAAAGCAGCTGCCTATACATTTGGGCATGACATACAAGGGGGAGCGGACAGAAGGAGGCTTCAAAGCATCTTCCATCTCCAATCTAACACGGTTTTATGAAGTGTTTGCAATAGCTTCTCAAAGGCAGGGTTGGAAGGCAGACTGGGAATCACAGCAGTATCTGACGGAAGAGATACTTAGAGAGAAGAGACATATGGCATCTTAAATAAAATGAACCTACTCAATGGTTAATCTCCACTTGAAAAATGTCCAGGACAGACTCGTCCGTCTACCGTTGCACTCCCCACCATGCAGCCTGCTGTCCAAAGATGCAGACGCCGCAGTTAACACTGTGGCTCTTCCCTGCCACTGCCTGGATGGGCCAGCCCCTTCCAAACCTCATGCTGGTTCGAGACCTCCCCGCGATGCAGCCCAGCAGTGCTCTACTTAGGGGAGGACAGAGGATCCTGGCAAGTACCCTCAGCCACTGCCCAGCTCCCTGGGGTGGCTCTGCAGCCCACCAATGAGATGCTGGCCTCCAGCATCCCTGGAGTCACTCTCCACCTGCAAGCAGACGATGCTGGCCTCTCCATCCCCAGCCCGGTGATTCTGGCCACACAATGGACGGTGTTACGCTTGGAAGGGAGCAGGACGAGTGACAACCTGGTGCTTGCCACAAAGTGTTGCTGTTTCACCAGCTGATGTTCCCCTGATGCTGGCCGCTTGCTCTATGCACCAAGGTATGGTCTGGCTTCAGACTAACAATGCTGCTGCATGTCAGTGGCAAGGGGTTTTCAGGGGAACTGAAGGTCATTCCCCACCCCTTGCCGGGTCCTGCCCAGGCACTTCCACAAACTCCAGCCCAAGCCAGCAGATCGAGGCACAGAGGCTGGGGAGTTGGTGGAGTTGAGGAGACTGGGACCCTCAGCAGCAGCCTCAATTTGTCAGCCTCCTTTCCAGCTCTGTCCTTGGTGGCCAGAAAACAGTAGTAGGCAGGAAAAACAAGTGCCTCTTTCCCGCAACTCTCTGTGGGCACTTAGGACAATGATGAAATACTCGGGCAATCATGCAATGTTTATTTAATGCCAAAACTATCCCAGCCACTTTATAAACAAGCATGAATAATGGGAGGGGGAGGGGCAGAAGTTTCTCTCTCTTCCTTTTGGATCTTCTGAGTATGCACTTCTGCCGTGATTTATCCTTGTTGCAACCTTATCGACTCACTGGAAATGTAAATCAAGCAACCCAACATTTTGCCCGGAATTCCAGTTATTTATACATAGATTGAAAGGCTATAATTATGGCTGCTAAATACAGCCCGGCAGAGAGGAGAGACACAGGTGTCCATCTTCTCAGAGGTTAGGGATGGAAAAGTCCATACTGGCTTCATGCCCGTCTCTGCGGATTAGAGGCTCACTTGTGCTTTTGCTGCTCCGCTGACGTGGAGGACAGGGGAGCAGAAGCTCTGGGCTGACATGCGGAGCAAGGATATATTTAGAGTTTGGCAATTAGTCCGTCGGTCTTTTGGAAAGGACCTGACAGCGACTCTCCCTTTTTTCTACCTGGTACATCCAGCCTGTTCTGGGAGAGGAGAAATCGATGAATCCTATGTGTGATTCTCTTCATGTCTCCTCCAGGAGCCAGTGTTTCTTGGAAGGGGATGTTGTGCTTTGCACTTGCTGTTGATGCGTGTTCATTAGCAGGCACAGTTTTTGTGGACAGCATCCATATGTGCCGCATCCCTGCTCCCCACCATTTCCAGCGCCTGGGCCCAAGCAGCTGTCTGGCAGTGGTGGAGGCCGGGGGCAGGACAGCCCTGCCTGCTGGTTGCCTGTGCTGGGCACCGCTGAACAGCGAGACACAAATTTTTTCTTTTGTGGTTGGAAGAAGGGAGCGGACATGGATGTGAGCAGTGTTTTACTTCCCAGAGGAGGACCCAAGGTATCAGGGAAGCAGCAGCAGCCATGGCTGGTCCATTGGAGTGCTCCTGAATATCCACATGACATCACTTTCATTAGCTGATTTGCTCCGGCTGTTGGGGAAAAGCTCCTGACAAGTGATTTAGCATCCTGGTGAAAGCATGATGCATTGGGAGATGTCCCTGGCTGCTGGCGCCTGGCTGCCAAGCAAACTTTCCTTGCTCCTCTTCTGGGTGCTAAATTAGTCTCTCTCCGCAGAACAGCGATCTGCTGTTAATTAAAGGATACCCAAGGAGGTGACAACACCAGCCTAGGTGAAAAGTAAAACATGCAAATGCTTCTCCCTTGTTGTTTGTTTCATCCTGTTGGCTCAACCCCACCCCACCCCCCAAATTAGAGCTTCCCTGGCCAGGGCTCATGATGGGGAGGCAACAGAAAGCCAGCGTGCAGGTGGCCCAAGCTGCTCCTGTCCATGTGCTGGTGGGACAGCACATTAAAATAAAATTGTTACATGCTCGAAGGGATTTCAGCTACGGCTGGGACGGTGGGAAAGAGATTAGCAGTGCTGCTTCCCTCCCTGGCACCAGCTTGACTGGCAGCTTGGGTAAAGAAGAGCCCACTCTAAATGTTCCCAGGGGTCCCAGGAGAAACTCATTACATCTAGACTGGCAATAGCCAGCAGTTCTGCTTTGTGAGCTGTGAAACTAATGTTTATCCACCACTCAGATTCAGTGCCATCGAAGGAGTGCGGGGTATTAAGCGGGAAGAACGAGAAGTACATTACGCGGCCTGCTACTGAAGCAGACCGTGGTAAGGAGGATGGGAGTGGGACCCCGTCCCGATGAGCCAACACAAGGAGTGATGGAGGGGTCTGCAGGGTCTCCCACACTTCAGCAAGGCTTATTCTCTGACAGCTCTCCTGCACAGGCCCACTGCCGACATGGCCTTCAGCTCAAGGCAGCCACTGCCCATTTCGTCTGTAAGTTGCCATATGCTTTAATAGCATCTCCCCCATCCCTTGTAATCTTGTTTTTTTCGCCACTCCCAGTCATCTCTCCCTCTCCTTCCCTCCCTCCCTCAGCAGCCGTAGAGCCAGCAGCAGCCCCACATGCCTGTTAAAGGCTGGAGAGCACCACGGCAGTGCCCATGGTACCCGAGCATCCCATGGCTGGGCGAGCACCAACGGTCTGGCAGGCAGGCTGAAGCCCGGTCCCTGTGGCGTGTCCCTTGCACAGCTTCACCAGGACGAAGTGCAGCGCAGGGGCCACTGCACGTTTCTCCAAGATGCCCTTCAGAGGCCCAGAGTGAGAGACATCTAAAATTCATAAATGCCAAGGAGGAAAGGAAGTGAGGACAACTAAATATAGATATCCAAACACCACCTGTAAGGCTACAAAAGCAGCGTGATATACGCAGCCTAAAAGATTCCTTGGACTTGAGCTTGGCAAAGCATTTAAGGCCAGCATGGAGACTGTGGACCCCGGCATTTTGCATGGGTATAGGTGGCTGCTGTGCATCCCCAAGCCTGTCCTTGCCCCTCTCCAGCGTGTGTTGTGATGCGCCTTGTCCCAGAGGCAGCACGCAGGTGTGGGGAAGGGCTTCTCTGGCTGACGCAAATAACGGTGTCCCAAGAGTCTCGCAGGGTTGCTTTTCCAAAAAGGACTGCATGGTTAGACCCCACCAGTGCCAGCATAATCAATGAATGTTGCTGATGGGTTTTCTTTGCAGACTGGGGCTGAAAGCAGGTTTCAGGAATTGTTTGCAGCAGCCTGTCTGGGCAGCTGGGGGAGGGAGCCTGAGAGCAGCTGTGATGGGAAGTGGCAGCAGGAGAGCCAAGCCGTGTGCCCGATTTGAACTTCCTTCCAAATATTATAAAGGAAGGAAAAAAACATCAGTCCCCCCCTACCAGCTTTTTCCCCAGTCATCTTCCGCTGGTAAACATATGTTACTGGCTGAGGAGCTGTAGGGAGTGGTCTGCCACGTCCCATAAGTCGTACCTAAGTACAGGGGCTGCCTGGAGCTTCCCCACCAAAACGTGTTCCCACTAGAACCCAGGGTTTCATCAGCACTGCAGGTTTGCATGGGAAGATGGAAGTGAAAACCCCCTGATGTTTCTGAGTTGAAATTGTCTTTTCTTTCTGTTCTGCAGGAAACATCACTGTTCACTTTTTCATTCCGCTTCAAGGGGAGCAAAATGGGTCCTGAAATGTCTGGGTGTCCTGTGGAAAGGAGATGCTGTTTTTTCAAAAGAGAATTGCATAGCAGAAGTAGCTGAAACCCAAAAAGAAATCCAGGGTTGTCAGAGTCTTCAATATCTCTTTTAATTGTTACTCTGGTGGGGTTTTCTCAGAGATTATATTTCCACAGTGATAACTGTTATCACTTTCTTTTATAGTCCTGGCTATTTGCAAGCTGGGAATGAGCAGGGTTGGTGTTGAGCAGAGTTTCCAGGACACGTTGAAAAGCAGAAAGCACTGGCTTTTATCTGCCCCGCTTACAAGGAGCACAACATTGTCCCCAGCGCTCACATCCCGGTCCTGGCTCCCCGCGACCTTATGGCCATGCCCTGCAAAGGCTGAATGCTGAGGACACACTGAAGTCGGCCAGGCGACTGGCAGGCTTCATGCCCAAATGCCATGCTAGGGCAGCACCTGGGAGCTGCAGAGCCAGCTGCCTTACAGTGCTTGCAGGATATGGCCCTTGTAAGTTATATGGCAATAGAGGAGGGAAATGGGATGCCAGGGACAGCTCGCTGCAAAGCACAACCTGTGTCTCTCTAGTCCCATAATTTTTGTTGGGAAGTTTTATCTTTTTAATTTGTTACATATCATGCATCGTCTGATTAATTATTGCTTCTCTGCAGGGAGGACGAGAGTTTATAGAGCAATATAGCATTAGTGTTAGCTTTATACACCCTCAAAGCCCAGAGGAAGCTCAGCAGAGTACTTATGCGATGTTCTGTCGATAATAATGACTCAGCATTTGGCCGGTTCGTGGGTATATCAGAAGCGCTTTATTAAAACGTACACAGTATATGCATCGAACATAAATACAGCTGAGAGATGCGGAATGTGCCGTGCCGCATACATATCAGTTGGCGCCTAGACTGGGGCAGCCTCGCCGGGAGAGCTCGGGGCTGGAGCCGCTCACTGGCACAGCCCTGCCTGCCTCTGCCTCTGCCTCTCCCTGCCTGCTCCACAAATCCCCAGCAATGTAGGAGTTTAATTGCCACAGTGGCCTGGGACGCATTGAACTGCTTGGCATGTCCTTCAGCTCTGCGAATGCAGAAATAGCCACAATAAAGCTCCATTTACAGCCACATCTCTCCATTGGCTGAGCAAGAGCCCTCTCCCTGAAGAAGCCTGTCCATCCAGCAAACAATACTAAGGAGGGTGTATAACTGATTGGGGAAGGTACTGCAGCAGGACTAACAGCAACGAAATGCAGTTGAACATTTCCAGCACTCAGTAAACCATGTGTCTTCATAATTTGACTGTACCCCGGTCCCCCAGGTACCTCCCAGCTCTATTGAACACCGATGGAGTTATTTAGAATCATAAATAATATTACCAAAGAGGGTCTGCTGGGTAAACAGAGTCGGTGTATAAATTGTTGGCGCACGATATTGATTGTTCTGAGCTGACTAATGAATTATTCTGTTTAAGGGGCCAGGGAAATAATGCTCAGTGTTTTCAAGGCAAGGGCCCTTTGAAGAATTTCCCCCTGGTGCTGCTGGGCTTTGTTGTCCCGGCCACCGCAGGCACCAAGCATGGCTGCCAGCAATTGCCACTGTCACCAGCCTGTGCGGCACAGCCGGCGGACCCCTCGGCGGAATGCAGCTGGGACGAGCATGTAGGGATGTATTAACGGTGGGAGCTTGTCACAGGCAATTCACAAACATTCCCCTAACTGTTGATCCTACTAGCTTCATGCTTTGCTCCTTGTTTCTCACCTTCCCCTCTTCCTTCTGTCTTTACACAGTGTCTTGCGAAGGGACCCGATGCGAGACACGCGGCTGCTCTTAGAGGTGCACCAAGAGCCTCGCCGCTGCCCTGGCCCTGTGCTGGCCAGCCAAAGCTTCCCACCACCTTCCCACCTCCTTCCTGGACTGAACACTTTTCCCCACATGTAGTGAACCCAGGCGCTTCTCCCACCTGTTTGCATTTTGCTTTATTTTGGGCTGGTGTCTGCTTAAATGGTTTTTTTCCCCAGAGATGTATTAGCTGCCTTAAGCCCTGCCCCAGGACAAGGAGAAATGAGCCATCCTTTTTAACAGAACTTGCTTTTTTTCTCCTCACCTGCATAATATGTTCTGTTAAATTTATAGGTTTTCAATCCCTTTGATGTAGGGGACTCAAAACACTTCCTCGCTAATCTCACGCAGCAGTGCCTGAAATGCTGAAGGCACTGACGAGGGATATGGCAGGGAACCAGACAACAATTATTGGCATTTTGGGGGCTGGGGCAGCATTAAGAGAAAGCTAATTTTAAAACAAATTATACCATTAAACCGCTTTTGGGGGATTTTTCCCTGCTTTTTGTGCTACAGGCTCACCAGAGAAGAGGCAAAGCTGGAGCACCCCGGCAGAGTGGCCACAGTGGCTGCAGAGGAGCTCACTGGGGGTTTGCAGGCAGGAGGAAGAGGACGGCAGCTTTGTCTGGGAACAAGCCTCTGCACTGGGCGAATGCACTTGCCCACCAACCATACCAAATATTTGTACAGGGTTTGACTCTTTCAAGCCAGTCACGCAAACCTCCCTCACAAGGCACTTCCTATTTTGCGATCAATAATCCGCACACTCCAAACCTTGCTTCCATCTTACATTTTGCATGCTTTTCTCTTAAGTTATTCAAAGTTGAAAGCAAAGAAAAATGGTACTGTAATTCTGCCTGCCACCAATTCAAAGATTTGGGGCTTTTGCTGGAGGAAGAGGAGTAACAAAATGTATGTTATGTAGGGCCCCGCACCTGGAATGCACCTTAAAGCTTTACAAAGAAACTTTGCATAGAGCATAATTTGCTGTTAGGAAAAGGCTGAATTGCTAGAATAGCATTTTCCTGCTGCCAGCCCTGCCTGAGCTGGTGCCCAGATGAGTGCTGTGCCGCATGCAGTGCTTTGGGGAAGAGCGGTGGCAGCTGCCTTCCCTTCTGAAGGAAGACATGAACTGAGACATGGGCCTGTTGCCGGAGCCCCTTCCCCAGGAACGTGGCTGCGGCTGCTGTTCAGAGGGCAGAACTTTAGGTCCCCATAACTAATACCGATTTTGCTGTAACACCTTGTATTTTAGCACATTGTCTTTCCTCTTTTCCACCCTTTGAGCTGTGATTGCTACTCCACCTTTTACAGGAAGCCCCATTATTTTCCGTCACAAAGAGAAGGGGGTCAATTTTCATAGCCCCTTTGCCACCCCATTAAGCATTACTGAATTCACCACTTCTCACCGATAGGGCAGTACTTCTGTCCCTGATCACTTTTCCTTTCTTCCTAAAGCTCATGAAGACACTTGCTTATAACTGTGGGTTTAATATCCAAGAAACCTAAGCGTTTGCTGAAACTTGAGCAAAAGTTTAAACATTGCCATGTCTTTAGCAATGGGCAGGATTAGCCACAGCCCTGGCTTAGCATCTTCCCAGAAGTCAAGTGAGGTTGTTCTCTGGATGGGCTTCGTTTAGTTACTGAAGGTTTTAGGGGCTCTTTAAGGATGCTCACCCATCAGCTGGGATCAGAGAACGTGGTTCTCTCCCACAAAGGGCTTTGCCCCATGGAAACGCATGCACGCCAGGCTCCGGAGCAGGATGCCTGGGACTGCGCTGGACTGCAGGAGCATGTCCTCACGGGAACCTGGCTGGATGAGCATGCGTGTTTGCTCTAGGTGCTCAAGGATGGGAAGGAGTTAAACCCAGCCACCCCAGGACATTCATGTCCAGCATGATTCAGGCCATTTAATTAGTGTCCCATGCTTGGCATATTCGATAGTGTTTTCCCCCCAGGGAGAAGCACACCAGCTCACATATATTGCCTGTTATCTTTCAAGTACTCAGAGCAGAATGCTTTTTCAGTAACCTCATCAAAGGATAAGCCAGGATTCAGATAAGCTTTTCAAGGAGGAAGTCAGGGTTATAATTTTCAGAGACTTCTGAATGTCACCTCCAATTTTCGGCTCCGCTGTTGGAGTGGCCGTTTTTGGAAGCCACCCAGCCTCAGATATTGAAATGGGTGACCTGTGGACTCAGGCCTCCTCAGTTCCTGGTCATCGTCAGTCTGGCAGATCCTGGAGTTGAAAGTGCTTGAGATTTCTGACTTTATAATAACGCGGTTTCTCAGAAGTGCAAATTACAGAGGAATTGGTGCTAAACTCCCCATTAACTATGGAGCCCAAGAAATCCTCAGTGTCCCAAATTACCTGTCACTTTCTCTGTAACACAGCATAATTCTGTCGCTTAAAAAAAAAAAAAATGGCCGTCATTTGACATTTCAGTGAAATTCCTAATTGACTGCGCAGCTTGCTTTGCAAGCCGGCTGTTCCCCACCTCTTGGCTGTAGGGCAGCATGTGTTTGGCGTGCCAACGCCAACGGTTTCTCCCCTGTGCATTGCAATGCTCCCCCAAGCCCCCATGCAAGACCCCGCTGGTGATGCTGCCCCTTTTATCAGTCTCTTTTGGGTGCTAGGAACCCTTCTGCAGTGCTCAGCTTCCAGACAGTGTGGCAATAAGGGTGTTTTCGAGGATGCCCAAGAGTGTGGGTACAAGCTTGAGGCTAAACATGCCGGAGGAAGAGGATGGCAGGAAAACTCCAGCTGAGGTTAATTTCAGAGTTAAACTGGCTGCTGTGCCTGTAATATACCCAGGTCTCATGGGAGAAATTAGCTTATTAGAAAGGATTTGAATATGGGAAGGTGGGTGATTTTCTGGAGTAGGAGACGGAGGACAGATACAGTCAGTCAATGGCATTGACAAGCACATAAGGAATTAGACTCTGAACTGGTTTTCTGAGGGGGGATGTTTTGATGTGAATTAGAAATGGCTTTTGGCCGTGTTTCCCAGACCACATTTTCAGCTTTCATTCATGACCATGAGATTTTCACAAAAAATTACCTAGACCAATTAAAAAGGACTTTTATGTAAATACGGAGGGGGAAACCCAGGAAAAAACAATGGCCAAAATGTTTTCTTCTTTCAACAAATGCCTGCTGGGAGGGACAGCAAGCACTTTGCCAGAGCTGGCATTAGACCTGCAATTTCTGCCTGAACTTTGGGGTTTTGCTGCATGCCTTTGGGCAGGCTGGTGAAACGCCTGACCACCCCTGTGCTGGGGGGGGCTGGTGGGCCCGTGTCCCAGTGTGACTGCCCCAGGGGGACCATCCTCACCCCAGTGGCTTTGTGCTCGTCCACAGCTGCAGTCGTCTCTCCCCCTTTGTTTTTCCAACGCAATTCCCATAACTTCAAAACGGCTGGTTGGGACTTATCCCAGCAGGGGAAGAAAGCTGGGTCCCTGGAGTCCATTTTCAAATGTACTCAGGTTTCAGTTTTGCTCCCTGTAAATGGCAGCACTGTTACACCGCCTTCTCTGGGAGATCTCCGGCCCTATGTAAGTGTATAAATCTAGTTATTCTACACTTAAAAACTCACTCCTGCTGCAGTTAGCAGCAGTGCTCCCAGGCCTAACTGCTCTCTCTGGCCTTAACTTGCCATCGATCTCCTATTTTCCATCCCCTTCCCCTGCTTTCAGAAGCTGTTTCCCTGCTGGGGCTGGGAGCACAGGTGGTACCCAGTGAGCCACGTCACCAGGGCTGCTGGCTCCCAGCCCCAGCTGCTCCTGCTCTGGCATAAAAGCTGGTACAGAGGAGTAGTTCCCTTTGGCTTGGCTGGGGATGGGGTTGCTTTGTTGCTGCTGGTCTCAGGGACAGCAATGGAGACAGCCAGGGTGAGTAGCTCCCAATCCTGCATCTCTCACTGCATCGGCTGCTGTGCGCTGGTGGGCTGGTCAGAGGTGTCTAAGGTGGGATCTCCCTGCGAGGGGTTGTAACCCAGATGGCAAACCTGGCATAAAAAGATTAATTGCTGGTGTCTGGCCATGGTGGTGGGCTGTTATTCTCTGTGCTGTCTCATCGGAGGACTGGGTGCTGGCATTTTAGCATGTCTGCCCTGTGCGTGGCTGGCTCCGCAGCCCCAGCAGGGATGGGGAGCTTTGGTGGCCCCTTAGAGGGGCTAGCCGAAGGTCAGGGGGTTGAGTTGGCTGGGTTTTACCCTCGGAGGTGGCTGGTGTTGGATCTCTGCAAGGATGGGTGCTAGCAGGCACCAAGGCTCTTAACCCCAATATGCTGTTCAGCTTTCAGCCACTGAGGAAGCATTTCTGGTTACAAAAAGACGCAAGCTAAAATCCCAGCGAAAACCTAAAACTGGCTCCGGCAACCCCTAGCTAGGCAAGGCAGAGGAGACAGGCAGAGCAAACATCCTGCCAGCTTGGTGGGGTGATGCTGCACGAGGCTGGTGAAACACCTTGCATGAGCCCAAGCCATGCCCAGCTCTGCCGGCAACCGTCTTGGCACGTGGCTGTGGGCATTGCCCCTTCATGACCTCTCTCCTCTTCCTCCCTTGTCCCGGTACCCAAGGAAGAGCTCGAGCTGCAGGTAGCTCACTTCCCCTGGGAGAGGGGGTGGGCAGCTGCGTGGCTTTAAAACAGCAGCTCTGGGACAGAGCACTCGGCACTGGCTCAGTGCCTTTTCTTCCCCTCTGGTTTTTTTCTTTTTCCCTCCTGGCTGAATCAATAATTAAGCATATTCTAAGTAGTGCAGTTTTGCTTGAAATTTTCCATTTGGCTTGTGCATTAGTTGGAAATGAAATATTTAGAGGACAGAATATAGTAATAAAGCCAAGACACGTTTTCTGCTAGTATATTTTATTTATTTTGTTTAATAATGAGGTTCTGTGTCTGTTTCTACCCCCCTCTGTATCAGTGGCTTCTCCTCTTCCCCTTTCCTTTGGAGGCAGGAGATAATATCCCCCTTTTAAAAAAATAATAAAGCCTGGCTTGTCTAACAAATCAGGTCCTATGCTCTGATGTTGTAAGTGTTCAAAGGAGCTTCCCAGAAGGCTTAGGGAGAGGAGTAACCCAGCATCTCCACACTGATGCTCCTGCTACCCAATGATTTGTCTGGAAGGGAAAAGCAAAAGGGATTCCTCCACTTACAATTATTTGTTCCCTGGTGTGAAACCTTTAATAATTCCCTGGGAAAAGAATGGATCCTTTCCACACAGGAGCACGACCTGCCCCGTGCTGTCTCCTCCTCTGTGTCTCTGCGTTTCCACTTGTGAAATATATTCTGACTCGTCTGGGGCCTTTTTCTTACCTCTGTCTGCAGTGTCGAGATGTTTGCAAGAATTTATTCCCTGGGGAACTTCATGAATACATTACCAATGCTCACAGCGAAGCAGGGAGAAAGGGCTGAATGCGGAGTAATTGGCCTGGAGAAGGCTACAGGACCTGATGCAGCTCCCAACCCTTTACGTGCTGCTGTGTCTTCTGGGCTGGTCCCGGTTCCCTCAACTGATATAGGTGGGAAATGGCTGCACTGTCCTAAGAAAATTTGTGCCTTCAACCTTCCCCCCCCCCCTTCTGCTTTTTGGATGTAAAAGCCAATCTAAATCCCTGCAATAGAAATTACTCCAAGGAAATTCATATCATGTACAGAGAAGCGCTTCATCCCAACAGCTTCAAAATATTTCACTGAGATTTTGATCTTTTTCTTCAAAACCTGTTTACAGTTTAAAAAAATTTTTTAAAAAGTGTGTATGTATTTGCAATTGTGTATGTATTTGAAATGGTGTGTTTCTCCCAAGCAGCCTAAGCGTGTAGAAACACTTCTTGTCTGAAAAGCAAATGAAGTTTTCCAGCAAAGGAAAGAAACCCAGAGCTTCCCTGCCTCTGGGCAGGACCGGGGCTGGCAGCCTGGGTGTGTGTTTTTGTGCAGGAATTTTGCTGGGTCTGGGCCACAGTCCTTTCCTGGTTTAACAGAGGATTCGTCGGGGCCCTGTGGGGTTTGCAGTGGTGGCTGAGACTGGGCACAGCTCTGGGGCTGCTCCTGCCCTCAGGGCCATTGGTGTTTCCCAGGCTGGGACTGTGTGTTCCTCCTCTGCAAGAAGGGTCCCTGGTCCCACACAGGTTTACATGGGTGTCAAAAAGCATTTTCTGATGGTAATACTGATCCCTGAAGTTTCTTGGTTGTTGCTTCCTCTCTGCAAAGGTGTGATTAAATAAATTAAAAAAATAAACAGCAAAGCAAAAAACCCTCCAGCCTTCTGTTTCAGGTGTGAAGGCGCTTAAGATAACTAATTATTTGCACAGCTTGCTTCTCTAAGCTCTCCTGCGCTTCAGATAAACATTTTGTATACATTTGAACTTGGAAATTAGGAAGAAAGCTGCTCTGTGTTGATCTGTTCGGGATCTCACTGTGTTTGAGAAGTCAATCCGTTCATCTTCAGCAAATTAGGGGTGCCAAAAACTGATATTTTTCTAATATTTGCTCAGGCTAGCGTCTCGTGCTGTGTACTCCCAGGAGGAAAGGCTTTTGCAGGAATTTAATCACCGGCTCTTATGACTTCCTCGATGTGGCCGCTGTGGAGCATGTGAAATAGAGAGGGCATTAAAAGAAATTAATGGGGCCCAATTCTGGCGTTACCCCTGCACGGATGCTACTCTGAGCGAGAGGCTGTGCCACAGACCCCTGTCTGTCTCTCTTTCCACAGCAGGCACTGCATGTCTTTCTGTGGCCTCTGGCAGCCCTACCTGGTGATTTCCTCTGCCAGTCCCAATCTCGACCCTATTTTGGGCAGCCCAGGGTGAGTTTGTATTTCCCTCCCCGTACCTGTACTGCCAAAGCTGTCCTGTGGACAGAACTGCTCTTTTTAACTCTGCCAGCAAGTTTCGAGCCAGGGCTGCGTTAAGCAAGAGGAAGGACGGGGAAGCAGGGCTCTCTGTTAATGGGTCGCACTGGCAGGCAGGAGGAACCCTTCCTGGTCTGCTCGTTGTAGTTAATTCTCGATAATAGTTCTCCCATTGTTAATATTGTTGTTAAACTCCTGCATTCTCACTGAGCAAGAGCTAATTATAATAATTAACAGAGAACTCATGAACTTGTCAAACTGGTAATTATAAACCACAGGGACTTTTATCATTAAGAGGTGCCATCAGGAGGGGGGAGAGGGAGTGCAAAGCCTCTCTTGATTAGATCTGTGCCCATGATGAGTCTCACCTCTGCCTGGCTGCCTTCTTTCCCGGGACCTGAGTTGTGCTGCTCCAGCTCCTGCAAAGCCCATCTTCGCCGTGCCCCAGCAAACCAGGGAGTTGGCACTGCAGTCTCCAAAATAAACAAGTGACAAAGGCAAGCACTTGCCTGCAAATCCACAGGCAGCCCCAGGACAGCCAGGCAGGGCTGCTGCCAGCATGCAAACTGCAGGCGCTGCCTGGGCTTTGGCTCCGGAGGGTGTGTGAGGATGCTCAGCTTGAGCTTTTCTCCCATCGGCTTTCCCTCCCTCCTCTGGCCATCTTCCATGGAGGAGGACCCTGTGGTCCATGATGCTCCTGTGTGCTTCCCACTCCCATCCTCCCCTGGCAAGGAAGTGAGCAGTAACCTGTGCATGGAAAAGCTTCTTTTCACGTAAATTATCCCTTCCCTGTCCTTGGAAGACAGGCTAACCCAGCACAGCTTGCCGTTGAATCAGCACTAGCATCTTTTGCAGTAGAGGCTACAGCTCTGGTCCCCAGGCAAAGAGCTGAGCTTGCCCGCAAGGGGAATTTTGACCCCAGAGCCTGGTCCTGCAGCTCCCCAGCATGCCAGTCCCTGTGGGTTTGAGCCACAGGGGAACGGCTGAGTGTTTTCCACAGGGCTGGGACCCAGACGGGTGCTGCAGTGCAAGGGAGAGGGGGGGCATCTTTGTCTTCTCCTGCTGCAAGGGCGTGGGCAACCCAGCTATAAGCAAAGGGCAAAGCCAAAAGCATTGGGCATGTCTGCCTGCTTGTAGCTACAAAACCGTCTTGTCTCTTACCTTCCAGACCCCTCACCCCCACTTCCCCCCTGTGCTCCGATGTTTTCCCCGAGGGTCCTGGATGTGTTATTTGGAAGCAGGAGCCATTGCCTTGGAGGAGCTGTTTCTGTAGTTGCTAGAATAAACTGTATGTTTCACTCTGTGTGTGATGTATTTTAGCTCCCTGTGCACATTTATATGTGCACAATTCTTGATGAAACAAGGAATTAACAGTGCTCTCTTGTTTTGACTTTATTAAAAGCACAAAGCTAGAATATTTAGGCTAAATGGACTTCTAGAGGTCTGATTCACTCTAGGAGGTGGCTCCAGCAGATCCCACAGTTTGGGATGTGGCAGGAATGAACACAGGAGCTGATTTCAGATTAACCCATGGATCTCTGCTGTGCAGCCTTCTGGGAAGTGGCCCTGTCCCCCTCAGCAGTCAGGGCAGCAGGAGAGAAAGCAGGCGCAGGAGGTTCCCCTCATCCTGCAATGTACGATGTTGCCTGGTTTCGGGCCAAGCAAGGTCAGTGAGAACGTAAGCATTTCTCCTGATCATTTAGTTTGTGACCAGGAAGGTTTTGGGTGGTGTGCCAACCTCTGGTGTGGTGCTGTGCGTCTCCAGGGAAGCCCTGTGCTGGTCAGCGGCATCACCCCCTTCTCGCTCCGCTTCGCACATCGCCCAGCAAGTTTTGCTCAGATATTCTCCAAGTTTCCTCTCGTGCCCACTGTGAGCTTTCTCTCCTGGACAGCAAACAACAAATGGTCCTTTTCACCCAGGAGATAAGATTGTTCATCTTCCAAAGTCACCGGCACTTGTGATGCCGGGTCTGGAGCAGTTTGAATAATGAGCCTTCGGGAGAACTCGTGTTTCTCTTCGTGTCCTTTTCTTAACAAAGACCTGAGGCTCCCAAGGCAGCGGCGGCTCCGCCAGGCACCGAACACGAGAGGGGCTGCTTCTGAAGGGCACAAGTTACAGAGAAGATTTTCTTTTCTTCCCCTTTTTTTCTCCTGTGCTTTTCCAATTGTATTTTTGTCAGGCGCCAGTGCTGAACAATTGGTCCTTTATAGAAAAATTCCCATCAGGAGAGACACGAACGCTGTTGTGCGGATCCCCCTCCTCCCTTACAACCACTATCCTTCAGTGCCTCGCATACACATTTCAATCTAAAGAGTAAACCAGAAGTTCCCTGTGTCCTTAAAGACTTCCTTTTGTGGCTCTTATGTGTCATGTTTCTCACCCTCCCGCGTCCTCTCCTCTCTTTTGCATCCCCCAGCTGCACAGCCCCTGCATCCTGCTTCCCTCGCCCTGCTCCTTTGGTATCCCTGCCTGCTGCCCAGGTTCTCCCCAGTCTGCTGGGTGCCTTCCCTCCTGCATCCCCTCATAGCATCCTGCTCCGTCTCTTGCCTCGATGGAGCAGTACCCAGGCACAGGTAAAGGCAGAAGGGGGAAAGGTTTCCGGCAGACATGCACCTTAGTAAGGAGAAACCCATCTGCAGCCGCGGCAGAGCAGGCGGCAGCTGGCTGGGTGGCTGTTATCAGGCACTCCAGCATCCTCCTTGGCTGTGTCGAGAGCCAATTGACACACGGCAAACTCGGGAGCTACTGAGTATGGTGGCGGGAGCAGTGTTGTACAGGGAAAGTGCTTCAGTGCTTGCTCGAGACCATCCGTTTCAGGGCTCTGTTTGAGCACTTGCTTGGCATTCAGCTTGTGCAAGGTCCCGTCTTAGCTGGATGCACTGTGCATCCTCTCCCACCTCCTCCTCCATCCCAACCAGCTCGATCTCGTCCCTCCAGTCCTTTCCTTGCGTGGCATCATCTCTCATCCCCTTCCCATCCTGCTGCTGGCTTTGCTCTCTCTGTCAACTAGAAGGAGCGCAATAAGAACAATATCGCCATTCCTGCAGCGTCTGCATTAAGCTTTGGAGGCAAAAAAGCATTACAGACAAACCAGGGATGTTTGCTCACTGTGTCTGTGGGGCTTTTGTCCAGGGCCCTGTGCCAGGCAAGGTGCGGGACAAACCTGAGCGGATGTGTCCATTGTCCAGCCTGGGGCTGTGGCTTCCCCCCAGGAGGAGCACTGCTGCAAACTGCTTTTCAGACTGCTGGCTAAACTTGCCTGGCTCAAAAGCTGGCTGGAAAAACTCCTATCAGAACTACATGGACTTTTGGATTGGCTGCTTCAGAACTGGAACCTGCCGTTGCCCTGAAAGTGAAGACACAAAAATATGCAAAGTAAAAATAAAGGAAGGCTTTCGCTCAGCAGTGAGGCAATGAAAATGAAATTCATTCTCCCCACTTCCTGCTGCGGTCACAGAAAAGGCAGAAATGCTTCATTTCCCAGCCGCCAAACTTGCAAAGGTGGATCTGAAAACTCAAGCCGGGTTTTTCTTCCTCATGTGCCTTCCAGAACCTGTCAGCCACCAAACTTTCCAATTGCCTGTGCAATGCAGCCCAGCCTGACATGGGCTCGCCCTGAGTGACTGACAGGACCGTGGGAGGGATGTGGGAGATGGCCACAGGTGATGGGCAGCACCTGGTGCCATCATGCCCAGCACTGGAGTCTGGGGGCAAGCGGGAGGGAAAAACCAACCTGGTTGCTGAAATTATCAGGTCATCCTGGATGCCACAAAATCTGCTGCTGGAGGAGGTGCCTTTCCCTGGCTGAACCACATGCGCAGCCCACCGGGCTGCCCTCGGTGGGACACGTGCCCAGCCGTGCCGTGCGTGCCGCTCCGGGGGCAGCCGGTCCCCTTCGGAGGCCATGGTGAGGAGGGGAGCGAGGGGCCCACACTGCCCTTGCCAGTTTGGCACACAGAGGTGTTGGAATGGCACATTTGAGCATTTAAAATACATTAAAGGAGCACTCCTTTTGAAGTGGGAAACTATCTCTATTTAATCAGAGAGAAACAACTTTTCAAAAGATTTCTTTTTTTCCTCCTCTTTACCTTCAGCTGTCTGGCTTCTCCTGTGGATAGTACCATGAATAAAACATGCATATCCCAATTAAATCTTGATTTAATTTCTCTTCTTTGCAAAGCTGATGAACTCAAGTGCTTTCATAAAGACATGAACATTAGCATTCTTTTGTGATGCACAAGCCAGTCAGAGGAACGAGGGACTAAAATAATCACCCACCTCTCTCTTGGCCTTGCCAAGCTCTGCACCAGCCTGGAGAATAAACCCTCGGCTGGGATCATCCTCCAGAGCAGCGCTGAGCCAGGCTGGGATGTGGACATCTTGGCTGCTTTTTTAAATGACAACAACAGCTCGCCCAAACCACCTGTAAAAGCCATGAGTGCACAGTGAGCGCAGGTCCCCTACAGCCCATCCCCATCCCTGGAGAAGCTCCTGGGCTGTCCCTGAGCGCTTGGCACTGGCCGACAGCAATGGCACGTGGGTGTCCCTCAGAGCTGCTTCTTCAGAAAAGAGCTTTTACATGCCTGTAAAGGAGAAATGATAGGCAATATCAAAACAGAAGCAACCTAATTGCAAGCGTATGCGCTGCTGCTCTGTTACAGCTGGCCAATCTCTTCCAATTTATTTTTTTAGGGAAAAAAGAGTTAGTTGGAGCAAAAAAAGGTTTATCGTAAATTTTCTTGCATATGCAACCTCCAAAATAAATGCCATTTACGCTAATGTAGTCCTGCCCATCGTTTCAGGCTCTTGGCACTAATCAATGCTTTCTAATGTTAGCGGATTGAATACTATGCTTCAAATTACCTGTCTTTGTGCTACAGTGCATTCGTGCTTTCCCTGCTGTCTTGGGGCCCCGTTGTATGAAAATACCACCCTTGTTTTTTCTTCCATGCTGGAAGTATTTCCATTGTATCCAATGACCTCATAATGCAGCCAAACATGAAATACTTCTCACAGAAAAAAAATGGATAAATGGTGTTTCAACAAAATTTAATTTCTTCCAAAAAACCCTACAAAACCCCCACAACCCAACTCTCAAAGTCCTTCCTTTCATTTGGAAATGAAACCCTGAAAACCAGGAGACTTCAAACTTTCTTTGCTGGAGACCTTTTTCTTTAAAAAAAGTCTATAAACCCTCTCAGAACAAATTTCCACCAGAAAATTGTTTTTGCCCTTCCTTTTTTAATAGGGATTTTTAAAATTCATTTCCTGTGTAGCTCTAGATAGAGCTGCTGAAATGTCACCATGGTGATTGTCCTCATGACATTTCCATTCAGGACTTACAGCAGGAAAACAAGTATATCCCCTTGGCTGGGGCGAGGGCCAGCCGGGAGCGGGATGGGAGCTGGGAGGGAGGTGGGGAAGGGTGGCAGGAGGGGGTTGGACCCGCCACAGCTGCAGATCTGGGACGACTGGGCTTGGCAGCTGCCCGTGCCTCAGTTTCCCCACCTGCGTGATGCCAGCTGGTACGATGCAGAGAGCCCCATCAGGGTCATGCTCCTAATGAAAAGAGCGAGCTGGGCAGAAGCCAAGATAAAGAAACACTTGATGGGAAAGTGTGTAATATGGCTGCTTTCATGGGTCATTGCAGGAGATTACAAATCCCGCTCAGCGGCGGAGAGGACCAAAATAGCCTTTGCCAGGGCGAGGCAAGCTCTCTGGCCCATGAGGTGGCTTTGCGCTGGGGGGATGTGGCTGTGAGCAGCACGGGGTATAGACGTGCTTCCCCTGTGCCTCCCCTCCACTTGCGGCCGCTTGCGCTGAGCTGATTCACCCACTCTGCTGATCGATGAGTATTCCAGGCACCTGATTTATTTTGTAAAGACAGTGATTTGTTTACACCCAAAAAAAGTTTTGCTCTGAGTTGCTTCTGATTTACGGATGTGCTGTTATGCATGTGCAGCCTTGTAAATATTCGATTTATTGGCTGCACCAGGCCCTGTGTGCAGTGGCCTTGGCGGCACAAGCACGTGCTTTCCCACAGCCAGAGGTCCTCCGCCGCAATGTCGCTTGTTGTGGGAGGGGGAAGTTTCCTTTGCATCCTGACTTCTTGCCTGTGCTATGGAAAACGGCAGTCTGTCCCTCCTCTTCTCCTGCAATGAGCCACAGCAGTGGGTGGCTGTGGGCATCAGGCTTCCTCTGCTGGAAAGCAAAGAGGTGCAGAAGGACCCCCCCCAGTTAATTGCCAAGCAGAGGTGGTGTGTGCAGCAGGAGAAAGCAGGGAATAAAGTGCTTTTACCTGCTCAGCTGGATAATTAAAAACTGCCTGAAGCACCGCTAACCTTTTTTCATCCTGGCATCGTTCATTATAAAGCCAGAAAGAATTAGCTATGCTGCATTATCAGATAGAGAAAAATATTAATAGCAGAAATGGGAAAGAGAAAGGAGGAATTTTGGGTTAGTTAATTAAACTACACATCTTCAATGACTTATGAAGTAGCTGGACAGGCTTCCTTAGGCTTAGCTGGGCCCCGAGAGCATGAGATACTGTCTTTGAGGAGGAAACTTGTCAGCTCGAGCAACTTTTCCACCCAAGGACCAGCATGCATGTGGCCTTCCCAGCTCTTGAGGCAGGGTGAGAGCTTCCAAGAGCAGCACTGATTTTTAGCCTGACGTGTTACCTTCAGTGTGAGGGGAGCAGAGGCGGTTGGAGCTGGAGCGCATCTCTGCCGGGTGAGGCTTCAGCTGTCAAGGGCTCTGCTCATAACACACCTCGCCAGTAACAACGCTTGACAATTCTGTCCCACAACCACCCACCGACAGGCTTTGCAGCTCCTCCTCCCACTCTGCAACTGCACAATTTCATATCCAGTGCAGCAAAACACAAACGGGGACGTTTCTCCCAGTGACAGCTGAGCTCTCAAACCCTGATAAATCACGTCACATAGGTATTGGCTCTCAGACTAACCTTTGGATATGTGTGTAAGCGGCGGTAAAACACTCTGCAGCCTGCATGGGGTTAATTAAGAGAGGCACCCTTGTGCTAAGTTACAGGGCAAAGCTCAATTAAGTTGGGAACTGAAATGGATAATTCCATTAAAATGGATTTATTCACTGTGCTGCTGCTGATACGCGTCATGCTGAGGAATATTTTCAATGAAAGTTTGTATTTTACCAACTTTGCTTCCCCATCCTTATCGTCCACGAACGCTGTCAGAAAGCGGAGAAGCCATCAGCATGCGCAGCAGAGCCAGATCTGCCATCCTCCCCTCACCTGAGCAGGGAGCCTCGGCACTCCCCGGCACAGCCGGGGCTTAGGGGTGAGAGCCAGCACTTGGCTGCTCCCAATACAGCCGGCACGAGTCCAGGAGCTGGCATCGGGGCTGGTTTGTCTAGATGCACACGATTGTTCAAGGCCCCCAGTAATGAGGGGAGCTGTAAGTAAAAAGCTGACATTTGGGCCGCAGAGAGACAAATCTCAGTCTCGCACATGGTACCCGTAAATGGGATGCAATGCAGCTCTCGCTCCATCTTTGCATCACATTGTTGGATTGCTGTGAGGTTTCTACACTACAGCCCAGAGCTCAGGCTGTAAAGTGCTGGGGAGATGTTCGTTCTTTCACCATGGTGCCATGGTTATACCTCTGCAAGTGCCAGAGCCCCTTCCCAATCCCCTACCTGCCTGCTGTGATGACGCACTGGCTCGGCATGGAAGAGGGACCCGGCGCTGACCATGCCGCTTGCCCAGCAGACAAGCACATCCAAATGGTGGTAATTAATAGGCAATCACAGAGTTAAGCAAATGTAGACTGACAGCAGCCCCGGCTTGTTTCTAACCTGCGCCTTTGCTAAAGTTAGTGCTACAGTGAGACCCGCTGTCTATTGATGTGTTGTTTCTCCTTATTAATAAATAAGTGCCTGAAACAATTATCCTGCAAGAAACCAACCCTATTATTTTTACCTATTCATTTATGTGGTTGGTTGGCCCGTGAAAGGTACTGAGGAATCTAATAGCTCGGGATGCCTTTGTGTGCAAGAGAGCGGCTGTCCCTGTGCCAGCCCCTTCTGCCCAGCCACAACTTCAGAAAATCTCTGGAAATCCTGTTTTAAACCCTAATGTGGAAGGCATTGCCCCTGCCCACCTGGCACAGTACCGGCCCTCTCCTCCCAGCTCTGCTGCTGAAGTCAGCCCAGAGCAGACACCCCAGACCTATGCTGGGTACAGGCTTTGCACGTGCGTGTGAGCTCTCGGGAAGAAACCGGTGAGGGATTTGGGCTCTGGGACGTGGTGGGCACCTTCCTCCGGCCAGCCTGGGTCCTGCAGAGGAGATGTAACGGCATCTCGCCATCGTCTTGCTGGCCCGGCAGCTGGAGCAACGTTTTGGCTCAGCTGCCCCGGGACCTGGGGAACAGGAAAAGGGTCACCTTGACCATCTCACGTCTGTCTGCATCCAGCACCTGAAGCCAGCTCCTGAGGCGCTGCTGGTCCGGCCAGCACATCCATTCATCCAAGAAGCATCAGGCTGCAAAGGAGGAAATAAAAAACAAGCCTTGAACATTTAAGAAAGGGAATTGTTTCATTCTTTCCAAAGGTCAGTTGCTTTAAACTCAGTTCAAGCCACTGGGGCACCTTTCAGTTTCATTTCTTCTGTTTAATTCTCACCAGTTCATTAAAGTCTGACCTTCCATGCTCTTGGCAACTGCTTACGATGGCCAGCAAGAGACAAGCCCTTCTGCTTTCGAGGCTGTTAAACTGCCAAGGATATTTGAGGTGCTTTTCTTAAGATTTCTGACAGCAACTCGTCAGTCACTATCGGAAACCTTAGCATGTGGTAGAGAGTAGAAAAAGCAGAACATAATACGAAAGAACAGAAGAACGAAGCCACCGAATGCCACTTCTTGTGAGCTGAGGAAAGGTCAGGCGAGATTCTGGACAGTTATCTCCTTGCCATCACGGATAAAGCACAGGAGAGCTCATAGCCACCAGCCGCTGCCTTCAAACAAAGAGATATTTAATTAAAGCCCACGAAAAGAAAAGGAAGGATAAGTGCTTTAGAGATAAACTGCTACAGCCCAGCCAGGCTTGAAGATATGTGCAAGTTGAGATTTAATCTTCCCGTAACCGCTCGGCGGGGTCCCTGGGCATCAGCTGTGTGCTGTGTGCCTGGTATGGCCCAGAGACACCCCGAGACAGGGCTGCAAGGTTTGGGGTGGCTGAGGAGAAAACCCGGTGTTTCCTGGGCAGCGTCCGCATGTGCTCTTTGTACCACAGGCAAAAGTGGAGCCGTCCTGAGCCAGAGCTGCGGGCTTGATTCAGAGATGATGCGGGTAGCTCCTGCCTGTGTGAACACAGGGGACCTCCGGTCTTGCAGGGATGTTGCCATAATATCAGCATCAGACGCAATATTAGTAACTGGAGAAAGGGCTGCGAGGACAGTATACAGCCAGAAGCTGCCGTGGGATGAGGCGGCCCTGTCCCTGCCTGTGGCTGCCCCAGTGCCAAGTGGTGCTGTGAGGGTACCCCAGCTGCCCGAAGTAGCGTGGGTCTCCAAAGCAAAAGTGAAAGCTGCAAGGGGCAGAAAAGGTTCTTTTCTGTGTGGTTTTGGAGCTACTTTAGCCTGTGCTTTGGAGCTGGTGGGGGCTCACTCGGGAGCAGGCCAGGCTAGCCAAGAGCAGGAAGCCTCGAGCTCGCAATGCTGCACTGTGCCAAAGGCAGCTCTGCCAGCGTCAAGGGCGAAGGCGAGAGGATGCTCCACGGTGTCCATCCCCGTGCCTGCAGCAGTGCCGATGCCTGTCGGAGCATCCCACGGTGCAAAGTGGTCCCTTGCAAAGGTGGAGGGACTTAACTGCTGGCAGAGCAGAGGCCAGCTGCATCTGAGCAGGCTGGCTGTGGCTGCCGAGGGTATTTAGACATCACATTTTATTTGTTTGTCTAATTATAACAGAGATAGATCTGGCTTTTCCCTGCCCAACTGTCCACTGCTATTTTGTGGAAGGTGTTGATTGTACCACTGCAGCTTGCAGTGGAGATTTGTGGAGAACCAGGTCCCGTAAGAGTTGCAGTTTAATAAAAACACTAGCATGATTTATTATCTCCCATGCTAAGGGAGCAGCCTCTCTCTCCAGGTAAAAAACACCCTCCGAATCTGCTCTCTCAATTTGCATAGGTAACGGTCATATCATTAACAGCTCATTAGCAACAGAGCAGTGTGACAAACCAAAAATTCAGAAATGCTGAGCTAGAGAGGAATCCAGTCCCCTGCCTGGCAAGGAAACACAAGCATACTCCAAATGGCAGGTTAAAAAAGTGAGAGCCATGTCTGGGAGATGGGAAAATATAAAGGGAAGAACCACGGGTCATTTAGATCTTATGAAATGTAACATACGAGGAGCGATTTGCAGAATGAAGGTTAAAATTGTCCTGTTGTGGCCATCACAGCCCTAAACTGCTTGTGACGGGGAGCTTGTGTGCTGCCTTCAAGGTGAAACGGATGGGGAGGAGATAATTGAATTGTAGCGGAGAGTGGAGGGAATGGGATGAAGCTGGTGCAGAGATGCTGCCAGGCAATCCCAGCTCTTGCCTTCTCCAGGCCATGCCGAGGACGCTGTGCCGGGGATGCTGTGCCAGAAACACCCTGCCAGCCCCCGAGCCCTGGCAGGGACCAACAGCGGGCTGCCTGCCGGCCACAGAGCGGGGCTGCCTGTGGGGCTGGGGATAGCCGGTGACCAGCTGAATTGTCACCTCGCTGGGGCACCGCCAGTCCTCCACTTCATTGAGTGCCCTATGAATTGCCCAGACAATTTAAAGCATGGGAGAAAATAATAAGTTGAATAAGAGCCAGCCCTGGTGAGCAGGGGCTTTCATCAGGAGGGAAGGCCCTGGAGTCCTCAGATGAAGGGGAAAAAAAAATAAAACAGGTAGGAAAAAAAATTGGATAAAATATAAATTAAAAAAGAATAGAGCTGGTTTCAATCAATAACCCTTGAATTATTGACTGTTCTTCCCATTAGAGTCTCATCCCCCAGCAATCTTGTGGGGAGGTCTGTGCGGAGCTCAGCTGAGGGAGGATGGTGGCAGTGGTCGGGAGCTGTGACTCCTTCCAGGCCCAAGTGACAGGCACCGCGTGTGGGGTTGTGTTTTGGGTTTTTTTCCAGAAGTGATCCAGTGTCATTGCAAACAACAGGACATCACTATATAGAAGCCATATTAAATATTATCAAAAGAGGAATCTTGCATGCCAGGTGAGGTGCGACTGCAGGCAGGAGGACTTGTTGGAGCAGGGACGTTTGCTTTTCCTTTTGTCAACGTGGTTTCAACAGTTCTGTTTTGCCCAACTTGCTAGAGAGACAGAGTTTTCCTGATTGAAAAGGATGTTGAGGGGAAGGGAACTGCATGCAGTTGGGTAAAAAAATAAAGGAAAAAAACAACCCAACCCTCTTTCAAATGACTGAGCTGTGTGAAATGACAACTTTTGCATGAGGGTGTTTCACATGTAAAGTGTGGACTGAATTCCCTGGCACCCAGGGCCAGGGAGTGCAGGGCTCCCGTGTGCTGCCTGACAGCAGGGATCTGATGCTCCCGTACACGAGGAGCCCTTTAGCCACTGACAGAGCTCACAGTATCAATTGAAATCTGTCATTCTGCCCCCAGTAACTTCTGAGGCAAAGAAAAAATTCTGTCTGGAAAGAAAACTTTGCTTAAAAAAGCTTAGGGTATTTTTTCCCAAAACCCAGTAACCATGTAGTTTGGTTTAAAAAAAAAATACACACACCCTGCTGATAATGTGCGAGTAGCTGTTTTTGTGGAGAACTGCCCTCTATTTCATGGAGGCTGGGAAACAGGCATCTTGTGTTTAACGTGTTGGGTCATGACCGCCTTAGGAGAGATACAAACTCGTGAGATGGCAGTGAAAGCTTCCAGCCTGTCAATTGAAAAGCAAATAGCAAGTTTGGGAGCCTCTGGTTTTGGACGTCTGAGCGGGAATGCTTCAGAGGTGGGAATTCGCAGGAAGGATTGACCAGCTCCTTCTCCTCCTGCAAGGCCGAATGAAGCTCCAGCAGCACGCAGCTTTCTCTAGGGCATCATGTTCAAGTAGAAAAGCAAAGGTCTGCTGATTTTTAGTATTAAGATTCACAGCTAGGAGTTCTTTTCCTTGGCAGTGCTGTCTGATGCCTTTATGAACAGCAATTACAAAGCATTGGGTATCCTGGAAAGCAACAGGCCAGAGATGAAATTCTCAGCGCATCGCTCAGAGGAGTGCAGGCGGGCGGTGATAAATAGCGGCATTCATTAGGGGGAATCCTTCATCTCCTGTGTGCCCCTCTTGCTGCAACCCCAAGGGTACTCGTTCCCTCCAAAAAGGAAGTAATGTCATATGGTAAGGGCAGACTACAGCAGCTTTTGCAAATGGCGAAGCTGTTGCTCCAATGAAGCATTAATGACCGAGGCTGTGACCGTTGTTCTAGTGGTCACACCAAAAGCAGCTGCTAGGATTTCCATGCTGGCCTCCCAAAGTGTGTTATTAAGGTAATACTTCACTGTGAACTCGAGTAGCTGAGGGGCTGCTTGCTTAATGCATTGCATGAAGATTTCTCCCATTTATAAGCAATAATTCCTTCCCTTCGCCTAACCACAGGCAGAGACGGGGAAATAATCAGTGAACTCGGAGGCAACATTTTTGTTATGTCTCTTACAAATGAAAAAACGAATTAGACTTTGAGAAATAAAAGAACTTGGGAGCCCCGTAAGTCTTAAAGCTTGTATTTAAAAATAACCCTGTCAGGGTGCCGCCGCTGTCATCGTGCCTTTGCTGCAGCCTCCACACAACTCAATATTTATACACGAGAAAGTAAATGTTCGGAAGATAAAAAAGAAATCAGGTTAAAGTCCCGCTGTGGGAGCTGAGATTTAGTAGAGGAGGAGGAGAGCTCGGGAGCCTTGCTGCTGGGGGAAGCATCTGTGCTGTACCCCTGCACTGAGCAAGGTCTTTTTGTTGCTTGTTTTCACCAGAGCTGAATCAAAGGGGCCATATTCCCTCTTGCTGGTTGCTTGTGCTAGAGAAAAATAATTGGCAGGTCTCGCCTACCCCCTTCTCCCTGTGCGGTCTGAGCCCTGCTGCTCAAAGAGCCCCGGGAGCCCGGTGCTGGCTGCACCTCTCTGGGGATAACCAGGGAGATGGAGTCTGGCTTGCAAAGCGCTTGGGGATCCTGTGGGAAGACAGGTGCCTGGTTGTTATCTCCCTGGGCTGCAGATCCCCGTCCCCTCCGCCTCCGAGCAGCCCTGCTTTTCTGCAGCAGTGGGCGCGCTTGCCTGTAACCAGCAGCGATTTGCAGAAGCCACCGGTTCAGTTCACCCTATTCCATGCTCATAAATTAATCTCCCAGGATTAGACTCCACACGCTGGTAACACTCCTGGGGCGCTTTATTTACACATTAATAATAATAGGAAGAAGAAGAGGAGAAAAGCAGGACAAGTTCTGACAACTTTCAGTAGCGGTCGGAAATAAAGGCAGGAACCAGCTCCTCGCTACCCTGAGATGTTAATTCCATCCACTTGGTGCGGTGGGTTGGTCTCTCTCCTTTCCAGGTACCATTTTAAGCCACCATTTTCTTTCTGGAAAACACTGCCACCCAAGAGGATGTCTGGCTGAGCAACCTGTATCGATGCTTTGATTTATTTCTGTTCATTGTCCCCGCTGCTCTTCTCTTCTTTAATTGTTGTGTTATTTTAGGACCGAAGTGCAGTTGGGGGATTTATTATTTATTGCTGTGTTGCCTATCAGGCAATTCTCTCAAGCTGTTAAGCGTAAGCCCAATTCTTTGTTGAGGAGATACATTGCAAACATAATATAAAGCTGATACACTGTCAAAATTGAATTGCTCCCCAGCCCTCACCCCATCAAAGTGGAGGCTTTGCCAGTCTCTCCTCTCCTCTCCTTCTGGCACCATTTTGCTCACTCCTGAGGACCGAGGAGCATCACCTCCTTGGCATTTGGAAATCCACTTCACCAGCCAGCAAAGCACCGACAGCTGCCACTGCCACTTGGAAACATTTGGGAGAGCTGGCAGCGGTGAAGAGGCGCCTGGCCAATGCTTTTGTTTCTGCTTTCTGCTTTCCTGCGTGCATGTTGCTTCCCAGGGCGGGAACATTTGAACACCTCTGAAGGCGGAGGAATAATACCAGGCAGGAAAGTCATACTCCACTGACTGGCTTGCGAAAAAACAGGACTATTAATGCTAAGCTCCAGCCCGTGGAACACAGAAAATGGTATTAAAGGATTTGCTTTTCATGACCATAATTCAGAGTTAATGTACATTTGATGTTTAATGTATGAACCACAGGTGATTTCAAACTGGCACGGCCTTTTCTAAATAGTGTTTTAATCTTAGGGGGTTTTTTCAGTTTTTTAAGGTTCAGCTACTCAGCCTGTCAGACAAGAGGAGAAAAAAACCATGGCAAAGCTAGGTATGAGAATCCAATGTGGGCAGAGGCTTTTGTTCCGTCTTTTATTGAGGTTTTACCTCTAATCTCTGCCTTTTTGATGCAATTTAAGATTAAGGAAATGAAAGGCAAGGCTGCCTGCGAACGCTTATACAAACAGGACAGCCGAGGGGCGCTTAAAGGCGGTTTTGTAAGAGGCTTTGGGCGGCTTTCCCCCGAAAGGAAAAGCCAGAGGCTCGGCAGCAGCTGGCCCGAGGTCTGGGGGGAATGGGCACTGGGCACCTCCTGCTCGCCATCAAACCTCCCGCCCGCAGCGGCCCCATCCTCACCTGGCGGGAAGCAATTCCTGGGCAGAGTGGGCGTTGGGATTCTGGGCTAAAGGGAGCTGTGTTCTGACCCGGAGAGGCACTGCTTGTCAGCTGGAGCCGAGTCCCCCGCCAGCTTCTGGTGGGTATTGTGCACATTCTTCGTCACGATAAAAAGCGATGTTTCGAGTTTTGCGGGGAACCGAAGAGGCTCTTGGAACACAGGTACAACCGGCTTGTGCTCCAGCGGGGTCCCAGCAGCTCAGCTAATGTGTGCTGAAATAAACCCACCTCTCTCTCACCTGCGCCGTCTCCGGTGGAAATTTGTGCTTGATGCCCTTTCTGAGATGACCCTGTCCCCAGGTGAAAATCCATCGCCATGTGCAGCGTGGCAGTAATCATATTTGTGTTCATAGAGGGTGGCTCCCTTGAAAGGCTCAGAAAGCAGGGGGTAAAACAAGTTCCTGCCAAGAAAAACATCTCAAATAATCAAGCCCCTTCACATGGCCCTGGTGATAAATTGGCACTACTTATCCTGACGAGCTGAAAGGTCATGAGCAGACCTTCCGAAATAATTATTAAATAACTTTGCCATTTGTTCAGGATCAGTTGCAACCTCATTACTTGCACTGGGAGATGATATCTCTGTGTCCTGGGCACAGATCCAAAGAGGTCATTAGTAACAATCGTCCCAAATTTTGCAAGGGGAGGGAAGATTTATCTTCAATTAACACACATAACTTTCTAAGCTTTTGTCTTTCTGGTAAACAATCTGTGAGGACTTGGGAGATCTATCTTCTCGCTTTCTGTCATATATATTTCAGTAGCCTTGAAGAGGGCGAAGGGCAGAGTCAGAAAGAAATGTTCTGTCGTCGCAAAGCTTTAAGCTCAGCAAAGAATCAAGAGCCATAAATTAAAACCTCTTTAGTCCATAGGAGTTTTTGCCTTGCCTACTGCGCGCTGCATTGAGTGTGGCTGCTCGTTTACATCCAGATGGAGCCTTTGGGCTCCACAGGCAGCATGCTGGGGGGAGCGCTGCGTTCCTCGTCCTCTGTTCCCAGCTGCCCGCTGAGCTGGCGTTTCTTCCTCCCCTCCTGCCGATCGCTGCCTGTGGGGTGCTGCCTGCAGCACCAGCATCGCTTGCACCCCAGCTCTGCTGCCGGAGCACACAAGGCTGGGCACCAGTGGCATGATCAGCTGGACATGGGACGGGTCTTTAAACCTGAAATGGGTTTCTCAATCAAAAATGGGAATGAGTCCAACAAGGGTTTCTTCTTTTGAGTTAAACAAAGATTTCTACAGCCCAGTGCGAGCTCATTCGTATTTCCAGTCAAATCAAACACTATCTGGGGCTTTGGCAAAAAAAAAAAAGGCAACATCTCTGTGAAGCCATCCCTTCCCAAGACTGTCAGCCAGCTCTCATTAGTCAGGCAACTATGAGTAAAACCCAGCTAGTCCGTCCTCACTCCTCACCTGCAGCTGGTCAAAATTAGGCAGAGGCTAAGATATCTTGGAATAAAATTGGCTTTTTCCAGCTGTTCCCCCATGGCAGATTTTCCCCTGCTTTACCAGGCTCACATGCCACAATGCAAGAGCGAGCACAAGCCCTTTGCAAATGGCACCAAAGTGACCATTTTAAAGCAGCCTGTCCATGATAAAGACCCAAAGACGGGGTAAGTTCAGGCTCGGGTTGAAGGAGGCTTTAGGTCTGAAGGGATGTACATCAACAACCCGGCATGCGTGCTCTCTGCCTGACTTTCAGCCCCATTCCCCAGACTTTGCTGGGCTTTTCTGTGACCCCTCAGCCATCTGGATGTCTCCAGCGTCCCCCCCCCTGGAGCCCTGGCAGCGAGGCTGCCCCAGCGCCGTGAGCCCAGCGCGGTATCACCGGTAATGGGATCAGCTGGCTAGAGCCATTAGGCGAACAGTTTGCCCTTCGCTTTTATTGTGCTGAAAATTTAATTGGCTGCTGATCCAAAGAAGAGAAATCCTTTCTCTTTACTTTAATCTGGCAGCTGCTTTTGTCCTCCCGGGATTCCACCATCGGCCTCTGATTCCTCGAGGACAATCAGAACGGTCTTAGAAGAATTTCCAATACCTTACATGCCTGATTCACTTTATTAGAAAGTGTATGTCTCACTGCAGCTAACAGACAGCAGCGCTCCCATCCCAGGATTTGACTCCCAGCGGAGTAGAGAGCAGTTCAACAGCTCGCCCTTATTGTTGTCCAAGCAGATTGGAAGCAGACTGAAAATGCACATCCCTGCCACCCGCTCAGGGTTTGAGCTCAGCTCTTGCCGTCACGGGTCTGCATGCCCTGCTGCCTGTTGCTATCTGTGCACACACCTAGCATGTGTGTTTGGGCTGGGAAATCCAAAGGCGAGACGGGCTCTGGTAGTGCTGGGATGCTTGGTGCCCCCACCGCAGTTCCAGCGTTCGAGGGAGCAGAGGAAGGAGGAACCATCAAGTCCTGCGCTCCCCTGTGTTTCAGGGGCCAGATCTGACCCGGCTGAACTAATCAAGAGCATCTATTGTTTAATGCCCATATGAAGCCCTGTGCAAAATATAGCGATGCCCTGAGTCTATTTCTGATATGTAGTTGTTGTCAAGTCACTACGTCTCTTCTCGGCAATAATAGTAAAAAAAAGGCCGACTCCAGAACTGTCAGTTTTGCACTGAGTTTTAACCTGTTCCCAGCTTGCTCCCAGCGTTCCAATCTGCTGTGTCTCCCACAGCTGCATGCTGGCTGTGTTCAAACCGATCTTGCAAAAAGCAGGGGTGGGCAAACATCCTGCGAGGTCACTGGATCTATCCCTGGCTCCAGGGCTCCATCATCCCACCTAAACTGCTCCAGACAGCTGCTCGTCCAGCCTGTGCCCAGAAAAGAGAGTTCCTGTGCTTTCCCCAGGCCGCCCGTCCCAGGACTTGGCCAGCCATGCCTTTAGCAGTGTTCACCGGGCGCTCGCTCTTCTCAAAGCCTTGCCTCGCCTTGGCATGAGAAGTGCATTTCTGATGTCGAACATGAATGCACCTTGCTGCAGTTTATGTTTATCTTGTCATCCTCACAGTGAACATGAAAACCTGTTTATTCTCTTCCTTTTCAGAGATTTCCTTTAAATGTTTGAAGACTGCTTGCGCATCTCTCCTCATCTTTCTTCTCTACAATAAGCAACCCAAAATTTTCTCCACTTTTATCATGTCTCTGTGTTTTAAACCCTCTGCCTGTTCAGCTTGCTCTCCCCTAAACCATCCCCAATAGATTCCCATCCTTGGGAGCAGCATCCTTTCTGGACACTAGGCTGGGCAGGGGCCCTAGCAGCACTGGGAAGCTTTGGCATCTTCCTGATAAGAAAACAGCCTTTGTTCCTGCTGACTCTGCCGTTTTTTTGCCTAAGTGACAAAAAAGCAGGAGTGTCCCCTCCCTCCTGCTTGTGTCACCGGCACACAGCAGCGGCTGATGGTGCTTCCCCTGTGGTGCTGCTCCCCTTGCCAGCTTCGGGGGGGGGGAGCAAACGAAATCTCTCCAGCTCGTTGCCTGCACTGAGAAAAGCTGATGTTTGACTTTCTGGAACTTTTTTCCCCCCAGAGCAGCTCAGCATGCGGGGAGAGGCGGTGGGGAGAGTGGAGGAAGAGAGGGAGGCTTGGGAAGTGGCAGAAGAAACACACCACCGGAGCTTTCACTTAAATAAAGAGCAAAGGAACATTGTGCTCCATTGATTACACATTTTTTTCTGTCTGTTGTGACATTTGCAGGAAGGCTAATTTATTCAAGCATGGAAATCTTTAAAAACTTAATTAAGTTATTTCTGCTATTTCCATGCCTTATTGTTTCGACTTCACATTTAACTTTTATTTCTGGTTAATGTCTTTTAAAAAAAAACACTAGAAGGTGAAAAAAAAAAAAAAAAGAAAAGGGAAGATCCGGTGGAAGCCCTGGTTTATACCTTTTGTGAGTGCTGTTTTGGGGGCCTGTCCCACACAAGCTGGTCTCCAGTTTTGGCTGGCATGCGGGCACATCTGTGGGTGTGCGGTCACAGCGCAGAGCTGGGTTTCAGTGGGTGACCTTGGCCTCACCCCTGTGCCCACTCATCGCAGGCGGTTTCTGGCTCCCACCGGGGCAGCAACAGGTTTGGAAGTGGATGGAGAGGGTGAGAGAGGTTGTGGTGTCTGGGAAGCCAGGAGTGCTGGTGGGTTGAGCAGTGGCTCCCATTGCCAGGCTCTCCAGAGCATCCCAGGCAGCAATGGTTTGCCCTCCCCTTGGCCAGCTGGGGATAGAGGAGGTCCCAATGGGTTGCCTGGCTCTGTTTCACTGCTTCTCCCCCC
>JANZLQ010000086.1:7509052-7533493 GCA_026212715.1 Elanus axillaris
GTTTCACGGCTTCTCCCCCCCCCCCCCCCGCCGTGTATTCCCTGGGCAGCTGTGCATCCCTGCCTCCTCCCTTTCTTCGCCTGGAAACAGGCAGCAAGAAGAGAGGAGCAGCGCCTGCTCCTCAGCTCCGGAGCAGCCACCTCCCGCATTTCCCAATGGCAAAGCCTCCTCTCTCCTCACCACAGACCTGCTGTGGATATGGCTCGCAATGGCCATGGTGTTTCAGTTTCCCACAGAGCAGGAGCAGCCGGGGGAAGGAGGGGAGCAGGACTTGCCATCTGCTCCTCCTGGCTCGCCCTGGGCTGGACATGGTCCCCATCCCAGGTCTGTGCTGCCCTCACATGACTGTCTGCCACCTCCCCACTCCTCCCACCCTCCCCCCCCAAAACAGGGCAGGGGTGGGTGCTCCTGGGCCCTGAGCAGGAAAATACCCCAAGGCCAGCTGCACCGAGCACTGCTGCCACCTTCGCAGGGGCTCGGCTGCCCTGGGAGCCAGCGTTTTGCTGAACAGGATGCTCTGAAGGGCGCAAGACGCTGCCAGCAGAGCTAAATGCTGCGTTAATAAAGTTTCTGTCAGTAAATTCACTAATTAAGGCTCACAGATGGAGCTAGAAGGAATGCTTGTGGTGAAACCCAAGAAGTGTGAAAATTGCCCGCTTTTTGGAGGCATGCAGCAAGTCTGGGAAAAAAACGTGGAAAAAAGGAAAACCTCCAGGAGTTTCAAAACCATCACCTGCATCTCAGGACAAAGGCTGGGTTTGTGGCTGCAAGTGTGGTTGGCCCCCACGAACTGGGGGGCTTGGCCAAATGATATGGCCATGGTTTTATAGGAAAGCTGCCCAGGAGCAGAGGCTTGAACTGAGTCCAGGTTTCTCAAGTCCCAGGTTAGTACCCTAATCACCAGCTCTCCTTGTCTGTGACAACAAAGACACATGCAAGGAGGAACCGCTACCGCTATCAAAACCCCCAGAGCCATAAAGAGCTCCAGCCATAAAAGACAAAGTGCTATAAACTCTCCCGGCGGCAGCAGCCGGGGCTGGTGAAAGAGTAATCCCCTTGCTGTCCAACATTTGCCGAGCATTAGGCTAATTTCCCTTGGGCTTGCCGACAAGATGTTCTGTATTCTTGCTGTATTTCTGTGTATTATTTTTAAGTCGTTAGCCTCTACCTCCTATTCTGACTTGAGAACCTTTACGGGATAAATTTACGGCATGCCTCCTCCAAACAGCGCAGTAATTCACGGCGGTGGCAAACGCCTGCACTAATGGATATTGCTCTTGGCTGGTTTTTCTCCCCTCCTGTGGTGGAAGGCACTGGTCGGAGGGGAAACGCTCGTCCCCCCGGTGCAGGAGGTGGCTGAGGGGTCTGGGCTCCCTTGCCTTGCACCAGCCTCTTCCCAAATGTTGGGGAATGTAGGTAGGAAACAGGAATAGCAGCTGCACACAAGGCACTGTGCCGCAGGAATCATTGTGTACCACTCCTGGCCGGGGAGAGCAAAGGGAGTCAGGGGTGCCGGGGATCTGCACCATGCTCAGCAGGGAGTATATCTGCTTTCTTCTTTGCTGCAGCATTTCTGCGTTTCCTCCCTCTGTAGCTAAGGCAACATTTGTATTTGTCAGCCTATGGCGATCCTTTGCATATGGAATACATTTGCTTTGGGTGTTTGCCATTAACATTTTCATTTCTGTTTAGTGTCAGGAGTTTTCGATTACTGGCCTTGCAGAGCAGCGAGCTGTTGTTTTCATGCTCTCTTTGTTTTCATTTCCACATACCATCCGAGTAAATTACAGGACCCGAGCCCTGCCCTGGGGAACGCAGGGAGAAATCCAGTTACTGCACTATATTTGGGGCTGGCCGCTCTCAGGCGGTCATTGGCTTGCAGGACCTGGCTTTATCCAAGACCACACTGTACTTAAGTGAACAAGCAGGAACTGAACAAAGAGGTCACCCCCTTTGCCACCAGTCTCTGTCCCTGCCTGCGCTCCCCTGCTGTGGAGCACGTGCAGTAAAAGGGCTGAGAACCAGCAGGAGCTCGGTGCAGGTGTGTCCCCCCCAGCCTGGCAGGAGGAGGAGCGCCAGGCCTGCGGATGCTCTGTGGCAGCCTCCAGTGCAAGGTCCTTCTCCTCTCCCTTATCCCAGCCGTGCTTTACTCATCCTCCACGGTGACTGTACATCTCCGCTTTATAACTTAACTCCATGTAGTTGAGGAGAGGTAAAATTGCTTTAGCCAGTAAAGAATGAGGGCCAAGTGAACGCACATCCTGACTGAAACAGCAAGCTCCATATTTCTGAAGTGCCGCTTTCCTAAAATATAATTAAGCCATAATGTTTAGAAGCGAGCAGTTGCGAGAGCAATAAATGGCTGCCAGGTCAGGTAAACACCAGAGCAGCAGCAAAGTGTTTAGCACAGCTGAAAGCCCTTTATTGTGAGCCTGCGATGTGCTCCTAAACATTATTGCATTACCAGGGCTGTCGCCAGATAGCGAGCAGTAAATCACTGGGGACCGGGGCGGGGTGGGGGTGGTCCCCACTGGGCCCCCCGCAGCCACAGGTGGGCGATGGACAGAAGGATGGGTTCCCAGCTGGACTGGGGACCGGAGCTGGAGGAGTAGATGCTTCAGCTCAGAAGTTTTGGAAAGGTTCTCCTGGTCGTCGTGGGAGTAATTAATTCCCCTGCAATCAAGGAGGACTTCCCCTTTCCTGCTTCTTACAGCGGGGGAACCAAAAATCACTTAGCATTTCCCACCAGCCTGCAGATCTGCTTGCAGCACCTACAAGCCCACTGCTTGCGCTGCACCGTCTGCATCGCTGGCTGCTGCCCACTGGCTCCACTCCAGCTCGCAGCCCCGTCGCATGCCCTGTGGCTGCGCTCTCCAGCCTCCGTGCTTGCCAGGGCAAGGTCTATAATGATATTAAGGATGCTCATAGCACAGGCAAACAGGCCAGAGTCTGTCCTGAGACTTCTGAAAAAACCTCAGAGCTGGCATAAAAGCTGGTTTTCCCTCTCCAGTTCAGAGGCTGCTCTCGAGGAGCACATCTCTGAGGCACCCTGGGCATTCTCTGGCTGCCCCAGTCCTGCCCTTGGCAAAGCCAGACAGGCTTCCCGGGGTGAGCGGCGCGGCTCACAGCATCCCAGTCCCTGCTCTGGAGCTGCTGTGGGGCCAGCAAGGTCCCCAAGGGCTGTCCCAGCTCCTGTGCAGCGCAAGGATGGGGCAGGGGCTGGGGTAGAGCTGCAGGTTGTCCCTGGTCCAGTTCATGTGCGTTGGTGCAGCTGTTATTTATGGAAAGACAAGTCATTGGAAGTCACTCCGTATCCAGTAGAATATATTGCTCTATGCCCTTGATTTCCAATGCAGTAAAATTTGACTCCTTTCATATAGGGCTAAATATTTTGTAAGTAATGCAACATGTCTTTTTAAATCAGTGTGACAAACATTTTATAGCGTACGTACTACAGGCATGAGGAAATATACTGTCTTTTCTTGTAGCCAACTTTTGGAAGGCAGTAGGCAAACTCCAGCTCAGCAAAGAGAAATGAGGCAAATAAATCCAATCCAGCAAGTATTTCACAACCGCACACACGTCACCTCACACACGCGTCCCGCCTCCAGTATACCACTGTTGGGCAGAACCCCCTGACAAACACACCTACCGACATGCCCAGCCTAATGCCCCACGCATGAAAACTCATGGTGCACCTTGCAGGTATAAATTGTTAATTTCCTACCCAAAATATTAGTGTACCGTGCACCATTCCCCAGCCCAGACTCTGCAGAGTGTCCCTCCATCTCATCAACACGGTGCAAGATGCAGCCCCCTCCCTGGACGGAGATGGCATAAGGAAAGGAGACCTTCTCAGAGGCCTTCGGGAACAAACGGGGAAATCCAGGGAAAAGTGGGAAAATCATCTTCTGGCAATCGTTAGCACACACAGGGCATGAAGGAGATGTTGCAAGATCATGAGGCTGCAGAGTTTTGCCACTGTCCCAAATGCTGCTAACCTCTGATTTAAAGTCTGGGTTTCCTTTGATTTAAAATTATTTTAAAGATTCCCACACTCCAGCAATCTAATTACCTGAAAGATTTCTGGTAGATTTTTTTTCCTCCCCTTTTTTTCTGAAGAGGGCTTTCTAAGAATGCCACTAGGTTAGAGTCATTATGGCATATAATGCAACCGGGGCCATTTATCGCATTTTTATGAGGGTAATGCTGCACCATCTAATAAATTTTACAGGAAGGATTCGATACAGAAACTGCTGAGGTTCAGCCACAGCAGGGTCAGCCAACGCGAGCTCTAATTTCAGATGGAAGTAGTTCAGGGGGCAAAATATGTATTTTTCACTCTCCTGTTTTGGAACGGGTAGGGCAGGATGGAAGCTAAGGAAAAGCAAATGAATACAAAGAAGACAGATGAGAGAGCAGACAGTGCAAAAGCTACATCTTAATAGATGTTGAAAACATTGGCTTTTTTCCCCATCAGTTTGCATTTCTTTGTGAGGTCTGAAAGGGCTGGCTTCTGCTTGGCTGTGGGACAGGAGTTTCTTGCCAAGAAGAAATGTGTGCTCGGGAGGAGAGAGGTGCAAAAATCCCCTTGATGCTCATGTAGGAAATCTTCTAAGCTGGAGGCCATCACCCAGGCATGGTCCAGGAGCCCCTGCCAAGCCCGCTGAAACACCTGCCCAGACCAGCGAGCCTTGCTTGGCCAAGAGAGCCAGCTGCTGCCCTTCCACCCCGCGAAGAGCAGCGGGCCAAGTTGCACTCCGCTTTGCAGCTGTCTTTCTCTTAATCGGTTCATTACAGCAAGTAGGGGAATCAATGAGAACAGGTTATTGATCAGAAATTCATAACTTAAAATTGTGCTGCTGGTACTAGTTCATTTCTCAATGGCAGAGACAAATCTATACCTCCCTGTCCCTGCAAAAACCTCAGCCAGTGCACTCGGTAATAGCTCTCTTCCAATGCTGCTACCACATCTTTGCAGTCAGAAGATGCGGAGATGCTGCAATTCAACACGAGCCTGGGCCCGTGGCTGTGACGAAGCCCCGAGCCTCCCGGGCTGTTCCTGTCTGATCAGTTTGGAAAAAGGCCACTTGGAGGGTGTCCACGGTGCCTTGGCTCCCTCCCCTCCCTCCCAGCTGCTGGGAGGGCAGGATGCCCATGCACAAATCCGGCAGGCTCCTGCCCTCCGGCCTGGGCACTGGGAGCCGCAGGGATAAAGGGGAGGCTGTGTGCTGCTGACAGGCTCCTGCTTTGCTTGGGCTGCCGGGCTGCAGCCTGCTGGCATGGTGGCCATGCCGTGCCCCCTCCCCATGCCGGCTGGCATTTGCAGGGCTGCAAAGAGCAGCGGGGAGCTGGGGCGGCCGGAGGCCAGCTTTGGGAAGCCATAGCAGTGCTGGGATGCCCATCCAGATGTGCACAACCTCTGGAAGTGTGCAGCATGGAGCCCGTCGAGCCACACGCATGTGGCGTTGTGTGGCCCCTTCCTCGCAGAAGGATCTCGCCTGCCTGCGCAACAGCCTGAGCGGGCTGCAGCTGCTGCGTATTGCTGTTGCTGAGGGAGCAAAGGAGGTTTGACAGCAAATCTGATCTTTCATGCTTCTCTTGCTCTCCCTGCTTGCAACTGATAGATCAAAATTCCCTGCAAATGACCGGTTTCATGGGCTGTTTCCTCTGCTGTCAATACAAGGAACTGAGAATTGTCATCACCGTCCCTTCCCACGAAAGAAGGAATTCAATTATTTATTACTGCATCTTAGAAAACTAATTGTATTGCTAATTGGTTTTTTCCTAGGAGGAACGTTACGTCGTTTTCAGGCGAATGGCTTCAGGCAGTTTAAGGGTTTATAAAGAGTATTTCATCAAACGTGTGATTCAGGAATGAACTCACCGAGATGACATTTCCTTTCCAATTTTCTGTTTATATTATCGAAGTGGGGCTTGCTGGAAGCCCAGGGCTGTAGCCGCTAACCTGATTCATTCCCTACCCAGGGACAGGACTCAGCGCAGATGAATTTTACCAAATTGGCTGGTGTTTTTATGTAATGGTAACAATAATACATTTTATCTATCTGCTGTTGGACTCAAGAGGAGTTTTCCCAGTAAGTTCAACAGAAAGAGGATCAAGCTGCTACTTAAATTTCTCATTGGAGGACCTTGGGGTAATTTTCTTCCACCCCTTCAGACTCTCGGAAGGGTCAGGAGCGGCACCTAGGATCCTCATGCATCCCTTACTCAAAGATGATGTGGGAGAAGGGAAGGGTGGGGGGCTGCTCCCCCCGAGGGGACGTCTGCCCAGCACAGCCTGATGGGGAGGAGAAGTCAGAGCTGGAAGCAGGACAGGAGGTGAACGGCTTTGCAGGGAGATGGCTCTTGGGGTGAGCCTGCAGAGAGATGACAGCAGAGGATGTTTTCACCAGAGGCCCCCCCGAAGGCTTCCTGCAAGTTGAAAGGAAAGTTAAAATCGAGGGCTTTATTCTTCATGTCTTTTTAACCGTTTTGCTCAGGCTGTCAGGCAGAGAACAGAGGAGCAGGATGCTGACAGCCTGATCAGCGCAGAAAATACAGCTGCAGAGCTTGCGTTGGCAACACAGCGTTTGTTAGCAGCGCAGCCAGCAATGTCTTTAAAAGGGGGCTTATAATCAGCTGTAACGCAGCCGAGAGCGGGGGCTCTCAGGGCCATAAAGCAGTGTCCTGCGGTGAGGCCACAGCTCTGGCCACGGGGAGGGCTTCGGCTCATGCGCCGTATTGTGCGTGCACATGAAGGATCATGGGGATTCTTGTTCTGGGAGGCATCCAGCACCCCAAGGAGGCCCAGGGGTGGGGGGTGAGGGACAGTCCAAAGCACAGGAATACCAAATTTAGCCTGCACAAAAACATCAGGGATTGAACACTTCCTTTTCCAGCAGGCAGAAGCTCTCCCATCACATCTTCAGCCTTTTCAGAACCGCGATAAATCTTCCCACTTAAAATACACCCCAAAGAACGACAGCATCAATCATTTATTAACTGGAATTAGTTTACAAGCTTTCTAACCCCTTTCGTGCTTGGAGTGCCTGCTGTCTGCCAGAGAAGAGATGCATCCATGGAGCCTTGGTGCTGCTTGTCCATGTGCTCCGTCTCCAGCTCATCCTGCATCAACCCTCCCTCCCTCCCGATGCTGTGCCTGAGCTTCCCCAGGGGTTCTCAGACTGCCTGAGCTCCCAGGACCAAAGCACCCCTTTCCCCAGCCTGGAAAGAAAAGGAGATATGTGATTCTGTCCTCACTTCCACAGCATTAGGAGTAAAGCAGGAGCTTGTGTCAGGCCAATTCCCCTTCCAGATTCTGTACAATGAAATGCCGCAACAAGGGAAACATAATACTTCATTATGCTGCAATACAGCCAGCAATTTACATGCTGCTTCTATTTTTTTTTTTTTTTATGGTGCCAGCACACCTGAAGATTGCAATGAGCTGTGAAAACAAACACACGCATACTTATCCCCAGGTCCTTCTGCTCCAAGGCATCGTGGCCCCTGTGGTCCCCTGTAGTACCTGCTGCGGAGAAGCAGAAGCCGACGAAGAGCAGTATGAGACAAGGAGAAGCTTCTGTTCCTCTCCTGGGGATGGCGGAGCTGGCTGAGGCTGCTGTGATCTAGCTGAAGATGCCATCACAGACCATTTCAGCTTGGGTCCTTCACTCAGCCTCTCCTCTACCCCCTCCTTTCCATGGGATGCTCCAGTCCTGGTACGTTGTCAGTGCCTGACTGGGCTCTGCCAATCCAAGAGGAACCGCTCCTTATCTGGAATGGGAGCACGGTCAGGGATTCAACTGTAACAGCATGATCCTGCATCTTACAGTAAATCAATGAAACTTCCATGCATTGACGAGCCCTTGCCACTTAGACAAGAAACAGGTAGGGATGGATACCGTGGGTTCCTCCAGATCATGATGCATAAATCTCAAGAGAAGAGCAGCAGAAGGATAAAGCACTGCTGGAAACACAGGATAGGATTTAGGATTTGTTTAGAGATTTTTGTTTCAACAGCAAGGAAAAAACAATAGCAGCATTTTTTCTGCTGACAGTTAGCAATTAGTACGGCAGCAGGGAAAGGTAGCTGAATGGTGAGGGTGGCAAAGACCTCACTACGTGTGCCTTGACACTGAACAGCTCTTCTAAAGATGGTAATTTGTAAAATCATCTTTGAGCACACATCGTCACCCTGGCGATTACTTCAGTTTTGCTTAAATAAGAGCTGGCCAAGGACCGCCCCCCAGAAGCTGTCTGCTGTTTGGTGTGCTGCTCTTCTGTGGCAAGGAAGGCACTGCTTCAGCGTGCCACGTCGTGTAAAAGTTTGTAAGTGTTCTGGTGACAGCATGAAAATGGTTAGAGGGCATCAGATGCTAAGATAATGAGCTTGGTGTAATTAGCCTTGATGGATAGATAAGGAGACAGAGAAGTATAAAAGGGAATTAATAGCTTAAACAGCTAGATTAGCTACTACTATTTAAACAGTGACTCCTGACCCAGCCCTCCAGCTGCAAGTGATCTGTCTTAGCTAGCTCCACTATAAAGCAGCAAGGAAGAGCCAGCTAGCCCTTTGTGGTGTGAGTTGGTTCTGTCTTTAGAAGAACAAATGTTTCTTGTTTGGAAGAACAAACGCTGAAGTTGTTACGTCCCTTGCCTTCCTGTTCAGAGGGGAGCGGGTCTGTGCTGCTGTGAGTAGAAATGTCGCTTCTGAAAAGCAATTTGGCTGGAGCATGCTGCAGGACAGCAGCAGCTGTGGAGGCAAATCCAAATAATGCTCAGCACTACAGTTGCCTATGTAAAAAAAGGAAAAAGAAAAAAAAAACCAGCAAGAGAAAGCAGTCTCTCCTCTGCTGGGTATTACAGATGTAGCTGTCATCCTCTTCTCCTCGTGGAGTGGTTGTAGGTGTTCACTCCTGGTACTCCACTGGGTGTTGTAGAGAGACTGGAATATAATTTCCGATGCGCAGAGGTCAAGCCATGAGGCTGTACAGGCACATTGCGGCTCTGACAAGGACTTACCGAGCTCAGAGCTGGATCCAAAGTCCCTCTGTGAGGATGGCTGACCTGGAGCGGGCGAGCTGTGTGTGCTGCCGGAGGTGGTGCGGGGCAGCGGGGCCAGCGGCAGCACGGGACCCCAAACCACCTCCTTGGGAGGCTCCTGCCCACTTTCTCAGCTTGGTCAGCTTTCTGGTGTCATCCTGCTCACTGTCCTGCATAGCCTTCTCTAAAGCGTTTGGGATTAGATGCTAGAACCAGGTGGCCTCCAGCCTCCCTGTTCCTCCCCTAGGGGAAGAGCAGTGATGGATGGGTGTGCAGATCCATCCTTGTACCTGCTGCCCTCCTGAAATAAGCCATGTCCTCTCTGTGGTCTGCTATACTGACTACATTGCCTGTGAATAACTGGTACTTGCTTTACACTACAATTCTCCGTTAAATCCCTTAAGGTGCTTTGCAGAAGAAATATAATATTGTTTTACTGTGTCCTAAATTAGATGGTATGCTTTATATAGATGTTAATCAATATATGAAAGAGACACCATTAGGGAAGACAGAGTTCTTTGCTTTCAGATGAACTCTTTGCCATGTTACATCCCAGATTGTGAAAATTGAAATCAATTCATCAATCTAATTTTCTGTTCACAATTTATGCTTTTATTTTTCAATTCACTCTAATCAGGCAGCAGAGCTAAAGGGAGTGGTTTCTTCTGTGTTACGGTCAATGTCCTCCTCCTGGTTTGCCACGAATTCAAGCTACTCTGTGTTTGTGGCGGGGGATGCACTCCACTAGATGGGATCCAGAACTGATGTTCCCTCATGCTATGGGATCATTAGAGTTTCTATGTTATCATCTTTGTGATGTTGAGTTAACCTGCTCTGGTGATTTCATCCAGCTCCCCTCAATTATTTGTCTTTTTCAATAGGCTATGGGAGACTTCCCCTCCCTCTCCTACATTGTTTTGCGGCAAGCAGAGAGCAACTGCAGAAGTGGCTGTGCCTCAGCAGCAGAGGAAGATCTCCACAAACCTTCTTATCCATCACCGGGGGTACTCTGAGGCTCAGTTAACTCCCGCTTGCAGTCAGAGAGCGTCCCATGGACAGGGCTGCCATCCTGAAGCGTAAAGCGTTCCTGTGATGGACTGAGTATTTCCTTCCAAAGGTATTAGCCAGGTAATCCCTGACAGCGCTTTGCTGTTCCACATGGTTCCAGCTCTCCGTTTCTTCAGGTAGTAAATGTTTTCTATTTCTAACAAGCTGTGAATCTGATGAAAGTGTAGAAAACCCACGACCAAGCAGCAGAAGAAACAAACTGTGCAGCACACAGTATATTGCTCCTATAGGGTATCTTCAAGTTTGCCTCGTAATGATCCGGCAGCTGTGAATCTGTACAAACTAGCACTGTTCCAAAGGGCTGTAATTATTCATCTGCTAACGCAGACACAATACACTCAGCCTTCCTCTCATCCTCTCCTAGGAATGGAAAATAATGCTGTAGCGGCAATTACCTTAATGCAATTATCTCAAACGTGAAATTTCCTGACAGTGCTTTGCGTCCCGGTTTTTAGAGAACAGAGGGGAAAGTGGGGGCTCTCCCTGAGCTTTCATACCCCTGGACCAAGGCTTTGGGCCCTGCTCCTGGTGCTGGCCAAAGCTTGTGTCCCTCATCAGCTGGGTTGCTTAAAACTGTGCCAGAGGCAGAAGCCAGGCACTGCCACGTCCCGTGGCGTGGGCACCAGAGAAGCAAGTCCACGCCTGCACGGAGCATTGCTACGGTCAACCGACGTGCAGGGACATCTTTGTATGTCTGTCTGATCAGTGCTCTCGCCTCCTCCACCCAGCGCTTCAGTTCCTAAGCGATGGGTAATGCCACGGATGTTAGTGGAGCGGTGTCCTGAATAAGGATTCCTGAAATCACATGGCATCATGCGAGTGATGAAGGCAGCCCTCACCCCAAAAACTGACTAGAAGGAGCTTAGATTAATTTGTCTTGTTTAGACACAGCTCTCCGTAGCCCTTACCAAGGATAAAGGAAATGCAGGAAGCCATACTTATGGTAATCCCTGGGTTAATGGTAAGCATTAACAACGTGACTCCTCCAGCTTGCAGAACCCATAGCAACCTGTCATTAAGGACACTCGGCATAAAGATCTAAGCTACAGAAAGTTCCTTGAAACACTTGCGCACGCACATACCAATCAGACGAGAAAATATTCTGCAATTTGCTCAAGATGGACTTGAAGACTATTTCAGGGTTCTCATCTCTGAGGAAGGAAGAAACTAATTGCAAAGGATTCTTAAAAGAAAGATTGTAACTAGCCCAAAACAGTAAATGGATTTTACTTCCTCCTCTCTGATAAATATTTCATTATCAAATGTAACACAGGGACTGGGTTTTGTTCTTGGTTGTTTTGATAGGCTTTTGTTTGGTTTACACATATATATTTATTTATATTCTGTTCTTCCATTGCGACTGCTGTCCTTGTGTGGCATCTTCAAGCTGATATCTGTTATAATTAGACGGAATTGTCTTTTCATACCGCTAATCTGAACTAATTACTCAATGAATATTTAGCTCCTTGCCTAGGCAGACCTGAAGCTGGGCAGCAGCCTTCGTTTGCCTGCCTGCTCGGGAGCTGGCTCCGTGCAAGAGTGAAGGCAGGGAGGTGGGGTTGCTGGCTGAGATAGGACCTGTCAGGCAGGAGGACATGGAGCCTGGTGGCATCCACAGAGAGCCAGTTTGCTGTTTTGGCCTCCCGACTGTCAGCCACCTGGAAGCTGACCTTATTTTAGTACAGCCAAAGCGGCAGCGTGTTGAAGGAACTGTAGGAAAGTAGCTTGCCACTGAGCTCCAGCAACCAAAGAGAAAAACCTCAGACAGAGGTTCTGAGAAGTCTAGGTGCTGCTCTGGACCAAAGGGCAGGGGAACAGCCTGCCAGCCTTCGTGCTACAGTTCCCGTCTCCTGGAGCAGCAGTCCAAGAATAAACCACCCCTCCGTGGAGCCTGCTATTTCCCTATTCGCCTTTCTCTGACGGCCGCTCTTCCTGGTTTGTTTTTGTTCCTTCCCTATTGCTTTCTGGTGTAATCCCATACAAGTCTTAACATTTTATTTTTTAAAATTGCAACCTGATAATATAATCGCTTGAAAACGTTTATTTACTTAAGGGACTCTTTACTGAAAACTCCAGGCTCTTGACTACTAATATCATACATTTATGTAATTGCGTAATTAGAAATCAAATGACAAATGTTTATTTAGGCTCCATTTTGCACTTGTGCCTTCAGTTCACCCCAATCCAAAAGCAGCACGTCAGGCTTCTTTCTGCTGCCCCATGCCCTGGTGCATGTGGCCCAGTGCAACCTCGCTCTCCCTCCAGCACAGCAACCTTGCAAATGCCCGCGCTTCATTTATCCCTGGCCTGTACTCGAGGCTGATGAATTATTACTCATGCAAAATCTCATTAAAATCACTGAGAATTTGCACAAATGAAGCACCCCAGGATCTGGCAGGATAATCCTGCTCTGTCTTACGCAGTCACTATTGGAGCCGCATCCTTGGCTGATGTACATCGCCATTGATATACGCTGCTGGCTCAAAGTGACTAACCCCTGCTACATCCCACATACACTGCAGCCTTCCCGTATCTCATTTTGTGCTGCAGGATTTTTCCCAGCAGGACTGATAACAATGTAGCCTCGTAAATAATGTTCCCCAATGGGATGCTGTGTCGGTGTCTGGCTATTAATGGTTGTGTATTTTTCTTCATAATGTTCAACTGCCTTATTTATGATTGATGGGACTCACTGTCTTTCTAAGGAGTAGTTGAATGGCTATTACTGGCTGGATTGGTGGGTTTTAACATATTTTTTTAAATTGAAGTGCTTGTTACTGTTAAAGGTCTCTACATGTCCTTAAAGCCAACTGGGAACGCCTGGTTTTCCCTCTCTGGCCATGTGTGATGTTGATTTCTGCAAAGGTGGCTCTCTCCCATGTGTTCTCCACCTTTGACATGCAGAATATTCCCAAACAGCACCAGCTCCAGCGGAGCCTGGGTGCCATAAAGCTTCAGCCTCGACTCCAGTCTCAGCTTCGCTTCTCGTTGCATAAAGGTCGCTGTTTCTGGCATTTGATGGCCTCAGCCTTATAAGTAGCCATAAAAATGGAAGGGCAACTGCACCTGAAGGTATTGTTTCCACATCATCTCCCCCTGATGCACGCGATCGCGTTGCAGTGTGTTACCGGCCCCTCCTGGCAGGGGAGGAGTGACAAGACTCGGTTACGAGCAGTGCTACAGGAGGGAGATTTAAAGGTCTTCTCTTTGCTCTTCATTAGAAACCACTTTGATAAGCAGCCTCACTTGCATCACTCGGTGCAGCTGAGCTGAGGTTTCAACAGTCAGAAAGCCTTCAGAGACGTGTGACGGCGTGTGGGATGGCACTGCCCGGGCACCCTTCTGATGCTGAGAGCGGGGAAGAGAGGCAGGTCCCTGGCTGTGTACAAAACACCCCAGGTCCCCGAGGAGCCATTGGGAGAGCCTTCAAGCCAGTGGGTATGTTCAATGTCAGCTTTCATCATTTCATGAATCCCACTGAACCTACATCTGTCAGTTAGACTTTCCAAGTGTGGGGGAATAAAAGTCCTCATTTATAACGGCCCCAATAATGTCTTTTGGCAGCTTTATTGCCTGTCACATGCCGGGAAAGGAGCAGATGCAGTTTAAGAACCAGAAAGCACTTTGATAATGCCATTAATAACCAGCCAAAGGTAAGGCCAGGGAAGCTTTGTTTCCACCAAGGAAGCAACCCGGGCTGCTGGGGTGCTCTGGAGGAGCACTGGCTTGGATCTCAATGCCACATGTGCTGCGATGGGAGCCCGGTGAATAAGAAAAAGTTTGTACCAGCTGGGCAAACCATCCCCACATGCTTCCGTGGCAGAAATCCCCAGAGCTTGTGCGTTAATCCCAGGAGGGTGGTGGTAAACCTGTGGGTATGGTATCCTGATCAGCGTGGTATGAACTATACTGGGACCTAAGCAAGGGTGTCTGGGTCTGCCCAGGCAGCGGGCACAGACTGGAGGCAGCATAGCAGGTCTCTGCCGGATCTGCCCATGCCATCAGGATGAGCTGGCATCAAATCCATCAAATGGGCTCAGCCTCATCCTGCTGGCTTATCTACTTTGTGGCTCCTAGTGGCATAAGGCTACGGGCGGGTCCCTTTCCGTCCCTCCATACCGACAGGTCTGTGTCTTACTGCAGTTCCTGAAGCCTGTGAAAAGAGGCAAGTAACTCAAGCCTCGGAAGTATGGCTCAGTGTGCAGGCTGCCGGGGGCACGGACCTCCCCACTGTCCATCCCTCCCGGGGCTGCCAGCCCCTGGCTCCAGCAGCGGCCGCGTCCCCCTGCCTAGCAGAGGGACCGTGCCAGCAGATGGGCTCCCGGCGTCCAGATGTTGTCACTGGGAAGTCCTGTCAGGGGTTGCTGGCCGGGGTCTCGTTCTCGCCTGTCAGACTTGACATCTTCAGCGTATAATTAAATGCCAGGACGCGAGCAGCAGAGCAGGTGCATGCTAATGAGGAGATCAATTTTAATTATGATTTTAATTAAACACCCGATCCGGTAGGAAATATGACAAGCAGGCTAGAAATGCAAAATTTATAATAGGGAAAAAGAACGGCGAGAGACAGGGAAGACAGAGACGAGGTGTGTGCACAAGCAGAGTGACAGGGAAACCACTTTAAGCCTAAGTGGCTAATGGACAGGGGCGAGGGGCATCCTGCTCAGGACCCAGGAGCCCATGGGCATTCTGCCTGGGCAGGCAGTACGTTCCCAGAAGCCTTGCTGGAAATGGGAGATTGTAACTCATTCTCCAGTCAATGGGGCATGGATGAAACCCCTTCTGGTCTTCGTCTCCCCACTAAAAAGCATCTGCAGCTACCCTTCCTCACTGCCCACAAGCCGCCTAAACGTTGATTCATTATTGCAGAGGTGGGCATCGGTACCAAAGACGAGTTGGGTGGAAGGAAGGATGGCTGGGTGGTTACGAGCCAGGGCTGAAATGGAGGGCAACTCGGTCGGCTCCCTAGCTCTGCCAGCCGCCCCCGGCATAGCCATGCCCGTGCCGCTCCGAGGGTCAGGGCAGCTCTCCGCTCCGCCTCCTTGCCTGCCCGGCTGTGTGGGCTGCGGGCTCTTCAGGCTGGCAGTGAATCACTCTTCTCAGCGGGATGCTCTCAGCACAATCAGAAGACAAAAAAAGAAGCTGAAAATTTCTTCTTCTTGCCATAATTTGATGAGGAAAGTCTAGAAAACCACATTTAACGTTCTGTTGTTGTTTTTTCCAACTCCCGTTTTTTGTAGGCCCTATATAAACACTGTGGTTGGCCCGGCTCGGCAGTGGTGCTGCAAGGAGAGTGCTCAGGCATTGCTTTTGCTGTTGCCTGACCCCCGCTGCGGCTGCGGTGGCTGGATGCCTTGTGCTGGAAGCCAAAGGCGATGCTACCGCTCCTCTTCTTAAAAACAGATGTGTCGATTTAGACTCGGTGGCAAAACACGGGAGGAAGGGGAAATTAGCTCGATGGGAGCCAGCCGAGAAAGGAGAAAAACAGGGCGAGGAGAGGCTATCTGCCAGGGACTCGTATGCTCTTGTAAACCACGGGGTGTGCAACCACAGGGTAGAAGTCAGCTATAAAAGGAATTACCACTAAATGGAGGTCTTTGGCGGGAGGCTTTATAGCAGTCTGCGTCACAGAGGGGCTGCGGTTTTGGATCACAGATCACAAGGAAGCTTTGGGACCCTCAGTGCACAGCCCGGTACATTCGGCTGCTCTGGATTAGCTCCTGCGTGAACTTAGGCACGCTTCAAAAGAACAAATCCCTCCCCGATTTACAGCCTCCCCAGGACAGGAAACCCTCCATTGTTCCCACCAGGGATAACTTCCACTGAGTTACTCGTCCAAATCTCTCTCTTGAGCATGTTACCTTTGCAGCGTTACAGGATGCCTTTAACGGAGAGATCGGTGAACTGCTTAAATCAGATTTTTCTCTTCCCAGCACAGGTAGACCCAAGGCAGCTCGTGCCGCAGTTGCCTTCTGGCGACTGGCACCTCTTGAGCTCCCGAGCCTCGGGGTCCGGGAGGGGCAGCCCGAGGCAGCACATGCCCTCCCTGCAGGACGGCGGCTGGTGGCACGGCCCCACGGAGGGGCGAGGAGCCATGGGATGCTCTGCTGGCCCGAGGCCCCGGGCGAGGAACTGAAGCGGTGAGTGCAGGCTGTCTCACCAGAACTGAATGCTCACGAGCGTGTATTTAACACAAGCGCAGATGCCGGGAGTGGGGTTTTCAAGCTCATCAGTTATCTGAACTCACCCCGGGGCCCCCTCCCTCCCCCCAGTCTCCCCCGACTCTGCAGAGTTATTGATTTTGCTGTTTTTCACTATTACATATTATAAATTGACTTCAGCAACCCTTTTCCCTAACTAATGAGGCCATTAGCGATAGGGCGTGGGCGGACAGGCAGCCAACCCGAGATCAATCAAATGGGGGGATCTGTCTGCGCAAAGAGATGGCAAGTTGGTGGGGGCCCCTGCAGAAATGCGCTGCATCCCCTACCTACCGCCTCCATGATCCCCCCTCCGTAGTGGGGGCAGCCCCAGCAGCAGGTCCCTCTCCCCTGGAGGGATGCTGCAGGCAGGAGGGCAGAGCTCTGGGGCGAAGGCAGTGAGTACCAGCAGCAGGACTCGGAGCCGGGCACGCCAGCCAGCCAGGGCAGAAGCCAGCGGGCTCCGTGGGCAAAGGGGGGGTGGGAGACGGGTGCCCAGGGATGCCCAGTTCTGCCATCGATTGCGCCTTTCTGTGTGGTTTGGCTCCCGGCCTCGGCACTTTGAAGGAGGGTGAATTATTAGGGGCTGTGGGGAATGGAGCCGTTTGGTTGCGACAAGCCCTGCTCCCTGCTCTCCCCGACAGAAGGAGGCTCAGAGGAGAAAAGCCGGTGTCCTTCCCACAGCCCCTACCCCCACTGGGCCAGGCTTTTATTTGCTGGCTTGAAGTTTGCTTTGTGGATTTGTCCCTCCCGTTTAATTAGCCGCTTCAACAGCTCAGGCAGAAACCGAAAAGCCCCGGCCTGTGGTTTTTATATAGCATGAGATCCTTCCTGTGTTTTTACCTTTCACCCTTTGGAAATGTCAGAGCAGCGGGGAATCCACACCACTTTGTTGCCTCTACTGTTTTAATAACTTCACGGCTTGCAATCCTCCGGTGGCCCCTGCTGCCCACCTCCCTCTCGGAAGAGGAGAGCGCACAGGGAGATAACAGCCCATCTGATGTAGAGGAGGCAGTGAACAAGAGCAGCGCATATATCTTTAACCCTGGGCATCGGCAGGGTCATTTCATTTAGGCAGTATGGTATTTTCTGCCGCCTGAGCAGCAGAGTCCCGCGCACTTTCACACAGCGGCCCAGTAAATCATTCTGGCCAGATAAAAATGAAAAGGATGGTTAGTTACTTATCTGGGGCTCAATTTAAAAGCCAGCAGCTGGGGGGGGGACAGGGGGGGCTGGCAAGCGCAGGGGCACCTCAGCTCACCTCTGGGAACGGGTGGTTGTTAGAGCTGAGGCACCTCTGGCTGCAGGAAGCAATTTGTCTCCCCGAGGCTGACAGGGGCTCCTTTCTTCTCCACCTACTCCTTGCTCAGAAATAAAAGGGGCATCCGCTCCCATGAAAAGCAGGGAAGACTCCAGCTTTCCCTTGTAAGGTCTCTCCCAAGCCGGCACAGACGGGCAATTTGTACAAATGACACTTCCCTGGGAGGGAAAAAAGAAGACTAAGAAGAAAGACCCACCCCAGCTTCCAATTTGTGCTTCACTGGTCTGCTCCAGTTCCTCTTCTCCCCCACTTTCAACCTAATTCGTGATGCTCTGGCTCTGGTCCCCGTCTCCCCTGCGGCTGGCTGGCTGCTCTCAGAACTGGCCAGCCCTTCTTCCCTGGCAAGTGGTTGTAATCACAGGGGTGAGCGGTGCTGCCCAGGACCGATGGTTTATATTGCAGTGGGTCAAGGCTGTGCTGCTTCCAGTCCTCCCACTCGTCAGCACCCGCGAGGAGCCGGCTCCCAGTCCAGTCCCAGCGCCAGCATTTGGCTGGACAGGGACACACAGGCCAATGAATCCAAATTACCTCTCGAAGTGGATTAGTGAAATCTTTGCAGACTCCTTGGTGGGTGTTTTTATGCAGTATTAGAGTGGTTCTAATTCGATTTATCTTAATTCACTTACAATTTGCTTATAATTAAACGACAGTGAACCAAGGGATGTGATTTAGCCAGCGCACTGAAATCTGATGAGGATTGTGAATCAGCCATCTCAGTTCACTGCACAGTGTATTAATATAAATGGAAATCAATGGTGTTTTACATTAATGCTTTCTTGAACGTCCACATACGTGCGCGTCTGTGAGAGAGCACAGAAGGCTTTTGTCTTTGGGGAAGAACACCAACTCTTGGGCTTTGTGCTCATCCACAGCACCCTGGACCAGTTCCTGGGCCTCTCATCCCTTCTCTCCCTTCCCCCCGCACCTTCCCAGAGAGTGTGTGATCCCAATTTATCCTAAACTGCAGCAGGAGCTCCCACTTGGCTGTCACGCTACTGGCGAAGGGTTGGGATGGGGAAACCTGAACCCAGCCAGAAAGGTGCTCTGGGTATCAAATGTAGAGGCTTCCCAGGGAGTGCTGTGGCCATAGGATCTTCCCCGTCCTACCCCACGGCTTCCTTCCGAGTCAGACACTGGGAACCAACCTCTCTATCCAGAATTACGGAGTTACAGAGGGACAGGCATGATTGGCATTTAGATGTCCTCTGGCACTCAACTGTGCCAAAGCCAAGCACCCTCTTACAGCAAGTGCAATAGTTCTAATAGAGGGCAGTGACAATCAGGCAGAAAGAGAGCAAGGAAAAGTGTGTTTCTGAAATGGAGTAGCATCCTTTCCCTGTACGTGACCCGGGAGCTCTTCACTTGCAGGCAGCTGGATGAGGAGGCGAGCATCCCATCCCATCCCATCCCGCCTCATCCCTCCAGCAGAGGAGCGGGCAGAGGACCTGCTCCTGCCACCCTGCCTGTTGCTCCTGCCAGGCTGATGAGGATGCAAACACTGGCTTTGATTTGTAAAGCCACCCCTGTAATTGGACAAAAGAGTTAAGGGGAAGGATTTATTCTCCCCCAAAGTCTCTTCTAATGGCCCTAGCACCTGACAAAAGGGGGTCATTATCACGAGATAATGGACCTTGTCAACATTAAGCTCTCTTAGGACGCCATTCAACACAGTCAATTATCTCCTAATCAGGGCCATTTTGTCAGAGGTTGTTGCCCCAAGGAATCAATTAGATTATATATACGTCATTACTATTTTATGGAAAATCATTCACATGAAAGCGTCAAATGCTTTTGCAAACTTCCTTTCGCTCCACCCCTGGGGAAAAGGCCCTTTGAACTGGCTGGTGGGGTCTGGGCCTTGCAGAGCAGCCTGCCACTGCTGGGGCTCCCGGGCCACGGATGCGCGACCATCTCCTTCCCTCCTCCACCACCGCCAACTGCAGCTGAATGGCATCCTAGGCTGGGCCACGGACGCCCTTGGTGGGATGCGGTCCTCATTCCTGGCCCAGGGAAAACACCTCCATCCCACAGCAGCAGAGGTGCCCCTGCCAAAGGATGCGCTGGCCTCATCCTGACACTTCATAAGCAGGCTGCCGTATGTGTGCGCTGAAGTTATTTTCAGGCTCTGAGTTAAATATAACTCTGGCCATAATAGTTTGGCACTTAGAAACCTCCCTGGTTTATTAAGTAAGGCATTTGGATACTTGCAAGTAGAGCTGGTTAGAAAATGGGACTGCAAAAAATTGCAGAGAAAGGGGTTTCTTTTCCTTGCTGGTTTTTTTACAGACAGAAATTGTTCCCTGCCACCTGCCCATTACCCCCTTCATCCAGGACATCATATCTTCTGGACTGGAAGCTGACAGAGGCAAAGGCTGCTACTCATTGCGTGTGGGCATATCACCTGCTGTAGTGGGGCTGTGGCTTGGTAAAGGCTTCTAAAAAGCTACCTCACTGGCCCCATTATGATAATTATAACAATTGTTCAGGGTGCCAAATGTCCTTAACATCCACAGAGTTCAGCTCTTGAGCAACAGCCATTAAAATGAATGCCTTTGGGAGGCTTTTTTCAAACATGTCTTCGGTAGACTGCTGCCATTCTCTCGGGTGGATTTTTGTGCTGGTAAAAACACTATGAAATGAGTGAGCTTCATAGAGGAAAAATACATACAAAAAGCCAGTAATGCTACAAAACGTTGTGATATTCCTACATCTGTGGAGATGTCCCTGTATAAATAAAGAATCCAGCTTTGCTCCCTCTGACGGACTTGTCAGAAGCGCTCTTGAAAGCAATAAAGCTTCGTACGAAACAGCAATGTGGTCTAAGGACACGAGTTCTATGAGATGTGTTTGTGGGTCCTTGGGATGTCATGGTGCAGAGCCTTTTGCAGGGCTTGGAGGTGCAGAGAAGTCCCCCCGCAGTGATCCGTAGCTCCCCTCTGTGCAGGCGATGCACAAGGCAAGTGTTTCACATTAATGGGGATTGACATATGGTAGGGTGTTTTTTTTTTTAAAAAATAGTTCTCCTCGTTCCCTAGGCAGTTTTGATGTGAATATTAATATTAACATAATTTCATGATGATTAGAGAACACAATTAGGGGCTATTAATAATGACACAAATAATGACATTTAAGGCCTCATTTTCATGTGAGTAATACTCTGTCTGGTGGTATTTAAACAGCTCTGTCTAGCGCAATTACTGTGGTGCCAAGGTGCAATCGCATAATCGCAGTATCAATCATGCAGCTCCTTGCCAGTGCCTGCCCCTTGCAAAAGGAACTGGCAGTTCGGGGTCTCCCGTCACCTGCAAAGGAGCTGGAAGGGAAAGGGGCTGCAGCGAGTGGGGATGCTGCTGCGGAAGAATCTGGAGAAACTCTGGGAGGGCCACGAAGGCAGCCGGCCAGTTTGGCGAGCTGCTGCCTGATGGGAGCGAGGGGATCGCCATCTCAGTGCATCAATAAGCGTGATTGTCAACCTCCACTCCCGAGGGCGCAGCCAAAATAGGATTGACCTGGCAGCTGGTGGCAGGTACCACTGGACTAGCGAGCAGAAATTAGAGGGCAGCGCTAAGGGTCACGGGAGCGAGGGGGTACTTGGGGAGGGGCCGGGTGGCTGTTTTCCTGCTGGAGGATCCTGCCTCCTCTTTGCAGGGCACCCTCCAGCCAACCCCTCATTGCCTTGTGCCTGGGGTGGCTCGGCCATGGGGGTGCAGGGGGGAAAAGCTGCCATAATATCAGCAGGGCACAGTCCCAGTGACTGGCTGATCTTCTCCAGGCTCTCCAGAGCCCAGCTCCCACGCCCCACAGTAAAAGCAGCTTAATGGGGCTGTTCCAGCTTAACTCCACTGAAGTCGGGCATTGAAAATGCCCCATTTCTTTTATAATACGCTCACTGCCAAGCTCAGCCCTTGAAAGTGGCCGTGCTGTGCTAATGTGACTTAATGGAAACCTCTGAATCAATTTTTCGCTCCCCAAAGAAAATCCCCCTGGTTTATGCAGCGAAAGCTGTAATTCTGAAAATGGCTTCAGTTTTTTTTTGTGAAAAAAGGAGAAGAGAAGAAAGGTGCATTGTAGTTCCACAAAAAGGGGGTCAAGTGAAACTTTGCCAGATAAGTGATGGGTCTGTACGCGTTGGCCCTGGGGCGGTACAGGGCTGCACTGTGCTGCAGGCTGTCCCCAGGGCTCTGCAGGGACCTGGTATGTCCCCCCCCAGCAGCAGGACTGGGAGCTCTGTGGTAGCCCTCACCCTCCCAATTACAAAGTGCCATTTATCCAAAACCCCCAAAAACGTGGCGAGCCAGCTTGTGCAGCGCAGGCAAAGCAGAGGCGGGATGTGTGTTATCCCACAACAGGACATGCGCAGGGACAACCTGCAAACCATCGCCCCCAGCCACCCAAGGGGATCTCTCCACGGCACCCAGGACATCCCTCCTAGATGCGGCAATTCATTTTACACAGAGGATATGGGTGACTGCACAACCCGAGCCCTCCTTATTCAACGCTACACACCCAGGTGCTCTCGTGCTCTTGCAGGAACAGGTAGGAGAAAGTCTCATGATCCTGAGGATCACCTCCGGTGACCAAAGCTTTGTGCCCTGCTAAGGAGCCCAGGCTGTATTTTACCTGCCTCCTCTCTTCATTATCATTGCCACCAGTATGCACGAGCGGGGATCCCCCAGGCAGCGGCTGCAGAAGTGTGCTCCGTTTGTTAGGCATTATGTACACCTATAATTCACGCATACAGCACACCGCAGTAAACAAAGCATTTTCATTAAATTCTTAAGACAAACAGCTTCGGGCCATTCTGCATTTCAACGCAGATGCAAACACCTCAGGAACATTCTGCTCATTCAGACTTAACGGATTTAATTTCACAGAAAGCGTTTTCATACAATCGGGCATTCCATTTTGCAGGCACAGTCGGGTGTCTGTGGGTATCGTGCAAGTGCGAAGGCTCATGTACATACCCGGGAAGGAGGTGCTCTTGCCTGCTGGCAGCCTGGTTTGCAGGCAGAAATGGGGAGGCTTACAATGGCCACCAAGAATGGAAAGGACTTTGCAGGCAGGGCTTTCAGAGCTCTTGCTCTGAAAGTTTGCGCCTTAAGGTTTCCAGAGACCGATGGCCTCATCTACTCCAAAGGTTCTCGATGGAGCCAATGGGCGTCTGGGCAAGAGGATAAGCATGACACTTCCCAAGAGACCCTGCCACCTCCTAACCCAAAGCCCCCAAAGGTCACCAGCCCCTCCAGTGAATGCAGGGCTGCTGGCAGGAGGGCGCAAGGCTCAACGAAGGGCAGAAAAAGCCACCAAGCAAGTTCTTAAACTTCAATCAAGCAGCGCCGGAGGCTACAGAGATGATACTACAATTTAATGTACCAGTCTTGTTGGCTTCCCAGAAGAACCACACGGCAGTAAGCATGGGTCCTGAAAGGTGCCTGACTGCCAGATCCTTTCCACAAATCCTCCTCACCCTTTGTTCACCAGAATAAATGACACAGGAAGTAGTTTGGCCTCTTTCACTTGCCCATCTGCCCACGATTTATTTATTCCGGAATTTTGTCTCTTCAGAGCACAGAAGCAGAAAGGCTTGGCAGTCCAGCAGAAATCCAGACCCTCTTTGAATAACGGGAACGTTCCATTGATTAAGCTGGCCCCCCCTCAACCTGCAGCGGTCTTTGCTCCAGGTGCCCCTTATTCCTGCTAAGTGGTCCAGCCCTGGCTTCCCCCCCCCCCCCNNNNCCCAGTCCCTTGTGCCCCAAACCCCTTAATACAATCCTAGTACTAAACATCCCTTTATCGAGCAGGTTGCACTGGCTTGATGGCAGGGCTGTTGCTCAGTGCCACTGAGCTGGGCTCTCCTAAAAGTGCATCACCGGCTCCTGCAGCTAATCCACCCTTTGCTCCCTACCTTCCAGCCTGCGGGATGCAAAGACCCCTGGCTACCTTAGCCCAACCTTGGTGGAGAAAGGGAAAAAATTCAGTCATGCAGGCTGTGGCAAACATCACAGCCAAATTCTTCGCTGGGCCTGGAGACTACGGGGCAAGGCTTTCTCTCGCCGGGGGAATTCATTCCCCCTCCCCGGCGTGTTCACCTCCATTCTCCCCAAACAAGGGCTGGGGTTCCCACAGGGAGGCCGCCGAGCCCAGCGTCCCCCCCCGGCACAGTTCACCAAAAAGCAGCACACAGGTTCTGGACAGGCAGAAAAGAAAAACCAAAATAAGGCTGTTTTTTTCAGCCGAGAAGATGCTTCACCTCCCAGTTTAGGATGCAGGCAGCATAGCATCCAGAACTGCACAGCTGCATGGAGCAATTCAAAAATTGTCTTGTTGGACTACAATGTGCCAATTTTTCAAATTTACAGCCATTTTCAGTATTACAGCTTGTGGCACTGAAGCCAGGAGGCTTTTCTTCAGGGAGCGAGAATAGATGCAGAGGTTACCATTACCACACGCTCCCACAGCACGGCCTCTCCTCCAGCTGCTGTAGGGCAGGAGGCTGGTAGGAAGGGGAAGGGGGAGGCTTTAGCGACCAGATTTCCTCGGACCTCGGAGCAGCGGGATGATACCCGGCTACTGCAGGAAGCGGCCGTGCAACGCGCCAGGTCGGAGTGCCCCGTCTAGACCAGGGGGTTGTTGGCAGCGCTTCCCACACCATTTTAATATGCCTGGTTGAACTCCAGGCTTACGAAAGCAAATTAGCCCTTGGGCTGGAGCCAGGGCGGTGGTAGTCTTGCTGCTCGCAGCTCACAGAAACACAGTTAATTGAAGGACTGATTGCGGTGCTGCTTCAGGGTGCTGGGCCTGGGG